>JARQOD010000004.1:329086153-329270884 GCA_033576555.1 Oophaga sylvatica
GTTCTGTACATTGTTAGGTAATCCCCAACAAGGTACAGAACTTTGGTTAAAAGGTGAAATACTTTGGGTAATACACAACCAGGGACACAACTTTGGCCAAAAGATTAAAAAACCGGATCCGTCAAAAAACGGATAAAATACCGGATGAACCGGATGAGATACTATAAAAAAATGTATTTTTATAGTATCTCCAATTGTTAAAGCTGAGTCAGATGGCCATATACAAACTACCAGCAACAACATTCCAAGACAAGTGTGCTCTGAAGCAAGCAGATCCAATAAATATGGCTTACCGAAGTCACCATCAGACACTCCGCCGGTGAAATGGAGAATAAGTGTCCGGTCTTCTTATGAGGTCTCCAATATGCTCTACCAAGAAATCAAAGTTCTCCATTTTCACGTGAACATATCCAAAAAATTTCTGAGGGTTTCCTCATAGCTCCACGTATAGTGTAGAATACGCCCCATGCGCTGCTGTATCTTTCTCTCCTTCTCCAGAACAATCGCTTTCAGACGATTCGCCTCCACTGTGAAATCCACCAAATTCTTCATAATGTTTCCTATCACAACGTTCATCTTCACCAGCCACTTGCTCTTCTCTTCAACCTGCACTTGCTCCTATACAACCTGTCAAAGACGGGCTGTAGGAACAGTGTATATATAGGTTTTCAGTAGCCAATCACGTTTGGAAGCCCAAAAGGGGCGTTTTAAAAAACCGGATCCGTCGTAATCCGTCGAAAAACGGATAAAAAACGGATGAACCGGATGAGACGGATCCGGTTTTCGGCCGCATCCGCTCGACGAATCCGGCCGAAAACCGGATCCGTCTCATCCGGTTTTACATAAACAAAAACGGATCCGGCGCTCCGGCGCGACGCTGGATAGCGCCTATCGGCGCAAAACCTGATGTGCGAAAGAGGCCTAAAGGTAACATTTATTGGGTATACAAAACCAGGTACATAACTTTGGGTAAAAGGTAAATTTATTTTACCTTTTGGCCAAAGTTGTGTCCCTGGTTGTGTATTAGCCAAAGTATTTCACCTGTTACCCAAAGTTCTGTACATTGTTAGGTAATTCCCAACAAGGTACACAACTTTGGTTAAAAGGTGAAATACTTTGGGTAATACACAACCAGGGACACAACTTTGGCCAAAAGGTAAAATACTGTAGATAATCCACAACAAGGTAGACAACTTTGGTTTGCAAAGGTATACTGTGGGTACACGAGGTACAAAGGTCACAGAGCAATTTATTAAACTCTGTCATCCTGCCAGTCTAGTCTTCCTTCAGGTGACATAAAGTATTTGGCAAATTTGTCCCTCATTCGGGAAACAGTCACAGAACTTCTATTGGTAATGTTATGGTAATCATGCAAGGTTTCTTCAGAGTGGTCCTCAATGGAAATCGGTTCCTTGCAGATAACAAAATTGTGCAGGACCACACAAGCTTTGATTACCTCGTCCACAGTTTCAATCTTGAGGTTGATCGCAGTCAATAGGACACGCCATTTGGCTGTCAGAATACCAAAAGCGCACTCCACTTCTCTTCTTGCTCTCGTGAGGCGGTAATTAAAAATTATTTTTGTTGGTGTCAATCCACTGCTGGAGTATGGTTTCAAAAGGTGTTCTGACAGCTGGAAGGTTCAACCCCTACACAAACAAAAGGCCAGATGTTTGAGGCAGCGGTCTAGGGGTGGGAACTGGAAGGTGTTTCCATAGAGATGACGGCCCATTGCTGACAATTTGAAGACTTGTGAGTCATTGGAGTGGCCATAGGCCCCAATATCGACAGAAATAAATTTGTATTCCGCGTCAGCGATGGCCATGAGGACAATGGAAAAATATTTTTTGTAATTAAATTATTCGGATCCAGATCCTGCTGGCTTGACAATGCGGATATGTTTCCCATCCACAGCCCCCAAGCAATTAGGAAACTGACATATTTGTAGAAACTTGTCAGCAATTGCAAGCCAACTCTCTGTTGTGGGCTGTAGTAAAAATTCCTCAACTAAAGAGTCCCACAATGCACGGCATGTGTGCTTTACAATTCCAGATATGGTGGAAATCCCAAGTCTGTACTGGAAATGGAGTGAGGAAAGAGATTCTCCAGTTGCAAAGAATCTGTGAATAAAAAAAATAGAAAAAAATGAATTCAAAATCACAGCATTACATACCAGAACTCATCTTTAACAATTGGAGATACTGTAAAAAGATTTATTACAAACTACCAGCAACAACATTCCAGGACAAGTGTTCTCTCAAGCAAGCAAATCAAATAAATATGGCTTACCGAAGAGTCACCATCAGACGCTCCGCAGGTGAAATGGAGAAGCGGCAATACGTGTCAGATCTTCTTATGAGGTGTCCAATTCGCTCCACCAAGAAATCAAAATTCTCCATTTTCATCCGTACATATGAGAAAAATTTCTGAGGGTTTCCTCGGAGCTCCACGTATAGTGTAGAATACACCCCACGCATCATTCTCTGGGCTGTGATGGGGTGGATCCACAAACGTCGTCGTTGGCACTGACGCATGATGCGCTGCTGTCTCTTTCTCTCCTTCTCCATAACAATCGCTTTGAAATGATTCAACTCCAGTGTGAAATCCACCAAATTCTTCAAATGTTTCCTATCACAATGTCCATCTTCGCCAGCCACTTGCTCTTCTCTCCAACCTGCACTTGCACCTCTACAACCTGTCAAAGATGGGCTGTAGGAACAGTGTATATATAGGTTTTCAGTAGCCAATCACGTTTGAAAGCCCCCAAGGGGCGTTTTTAAAAACCGGAATCGTCGTAATCCGTCGAAAAAACGGATAAAAAGACGGATGAAACGGATCAGGTTTTTGGTCGGATCCGCTAGATGGATCTGGCAGAAAACCGTATCCGTCCCATCCATTTTTACATAATATTAGCCGGATTCGGCGCTCCGGCACGACGCCGGATCGCACCTGACGGCAAAAAACAGATGTGTCAAAGAGGCCTAAGGCATGTCTCACACCCAGTCATTTAATAAAATAAGTCAAGCAATATATTGTAATGATATGTTCACACATTGCATTTTTTTTCTGCAGGCAAAACCTGCTCTCATAGCAGTAAGAAACTTGCTGCAAAAAAAACCATTTTGCTTCGTTTTAGTCGTTTTAGATGCTTTTTTATAGTGTTTCTGTCATCTTACATTGTCTCTTGTGCATGAGGATAAAGTTTAGTGCTCCCCCAAAAAAATCTGATTCTGCTTCATCAGGTTTTGGCACCAAAAACGCAGCAAATCCTGATACCTGCATGTTTTCAGTGCTTTTCCACTGCTTTTTTCACCACCCATTGCTTTCCATGGGTGAAATACGCTGAAAGAAGTGACATGCTCCATTCTGCAAAACCTCAGGTTTTGCACAAAATACTGAGGACAAAAAAAAAACTGTGTACATGGGATTTCTGAAGTCTCATAGGCAAAGCCAGCACTGTACAAAGCAGCTAAAATTTGCATTAAAAACGCATTACAAAAAACGCATACGAGTGAACATACCCTAACTGACCTAGAAAAAATATATGGTGCTTTTCAGCTATTTTTCCTGGTTGCATGGCAAGAATAGATAATGCACAACAAGCCACATAATTGAAAAACTTCAGCAATTTGCAGTAAGAACAATATGTAAAAGTAATATTGAGTTGAAATCACATATGTAATGTTTGTGACCGTAAATACAGAAAGTAGGATAGATTTTCTTTTATTACTTACACATCTTTTTGGATTAATTCACTTTTGGCTGAAAAAGTGCATCAAAAATCGAATATGTTATTACAGCCAAGGTATAAATTGACACTGCATTTGAGTTTACATTTGATGGGACTGTTTCCATTTAGGGTATGCTACAAAAAGCTGACCAGCACCTCCTTAAAGTGAACCTGTCAGCAGGATTGTGCACAGTAACCTACAGACAGTGTCAGGTCGGCTCCATTATACTGATTAAAATATTACCTTGGTTGATGAAATCCATCTTGTGGTTGTTGTTTAATCTTTATTTGCAGTTTTCAGTTAATGATATGCTCGTACTTTGGGGCGGGGCTGTGGGCGGGGCTTCATGTGGTACTCTGCTTACATATTCATCTGTATAGGCTTAAGACAGGTCACTGAACCTTCACTGACCTGCCCTCTTTAAGGGCTTACTCACACATCAGTATGTCCAGTACTTGAGGTGACAGTTTTCACACGTACCGGAGACACTTACACATGTAGACTCATTCAAGTGAATGGGTCTGTGCACATGTCAGTGAGTCTCCACAAAACACGTGGGCAAAACACGCTGACATGTCTGGTTTTTAACAGCAACATGGGCCGCATCCGTATGTCATCCGTGTGACACGTAGCCGTGCCAGGGAAGCAGTGGTACTGTTAGCGCTGTTCCCGGCACCGGGTGCTGAAGACCGCTCTCATCATTCTCCGCTGCTCGCACTGCGATCAGCCCTTGCAGGGCAGAATGTTGAGAGTTGGCACTACTACTCCCATCAGCATTTAAAGACTCAAAAGTCTCCTCACATTGACATGCCAGACTTGGCATGTTGTTCCCCACAAGGAGAAACATTACCCTGTGGACTCCGCACCAGAAATGCATATGTGTTTTTAACTTGTGGATTTTCTGCATCTAATATAATTCTATTTGGAAAATGTGGCCATAAAACTCAGCGTACCCGCAGAAGTTGACATGTTGCAGATTTGAAATAAGCACCCTGAGTAAAAAAATGGCAGTGGTCATGAGGTTCCTATAAATCCAATCCACATTACTAGAACTGTAAGCAGGGTCGGCATCAGCACCTGGCACACCAGGGCAAGTGCTGGTGCCCTAGACAAAAGGGGGATCCACTCGTTGTTGGTGACACTGACACGCTATGGGGCCCATGAGTCAGGGAGGCCCGGTGCTAGCGCCGGCCCGGGGCCCCCCACATTGTGCTTTCAACTGTTTCAGCATTATGGATACCAATACAGTTGAAAACAATGATGGGAGAGAGAGCTATCAGCTGTCGCTCCCTCTCCCATCATTCCCCTCTGCGTATAAGCTATGTGACGTCTCAGCACAGAGGGAGCGATGACATCACTACAGCCTTCTGTGCTTAGCAGAGGGTCAGAAGACACTGAGGAGAGGTGAGTATTTGTTTTTATGTATGAACCATTATATGAGGCCCAACTAAAAATATGTGTACTTCTTTATTTTTTTTTAATTTCTTTATTAACTGTGTAAAAGGGGTGGGGGGAATTCAAATTTGTAATTTTTTTTTACATTTTAAAAACTTTAAAAACTTGGTTCTATACTTTTTACATGGTTAGTCAGACTTCAACCTATAGGCCGGCGTCACACTGGCGAGTTTGATGCGAGTAAGTCGCACGACTTTCTCGCATCAACACCCGGCACGGCCGCCCGCTCTCGGAGCCGAGTGTGCGGCGGCATAGAAATACATGCTGCCGCAAACCGGCTCCGAGAGCGGGCGGCCGTGCGGGTGTTGATGCGAGAAAGTCGTGCGACTTACTCGCATCAAACTCGCCAGTGTGACGCCGGCCATAATCGTCTGATTGCTTGAACTATATACAGCAATACTGTGGTATTCGAGATGGTCCTAACCTCTAGTATTAAATACTAGAGGTTAGGACCATCCCAAATTTGGGTACACCTTGACGCTGATGGGATGACTGTTATGCTTTTTTTTAATCAAAAACGTATTTACAAAGTACCTTAATTATTTATATGCACTATTGCTTTTATTCATTTACTTAAAGCAGAGTAATGTTCATTTTGTTTCTGTGTTAGGTTTTGTCTGTTCAATGGCCAATGTGAACTTATTTCTATTTTGCATGCATATTAACTTATACTCCAGTTCATTTTTTTCAGTTTAGCATTTATGAGCTGTACAAAATTATCAACTTGAAAATTATCTTGCTGTATTTGGTCAATTAATCAACTCATCCCTAATGTTATTGCTGGAGCTGCTTCTCTTTGGTGCAGCTGTGATGTTAGGTGGTATTGATGATGTTGCTACTCACAACTGCCTTTCATGATTTGTGTCAGTCTGGAGCGCAGTCTACTTTTTGAGATGATAAGTTTTGTAACGCAGTAGTAAGTTGTTCTGAACACAGATGTGTATTACACTGCATGTCTCAAAGTGGGAAATGCATCACTGCTCACATTAAATCATTTATATAACTCAAGCAGTGGGAGGTCTGAAATATACATCACATAGGAAATAGGATACATTGGGAATGGAGCATATACATCACAGGAGACATAGGAACTGGAGAATATACTTCACACAGAATACATTGGGGCTGTAGCATATACATCACATAGGAAAATCTGGGGCAGCAGCATACACATCACATAGGAGACATCGGGGCTGGAGTAAATACAATAGGATACATTGTGGATGGAGCATATAAATCACATAGTAGACACAGAGGCTCGAGCATAGACATCACATTGGAGATACTGGGACTGCAGAATATACATCACATAGGAGACACTGGCACTGCAGCATATACATCACATAGGAGAGACTTCAATGGATGCACTAGGGCTGGAGCATATATATTGTTCAGGAGACACTAGGGCTGCAGCATATACATCAAATAAGAGACACTGTGGCTTGAGTATATACATCACATAGGAGACACTGAAGCTGGAGTATACACATTAGGAGAAATTGGGGCTGGAGCATATACATCACATAGAAGATGCTAGAGCTGCAGCATATACATCACATAGGAGACACTAGAAGACACCGGGGCACAGAGGAGACATTGGGGTTGGAACATATACATCACATAGAAGATGCTAGAGCTGCAGCATATACATCACATAGGAGACACTAGAAGACACCGGGGCTAAAGTTTATACAATAGAAGACATCTGGGCTGGAGTATATACATCACAGGAAACATTGTAGCTGGAGCATATACATCACAGGAGACACTGGGGCTGGAGCATATACATCAGAGGTGACACTGGGGCTGCCGCTGCTATCTTCATCTTTGGGACAGGAGCACATTTCGTGCTTACTCCCCCAGGAAGTATGTCCAGAAGCTGGCAATCCTTCATTGCATGTACCGCAGCATTCACTAGTGAATTCTGCATGTGTGTGCTTGCAGTCCAAGAGAGAAGGGCTGGGACAACGCAGCCACCGGTCCGAGAAATATGGTCCCTAGAAATCTGTTTGCAGGCTATAGGTTCCTCACCCCTGCTGTATATAATAAAAATCACTGTCTTCTATAATACAAAGCCACAGGCTAGACGTCACAGGAGAGATCACATGATAGGAATGGTGGCCCCTGATTGTCGTAGCAACCCAACGGCTCCCTGCGATTGCGTTACAGGGAAGCTGGTATTTTTATGCCACTGTCAGCAATTGACAGCGGCATTTAAGAGGCTAACAGCAGTGATTGGCAGGCATGTTGATTGCATCTGCTAGAGACAGATGCCGGTTATATAATATAGCCAGCATCTGCCCTGTGTAAAGTGGGCTCTGCTTCTGAGTCCACAAATGACGCCTAAGTATCATTTTGAGTGTTTTTGTAGGGTTTTTTTGCCTGAAAAAATGCTAACAATTTTTTAATCATTTTATGGATTTCAAAAACGTCCAGAAAACCCCAGAAAAAAAACACTGAAAAGATGCTGAAAAATAACACTGTTAGAAACCAAGGTTAAAAAGCACTCAGGAAACAACAAAACATGCACAAAAGAAGACAACGGGATTACAAAACACCTGAGAAAAGGAGGGATTCTTGAATTATCTACTGGTTGAAAAATTGATGTTTTTGCACTTTGGAAAAAGACCCAATGTGAACATACCTTGAGGGTTGTACAACAGGAGTTTTTTTGCACTGATTCTGTTGCAAACATTCTCTAACAGAGCTCTTTTGTTATAAATGGGAACACCAAACTATAGTTCTTACAGTTACAGTTTTTACCTGACATGGTCTCCAAAACTACTTTAATAAGTGACCTGTCTATTATTGAAGTGGTTTTTAGGGGAGTGTGACTTTAATGGGGTCAAACTCCCATGTGGACCAACTGGCGTCTAAACTGCAAATCTGTGTTGTGCCTCTGATTTCTGCAACACAATGTAGAGCACATACATGTTGGAGTTTTCCAACAAGTATTTACTCAATGCGGACTTTCTCCTTTCAGGTCATTGAAAATTATTCAAGGACCTACAATGGCATATTAAAGTTTTGACACACCTGGACAAAATGACTTATGATGAACAGATAAGCAAGTTGAAGATTAAATAATCTCTAAAAGGCCTAAAGTTAAAGATGACACAATTCCTTTGTATTTTAGGCAAATATATATACATATATATTTTCATCTTTTACATTTTAAAATTCGAAAATTTAAAATGGGCCAATGCTAAAGTTTGGGCACTCTACATGGTTAGTACCTAGTAGCACTCACTTTTCTAAGTATCACAGCTTGTAAACGCTTTTTGCAGCCAGACAAAAGTTTTTCAATTCTTGTTTAAAGGATTTTCATCCATTCTTCCTTGGAAAATTCTTCCAGTTCTGTGAGATTCCTGGGTCATCTTGCATGCGCTCCGTTTTTTTGAAGTCTAGACACAGATTTTCAATGATGTTCAGATCAGGGGACTGTGAGTGCTATTATAAAACCTTTAGCTTGCGCTTTTTGTGGTAGTCTATTGTGGATTTTGATGTGTGTTAAAGATCTTCATTATCCATTTGTAGAAGCCATCCTCTTTACAACTTATAATAATAATAATCTATATATAATAATATATAGCGCTAACATATTCCGCAGCGCTTTACAGTGCACACATTATCGTTGCTGTCCCCGATGAGGCTCACAATCTAGATTCCCTATCAGTATGTTTTTTTTGGAGTGTGAGAGGAAACCGGAGTACCCGGAGGAAACCCACGCAAACACGGGGAGAACATACAAACTCCTTGCTTCAGCTTTTTTACAGATGTTGTTATGTTTACATCAAGAATTTGTTCAAATTTCATTTAATCCATTCTTCCCCCTACTTGTGAAATGTTCCCTGTGCCATTGGCTGCAATGCAAACCCAACGCATGATTGACCACCCCCATGCTTAATGGTTGGCGAGATGTTGTTTCCTGAAATTATGTGCCCTTTTTTCTTCACATATACCTTTGATCATTGTGGCCAAAGAGTTCTATTTTAACCTTATCAGTTCACAGGACTTGTTTCCAAAATGCATCAGGCTTCTTTAGATGTTCTTTTGCATACTTCTGACTGTGAATTTTAAGGTGAGTACGCAGGAGAGGTTTTCTCTTTCATACACAGCTCGTGAGTCTGCTAAATCTTTCTGAAGGTCTTTTGCAGTCAAGCGGAATTCTGACTTGCTTCTCTTGCAATCCTATGAGCAGCTCTCACTTAAATTCTATTTGGTCATCCAGACCTTATCTTGACCTCCACTGTTCCTGTTAACATTTATTATTTACATTCCGAACTGAGGAAAGGGCAACATGAAAACACTTTGCTATATTCTTATAGTCTTCTTCTGCTTTGTGGGCCTCCACTATTTTTATTTTCAGAGTGTTAGGCAGCTGCTTAGCAGAACCCAGGGCTGTTGTTTTTTAACGCAGGCTAAGAGAAGGCTGAGTATTTATAAAGCTGGGTAATTTGCATCACCTGACCCTTCCTAGCAATGACAGTGAACAAGCCATGACCCTAACAAGCTATTTAAGTTCTGAAACCTTGGTCAAAGTTATCTGAGCACACATATCTCTAATGGTGCCCAAACTTTTGCATTGGCCCATTTTCCTTTTTGTAATTTTTAAAATGTAAAAAATGACAATACACAAATTTTTTTTTACCTAAAATGCAAAGGAAATGCGTCATCTTTAACTTTAGGCCTTTTAGAGAGTTTTTCATCTTCAACTTGCTTAACTGTTCACAATAACAGGATACCAAATTGCTAAGTACCGTATATACTCGAGTATAAGCCGAGATTTTCAGCCCATTTCTTAGGGCTGAAAGTCCCCCTCTCGGCTTATACTCTAGTCATATACAGGGGGTCGGCGGAGCGCCACTGTGCTATATATTCACCCTCCTGCCGGCGCGTCTCTGCAGCCCCTGCTCTTCTCCCACGGTCTCCAGCGCCAGTGTTCAGTCATCAGTGGTACCGCTCATTAAAGTCATGAATATGCACATATTCATGACTTTAATGAGCGGTACCACGTGACCGCTGAACACTGGCGCCGGAGACCGCGGGAGAAGAGCTAGGCAGAGACGCGCCGGCGGAATGGTGAGTATAAGCGATATTTACCTGTCCCGTTCCACCGCTGCTCGCCGCTGTGTCCTCGGGTCCTCTTGCTGTTATGATCAGGCAGAGGGCGCGATGACGTAGTTACTGTGCGCCGCGCCCTCTGCCTGATCATTCACTGCTGGAGGACCCGGAAGACAGCGGCGCTCAGCGGTGGAACGGGTGACAGCTAAATATCTCAGGTGCCGGGGCCCTGAGCGAGCGGTGACACCGGCACCTGTCCCCCATAGCGCGCCGGTGTCCCCACCTGCTCAGGACACCGGCACCTGGCCCCCAGCGACGAGAGGTGAGTATTTTTTGCAGCAGCAGCAGCTGTGGCAGCATAAGGGACCGATACTATGGCGCATCTATGGGGTCCTAATCTATGGAGCATATATAGGGGCATAATCTATGGGGGCATAATCTATGGAGCATCTATGGGGGCATAATCTATGGGGGCATAATCTATGGAGCATCTATGGGGCATAATCTATGGAGCATCTATGGGGGCATAATACATGGGGCATCTATGGGGGCATAATCTATGGAGTATCTATGGGGGCATAATACATGGGGCATCTATGGGGGCATAATCTATGGAGCATCTATGGGGGGCATAATACATGAGGCATCTATGGGGGCATAATACATGGGGCATCTCTGGGGGCATAATCTGTGGAGCATCTATGGGGCATAATACATGGAGCATCTATGGGGGCATAATCTATGGGGGCACAATCTATGGAGCATCTATGGGGGCATAATCTATGGAGCATCTATGGGGCATAATACATGGGGCATCTATGGGGGCATAATCTAAGGAGCATCTATGGGGGCACAATCTATGGAGCATCTATGGGGCACAATACATGGGCAGCATATGGGGCACAATCTATGGAGCATCTTGTGGGGCATAATACATGGGGCAGCATATGGGGCACAATACATGGAGCATCTTGTGGGGCATAATACATGGGGCAGCATATGGGGCATAATCTCATTTTCCACCCTAGGCTTATACTCGAGTCGATAAGTTTTCCCAGTTTTTTGTGGCAAAATTAGGGGGGTCGGCTTATACTCGGGTCGGCTTATACTCGAGTATATACGGTAATAATTTTGATAGCCAGAACTGGAGTTGGAAAGGAATGTTCATTCCCATGGTGTGGCAACTGCATCATATTATTTTGGTTTTTTCGCATTCCTCTAGATAAGTGTTTCCCAAACTCCAGTCTTCATGGCCTCCCACATGTCACGATTTAAGGATTTCCTTAGTATTGTACAAGTGATGGAATAATTATCAAGGCATCAGAAATTGCCACATGTTTTCTCACCTGTGCAATACTAAGGAAACTCTGAAAAGTGATCTGGGGGGGCTGTAAGAACTGGAGTTTGGGAAACACTGCTCTAGATCACTCTGAAGTATTACAGAATGAACATGGGTAGATTTATCGTTTTTTAGCTTTACTGAAATGTTGTGATGTGTCCACTACCAGTCGTTTAGGGTGTTTAGGCTTTAAATCTCTGAGAAGCTAGACAACCCCTTCTATAAGGAATTCGGCACTATCGATAAGCAGATCATCACCGTCCTGAAACATTTCTGTGCCAGTGATTGTCTACTTCTGTCACATGACATCATCACTTTTAAAGGGAAGCAATGGAGCATTTCAAATGAAAACATATTAAAAAGCCGTGAACGTTTTAATGTTGTTAACAAGCCACTTCATTGCTTCTTTATAAGTTCCATAGAAAAATTGCACTGTGTGGATGTCACTCTCCTGTGGAATCTCCATACACGTGTGTGTATCCTGTGTCCCTTTACTAATCATTAAGACTTTCACATGTAATGTAGAATCGTGATCCCTAAAAATGGGGCTAATAATTGCTACTATGTAGCTGTATATATTGCTGATTCAGCCTTCTCTGGCACCATAGAGTCCACACATACTTACCAATGAGGTTCTCTTCTTCATAGTTTGGACTATTTATCCTACTTACATGTGTACTCATATATTATATGCATATCCAAATATCGTTGTTTTAGAGCTCTATAATTTCTTGCACGTTTTTGCTCCTCTATTTGGAAACCCATTACTCATTCTCTTGATTTTTCAGTTAAATATATTACATAGTTTCTCTGTGATTTTCTGACTTGTCCAATAGGCAATTACTGTCCATACACATACATATCTCAAATAATCTCTATACAACATTAAAGCATTGAACATGCATAGATATGCTGTATTATCCTCTGCTTTTTATATATTATTATGTTAGCTTGGCATAGGTTTTCATTAAGCCAGAGAGTAATAGTAAAAGTGAAAAAGCAGTCTTTAGAAAAATCAACATCAGTGCAGTTTTGTATATGTTTTAGCCAAAATTAAGCAGGATACAAGCAGTAATTCCAGCTTCTGTGGACAGCATGACGGCTCATTGCTGCCGTAATGCCATGGGTTTAAATCTGAGAGCCAAAGCAACATTTGGATGGAGTTTCTATGTTATCTATGTTTTATGATAGGTTAAAGGGGTACATCAATAGCTCACAAGTGATGATGTCCCTGCCACCAGTGACCTGACTGCTGAGGCCATCGATTGCCTGCAGAGTCAAATTATTGGTGGTCATGACATCAACATTTTCCGTTCAGGTGGAGCGCGTCAGGGTAACAGTGCTGGAAGTGGGTACTGGATTCCAGAGGATAAGGGTGGCTTTCTTTCCATTTATAATGGCTCCCTTAGTCCTGTAAAACGTTCGCACAAATAGAAAAGCCCTGAAAGTTGCGTTCTGACAATCCCATTTTGAGGCACAAACTGATGTGAAAGTTATCATTATAGGTAAATGAAATATTTTATGGTCTTAATATTTACATAAAGTAACACTCAATTTCTATTTAAAGGGAAACAATCAGTCCAACTGACAATTATGATAAATTTTGTGTGTAAGCAGGTTGTGGGATGCAGTGACAGACAGGAGGCAGAGCAAGGGTTAACAATCAATTTTTTAACAGTTTAATTAAAAGGGGGGTTAACTCCTCGCAGGGAGAAAGATGATTAAGGGGTTAATGCAAAAATAAGCAAATGCAGAACAGTAGCAGTACAATTATCAACTCTACGTGTCCTTATGTTCCTCCTCAGATGATCCCACAGAGGTTGTAGCACAGGCATGGCCGGGAGATGTTCATAGATGGGGTCCTTTAAACGATGGTCCATCTTCTGGCGGCAGCGGTCGGTCTCCAGTACATTCCGCTGAGTCCCTAGTCGTTTATCTGTGGAGCAAAAGAGTAAAGTTCTCCGCAAGGTTCCTCGTGGCACGTGTCCCTCTGAGCAGCTGCTCTGCACGGCTCTGCTCGGCGTGCGCTCCTCTATATGCCAGCCGAAATGAGGATCGCTGCAGTAGTCTCAGTCCCACACGGGTGCCACTGTGCCTCTATCAGCAATGGAGGACACACCTCAGGGTTCTGCTCCGGGGCCCTCACTCCTCCACGTGAATGCTGCACTCCGCTTAGCCCGGCGCTCTCACTGTCTCAGTGACCCGTGCGCGAAAGCTCTGCCGCAGTTCCACTCTGCGCTGCCTCTCATACTGTGGAGCGCACTGCATGCCTGCCTCTGCACTCACTGTCCCCTATTCTTTCCCCCAGGCAACATGGTATGCAGCCTCAGCAGTTCCGGACCCAGCATGATGCAAGCACCTGCAGCCTGGTCTTCCTCCTTACAAGTGTTCGCATATGTATTGGTCTCTACAGAGTGCTGCTGCCTTACTCCTTTTTGCAAGTTATATAGTCCTTGCAGTAGGCACTTGTTCACACTATATGGAGGTGCTGGTCAGGTTTTTTGTTCTATCCCGTTATCTATTGGAGGTTGTTACTGCCTCCTTTCTGACTCCCCACCCATCAGCCCAAGGATGTTTATAATCAGCTCTGGTTCCTACCAGCGTACTTAAATGTGCAAGTTTTTAACCCAGGAGCTGCATGTTTGCCCATTCACACTGTAGACTTATAGCACAAGAGAAGCATGTTTTAGATGATAGGACCCATCAGAGAAGTGTTACATAGTCGCGGTTGATGTGCTCACATGAATTGGCCAATTTATGCGCCAAGAACCTTCACTTTTGTAAGTAATTTTTTTTTTTTAAATTTTACTTTTTATTACAGTTTACTCAGCAATTACGATAGATTTTATGTTCGTATATATATTGGTCTCTACAGAGTACTGCTGCGTTCCTCCTTTTTGCAAGCTGGACATGGTGCAGCAGAGATGAACTGTAGAATAATTTGATATACATGCAATATGTAGGAACGTGTTCACACTTGCCATTAAACAGACACAACCTAAGAAACAAAATGAACATATACCCTGCTGTAATTAAAAAGCAATAGCGCATACAAATAATATAGGGTACTTGGTGCCGGCGGAATATAATAAAGAATATTGATTGCTTGAGAAGATTGATATATAGTTTTGTAGGGCAATATTCAGTAGAACTTTCATTTTATTTATTGGAATGTCTGTTTTAATGACGGCTAGAACTCTTCAGTGATTGACAGTCTTCCATGTATGACTGTGCATACACAAATAGCTATCAGTCACCTAATAGGACCACCCGCTGGACTCCAAAGCATAGAAAGCACTAGAAATTAAATGAATAAAATATATGTTTTACTAAGTCTTTCCCAAAAGCTATATACCAGTATGCTCAATTCCTTCTGCTATACTCCATGTTACCTACTAATAGAACTGAATTTTGGGTTCATGGCCAGGAAACTTCCAGATCTCAATTACATTGAGAACCTTTGGTCAATCCTCAAAAAGTGGGTGGACAAACAAATCCACAGAAATTGTGATAAACTCCAAGCACTGATTAGACAAGAATGGGTGGTCAATGTCATCAGTCGAAGTCTTGCACAGAAGCTGATATCCAGGTACCAAGGCGAATGGCAGAAGTCTTGAAAAGTATGGGTCAGCACTGCTATTATTGAGCCTTTGTATAAACTTGGTGTATTTGTTAATAAAAGTGTAAAAACTTGTGAAATGCATAATTGTACTTAAATAACCACAGAAACATCTGACTAATGGATCTAAACATAATGGAAAGCACTGCATGTACTACGTGACAGGCTCCCTGTAATGTTTCCTCAAAGGTAGCATCATAATTAAAGTATTTTGACTAATATTGCACATATGAAATATGTTTGTCTTATTTTAGTACTGGTACTGTGAATATTTGGTGCTGAAAGGAGAACAATTATGTTACTGAAATATACTTGTTGCCTGCCGATTACCTTATGATGCTTGTTATGGGAGAGAGGAATGGTCAATGGTGGAGGTATTCACAGATCAAACCGCCTCATTGGCAGCCATTTCAAACTTTATTTTGCAAAACTGCGGTCTTTAATAGAGCTTTGTGCAGCCTTTTCTAACTAGTGATTATGTTATAAACAGCACATAGAAGCTAAATATAGAGGCAAATATTAAAAAAGGCTATGTTCCCACTATGAGTCATTTTGATAAGTTTTTGATGCTGTGTATGTATTTTTTTTCAAACATGCAAGTAACGTATTTTACTTAATGGGCGCAGAAATGTTACCGAAAATCTGCAAAACATCAAAAACTCATAGTTTGAACATAACCTAAAGGTTTTGGCCACTCTGTGGACAAGCCTTTTATAAAAAAAAAATAAGTAGTCCCTCTATAAAGATAACAAATGCTCAGCTCCTGCACTAGTGCCATTCCACCGATGTTAGCGTTGGGACTCCCGGGGCTCGCCTGATATTGTTACGTCACGTGAGCCCTGCAGTCAGTTAGCGGCCACTTTGGGGTTCCTGTAGTCTCACTACTTCCGCTTGTCCGAGGGAAGTACTCATGTGGCATAACAATGGCATGCAAGCCATGATAGACCTGGTGCCGATATTGCTGGAATAGCGCTGGTGCAGGAGGTGAATAAATGTTTTCTTTTTTTTATACGAAGGACTGTGGTACTTATTTTTCATAAAATATTGCTGATGAACAGAGTTACTCAAACTTCTACAGAGGCTAATATGGGGCCTTCCTGGTAACCTGAAATGCTACCCTATGACACATATACCACTGAAGCGGCGCCAAACATATACCACATTGCAATGCCAACATTACCCCCAGCTGCACCAACTAAATACCACCATGCTCTACACAAAATACCCAATGGCAGCACCAATAGCACAGTGCAGGTCAAAATACCTTCCAAGAAATGTAACAAGCAATGCTTCTGGCCGCTTTCCTATAAGCTTAGTGCTGGTTTTGTTGCACCCATGTCTCTGATGTATCTGTAACACAGGTGCAAAAAAGCCGTAGAATTATGGCTTGTCTGAAAGTGGCCTCTATGGTAAGTCACATTCTATAGTTCTACTATCCCTCCGTGACTGTCTTCATTCAGACAAATGTCATAACATATATGCCATTAAAGGGGTCTTCAAATGCATTATGAAAGAAGCTGCATGGGCACAGTGGAATTTAATTAAAAAAAACAGTATTTATCTGAAATATACATAGTATTTTATGAAATATATATATAGTTCATCAAAAGGCAGGAGAGCTTTACAATAATAAGTGTCTGCAGGCAAAAACTGAGCATGGTGGAAATTCCTCAGAAAAAAAAGGCAGATGCTTATCTATCATACAGTGGAGGTATCTAATTGTCTCCAAATGAACAAGAAATGATATGCAGAAGGATTTGTGTAAGCCTACATCTGCAGATCTGTGGTTAGTCCTCAAAGATGTTTGGAACAAACTTCCTGCCAAGTTCCTTCAAAAACTGTGTACAAGTGTACCTGACCGAATTGATGCTTTACTGTTGTTTTAAAAGCAAAGGGGACGGTCATACCAACTATTGCATTTAGAGTTCCCGTCTCCTCATTCTCTTTTCATTGTATTAACTTATTTACTGCGCAGCATTATTTTTTTGCATATATAAATCTTCTGTACAATACTGATTTTATATATATATATATATATATATATATATGCACATATATATATATATATATATATATATATACAGTACAGACCAAAAGTTTGGACACACCTTCTCATTCAAAGATTTTTCTGTATTTTCATGACTATAAAAATTGTAGAATCACACTGAAGACATCAAAACTATGAATTAACACAAGTGGAATTATACATTACACTTTACAAGAAAGTGTGAAACAACTGAAAATATGTCTTATATTCTAGGTTCTTCAAAGTAGCCACCTTTTGCTTTGATTACTGCTTTGCACGCAGAAAAGGTGAACGGCTGGACTCTAGATGCCTAGTTCCCACTGTGAAGCATGGAGGAGGTGGTGTGATGGTGTGGGCAGGGCCGGCGTCAGCACCCGGCATACCCGGGCAAGTGCCGGGGCCCTGAGCAGGCGGGGGGGCCCACTCACCGTCGGGCACCCCGGCGCCCATTAGCGGAGGAGAGTGGTGTCAGCGCCGCCACTTGGCCCCCTCGCTTGCTCAGGGCCCTGGCAGCAGCTGGCACAATACTTACTCTCCCCGTGCCTCCGCTGCCGCAGCTCAGGGCTCCAGGGGGCGCCTGCAGGGCGCCGGCGCTTCCTCTCACAGCAGCGCTGTGAATGTCATCATTCAGCGGCTGTGGCAGAGAGCGCGCGGACGCCGGACAGGTGAGATGTGATGTGTGTGTGTGTATCTGTATCTGTGTGTATCAGTGTGTGTGTATGTAGTGCGGTGCTTTGTGTGTGTATGTGAGAGAGTGCTTGTGTGCTGCGGTGCTGTCTGTGATGGTGGTGGGGGGAGGGCAGTGATGATGATGATGGGGAGGCATTGATGATAATGGGGAGGCATTGATGATAATGGGGAGGCAATGATGATGATGGGGAGGCAATGATGATAATGGGGAGGCATTGATGATAATGGGGAGGCGATGATGATGATGGGGAGGCGGTGATGGTGATGGGCAGGCATTGATGATAATGGGCAGGCATTGATGATAATGGGGAGGCGATGATGATGGGCAGGCATTGATGATGATGGAGAGGCAATGATGATGATGGGGAGGCAATGATGATAATGGGCCGGACATTGATGATGATGGGGAGGCGATGATGATGATGGGCAGGCATTGATAATGATGGGGAGGCGATGATGATGATGGGGAGGCAATGATGATGATGGGGAGGCAATGATGATGATAATGGGGAGTCTTTCCACAGCGTCCTTTCCTGAGCCGTAACACTGCAGAACGCAGCACAGCGCAGAGGAGAGCTCCATATTTTGTATGGAGTATTATATGGGGACCAGTATCCTGTATGGAGAATTATATGGGGACCAGTATCCTGTATGGAGCATTATATTGGGTCCAGTATTCTGTATGGAGCATTATTTTGGGTCCAGTATTTAGTATGGAGCATTATATGGGTGATGGGGGGGTGACATCCTGCATGGGGTATTATATGGGTGATGAGGGGGAGACTATGTGGTGCCCATAATATTGTATGGAGGACTGTACTGTCCAGTCTGTACTATGCGCTGCGAGGATTTGGCGGTTTTTGAGCTATTGTACAATTTAGAATAGATATCACTCATGTAATGGAAGAAGTGAAGTATTGGGCATTGTACTATACCCATATTTCTCTGCCGTATCTGTGCATCATGAATCATGGTCTGTTAAAGGGGCCCACTGAGGCTCTTTCGCCCAGGGCCCATAAAAACCTGGAGCCGGTCCTGGGTGTGGGGGTGCTTTGCTGGTGACACTGTTGGGGATTTATTCAAAATTGAAGCGGTGAGCTGTCCAGCTCACCCCAAACCATCTCGATTGGGTTCAGGTCTGGTGACTGTGGAGGCCAGGTCATCTGGCGTAGCACCCCAACACTCTCCTTCTTGGTCAAATAGCCCTTACACAGTCTGGAGGTGTGTTTGGGGTCATTGTCCTGTTCAAAAATAAATGATGGTCCAACTAAAACGCAAACTGGATGGAATAGCATGCTGCTGCAAGATGATGTGATAGCCATGCTGGTTCACTATGCCTTCAATTTTGAATAAATCCCCAACAGTGTCACCAGCAAAGCACCCCCACAACATGATACCTCCTCCTCCATGCTTCACGGTGGGAACCAGGCATGTAGAGTCCATCCGTTCATCTTTTCTGCATGCAAAGCAGTAATCAAAGCAAAAGGTGGCTACTTTGAAGAACCTAGAATATAAGGGTGAGTTCCACGGTCAGAACGCTGGTGTTTGGGCCTGAGCCTTGCGCAGGGCCAAAAACCGAGCGTCCTGTTGGTGTTACTAGGCATGTGTGGGGATTTTAAAAGAACCGGTGGTCCACCAGCTAAAACCATCTCGATGGCAGGTCTGGTGACGTGGATGCGGCGGTCATCTCTTTAGACCCGCAGCACTGTCCTCGTCAGTAGTTCCGTCGGAGGTGTTGGGTCGCCGCAAATAAATTGAGTCCAACAGGGCATGATGTAGCCTGCGCTCGTATTCGGAGTGTGTTCCTGAAGGATGTGTCCTAGAAACACCTCCACACAACATCCTCGCGTCAGGTGGGACGAGGGCATGTAGAGCATCGTAATTTTCTGCTCAACGTCAAAGCAAAGGTCGGACTTTGAGAACCATAGCATAAGACATATTTTCAGTTGTTTCACACTTTTTTGTAAAGTGTAATGTATAATTCCACATGTGTTAATTCATAGTTTTGATGCCTTCAGTGTGATTCTACAATTTTCATAGCCATGAAAATACAGAAAAATCTTTGAATGAGAAGGTGTGTCCAAAGTTTTGGTCTGTACTGTATATATATATATATATATATATATTATATATATATATATGGTCCAAAAAATGAAGGCAGCACTCCAAGATATGAGATATGGGTAGTTTATTAGCCCATGTGCGACGTTTCAAGCTTGAAAAAGGTCCACATCTAGGACCGAAATGTCGCACATGGGCTAATAAACTACCCATATCTTATATCTTGGAGTGCTGTCTTCATTTTTTGGACCATATTATGAGGTTTGGTATATACCTGGAAGGATTTTTTGCACCCTCATCATCATTTTGATGCTGCTTTTCAATATTTTTTGCTATATATATATATATATTCACCCAGAAATTCAGATATCAGCCTAATAGAACTTCCTGAAGCACTTTCTGAAAAAGGCGCTTTCTCACCTGGAATTTATTCTGCACTTCTCTTACCATTGACACCTTTTACTTGTACACACTCTAAGCCTAGGTAAGGGTTTTATCAGTTTTGTTGATATGCTCCAATTATAGTGCGAGTATAGCTTGTATTTTATTGAGTAAGCAACACGTTGGCGTTGCGAAACGCGCGTCGGGGCGTTTATTTATCTCCCCACATATTCTCCTTTGCCTTAGTGATTTGGTAAGATTATCTTTATAACATCTATAATGTATTTTAACTTTCATCATGTTACTTTCACAATGTGTTATATGAGAAATGGACACTCTTGAGCCTGCTTATATCTGACACTTGCCATTGTTATTACAGCATTTTCTTGTGATTGGTGACATGTAGTGGAGATATGGACATTATTGAAACTGCTCTTATTTGACACTTGTCACTTTTATTGTAGCGCTGCATGTGGTTATATACCTGTAATTAAACACAAACCATTTCAAGCTAGATTCGGTACTATTACCCTTGCAGTCTCTCATATGTCCATAATGTGAGTTTACTGATCCCATACACATGTATTACTCACGGAGCAGTCTTTACTGATATGGCTATACACTCATTTGTCATAGGTTCAGTAATATCATTTATATGGTGATTATATATTTATAAACGTGAGTTTGCTGTGATCTGCTGCATATTGATATGTCGTCCATAACTGATATAAGCCACTTTAATTAGACGTGCAGTCTTTTTATGTCTATAATGTGAGTCTGCTGATCCAATATACATGTATTATCCATAGAGTAACCTCTATGGATATGGCAGTTTGACTCTATAGATACATAAGTGTTCACCTTCCTGAGGCAATTGAGTATTATGTGAGGTGGTTCTTGTTTGCAATTGTCACCTGATGTATTGTACTATTATTGATATTAATGTTGTTACTAATAAAAAATTTCTATTTTTATGATTAAATATAAATGCCTTATAGCTCTTTTTTCTCCTGTTCTCCATATATATATATATATATATATATCACACACTCACCAGAGTACCACTCCCCCCATGTCCTGCAGACTGTATGTACTGAAATTCTCACTATGTTTATTACGCTATATATACTGATACCAAATAATACAGATACTAGAATTATTCCTAATATATAAGACAAGATAAATGGGATTCTTTAAATAAACTTCTCATTCATTTCAATGGAAAAACTTACTTACAGAGCACATGGTGCTGTTTTTTTCCACTTATTTTTTTATGTGTAAAAATAAGCAATGTCAATTACTGGAACATTTTTCCTTGAAAAAAATTCTTCATACTTGGCAACTGAAATAGCAATAGCACTCCAATACACACAAATAAAGTAACAAAAAAAAACAACAAATATCACTCCAGAAAACTTTGTTTTCTTAAGTGCTTTTTTATTTGGATTTTCGGCCAGCAAGGTACACATCAAATAAACTGTGTGAACCTCTGTGAGAACCTTCAAATGCTATATACTGCTTACTTCAGTGTTTCACTAAATCATTATATAGATTATTAATTTTCCTTTTAAAACCCTGTGTCAGATAAAGAGGATATTGACAAAAACACATTTATTCATGGCTATGCTACAACTTGCACAGGGTTAGAAACAGGTAGACAAGCAAGCAGATCTTCGTACAGACAAAAAAAATTGCTGCAACTCACAGCAAGAAATGACAAAAACTTATAATAGTGCTGAGGAAAATAAATTCAGAAATATGAACATTTCTGCTGATAACAAAACTATCTAAACAAAATGGGCAACAATGCTTTAATCAGCAAACACTGAATTGCAATTGTAAGTCTACCCAGTAAATTTGTGGCCACAGTCACAGTGATATACTGATGATACTATTCTACTACAATAATAATTATTATTAGTTATTCCTTAAATGTGCCCATTCTGCTACACATACTGTTAACAAATGGCAAGGGTGCAATATTGTACTAGGACAAATCATATTCTATTTCTGCAGATTCAATGTTTACAAACATATGTAAGGTGTTTAAGCTTATGTGCCTAGTTTCCTTTTATATTCTATCTATCTCTCTATCTATCCATTATCTATCTATCCCATATCTATCTTTCTATCTATCTATCTATCTATCTATCTATCCAATATCTATCTATCTATCTATCCCATATCTATCTATCTATCTATCTATCTATCTATCTATCTATCTATCTATCTATATCTATCAATCCCAATCTATCTATAATCTATCTATCTATCTATAATCTATCTATCTATCTATCCATGTCTATCTATCTATCCCATATCTATCTATCCCATGTCTATCTGTCTATCCCATGTCTATCTATTTATCTATCTATCTATGTATCTACCTATCTATCTATCTATCTATCTATCTATCCATTATCTATCTATCCCATATCTATCTTTCTATCTATCTATCTATCTATCGATCTATCTATCTATCTATCCAATATCTATCTATCTTTCTATCTATCAATCCCATATCTATCTATAATCTATCTATCTATCTATCTATCTATAATCTATCTATCTATCTATCTATCTATCTATCTATCCATGTCTATCTATCTATCCCATATCTATCTATCCCATGTCTATCTATTTATCTATCTATCTATCTATATCCATTATCTATCTTTCTATCTATCTATCTATCTATCTATCTATCAATCCCATATCTATCTATAATCTATCTATCTATCTATCTATCTATCCAATATCTATCTATCTTTCTATCTATCAATCCCATATCTATCTATAATCTATCTATCTATCTATAATCTATCTATCTATCTATCTATCTATCCATGTCTATCTATCTATCCCATATCTATCTATCCATGTCTATCTATTTATCTATCTATTATCTATCTATCTATCTATCTATCTATCTATCCATTATCTATCTTTCTATCTATCTATCCAATGTCTATCTATCTATCTATAATCTATCTATAATCTATCTATCCCATGTCTATCTGTCTATCCCATGTCTATCTATTTATCTATCTATCTATCTATCTATCCATTATCTATCTATCCCATATCTATCTTTCTATCTATCTATCTATCTATCTATCTATCTATCTATCTATCTATCCAATATCTATCTATCTTTCTATCTATCTATCAATCCCATATCTATCTATAATCTATCTATCTATCTATCTATCTATAATCTATCTATCTATCTATCTATCTATCTATCTATCTATCTATCCCATGTCTATCTATCTATCCCATATCTATCTATCCCATGTCTATCTATCTATCCATGTCTATCTATTTATCTATCTATCTATCTATCCCATGTCTATCTATCCCATGTCTATCTATCTATCTATCTATCTATCCCATATCTATCTATCCCATGTCTATCTATCTATCTATCTATCCCATGTCTATCTATTTATCTATCTATCTATCTATCCCATGTCTATCTATCCCATGTCTATCTATCTATCCCATATCTATCTATCCCATGTCTATCTATCTATCTATCCCATATCTATCTATCCCATGTCTATCTATTTATCTATCTATCTATCTATCTATCTATCTATCCCATGTCTATCTATTTATCTATCTATCTATCTATCTATCTATCTATCTATCTATCTATCTATCTATCTATCCATTATCTATCTTTCTATCTATCTATCAATCAATCCCATATCTATCTATAATGTATCTATCTATCTATCTATCTATAATCTATCTATAATCTATCTATCCCATGTCTATCTATCTATCTTAGTAATGTATCTCTTTCCAGCTTGTCAGCAAATGCTGCAGCAAAATAGATGCAAGAACTGATCCTATAGTTTGCTGTGGGATCATTCACATTCATCTGGACTATTCAGGGAACCAGATTACAAAACTCAACATGTTGCATCTTTGGTTCGGACTCACCAGTTTTACACTACAAACTGGTGAAGAAGTTTGATGATAAGTTTGCTGTCTTTTTGTCATCATTTGTCATCAGTTGAGGCACAGGAGACATATGTGAATGGCACAGATGTATGGAATCTAGATCTAAAATCCTTATAGCTATTTAAACAAATAATATAAAAAATTGAAGGTCAACTGATGACATAAAAATACCACTTTTCCCACACAAAAAAATGTCCACCATTTACTTTGAAGATTCTTGGAGGTAACATTGAATGCTATGGGTTTTTGTTTTTTGATTTTTTTAATGAGCCAGTCCCCCAAAATGACCATTTAATTGCTGCTCCAGTGTTCCATGGTCGTACACAGCTAGATATTTTGATCTCTATTTATGTGAAGGGCACTAAGTTTGAATTAGGTCACAAAATTTTAAATGAAAAAAAAAATTAAAGGGATCAAGAAATATAGAATAGTATGATCATCTATAGTGTTCATGTAAAGGATGTAATTATCCTGATCAGGCTACTTACTTGAATTTAATTAAATATATTCCTATACTATAGTTTCATTTCTATACTTTATTGGTAGGATCAATCAATGCATTCTATCTATCTACTTTAGCTAATAAAACTATCTCTATTTTACAGCAGCTGTGAAGACAAATCATGTGGACAAATAAATATTTGTTTATTCATTTAAAAAGACAAATGGATTTCAGTCCAGGTTTTCATACATCTGTGCCATCAATATTATTTTTTGTGCCTCAAAATGGCATCAGTTGTCATTTGTCTTTTTCACCAGTTTCTACTACAAAACTGGCAAGCCTGATCAAAAATTAGCAAAACACCTAGCATTTTTTTTTTATCTGGCTCCTTGAAGGCTGCAACAACTGATTTGTCAGATCTGTCAGATGAATGAGAACAATAGCAAACTATGGAAGGAAAATGCCAAAGGAAAAAACATGATATGTAGAAACCAGACCTAAACTATCAGTGTACACATTCTGATAGCATCAATCAATCACTCCATCTATCCATCCATCATCTATTTAATATGTATCTATTTCATATCTATCTATCCATCCATGCTCCCTCTAATATTTATACATTTCATATCTATGTATCTGTGTATGTATATATGGATCTATCCAGCCATTTAATATTTATTTCATACCTATCCATCCATGCTCCATCTAATATTTTTCTAATATTTATATATTTCATACCATCCATCCATCATCCATCTAAAATTCATATATTTCATATCTATGTATCTGTGTATGTATATGTATTTATCCATCTATTTAATATTTATCTATTTGATATCTATCTATCCATCCATGATCCATTTAATATTTATATATTTCATGTCTATGAATCTATCCATCCATCATCTATTTCATAGCTCTCCACCATCACCACCCTGTGTATTAGAGAACTGAGCAGGGCCCCAGTTTTGACCAGTGCAATAGTCTGCTGTGTCTGCCCCATTCAATAGCTTCTTCTACAGGTATCACACAACAGCAGCAACAAAGGAGACCTGATGCCACCGGTGTGCTAGTGTTACATGCCCCCACCTAGCCTGACAGACAGGCAGCACAATGGCAGACGTCATGTGGAACAAGCCAGGCTAGGCACACAAGCATGGAGCACATGAAATATTCACTAGGGCTTTGCTGCTCTCCTGTTCTTTCATTGAGATCTGAAACTCAGATGAAGTTTCATCTTCTCCAAAATTTAATCAGCTATAAACAAGGGATGTGGCAAAAGATGGCAGTGATGACTGGGGGGTGTGAGGGTGAGGGGCTACTTATCTGATTGTTCCTGATCAAATGTTAACCTGCCTAATGAAGGCAATAGGATCCCCTTACAGGATTTCTTTTCACTTGCTGGTAACTGGATCCCCCAGACTCCTGCCACAGCTGGATCGGGTAGGAGGAGGTGGGCAGCATGGATTATTTTTCCTGAATGATTAACAGCAGGTACACGGGGCAGTGGGCAGGGAGGAGCCTGGGGCTGCCACACTTGTATAAATTCCTCCATAGGACCCCTCAGCATAGCATAGCCCACTCTCCTTTGGATGTCTCTTCTTCTCTGTGGACCTCAATGGGACTGGATGCAGTAGAAATCATGACAGCAGGTATGAGCCCTGGGAAAACGTGCTAGTGTCACAACCCTATATATATATATATAATGTTATCTGAAAAGATGTCTGTAATCTGTTTGTCACAGAATACATGGGAATTGGAGGATTGCTACTACTTGGTGTGGTGGGCTGGGGGTGGAGTGGTCTCAGAGCTGCTGGGGTGTATGTACCCACTGGATGAGAATGTCCTGATGCAGTTCAGACCATCTGGATACAGACACTTGATCCTCCTAAATTGCTGAACGCAGGAAGCTTCTCTTAAAGAAGCAGAGCTCTGTATGACATGTACATATGCTGCTCAGGGAGGGGCCCTCCCCCAGATTAAAAATTACTATTGAATTTACTAAATGAAAGCCTCGAAGCAATGTGACTGCAAGATTCTGTGTAATATATGGTCTATGCTATGATCATTTATGCATAATAGAACCTCGTGATTTGTCATGATTTGCTGTAAAATAAAGATAGGAAGCAGCAAAAAAATAGACAGAAATGCATTGGTTGAGATTATTAATAAAGTATAGAAATAAAACATGTTTACACTTAATTACATAGTCTGATCAGAAGATCGCATCCTATACAAGAGCACTAGAGATGGTCGCGTTATTCTATATATCTCGGTCCCTTTAAATTGTTCGTTAGTTAAAATTTGTGACCCAATTCAAACCCCATGTCCTTTATATAAATCTAGAACCAAATATATGTATTTGTATGTAGGAGCATAGATCACTGCAGCAGCAAGTAAATGGTCATTTCGATGGATGGACCAAAAGCTTCAATTCTGTGTCAGTGACCATCGGCAGGCAGCAATATTCCACTTATTTCCCCTTACATTTATCATTACTGACTGCTGTATACCAATTAATACATTTTATATTATAAAGATGGTAAGCACAAGATAGAAAGGAACTAACTAACAAAAAAGAAAGAAAGAAGGAATAAAATACCATTGAAATATTTAATCAAATAATACCCAAATATATGGCAGAGTTATAATATAACACAATCACTTAACACCAGCCACGTATATATTGAGTAATACAGAACGTGATATATATTGAGTAATACAGAACGTGATATATATTGAGTAATACAGAACGTGATACAATAGTAATAGTAATTATAACTGATATTAAAGCTTGTAGGATGCAGGAAAATATTGTCAAAAATTACAAACATAGGAACAATTTAATAAGTCATAGAGACGTAGGTTTTATATGTGACTATTTAACTGGGAGGAACATAGAAAAGCAGACTTATAGGAAAGATCTAATTCAAGATAGATGGATAGATAGATAGATAGATAGACAGACAGACAGACAGACAGACAGACAGACAGACAGACAGACAGACAGACAGACAACAGACAGATAGATAGATAGATAGATAGATAGAATAGATAGATAGATAGATAGATAGATAGATAGATAGATAGAGATATGGGATGGATAGATAGATAGATAGATAGATAGATAGATAGATAGATAGATAGATAGATAGATAGATAGATAGATAGATAGATAGATAGATAGATAGATAGATATGGATAGATAGATAGATAATAGATAGATATGGAT
The DNA here is from genome assembly GCA_033576555.1 of Oophaga sylvatica. Lineage (NCBI taxonomy): Eukaryota > Metazoa > Chordata > Amphibia > Anura > Dendrobatidae > Oophaga > Oophaga sylvatica. The sequence goes on from JARQOD010000004.1 coordinate 329,114,169, forward strand.
AGATAGATAGATAGATAGATAGATAGATAGATAGATAGATAGATAGATAGATAGATAGATAGATAGATAGATAGATAGATAGATAGATATGGGATAGATAGATAATAGATAGATAGATAGATAGATAGATAGATAGATAGATAGATAGATAGATAGATAGATAGATAGATATGAGATAGATAGACATGGATAGATAGATAGATAGATAGATAGATAGATAGATAGATAGATAGATAGATAGATAGATAGATAGATAGATAGATAGCACTAAACTATTCCAGTGATTTTTTATCTATTTGTTAACCATGGATTGTCCTTATTGCTTTTATAATACGTGGTAATCAAGCAGTAACCGCTTTTGCTTAATACTGTTTTCCATGATCAATCATTATCAATACTTCCACATCAGTTGCAGACCCCATTATTAATAAGTGCAGAGCAGCATCCCCCATGTGTCGCGTCCTCCCACTCCACGATCCGCTCACATCCGGCCATACGGACTGTTGGTGCTGGGGGCTTCCTCAGCGCTGGCCGCACCGTGTGCACTGTTACTACTGAGAGCCGTTCACCCCCGGGGCAGACTTTTCTGAATGAAGCCGGAGTTGTTTTGCAGCTACTGATATTTCGGTGGGAAGAGGAAAGGAAGGAGGGCGGGTGGGGGAGATGACAGATGTGCAGAGCCTTCCATCCCAGCACAATACTCTGCAGTGTGCTCTGCCCCGCCGCTTATCTCCATGTACCTGCTTGTGTCCTACACTACAAGGTCCCTGGACCCTATATTATACATGTTCCGCAGCGGGATGCCTGCTTAACAACATTATAAAATAAGGCAGGTGAGAGTCCTGTAGGCAGCAGTCTGGTATGGAAGCTCAGTGCCTGTGCACACAAGCCCCCATTGTCCTCAGCACAGAGCTGCCCCTTATTTACTAGAGCAGAACAGGTAAAGGTGGGTTGTACAGGGAAATCTCCTCACTAATAAGACAACACTGCTGGGGACATGGCCAGAAACAGCTGCTCTATTATCTGACTATATCTATGGCACTGTATACACCACTGCCCCACACAGACACACTGCAATCCACCTGAAATATAGTGCATGGCATCACTCTCATCACATGTGCTTCATAGGAGTCAGTCCTATATATTATCTCACTGCAAAATTCGTTAACTAAACACTTCTTATATCATTTAATCTATCTATCTATATATACATTTATCATCCCTCAATGATCTATCTTATCTATCTATCATCATCATACATATTTTTATCTTTATCTATGCAATCATTCATTCATGCATCAGCTATCATCCATCCATCATCCATATATCTGCATGTCTGTATGTGCATCTAGTTGCATCTAATTGGATAAAGTATGCATCATATTGTAAATTTCAAAAACACTCTCATACAATGTATGCCTATACACAACATATAAAGATTAATAATTCGATGTTTCCAATTCGTCCAGTAAATGTAAATGATAAATGCAAAGCTTGGAGCTGCACAGGGTCTCACACAGGATAGTAATGAGACATTTGTATTGAGCTTTTCTCACAATGGGCTCCAGACACAGTAGTAACTGTAGTAGTGCAGCAGTATAATAGTAGAGGTAATAATAGTAGCTGTAGTAGTGCAGCAGTATAGTAGAGGTAATAATAGTAGCTGTAGTAGTGCAGCAGTATAATAGTAGAGGTAATAATAGTAACTGTAGTAGTGCAGCAGTATAGTAGAGGTAATAATAGGAGCTGTAGTAGTGCAGCAGTATGATAGTAGAGGTAATAATAGTAACTGTAGTAGTGCAGCAGTATAGTAGAGGTAATAATATTAGCTGTAGTAGTGCAGCAGTATAGTAGAGGTAATAATAGTAGCTGTAGTAGTGCAGCAGTATAGTAGAGGTAATAATAGTAGCTGTAGTAGTGCAGCAGTATAGTAGAGGTAATAATAGTAACTGTAGTAGTGCAGCAGTATAGTAGAGGTAATAATAGTAGCTGTAGTAGTGCAGCAGTATAGTAGAGGTAATAATTGTAACTGTAGTAGTGCAGCAGTATAGTAGAGGTAATAATAGTAACTGTAGTAGTGCAGCAGTATAATAGTAGAGGTAATAATAGTAACTGTAGTAGTGCAGCAGTATAGTAGAGGTAAATAATTGTAACTGTAGTAGTGCAGCAGTATAGTAGAGGTAATAATAATAGCTGTAGTAGTGCAGCAGTATAGTAGAGGTAATAATAGTAACTGTAGTAGTGCAGCAGTATAGTAGAGGTAATAATAGTAGCTTTAGTAGTGCAGCAGTATAGTAGAGGTAATAATTGTAACTGTAGTAGTGCAGCAGTATAGTAGAGGTAATAATAGTAACTGTAGTAGTGCAGCAGTATAATAGTAGAGGTAATAATAGTAACTGTAGTAGTGCAGCAGTATAGTAGAGGTAATAATTGTAACTGTAGTAGTGCAGCAGTATAGTAGAGGTAATAATATAGCTGTAGTAGTGCAGCAGTATAGTAGAGGTAATAATAGTAGCTGTAGTAGTGCAGCAGTATAGTAGAGGTAATAATTGTAACTGTAGTAGTGCAGCAGTATAGTAGAGGTAATAATAGTAACTGTAGTAGTGCAGCAGTATAGTAGAGGTAATAATAGTAGCTGTAGTAGTGCAGCAGTATAGTAGAGGTAATAATAGTAGCTGTAGTAGTGCAGCAGTATAATAGTAGAGGTAATAATAGTAACTGTAGTAGTGCAGCAGTATAATAGTAGAGGTAATAATAGTAACTGTTGTAGTGCAGCAGTATAATAGTAGAGGTAATAATAGTAGTTGTAGTAGTGCAGCAGTATAGTAGTAGAGGTAATAGCAGTAGCAGTTTCTGCACATGTATTAGTTGAGCAAGCCTATCTGGGCTGTCCTAGAGAGGGTTAAGTGCTTTAAAGGTATCCGAAGGATGCTCAGATGGACAAACAGATCTCCATCAAAAGGCTTTGGAAATTACATCAGACAGGGGGCAGGGGGTTATAGACAGATACGCCCCCAGCAGCCAATCCAGGGGCAGCTTCTTGGTAATTAGCAAGTGACTCTCAAGGTGAGCCAGCCTCCTTCACTTCCACCTTAAAAGGCACCTGGGCCGGTGACATTGGAAAATGAGAGGTCCTCCAGGCACAGGCTGTGTATGGATTATGTCCCGTCTGTAGAGGTAAGGGGATTATAGGGGTATTATCTGTCCCTGGGGCTGGGGGACATTCTAGTAGGCACAATGAGGGCACAGACGAGCACCAGGGTGAGGAGCAGGAGGATGGGAAGATCACAGTGCAGGGAGCTGTGGGAGGCAGGGAAGGCAGAGTTCCCATCATCATCATCAGCAGCAGGTATAGTAACAATGTGAGCAGGCACTGCCCGGGGCTGACACCTGAGAGCAGGGTGGCTTCTCTGAGCTCTGCTGATGGAAGCTCAGCTCTTCATTGTGTCTCTCTGATGTTCTTACAGATCCTCCTTTTACAAGTGCTCCTCACATCTCCAGGAGGAGGGGGACAGTCTGGAGGCTCAGAGAGGAGAAGTAGTCATGAAAGGCTCAGGACAGGTTACACCTGAAATACCGCAGCCAGTCTGCACAGCTGCGGATCCGCAGGGAGGAGACTTGACTTCTGCACAGGGCAAGACATCTGTGAGTGCAATGGATATTACCGGGTCCGATCACTATTCTGCTGACTATATGCATTCTACAATTGTTCTAGCTGGCAATTGTTGAGTATAGATAAATTATTCGTTAGATATCTTTATAAATAACATATTTTAGTTCCACTGGTTTCCATTGAGCTAAACTGTGCAGCCTGATGAGAATTTAATATGTCACGTTGCATATGACAGAAGATGCTGGTTTGGCAGGGGTTAAAAGTCTCCTTATGTCTTCTGTCCAGCACGTTTTATATAACCAGAATTCTAGATCCAGACTCTTATCAGAGAGTTTAGGGTTTCAGCTTCTCTGGTAACATATAGAATAGCATCCTCATCATCCTCATCACCACCATCAATGATCAGCACTTCTCCAGCCCCTGCATGCATCAGCTGCATCCTACAATTGCCCTCAATTCTCAGCAATGTAACCAACCTGGTTATATGCACAAAAGAAAATTCAACCTAAATCGTTGGAAGATTTATATTCGCATTTTGTAATGATTTCTATAAATATATTACGTCTAGATTATTTGCAATTTCGTAGTTAATAATTGTTTTATGTACTGAAATGTATTTAAAACGTCGCTCTGGTATTTCCTCTTATTGATATGCCATGTTCTAATTAATGTATCATCTGATCATTGTTATTAGTGGAGAATTGAAGATATATTTTATTCTACATTCGATCACACATCATAGACACAATGGGGATTAGTAGTCCAATAACTGGACAAAAAAAAACTGCTTTACAAAAGCCGTCAATTGCATTCTGTTAAAACCATACTGTTTGCATAACCATTTAAATAAATCTCTCATTTGTTTTGCACATTTCCCCTGTATCTGCCACAGAAAAGGGATTCAAATGAGCAGATTCCCATCAGCTGCAAGGTGCAGGAAAGGGCAGGGCTGTCCAGGTGCAACCTTCGCAATAGCACCTGGTGCTGCAGGGGTTAATTCAAAGCAGATTAAACAGAGGTGGCTGTCTGGTTATAGTTTGGATTATGAAAGCTTTGCTAAAATAATAACAAAAAACTATGAAAAGAAGACAATGGGAAGGAAACACCTGTCATTACCTTTAGGTCACCTCTGCCTGAATCCCCCTCCCCTCTCTATTATTATAAGGAGGATCTAGTTCACTCAGCATCCAAATGACTGTAAAGAAAATGTACATGTGATCTATACAGCCCTTTGTGAGGACATTGAACTTGGGCTTGATGTGATCAATTTCTCCAATAAATGGCTTGCAAAAGAATCCGAGTGAATCCGCAGAGGCCTATAGATGATAGCACTATGCATGGAATATTAGTGATCAGGTGGAGAGGGATGGAGACAGTGGCATTCAGTGCATATGGTCCAGCTCTGTGGTATGCTGGATCCTATAGATCCCACCTGTTAGGACCATATGCATAGCAGTAGCTGAAGCCCTATATATACAGTGCCCCCCATAGTGTGGGTATAGCTGGATGCCCTCCTGTAAGCAGGTACAATTAGAGCAGACACTGGGATGCCGGCTACTGAGGCATCATTAATCCTATGCCCACAGGGGGTGTCATGTAATCCGTGGAGCACAGGGACAAGGTTTTGTGCCGGCTGATGAAATGATCTGTTGCAATTCTCTGTAAAGGCTGCACGATCAGCCATGTCCTCTTCTCCATCCTGGAGGTCTTATTCAAGTCTACCTTTCCTGACATGGAGATGGCCTGCTGGCACAGGTACACTAGCTGCTCTGTACTAGTAATGGGTCGGTACATACAGAGAGGATTGCTGAGTAGTGAAGATTGGGGGATTACTAGTCAGCATCATATAGCAGACAGTCTTTATGTTAAGGTCTGAGATGTAGCGAGAACCAAGTGTTCTGCAGGAAATGACTACTAAGTATCCTTATAGCACGTAGGTGGTAAAGGGAAGGTGAAGGTGGCATATTTATCTGCATAAGCTGTTGGGTCGGATATAGTTATTCTCAGGGCGTTGGAGGATGACTGCAGAACGGAGGGAGATTGATTTATCATGAGATATTAATGACTGCTGCCATTTCCCTGTCTTCAGCCCCTGCATTCCAGTCTGCCGCAATCATCGTCTATTACTATTAACCATTACAATGCCACTGTAGTGCAGCCTATCGAGATCTATCTATCTATCTATCTATCTATCTCTATCTATCTATCTATCTATCTATCTATCTACTATCTATCTAGATAGATCTCGATAGGCTGCACTACAGTGGAATTAGTCATTACAGTGGTATGTGTGTGTGTGTGTGTGTGTGTATATATATATATATATATATATATATATATAATATAATGTTCCCGTGTATGTCTATACATCTTAATTTCAGTCTTACGATACAGAAAAAACTATATATATATGTATATATTATAGCAAATTAATGCGAGCGTTGTTTTTTTTTGTAGCTTAAATCTGGAATTAAAGTGTATAAAAATAATTGTGAGCTCAAAAGTAATAGATTTGATGTAATAAAAGTTAGACTGTATTATATGGTATGGCTATTGTGATATAAGTGTCTATATGCCTTGTTGACCATTCAGCTTTCTAGAAAGCTTGTTCCCTATGTAATGTAGCAGTAATGAGTTTTTATGACAATTTTACAGAAAGAGGAAATTTGTTATATACAGGATGTGTATCTCAACAGAATTTAATTATTGTTGTATTCAGACATCAGAGGCAATATGAAGAAAGTTTTCGATGTTAAATGATGAATGATAGGTATGCAGCAAAAGACTAATGTTACATATGGCAAAGGCATTAGTGAAATGATGGATACATATTTAAATCATATATCTGATACAACAATGGGAGGATAGATAATACATTTCGGTTCCTTGAGTTAGGATCTAGTGCCAGTAGAAGAATTTCTATGCATATTGGTATTAAGGTCTAATTATTGCATTTTTGCATTAGTTGGGATGGTAGATAATGATTTACTCTGGCTGCCTGGGCACAGAAGGCGCAGTACTTGGGAAGGGGAGGGGGACAGGATAAGTAGCATCGTGCTTCTCCCACATCTTTAAATATTAATCATGTCTGATCTTCCTAAGTGATCCTAATTGCTGCCACGAGCAAGTCCGGGACAGGGGCAGAAGCTGGGGGTCTCTATGGGGGATGGGGGGCTTCTTTCCATCCTTATGACCCTGAGTACTTTTAGGGGATATTGATCTTTGCAGGAAATGTGCAGGAGATGTCCTACTCCAGGGGCCATTTACCTGCCTACTATCAAGTGTAGATCACTATAGGACAGTAAAAAGAGGGCTAGTTTGGTGTCTTCAGTCAAGTGAAAAAGGGCAGCATGAAATGTGGATGGGGAGAGCTGGATACTGAGTATGCTACAGACAAGGAATGAATGAAAAGTCATGACCTCATTTCTTTGTAAAAGGTGGTAAGTGTCATTGGTGGAAAATGTGAAGAGCATGTGGTGTACACAGATGTAGCAGAGCTAAATGCGCTAAAACAAAGAAAATACCTTCAACCCTAAAAAAAAACACAAAAAAGCTGATATAGCATTAAGATATTTGTTACAAGAGACTGAGATCTGTGCTACCCATGCTACTGAGTAGACAGGCTTCACCCTCTTGCTAATTAGGTTAATATTATAAAGCTTTTCTATCCTACATATAATTAGAAAGAAATTCTATCCTCCATTTTATTAGAAAAGAGAGGTTTTCTATCCTCCATATTATTAGAAAGATTTTCTATCCTCCATATTAAAAAAAATTAAATCCTCCATAATATTATAAAGATTTGACATCCTCCATATTATTATAACGATTCTATGTCCTCTGTATTATTATAAAGATTCGATACCTCCAGGTTAATCGAGCCCCACAAATCTGAGCCAAGCCCAATTCTAACAGGGCAGGGCAGCACACTGCAGATAGGATGACCTATAAACTTGAAGGCTCAGTGACTATATGCGTAAACTTGCTGCCAGTGGGAATAATTGTTCCAAACGGACTTAAGGATATTTTTGGATAAAAATGAATTTATGCAATTAAATATGTTGTTTACCAATTGAAGAAATCCATATAAATGTAGAGTTGTGAGTGCAGAGCAAGGCTTGGGAATAATGCAGTGATGCGGCAGAGCTGGGCAGCCTCCGCAGCACCGAGCAGGAATGAGAGAAAACCACAGTCTACTGTAATGCGACACCACTTCTCTCTGTTGTGCTCCAGATAGTCTTTTTTTCATTAAAATGTTTCTGATGTTTGATAAATATGGAGCAGTTTACAACCTTGGATACAGTGATGTTTGTAGACCCGTGTTCACATTCTATATAGTTCGTCATCTTGCGCATTGTACATGATGGCGACCATCTCTTAAATTTCATGCCTGATGTCATCCTTCCCAAGGTCAGTCAAAGGACGCTGCTTAAGGCCCTGCTAACAAACATTGCTTCCCTACTTTTGTAGCTAGGGCTAGCATATGATCATCATTTTTTTATAGAACTTTTAATTTATATTATTTTTTAATATTGTTTTGGTAGATTGTTATGTGGCTGTTGCTATTTATAAGTATTATAAGGATTTGCTTTTCCTTCACGAGCATTTCATTGTCTTGAGAACTTTCTGAATAATACAATATAATATACAATCTATATGTTTTTTATTTAGAATATAAGAATATAAAAACGTCTAAATCAACACTGTCATTAACGTGTAATTTAGCGGTACTAAGAAGTAAAACAGATGCAGCACAATAGAGGAATTCTAATTACCCTTTCCATATATCCCTTACATATTTTGCAGTACTTGTTATAATATAATTTATATCAACTGCGCTTAAACCCTTATATTGCAAATCATAGTGCTTGATGTAAATATTATATCCAATTTCATTGCCATGTACCCATGTACTTGTAGACTTCTATTTAACCAAACAGCACTAGTAAATTGGCATTTGGTAATTATATATACATATATATATATATTGAAAAAAATAAAGTGTAGTCGAGTCGGAGACGTCATTTGTAAACGGTTATGCATTTTTCATGGAATTTAAATGGTTATGGCACCACCCAGAGGCTATATAATCCCATAAGCATAAGGCAATATATACATGATACATACAAAGGATTCATTCTAGAATTTACACACTACCTGCTAATGCTAAAGTCTCATTGCTGATGATATTCAGAATTACATTTTCCATTAAATCGGAAGCGATTAATCAGACCCTCAAGTTTATCTTATGGTATTATACACGTTTTACAATGGCAGGAGGCGCATTCATTTTGAATATTCGCTCAGGTTCTCCAGTTTGGTTGTTACTACGGTTGCAGTAGTACAGAAAAAAATCAAGAAGTATCTTGCAGATATATGGACAAATAAATGTCGTTTAGAAACAAATAGAAATAATGAGAGCTAGGATTCCTAGTATTCTGGGATATTCCCATTAACAATTTATATACTGTAAAACACATCTCCATACAAGATGATTGGGGGATAATCCAGTGCAGGAAAACTAATTTAATTCGAAATACAGTAAATAAGAATCTAGAATTAAAGAAGGTAATTTCCTTCCTGGTAGATTCTTTTTCTTCATATTCTCTTCTAAATCTATTCTTCCCATTGATGGTAATTCTTTGCTCTTAAGAGTGAAGCTATAGAGCTTGGATAACTGGAGTATTTGATAGGGCATTATTGATAATGGAGTATCCTTCAGGGACTGTGCATTTGTCTCTGGGTGCAGTGATGATCCATGATCTGATCTTAGGAGATCCAGTGCTCACTGTGTGACATATCACAGAGCCATCAGTGCTGCCTGCAGCTCCACTAACTGTACAATCCGAGACTTTATTTTAGCTGCACCATCAAAGCTTTCTTCATATGTTACTCATATATAAATGATCTCAGCAGATCTAAAGGAAACTGTATGCAGAGCTATAAACCATGAGTGCACACAATAATGCTGCATCCCTTTCATCATTCATTACTGCCACTGTCGCCTTCCACCCACTCCTGTGTGAACACTCCCATATATGTGAGCTCCTCACCTTTATACCTTTACCTGCTCTAATAGTAGAGATGAGTCTTTCTGATTTCTAGAAGCAGGACAGCACTGGGCATCACCACTAACCTGTATACAATTCTCTAGATCGGATTACTATTTTATTGCTTATTTCTTAATTTATTTCTGTGCCATTTTAATTTGTCAGAGAGACCAAAACACCTGATTTGCCCATCCTACCTGAAATTCTGGGATTTTAGCATCTAGGCTTGAGGCAATAATGTCCTCACAATGTAATATAAACAGAAGCATCCTTGTAGTTACTGGCAATGCCCTGCCAGGGAGTAATGGGGACATTTTTTTTTTTTTTACAAAACTTTGGTAGTTTATACAGCAACAAGGTGTAGAATTGTTATTGGAGAATAAATCTTGATTGCCATTATTAATTGGATTTATAGATATTAATGTGTAAAACCATTTTCTTTGGTAAATATTGCAGAACATACGATTAATAATTTAAGCACAATAATTACTAAGATTATCCCAGTATTTATTTTTATCTCAAATAGCTCTAACTTGTTCTTTTTAATCAATTGGACAGGTTATATGCTGAAGTCTAGATGAACAGGTGCACATAGTAAATCTCTTGACATGTAGAAACCTAAGAAAGAACTAAATTTTACAGCTGTTGGAATGTAAAATCTTAATAGGATAGCGTTAATATCAAATAAGCATGGGCAGCTACATTTCCATATTAAAACTCAAGTTTTTACATCAGATCCAAAAATTGTAAAACCTGATATACTGGTTTAAATGAATTGCTTTTTACTGTTATCAACTAGTAGATGGAACATAACCTGATATTGTTCAGATCATGCACTCATACATGCAATGGTTTGGTTGGCAGTTCAGCATTTTCCATTTATCATAAGGCACCTATATATATATCATACTGAGGTCTGATTACAGCAAGAATATTTTTTGTTATCTAATAAACTTTTTTATACTTTTTCCAGTTTCTACTTGTGCTGTCATGGTGGTTTCTTACCAGGTTGTGTACATTTCTCCTTCCAATCCTCATGTATTAGTAGTGTCCCCCAAGTAATAACCATTTTCTTTACAGGCTGCTGCTGGGTGAGCATCCCTCCTGTTCTGTGTATGGCACTGGTAGAATTCACTGTAAAACACACAATCAGTGAATTACCATAGGGCCATAAACAGAGCAGAGAAATAACCACAGGAAGCTTCAGTGAGGAAACCTATGTAAACTTATGCTCTAAAAATAATAGCATGATGCCAAGCTTCCCTCTTCCCAACATTAGTCTCAGCTGCATCATGCAACTCAGGCTAGGATGTTTTTATTTTTCTGTGTCAAAATATTACCAACTATATCAATTTATCAGTAATCTGTGCTATGAGGCTTCTATTCTGATCAACCATCCACCCATCCATTCATTCATTGCAGAATCTGGACTAAACCATCATGAGTCAGAAGATTCAGACATTTGCTTTTGTTCTTAGAGCTCATATAGATGGATAGATAGAATAGTGATGTATTTCCATTATTTTGAATTACCAAGCTTTGAAAGGCCATAATGACCTGCCAATTTTTATTTATATTTTTCAGTTTTGATTTTCTGTTTTATGGCAGAAATAGCTAAATAAATAAATATAATATATATACTAATTTTATTTTTTTTCCTTCGTGGAGGTATGAAAATTGGTTTTGCTTTTATATGGGACAAGTTGTATTATGTTTTTACAGTGTTTTTGGTGTACACATAAATAACAAGTAATTTATATGAATTATTTTTCAACAAAATACATGTAGAAAATTATTTTTATTGGTTTAGTTTTTCTGTATATATTTTGTTTTACTGTTTACATTTCATACTAGATAACCTGTTGAATGACTTCTCTCGATTTTTGGATTTTTGCAGTCGTGTACATGCCTATTATGTGTAGGGTTTATATTTTTATGCTATATTTATATAATGAAATGTAATTTTTATGAAAAAATGGAAAAAAAAATTTTGTTCAGTGGAGACAGTGTTTTTTTTTTTTTTGTCCAGAATTGCTGGACCAGCAGACCTTATAGAAGCATAATATTATTAATGCTTTCATTCACTGCATAGCGCTCATTGAGTGATATTTCATCAGCAAAATAGAAGACAGACATGATAATAACCCGCTTCTGTCCTTCTCCCCAGAGTCCTCAGCTGTATCTGACAATGGGGATGAAACCTTTTGCCTGCTAGCTTACAGGAGCGTTAGTCTCACACAGAAAATTTAAAAGCTTAAATTGTTTTCATAAGTATTGCAATTAATTTTTTCCCAGATTATTGTTAGATTTATCAATCTACGCAGTCCCTGACGGAGATATATAATGGTAGCCTAAGCTATATATTTTTTACTCTGTGCCAAACCAGATACCACTATTTACAGGAAGAATAGAATTAAAAACATACCATCAGGGGTGTAACTAGTGAAGATTCAGGGTTTCAGTTGTATCTTGGGGCTAGAGCCTAAGGGGCTCAAAAGGTCCTTGATGGAGAGAGCAATACTTTTAAAGATGAGTGATAGATAAGGGCCCAAGTTCCACCAATGATTACATTGTACAGTAATTGGTATTCTTATGTCACAAATATAGACCCATTTATTCTCGAGGCTGTACTCCATTTTTATTTTATTTTCATGATCATGACATTAGGTTTTTTGCATGGCTGTCTCTTCTTCCCCGGTTTGCATAGGTGTTCTGTTTTATTACTTTGCCTTAGTCTCCACCAATAGAAGCTGACTCTGCCTGGCCTACTTTGGCACTAGCACATTTTTGCTTTTGTACATCTACTTTGAGCAATTATGTGTAGTGCCAATATAGGACCGTGCAGAATAGACTACAACTGAATTGTGGATCACTCAAGCTATTAGTTGTAATGCTGAATTCATCCTGATGTCACCAACTATATCGGAATTTTAAATTAGCATTCCAAATATATCCCAGAAGAAAGTCTTTCAGCAGACTCTAATCAGCCACGTTTCATGCTCTTGGTGAAACATCTTGGTAACCTTGAAAGCCCGTACACATAACTCATAGCTTTTACCTTTAAGACTTCCTGCAGTCACTCGTTCAGTACACTGAGTGTCTAGAAGACCTGTCAATTATGGGTTCTTCTATATTAAGATTTTTCATATAGAACGTATAAGTGATGTGTTGATTTGTCTTAATCACTTAAAGGCAAGGGAAATAAATACTGACAAACTCTGCCTTTACCTGATAAATCTGCCACAGTCCCATCTCCAGTGCTTCCAGCCAGTCTGTCGGGGATGTCATCACTGCAGGGCCGACTGGCTTGGAGCACCGGAGCATCAACACATTTATGAAGTACGTAATGTGTCCTAATTTTTCTGATAAGTTAAAAAAATCTTCAATTCGATAGATATGATGTTATTGCAGACAGCTCTCCTGGAAGTCTTTCATTTTGACCAATTATTAGATCACTACAGCAAACAAACTAAAGGTACTTGTACAGCTTGGATAGTGGCGGACTGTAACATCAGTAACCAACTCCAGGGTCCCACTTTTCAGCTACATGCAAATATGACTTTACCCTCATTCATAAATTTCTATAGCAATAAAGTGAGTTGATTGTTAAATAAGATGCAGCCTTTGTTTGTATATAGTGAATAAAGTGTATTGTGCCAAGTACTGCTCATATAAGAAGGTGGTGGCTCTGCACTGGGGCCCACCAGACGATTCTCCTGTTATCCTGTAGGCCAGTCCGAGCCTGAGCTTGGATAACTTGGCTAGTAGAAATCACTCCCCTCTACCAGATACACATGAGCTTGGTTCAGCTGAGCTGAGAATTGGTGTGCTCTCTCTGGTCAGAGCAGACTGTGGCATTTACACTGCAGATGATTATCTTGTCTTGTAAACAGGCTGCTAATCAACTAATGAACAAGCAAAACAATCATTATTTGGCGAAATTATCTTTTATGCAGCATAAAAGATAATTGTTCTTAGTGGTGTATCATTCTTAGTAAACACGACTCGCACAGTCGAGAACTATGACAGCTTATGCACACTGCACTGATAGATTGCATAATTTGCTTTGGTCTGCCTGTTTAAACAGGCATTCAAATAACCGACGACTGGTAAAAGTTTACTGAATGGCCGCAGTATCATGCCGCCTGTCGATCTGTGTAAACCGACCTTAAGGTGCCGCAAGACTTCTCTTGCAGTGTCTTATCTGTATGTTATCTCCTGGAGAATATTCAAATGCAAACATGATGTTGGGGAGAGTTGGGAATTGCCTAAATGGGAAAATTTGTCTGACTTTAATGAATATGGGGCCTTTGGTAATTGCACGTGATGGTAGAAGACATTTCACTAATTTGATTTGTCTTATCAGTTAAAGGGTTGTTCTAATGCTCCCTGTTCAGGAGTGTACCGCCTACTCTGCGTCTTAGCTGCCTGTTTGCCAGAAACAGTGCACGCCTGAAGATTGATCGTTTGGACCAGCGCCATATCCATGCCATTGATCCGAACTGATCTTTCTCTCAGGATGCTAGCAGAGACAACTTTGCTTCTGTAGCATGGGACAAGCGTAGGGAGACTGAAGCTAGCTGGAGTTTACGATCCGGCCAGCTTTAGAGTGCCATGAGTAGACTCATAAAGCCTACAAGTGGCACATGCCCCTTACTTAGGTATCTGGCGACTCTGATGCTTCAGGGTGGCCGAAAACCTAGACAAAGAAGCTGTACACTATAAAATTAAAAATCCCTCCATTATTTAGAATGCAGATGATTTAAATGTTTTTGCAAGCATTTTGCAATTTTACCCATTTAAGAACTTGAGATAACTTCTTCAAGAAGATCAGTGTCACCTGGAGGTTTTAGTTGAGCAATTTAAAATGAGTCTTCACTACTTGTGCAACCTCTTCTAAAATGCTGTAGCCCATGAGTAAAATGAAAAAAAGATTATATTCCTTTCTGTCCCTTTACTATTCCAGTAATGTTGGCACCAGGTCTATGTCATGTCAGCACGGCAGCCACTAATAGACAGCTTCACTTACACTTCTCTCACATGTCTGATGGAGGTATGAGCATGGCGGCCAATTATGTGCAGTTGATTGGCTGCAGTGCTCACAAGACATAACAATGTCAACACGAGCGCTTGGAGACCTGGCGCCAAGATTGAAGGAATGGCATCGGTGGAGGAGACGACTCTAGGCTTTCTTTATTTTATATGGGGACTATAGCATTTAAGTAGTGTATTTAATGTGCGTATCCCAAATGATTGTGCTTAAAGAGCATTTGTCAGCTGTTGTGTCACGTCTGTTTAAATGAATACTGGTTATATCTGCACAATAACAATCCAGACCAGCTCTGCTGGTCCTTTGTTATTCCTTGAAGAAATGTTTAATTTGACAAGTGGGTGACAATATAATGTTTTTCAAAGAAGTTTGTCACTACAAAGCCTGATGGCTGTTTGGAAAGGAAATGTGTAAGGACACATCTCCAATTGGTAAGGCCCAGTTGTCAATTTTTTTCACAGGTTTCTAGGAAATATCAGAGAGAAACAGCACAACACAGAGCTATAGGACATGTATGGTTTTATTAATAAAAGTCCTATCAGGAAAGTGACAGGCCCTCAATTAAATATGGAGATATGTCACACAGTAGGTCATCCTTTAACTGGGTATTTACAGACAGTGGAGACACATCACAGACCAAAGACTGCAAGGCACATAGAGACAATAGATAGATTTTATAGTCTACCTAGTCAGACAATTATGTCACACGCAGTAAGAATTGTCTTTATATAGTGTGGAGTTGGTATAGTGTACACAATGTGATAGATGTGGGACACTCCTATGACGGAAGCAAAGTTCTACTCTAGGGATAGTAAACCCACAAAATGCTTACTCAGAATTTTTTTTGTATTTGCTTTATAAAGGGATTTTCCAGAAACCCCTATAAGTAATCCAAAATAGATGTGAGTATTTGCCAGTTTGTTCTGCAGGCCAGTCCACAATGTTAAAATGAGTTTGATCCGTCACTATTGTAACTTAGTTAATGTCTATAAAAACACAAGGTAATGTAGTGACGACTTTAAGAGATCTGACAAGAGCCAGCCTTATAGGAAGAGACTTAGTCCAATCATCTCAATAGCGCAGGTGAACATAATATTATTTGTTTTCCGTTAATGTATAGATGGCATTAAAGAGGTCAGGGAATGCACTTAAAATGGCTCAAAATGATTTCAGAGCTAAGCACTATGTTCTCATCAATATTACGGTTTGGACATTGAGTCATTTTCCATCCAATGGAGGCAGTAAGGCCATCCCTTATCTGTCTGTGCCACTTCCACTGATGTCTGGCCCGGGCATTTCATTAGATTAGAGCTTCTCACCACAAGAAATGGAACCACAGATCAGTGAAGTGAAAGCTAATGGAAGTCTCCCGGCTGCAAATGTGCTGAGGAGTCACTTGAGTCATTCTTAGAGTTGCATTTAAGTGACATTGGAGGAGAAAGGCAAGGTTTATATTGTTTCAAGGTCTCTAATTATTGTTCGCTCATACAATATTGTAATATTGTAAAAACAGATTTCTATTGAAATGTTCAAAGGAAACTTGTCGTGTTGAAGATGGTATCTGGTCTGCACGCCGGATGCTATAGAGCAAGAGGAGCTGATCAGATTAAGAGACATTTTGTGAAAAAAGTTTCAGTAAAATTTGCATTTTATTCAATGAAATCCCTAGTGTTTGCATACTTATGAGGCAAGTGGGCAGTCCTATTCAGTGATTGACAGTCTTCCCTGTATGACTGTGTAGATATCGCTGTCAATCTCTGATTGACCCAACCGCTGCTGGACACAGACAGAAAAGGACCCCTGTGCAAGAACAAAATATGGGCGCTTTACAGCCCATGACCTTTAAAATTTTAAATTTCACCTTCTTTGGAGGTAGAAATGGGCCCCTTACCTCTTAGGCTCTTGTGCGGCCGCACAGGTTTCACCAATGATATGTCTGCCACTCTGACCACACACTGGATTCTTGTATACAGGAGTCCAGTCGTGATCCTAGTCAGTGATTGACACAGCAATTAGTGCAAGCTACAACAAACCTGTATATCATTCTGCTCAGTTCCTTCCCTATACCATGTTTCCCATAGATCGGACTGTACGTACAACATGACCGGTTCCCTTTAATCAATATGTTCTCTATACTATAGTAATATTGGCAGGTATGCATAGCGTAAAAATTATATAATTGATTTTACCCATTAATTTGAACCTTGAAAGAGAATATACTGTTCTCTGCTTACTATAGTGCCATTTATATGGACTACCATGCAATATTGTGCCCTGTATAAGGAGCTGGCCAGACTGTGAAAACATGCCTGACCTCCTGCTCGTTTCTGAAGTAGTTATTTTCTGCTTATCAGCATGTCTCACAAGATGGCCAGGTCAGTAGTATAAACTTGTCTGTAGTGTATATACGGCATCAGGACCTGTTTCTTAGTTGTGTCTCATTGCTAGTAGCTAAAGTAATAAGTCATATTCGCATGGTGATCCTAGTTACTGTGAGCTGCTGGAGTAAATCTGCCCGGTTGGGTATCAAAGGCCCTGTTCCATCCAGCCTTTACTGAACCCACTGAAGTTATACCAATTTTATAAATTGAAGGAAAAAATGTTATTTCTGAATGTTTGCACTTTTAGACGTAAAAACATTAGACATTATCTTGGTTAAAAAAAATCAGTAACCCAAACCTTGCTATATTAGACTCACATGAGGACTCATTGGACAACTTGGCACTGACTCGCTAGCCTTCTTTATAGTAGTCTATTAAATGCTTTCATGTTCTTCAACTTTTCTCCTCAGGTTTGAATCAGAAAAGAATGACTTCTCTGGCAGTGTTTGGCAATGGTAGAACTCACACTGGTGAGCTATGTGGATCCGGTGGTTCTAGACTTGCCAACTATGGCCTGGGAGGAATGCTCTCAGCTGTTACTCGAGATGTTCCACCTCCGGATGATGTCAACAATGAACACTTCTCGGCTGGAATGAAGGCTAGATCTTTCACCCTTGCTATGTACAAAAGCCTCAACAATCAGTGGCTGATGGTAGTGCAGTAGGAGTGTTCACTTGTGTTCCTCTGCACACCTGAAGTTACAGTTACAGGACTCAATGGCTTGGAGGCAGTAAATCAAAGAATCCAATTATTAGTTAATGGGCTGGTTCTTATGTTCAAGACCAATGTGATCAAACAATAAGTAATGCAACAGGAAACTGAATAACTTTCATTGTTGATCTTCCCATGTCCAGAAGTGTAAATCCTAACTACACACACCTGAAAACACCATAGTCCTTCAGGATTTCTTATGCTACAAAACTACATTCTTGCTTTGCACAAAATCTTTGAGATTGATTATTATATTTTGCAAATTCTAAATTTAAGGTGTAAAATATTTTACAATGGATATCATCTTTACAGTGTTGCTAAGATTTGGATTATTTGAGGCTTATAATATACTGTACAGTGGATATGTAAAGTATTCAGACCCCTTCAAATTTTTCACTCTATGTTTCATTGCAGCCATTTGGTAAAATCAAGAAAGTTCTTTTTTTCTCATTAATGTACACTCTGCACCCCATCTTGAAAAACAGAAAGGTAGAAATTTTTGCAAATTTATTAAAAAAGAAAAACTGAAATATCACATGGTCATAAATATTCAGACCCTTTGCTCAGTATTGAGTAGAAGCACCCTTTGAGCTAGTACAGCCATGAGTCTTCTTGGGAATGATGAAACAAGTTTTTCACACCTGGATTTGGGGATCCTCTGCCATTCTTCCTTGCAGATCTTCTCCAGTTCCGTCAGGTTGGATGTGAACGTTGGTGGACAGACATTTTCAGGTCTCTCCAGAGATGCTCAATTGGGTTTAGCTCAGGGCTCTGGCTGGGTCAGTCAAGAATGGTCACAGAGTTGTTCTGAAGTCACTCCTTTGTTATTTTAGCTGTGTGCTTAGGGTCATTGTCTTGCTGGAAGGTGAACCTTCGGCCTAGTCTGAGGTCCAGACCACTCTAGAAGAGGTTGTCATCCAGGATATCTCTGTACTTGGCCGCATTCATGTTTCATGCAATTGCAACCAGTCATCCTGTTCCTGCAGCTGAAACCCCATAGCATGATGCTGCCACCATCATGTTTCACTGTTGTGATTTTATTGGGCAGGTGGTGAGCAGTGCCTGGTTTTCTCCACATACACTGCTTATAATTATCACCAAAAAGTTCTATCTTAGTCTCATCAGCCCAGAGAATCTTATTTCTCATAGTCTGGGAGTTCTTCATGTGTTTTTTAGCAAACTCTATGCGGGCTTTCATATATCTTGCACTGAGGAGAGGCTTATGTCTGGCCACTCTGCCATAAAGGCCCGACTGGTGGAGGGCTGCAGTGAAATTTGACTTTGTGGAACTTTCTCCCATCTCCCTAATACATCTGTGGAGCTCAGCCACAGTGATCTTGTGGTTCTTCTTTACCTCTCTTACCAAGGCTCTTCTCCCACGATTGCTCAGTTTGGCTGGACGTCCAGGTCTAGGAAGACTTCTGGTGGTCCCAAACTTCTTCCATTTAAGGATTATGGCAGACACTGTGCTCTTAGGAACCTTGAGTACTGCAGAAATTCTTTTGTAACCTTGGCCAGATCTGTTCCTTGCCACAATTCTGTCTCTGAGATTGTTGGCCAGTTTCTTTGACATCATGATTCTCATTTGGTCTGACATGCACTGTGAGCCATGAGGTCTTATATAGACAGGTGTGTGCCTTTACAAATCAAGTCCTATCAGTTTAATTAAACACAGCTGGACTCCAATGAAGGAGTAGAACCATCTCAAGGAGGATCACAAGGAAATAGACAGCATGTGACTTAAATATGAGTGTCTAAGCAAAGGGTCTGAAAATTTATGACCATGTGATATTTCAGTTTTTCTTTTTTAATAAATTTGCAAAAATTCCTACATTTCTGGATTTTGTCAGTCAAGATGAGGTGCAGAGTGTACATTAATGAGAAAAAAATGAACTTTTTGAATTTACCAAATGGCTGCAATAAAACAAAGAGTGAAAATTTAAAGGGGTCTGAATACTTTTCGTAACCACTGTAACCCATTGCTCACTCGCTATTCAGCTAAGAGATTACTCTAACACAATATTATGTTGATAATGGGATGCGTATGTTCAACAACAATACTCAGACTGCGGCAATCAACATTTTGGATAGAACCTAATGTGTACCCATAAAAATTCCCCCCACTGAAATGCAATACTACTATAAGCTTGAGCCCAGAAAAGTAAATATATTTCTGTGGTTTATGGCAGATATAGATCATATTATAGAGCTTGACCCTCTCAATACATCTTAGATTCCTTTATTTGGTTCCACGTGAGTGACTAATGTGCATTTTTTTATTCTCTTCATCATGTAACTGCTTTAACTCATGATTATGGACATCTTTAATTCATCTTGAACCAGCATGGCCATTTTTCCCTCCTCTTTACCCCACAGCACCTGGTACTCCATGGCTGGTTGATTTTTTTTTTCTTTGTGGACGAACTTTTTAACATTTAGAAATAATTTGAGGACAAGGGAAACCTACATAAATCTAAGTCTCGCACTATTAAACATGACCAGTGACCAATTTTTAGTCTTATTTTATTCTTCCTGGTCCCTTGATTATTCTGGAAATTTTATTTATTTTTTTTCTTAATTTTTTAAGTCTGCTATATGTTCTAGAGATATGAACCTAGTGCATCCAATGTGCTAATCTTTATGGCCTTTATAAAGAGCTCATAGGATTATAGGGGAGCAGCGGTGCCCTTAGACTGCTCTACATTACTATCCTGTGAGCCATATCCCTTGGTAAAGACCATTAAATTAGCAACAAATGATAAGGCCCATAACTACGGAACCATAAGGTGGATTTAAAAACAGGAAAAAAATAATAATCAGGAGAAATAAAAATTTTGACTTGATGACTGGTCCTCTTTAAGTACCAGCAGAGCAAGATGGAGGGTATAAAGTGGATTCACGTCCATTACGTGCTGCAATCTGCATAGCTTTCACTTCCCATTTCTTTTCAACAACTCCTACTTTAACCTATTTTGCTTTGCCCTTTTGTGTAATTTGTGTTAAGCCACAGATCAATGAAATATTTCATAAAACAGCGAAACTACATATAATCAAAAAGTGTTTGTCATGTAGTAGCTTAATTAGATATATTGTAAATAGATGTTTTATACCATGAAGCTGTGTTGGCATCTAATGGGTTATCCCCAGAATGTGATTTACGAGTTATGAGACCCAATAGCATCAGTTAATATTTCACCATTTCAGCAGCTTCACCTGATATCTCATAAGAGATCTGGCAAGAAAGACAAGCAGGCTTAGTGTGCTGATGCAGGTATTACAGCATGAATATTTTACTAAAGTAGTGCTTACTGTACATAAGGAAGCGCACAATCCACTATGCTATAAAATGTATTCAATGGGTAAAATTCAAGAACAGTAAGATAAATTTTCCATGTTGACGTGCTAAAGGGTTTCTAACTGATAATTAGGTCAAGGCTTGGACATTTCCAGACCTTTAGCTGAATTTGAGATGTAAGGAGTGTAATTGGCTAAACCTTCTTAGTGCTCACATTCATGTAATAGGATTGATGACCGCGAAGGCACCAGGTTTTCCATTTAATTCCCTTGGGCTACAGTTTGAGATGAAAAAAATATATATCTTCATAACTTGGTCAATCCCATCATTTTAGGAAAGAGAAAAATAATCAGGGTATGATCCTTTGGGAAATATCTGCTGTGGTATTTTTGAAGAGGGAAAAAGCAGCAAAAACTATCGTGGATTCCGTGGAAATGCTGCAGATTTTCTGCAAGTTTCAACTGTTGTATCTGCTAATTATGTGATTCATGGGTACATATGTCAATTATTAATTCTGTACTTAAGATCCACTCCAGTATTTTATTCTGATTTTGGTGTAAAAGAATGGGTGAAAAATATTGAAGTGTAAATGAGGCTTTGGCCCAGGGGTCTCAAACTGCATTCCTCGAGGGCCGCAAACCGTGCGTGTTTTCAAGATTTCCTTAGCATTGCACTAGGTGCTGGAATCAGGTGATTAAAGGGAATCTGTCACCCTAAATTGGCGGGATATTTAAATGATGGCAGTCAGGTCAGATGGGCGGTGTTTTGGGTACTTGCCTTAACATGTTGTTCGCTGCTGTCTCCATTATTTCCGGGAATTGTAGTCGTTGCCCTCCATATAACGCGCCTGCGCATTGCAATCTGCGGGCAAAGCATACTGCGCTTGTGCAATTCAAGATTGTAATGCGCAGGCGCGTTATATGGAGGGCAATGACTACAATTCCCAGAAATAATGGAGACAGCGGCGAACAACATGTTAAGGCAAGTACCCAAAACACCGCTCATCTGACCTGACTGCCATCATTTAAATATCCCGCCAATTTAGGGTGACAGATTCCCTTTAAATTATCACCTGTGCAATACAAGGAAATCCTGAAAACATGACCTGTTTGCGGCCCTTGAGGAATGCAGTTTGAGACCTCTGCTTTAGACCCTTACAGTAAATTTATAAGTCGTTTTTTATGAGGATTTTGGAGCCATCTTTGTTCAAAAATCAATGTAAAAAAAAGCTTAAAATACGATTTGAATAAGCCTTCAATTGAATTATATGGGGAAAAATGCTCCTATGGTGCAGCTTCTTTTTTTCTGCTGCAAAAATATAAAGTTCCAAAACTGACATCTGGATCAACCAGAAGCAGACGTCCTCATCGCCGTGAGAAATTTTGGCAAATCATGTCTCGCGCTTGTGAAGTATGCTGTGCCCAACTGCGGGTAGAGCTGAAACGCAGAAATGCGCATGCGCCGGCAAACGTCTTTCTGGTACATGGAAGTAGTTCCAATACATAAGCGGAAATACGTTTGCTGGGGCATGCGCACTTCTGCTTTTCGGCTTTGCTCGCAGTTGGGCAAAGCATACTGTGAAAGCGTGAAACACAATATATCTGCGCAGGCGCAAAATTTCTCTCACGGCAATGAGGATGACATAGGTGGTGTCATCCAGGTCCAGGATGGCGAGCAGCCACCGAGGGGAGGGTGGAGTGGCCCAAAGCCACACCTATTGGACCAAACGGAACCGATTAAAATGTAGCGCAGGAGAAATCAAAAAGGTTTTTCAGGGCTTTACAGGGTGAGTCGGGGGGTTACATAAGTATTTACGAAATACATAGCAGGCACTGAGCAAGATGATATTTTAGCTGGTATGACACAAAAATGGTGACAGGTTCCCTTTAATGATTATATTTGCTATTATTTTGGAAAAGTCTTTGTCTAACCCCCATCACAATCAGTAGTCACAAAGGGCTACAAAGGTTTTAAAAAATGCTCTTATATCTTGGGTCCAAAATGTCTAAATAAAATAATCCAAATGTCCCTGTCTTTTTTTTTCACAGAAGGAAGGAAGGGAAGAAGGGGATCTCCAGCATGTAGACTTGGATTAAAATTCCATTTTATTTCTGTTAGGCTGAGTCACACACAACGTCTAAAAAATCGGACCGTTTTAGTCGGTCGATAATCAGATTAAAATTTCATGAACATTGATGCGACTGGCATCCGATTTTTAGTAGGTGATGCGATTTTGTAGCATGTACGCTTACGTTTCACATCCGATTACCCACCGACTACCGTTTTTTAGTGGCATCATAGCAAAATGGACATTTAACGGTTTTGAGGCCTGCAAATAATTTGAATAATGAGCCAGACCCATATTTAAGCGTGATTTGACTGTTCTTACCCTCCCAAAGTTGCCGTGGAGTGTTTGGCTTCTTAGTGGTTCCTGTTGTGTGCTGCTAAGTGAAAATTATGAGTGACAGACTAATGTTTAATAGAACTGAGCGTCTGCTGTACTATTGGCTGCTATCCAGAAGTTTTGGGGAGCCATACCCTGTAGTTGTTTCTCACAGAATCCGCAGAAGGATGTGGGTGCATCCCCTTGTGATGCGAAGGATCAGCAAAGGGCATTTTGAGCGCCTGTATTCGACACTGCGTAGGAATCCAGACAAGTTTTTTTGGCTATTGTCGCATGAGTGTTGTCACCTTTGATATTTTGCTTGACATATTGCGCCCTGGAATCACCTTTAAGAACACCAGGATGCGTCCTTCAATTTTGCTGAGGAAAGGCTTCTTCTAACATTACGGTATGTGTGTCAACGATATGTTGATGATGTTTTCCACAATTGACCAACTTTAACATTGTTCTTACTTTGTTCATCTTAACATACTGTACCCAATGCCATTATTACATTTTGCCCTTTTCGCTATTTGCTTGTGTGTAGCCGTCATAATGTTTTGTAAGTCATACCATTAAGTGAATGGGTGAGTAAACAAATGTCCACTGTTTAAATTTGGTTAATGCAGTGCTTGTATTTTGTTTGTCTGATGTGAACATGTTTGTTGTTGTTTGTGCATTGCAGGTTCCTTTCCACTGGGCTCTCATATGCTGCTCTGCATTTAGAGTTTTTAATAGGGAAATCCACCATTTCCAGAATTGTCAGCTCTACTTGTGGACAAATTTGGTCAAGACTAAATAAAGAGGTGCTGCCAGAGCCCAACATGGAAGATTGGTTGAGGATTGCACGTGGATTTCAAGAAAGCTGTAATTTTCCACACTGTATTGGAGCCCTGGACGGGAAGCACATACGTGTGCGTAAGCCGCCGAACTCAGGGACCCAATTCTACAATTATAAGCAATATTTTTCTATAGTTTTGTTGGCCTTGGTCGACAGTAACTACCGCTTCATAATTGTAGACATTGGGGCCTATGGAAGGACTGGAGACTCCAGAGTCTTCAATTCTTCCATTATGGGTCGGCGGCTACGCACTAACCAATTGGACTTACCACCACCATGTCAACTTCCACAGTCAAATATGGATGCAGTGCCATATGTTGTAGTAGCGGATGAGGCCTTCCAATTAACTCGTCATGTTATGAGGCCATATCCTCATCGCAATCTGAACCATCGGCGACGCATATTTAATTATCGCCTTTCTCATGCACGACGCCTGGTGGAGTGCACATTTGGTATTCTTACAGCCAAATGGCGTGTCCTACAATCAGCCATTCAGCTAAGTGAAGCAAATGTAAATCTTGTAGTGCAAGCATGTGTGGTACTACATAATTTTACAGAATGCATGAATGCTCATCAACTGATATGCCGGACCTTGAGTCTGATAATATGACGAGGCCTATGAGACCAGTCATCCATCCTCGTCGTCCCCCTTCTGGACTCAAAGTCTGTGACTTATTGACCAATTTTGTTGTTTCCCCTGCTGGTGCTATTCCTTGGCAAGAGGAGGCCATAGCTATGTAGTGTGTTTTATGTTATATCATACCATAAACTTACTTGTGATGAATCAATTCATGGAAGACTGTTATTCTTTATGTCCACTTTACCCTACTTTACACAGGACATAACATATAAGAATAATCACAGACAACCAATGGCATGGGCGTACCCACCGTGGGGCAGGGGGGGCCGTTGCCCCCCCCTAGGAGCAGGGGCGCGCCGTGCCAAGATGAGGCCTGTAGCTGCATTCTGCCGCCCCCTCTCCCGTTCTCTGAGCGCCGGCTGTCAAATTGACAGCCGGCTCAGAGAAAGTGCTGCTGCTGCGCATCGCTGTGCAGTCACAGTGTGCTAGCATCTGACTCACTCCAGGCTCCAGCCAGGTGTCAGAGTCAGAGACGCTAGCATACAGCTGAGCTACACACACTCACATCTTGCTCCTCTGCAGTGCTCTGTGCCCTGACCGCCGCCGCAGGCACTTCCGCATCCATGAAGCGCCAGCAGCGTGATCAGGTCACATGATCACGCTGCTGACGTCACACGCTGGCTCTTCAGAGGCGAAGACACAGGCAGTGAGGCAGCGGTTGGTGGTAAGTGCTCCAGACGTGTAATGGAGCTGAAGAACCACCGAAGATTAACGGGGGACATGTGTGAGTGTGAGTGTATGGGGGGGGATTTTAGAGTGGGGATGGGGGGTTACTTTATGAGTGGGGAGATTTGGAGTGGGGATAGGGCTATTTTATGTGTG
The DNA here is from genome assembly GCA_033576555.1 of Oophaga sylvatica. NCBI lineage: Eukaryota > Metazoa > Chordata > Amphibia > Anura > Dendrobatidae > Oophaga > Oophaga sylvatica. Next base: position 329,139,955 of record JARQOD010000004.1, read on the forward strand.
GGGGGGATTTGGAGTGGGGATGGGGGGGTTATTTTATGCGTGGGGGGATTTGGAGTGTGGATGGGGGGGTACTTAATGTATGTGGGGGATTTGGAGTGTAGATGGGGTACTTAATGTGTGTGGGGGGATTTGAAGTGGGGATGGGGGATTTAATGTGTGGGGGGATTTGGAGTGGGGATGGGGGGTTATTTTAAGTGTGGGGATTTGGAGTGTGGATGGGGGGGTACTTAATGTATGTGGGGGGATTGGGAGTGTGGGGGGGGGTACTTAATGTATGTGGGGGGATTTGGAGTGTAGATGGGGTACTTAATGTGTGTGGGGGGATTTGAAGTGGGGATGGGGGATTTAATGTGTGGGGGATTTGGAGTGGGGATGGGGGGTTATTTTAAGTGTGGGGATTTGGAGTGTGGATGGGGGGGTACTTAATGTATGTGGGGGGATTGGGAGTGTGGGGGGGGGGTACTTAATGTATGTGGGGGGATTTGGAGTGTAGATGGGGGTACTTAATGTGTGTGGGGGGATTTGAAGTGGGGATGGGGATTTAATGTGTGGGGGGATTTGAGGGTACTGAAGAGCATGTATGTATGAGGAAACAGTATGGGGATGGTTGCAGACAGTATGGGGAGTGAACGGGTGAATGTGTGTGGACACAGTATGGGGAGTGAGGGTGATGGGATGTGTGCAGACACAGTATGGGGAGTCAGGGGTATGTGTGAGCAGGCAGAATAGAGTGAGGGGGTAAATATATGAGGAGACAGCGTGAGGAGGGAGGGGAATAGTGGGAGGCGACAGTATATTGCAGATATTTTTATTCAGGAGCATTATAATGACTCTTCTGTCTTTAAGGGCATCGTGTGGAGAGTTGGTGCAGAAGAGCGGAGAAGATGGAGGTCTGCAGAGACGACTGTGGATGAGAAAACTCATCATAGGGTCTGGACAAGATGAAGAAAAGGAGAATGACTCCAGAGACGACGTCATCTATAAGGTACATTTTTTGTTCTTATATTTTACAACCTGAACGACCATGGCTTGCCCCCCCTAGTTTTGATCCTGGGTACGCCCATGACCAATGGCACTTCACTAATTTTACTCATTAGTGAATATTTTGTAGCCTTTTAGTGGCTGATATGTTTTGTAAACAGGACCAACATGTCCAAAGATAACAATAAAATATTTATAACATTGTCAATAGGAAAAAAATCAAATATATAACTTAAATACAAATAAAAAAGCATAAAAAAAGGTTATTACAGCTACAATTGTTGGTAGCTTGGTGGTGGTGATGATGGAGGGCCAGGTTGTGTGTTAGGCCTTCCACTATCTGCAACCTGTGTTTGACTCTGAGCTGGTGCAGAACCTAAGGTACCAGCTGGGTTACTGGCTGCATCCTGATGGCCTTGTGGGTAGGGGTACATAGGGAATTGCTGCTCATAGTCATATTGATATGACTGAGCAGTAGCAGAATGACCCCCAATATGCCCATGTCTAACATATCCATGTTGTGGCCAGCCAACAACATTGGGTATGTTAGAGTGGGCATATTGTGCATGGCCACTCTGTCCCATGGCTTGGAGCTGGGTAGCTCCGTAGTATGAAGGAGCTGCAGTAGGATGAGGAGGAGGAGTTGGGTTCTGTTGGACACAAGGAGGAGGTGGAGGAGGAGGATGATGATGAGGAGGAGGATCAGAGGCTGAAGCAGATTGTGAGGGCTGGGGTCCAAACAACCTTAAGACATTTTCAGGACCAACCTGCCATCTTTCTAGATAATCTAGTAGGTTGCTTGGATCATTAGGCGCTGTTCCAGCATCCACAACAATCTGCAGTCCGCCTCTGATCCGCAGTCTGTGCTGTCTTGGAATAGCCCGGAGGTAACGGGCCAGACTGCGGGAAAATGCCTCCTCCCCATCATCATTTGCTACACTGGACAAATAGTCCAGAACTCCTCGGTCCACCTGCCTCCTTGTCACAGAACCCACTCCTTCTCGTCGCCGCCTACCTCGCCTTGTGCGTTGGAAAGGAGAGGAGACACATCCTGAGGCCTATTAGGGCTGCTGCTCTGAGGTAGGTCCTCATGTTCCGGCTGCTGGGTTTGTGACTCCTCAGCTCCTGCAGCTGGTAGTGGTGCTGCTTGGGTGGAAGAACATGCTGCAGAGGAAGGGCCTGCCTCCTCTGCCCCATCACCAACGGGGTCTATAACCACTTCAGAGTCCGACCCAGTCTCCCTCTCAGTTAGGTTAGACTCAGTCTTAGAAAGGAAAGAAATAAAATCATTTAAAAATCATCAAATAACAAAGTTTTCCATGATAGTGGTTCAACAGACATGCACTTACGGTCGCAGTTCCATCACAGGCGCAAGGAAGTTGAGGCGATCAAAATATAGATACTTCCTCTTCTTAGAAGCTGAAGCCCCACTACGATCCCTCATCTGCCTCTCCCTCCGGTAGCAGTCCCCACAGCTGCGCACCGCCTTGTCACATCTGTCACTACAAATTTAATAACAGCATAACGGTTATTATGACTGATATGTATTTATTAAGCAAAAAAAAACCATCTGTAACACTGAACATTTAAATAGTGGTCATGTGTGATGGGATTTAGAATATTAAAAGACATCAACATACAACCAGAAGTGTCCATGTTATAAGCACTAAGATACATTTACAAAACTGCTTGGCCCTTTACAAAACGCCTCAATAAATTTGAATTTTAGGACCTAGACACTACATCTGAGGTGAAGGGGAGTAAAAAATGTAGTCAATAGATGCCGAAGCATCGATGATATTTTAATATACATGGATATTGTTTGTGAACACACACATCAATGTGTAGTTCTAAATATGAAGAGGTACATAATGCTGCATTTTAAATATAATTTAAACACATATGCCTACATTATTATTTTGTTCAGAACATTTTTTTAAAAAAAAGTTACATGTCGTACTTACTAATACGCTCTTGGTCCTCCCTTGATCTCTGCTCATAGTCTGGGAAAATGTGTTCACATATTCTTCGCCATGCAGCCTCTTTGCGCGTCCGATTACTGTAATTGGGATCGCGCTGGTCCCACAATTCAGGCCTCTCCTGCACCAAAACTATCAGGAGTTCCACATTGATGTGGCTAGATGCCATGTTTCTGGACTCCGTGTAGGCGTTCTTCCTGTTTTTTTTAAGATGTGCTTAGCTAATTAGCATGTAAAGGCTTCCTGAGAATTTCAAAGGCAGTTTCCTGTCACCTGGAAAAGTTGTGCGATTTCATCGCAACTCACACGTGCGGTCCGTTTGTAATCCCACTTTTCATCGCACCCATAGACTTGCATTGGCGATAGTCGACCCACAATCGGTGACAATCGCAGCATGCTGCGATTGCACTCGCACGTTTAAATCAGACCACAAAAAATCGGATGCTGGGAGCTACTCCATTGATTAATATGGGTTCGACTGCAAAGCGATATTTCATCGCTTTCTAGTGGTACGATTTAGTCGCCAGTGTGACCTCAGCCTTATACTAAAAGTCCAAATTCATAAAGACACATTAGACAGACAATAGTTGGACAGGGTCCCCGGTACAACCAACGCATTTCAATCTTTAAAGGTCTTAATCATGGTTCATGATTCCATGATTAAGACCTTTACAGGTCGAAACGCGTTGGTTGTACCAGGGACCCTGTCCATCTATTGTCTGTCTAATGTATCTTTATGAATTTGGACTTTTAGTATAACAGAAATAAAATGGAATTTTAATCCAAGTCTACATGCTGGAGATCATCCTTCTTCCCTTCCTTTCTTCTGACGTGGACTACGCCTCTGATCAAGGCTCCTCCATGCGTGTGCCATTACTGCAATCTCGCTGAAACTGGTGTCTTCTGTGCTTCTGACTTTGGACTCGTTGTGAGAGTAGTGAGCTGAATATTTTTTTCCCTTCCCCTTTTCCATTATTTTTATATGTCTTTTATTTGTTTGCGTTTTTAAAAGTTTGGTTAAAAAATAAATTAGGCTGGCGGACATGGCAATTGGCAACAATGCAAAAGTTGATTATAAACAAAGATCTGTCAAAATAGCTAGTTTTCTACTGAATTCAGTTTTAATTTATCATCAAAGGGAACCTATCACCCTGGAAACCGTTATTTGCCTGCAAATATAGGTTAATCTACTGTTAAAGAGGATATCCGGGACTTTAGAAAAAAAGGCATGTAGTTGCTAATAAAGGCAACTACCAGTCTGTTTTACCTGGCACCGGTCATTGACCGCTCCTGCCAGAGATTTAGCTACTCCCTGTCAACAGACCAGAAGTTTCTCTTCCTGTGGATAGTGTGGGACTACTGGTGTCATGCTGATTGACAACCGGGTTCCCCCAATTAGGCAGCGGAAGACAGCTGTCAATCAGCATGACACCAGTAGTCCCGCCCTGTCAACAGGAAGAGAAACTGCTGCTCTGGTGACATGGAGTTTATGAATCTCTGGCAAGAGTGGTCAATGATCAGTGCCAAGTAAAACAGACAAATGGTTGCCTTTGTTAGCAACTACATGCTTTTTTTTACTAAAGTTCCAGATATCCTCTTTAAATAGCATTGAAATACTGCTTGGCCGCCTTACTGAAATTGTGTCTGTGGTGCTATACTCACTATTCTATTCTGTGAGCGGCGACTGCAAGCATGTCCCAGCAGTTTGATTGACATCCAGCTCTGCACAGATGAGCTGCAGAGGCGGCTGTCAATCCAAGTGTCCACATGACTGAAAGGTGGCGACTTTAGGAAGGAAATAAGTTCATTTTCTACCGAACGCTGCATAAAGCAAGGTGGCGAGGCAGCAAGGCAGCGCTATTCACCTGTAGATTAACGCTATACCTGCAAGAAAGTAGCATCTTCCAAGGTGACAGATTTATTTTAAACCCAATTTCTCTAAGTTGAACTTCTGACTCTTAGTAAATGTTCTCTTAAAATAATTACTTTTAAAAATATGTTTCTTCAACTCTAAGTTAATTTTTTACTCATTTAGAAGGACCAATATAAGAAATCAAATTTTTTTTTGCTTTCTCTGGAAAGAATGGTTCATTGTTTATTGTGAACTTATTCTTCACATTTCTTGTATGAGAGAATGGCGGTGCGGCCCTCTTGGTTGTTTATGTATGCAAATGAAGAGAGAGGAAACTCTAGATTCTCATATGATAAAATTTCCAATAAACTAATGAAATCTATACCAAATTATTATTTTTTTTTAATATCTTTCATCTACTTTCTTCTCTGTGCTTGGTCATTGTAGTAACGATTCAAAAAGCCCAAGACATCAAAGCAGTTTAGATATAAACACATTTTAAAGAGCTCCAAAGTAAATTACTTTTCCTTTCAAATTGTACTATCGCCTTTGTACACCGCCCTTTCTTTGAATCTTAAATCATTAAGTATCGTCTCAGCACTCAAAATAAACACCATAAAATAGGAAGCTTTAATGTCAACTGCTACCCACACATTGCTCATCTGCTTGGGTTAAGCCCTGTCTTCCGTTGTGTGACTCACAGGTATTTAGGCGCAGGCGCAGATGGCATAATGTTCTAAGAAGGCAGGTCGACAATTGTGATACTGCTTCTTTCATATGCAGTGGTGTGTATGTATGTATGCACGTGTCCATATACCCATATACGCACACATATTCACACATAGACCTATATACATATATATACTGTATATATATATACACACTCACTCAGTGAGATATGTATTGAACACGTCACCAATTTTGTATGTACAGTAAAAATATTTGTAAAGGTGCTATTGACATGAAATTCTCACCTGATGTTGGTAACAACACATCCAATCTACTCAGGCAAAAAAATCAAACCCACAGATGTCCATAAATTAAGCTATGTGTAATATTTAGAAATGACAAAAGGAAAAAGTATTGAACACATGAAGAAAGAGAGGTGCAAAAAGTCATGGAAAGTCATGATAACAGCTGAAATCTATCAATAATTAGAAAGCAATCCTGCCACTTAGTTAAAAATAGTGTCAGCTGGTTCAACTGATAGCCTATAAAAAGGTGTATCATTACAAAGGTGACACACAAGAAACATCTCATGAAGGGTAAAACCAGTGAGCTGTCTCAAAACCTTTGCAACCTTATTGTTGCAAAACATATTGATGGCATTGGTTACAGAAGAATTTCTAAGCTACTGAAGGTTCCAGTGAGCACTGTTGAGGCCAAAATCCAGAAGTGGAAAGACCATCATTTCACCATAAACTGGCCATGACCAGGTGCTCCCTGCAAGATTTCAGACAGAAGTGAAAGGAATTAAAAGAATTATCAGAAAAGTTGCCCAAGAGCCAAGGGCCACCTGTAGAGAGCCACAGAAATGCCTGGAATCAGAGGGCACAATTGTTTAAAAGAAAACAATAAGTAATGCACTCAACCTCAATGGCCTGTATGCATGCTTACCCTGCAAGACTATATTGCTTAAACATGATCTATAGTGGTGGGTGCCACATAGAAAAGAAGTGATTCCACAAAACTTGGTGACTTAAAATTAAAGATTTTTATTAGAAATATTATTAAAACATGATAAACATAGAGTAAAAGGGGAATTTGCAAAAATAAGAAAGGAGAAAAACACTAGCTGCCAATGTATAATGCATGCATATGATCAGTGCCATATAGTTTTTATAGCCAGAAAGATTTAGCCAGAATAGCAAAAATATTCTAACACGAGGATTATTCCTTCTCATAGAAACACCAGTGTGCATAAAAATTGCTGCCACCCTAGTACATGTAATGAGAGTAGGATGGTAAGTTGTGACTGCAGGTTGGGTGGAGGCAGAGAGAAAAGGCATGTAGTGGCTGGCAATTAGATCACTGGTAAAGCATGCAACGCCTAAATTCAGTGCTGGGAGTCTCATGTAACAAGACACATGTAAGTCTTAACGTCTAAATAAGGAATCATGAAAACATGTAAACCCAACTTACATGACAAGGTCTGCACGAGAGTGGGCAGGAAAAGAGGCGGCTGGTGTAGATCCCCTGTCGCCCGACGGGCACCGTTTCACTGAGTGGCTTCTTCCGGGGCGGGAGTGTAGTGAAGGTGTGGATACGGGATATATGAAGGAGGCTCAGCTTTCTGATAGGGCAGGAGGTCCGGCGGTTTCACGTCAGCGCATGTCACGGGTAACACGCCCCCAGTCTAAGGGGACTTCCGGAACCGCAGGTGGAACGCACCGCGGTCACATGATGGAGCGCTTCTGGAAGTCAAAGGGGGATTGAACCGAGGACCCAGAGGGGGATGTGTGCATGAGGGGTGTGCCTATGAAGACGGATCATGATATAGAGGAGGAGACTAAATTGCTGAAGAAAAAGTATGTTCAAGTGAGTTTAAAGTTTGTTCATCAACATTTAGACAAGCCTGTGAAATACTGGGAGAATATAGTCTGTTCAGATGAGACCAAAATTGATGTCTTTTGATGTCATAATACAAACCATGTTTGGAGGCCAAAGGGCACTGCAGATCACCCCAAAAAAACATACCAACAGTGAAGTTTGGAAGTGGGAACATCATGATGGGGGCTGTTTTTCAGCAAACAATAATGGAAAACTTCATATAATTTAAGGAAGGATGAATGGACAAATGTACCAAGACTTTCTTGATATAAATTGGCTGCCATCTACCCTGATTATGAAGATGAAACAAAGGTGGACATTTCAGCAAAGACAATGATGCCAAACAGCCACAGAAACTCTCAATTGGTTTCAGAGAAAGAAAATAATGCTGCTAGAATGGCCCAGCCAATCACCTGACCTGAATCCTACAGAAAATGTATAGAATGAACTAAAGATCAGAGTTAATAGAAGAAGCCCACATAACCTTCAGGATTTGAAGTGTTTGTGTGAAAGAATGGGCTAAAATCACACCTGAGCAATGAATGTGAATAGTTTCTCCATGCAGGAGGCATATTGAAGCTGTCATCACCAAGAAAGTCTTTTGTACGAAATAAGCGTGATCAATACTTTTTCCTTGTGTCATTTGTCATTAACACACATAACTTAATTTATGGACATCTATGGTTTGATTTATTTGCTTGTGTGGATTGGATGGGTTATTACCGACATCTGGTGAGAATTTGATGTCAATAGCACCTTTAGAAATATATTTACTTAGAAAATCGGTGACGCATTCAATACTCATTTTACCCGCTGTGTGTGTGTGTGATATATATATATATAATATATATATATATATATATATATATATATACACAGTACAGACCAAAAGTTTGGACACACCTTCTCATTTAAAGATTTTTCTGTATTTTCATTACTATGAAAATTGTACATTCACACTGAAGGCATCCAAACTATGAATTAACACATGTGGGATTATATACTTAACAAAAAAGTGTGTAACAACTGAAATTATGCCTTATATTCTAGGTTTTTCAAAGTAGCCACCTTTTGCTTTGCTGACTGCTTTGACACTCTTGGCATTCTCTTGATGAGTTTCAAGAGGTAGTCACCGGAAATGGTCTTCCAACAATCTTGAATTAGTTCCCAGAGATGCTTAACACTTGTTGGCCCTTTTGCCTTCACTCTGCGGTCCAGCTCACCACAAACCATCTCGATTGGGTTCAGGTCTGGTGACTGTGGAGGCCAGGTCATCTGGCGTAGCACCCCATCACTCTCCTTCTTGGTCAAATAGCCCTTACACAGCCTGGAGGTGTGTTTGGGGTCATTGTCCTGTTGAAAAATAAATGATGGTCCAACTAAACGCAAACCGGATGGAATAGCATGCCGCTGCAAGATGCTTTGGTAGCCATGCTGGTTCAGTATGCCTTCAATTTTGAATAAATCCCCAACAGTGTCACCAGCAAAGCAACCCCACACCATCACACCTCCTCCTACATGCTTCACGGTGGGAACCAGGCATGTAGAGTCCATCCGCTCACCTTTTCTGCGTCACACAAAGACACGGTGGTTGGAACCAAAGATCTCAAATTTGGACTCATCAGACCAAAGCACAGATTTCCACTGGTCTAATGTCCATTCCTTGTGTTCTTTAGCCCAAACAAGTCTCTTCTGCTTGTTGCCTGTCCTTAGCAGTGGTTTCCTAGCAGCTATTTTACCATGAAGGCCTGCTGCACAAAGTCTCCTCTTAACAGTTGTTGTAGAGATGTGTCTGCTGCTAGAACTCTGTGTGGCATTGACTTGGTCTCTAATCTGAGCTGCTGTAAACCTGCGATTTCTGAGGCTGGTGACTCGGATAAACTTATCCTCAGAAGCGGAGGTGACTCTTGGTCTTCCTTTCCTGGGGCGGTCCTCATGTGAGCCAGTTTCTTTGTAGTGCTTGATGGTTTTTGCAACTGCACTTGGGGACACTTTGAAGTTTTCCCAATTTTTCAGACTGACTGACCTTCATCTCTTAACCCCTCTCTGACATTAGACGTACTATCCCGTCCATAAAACCCGTGCCATTCTGCCCATGGACGGGATAGTACGTCAAGGCGATCAGCTGCGCTCCTGAGGGGAGCGCAGCTAATCGCCGCCGGGTGTCAGCTGATTATCACAGCTGACACCCGTGACTGTGTGTCAGGAGCGGTCACGGACCGCTCCCGGCACATTAACCCCTAGCACACCGCGATCAAACATGATCGCGGTGTACTGGGGGCACAGGGGAGGATCGCGCAGGGTGGGGGCTCCCTGCGCGCCCCCCTGAGACCTTCAGACCAGCGCGATGTGATCGCGCTGTTCTGAGGGCTTCCTCCCTCTCAGGACCCGGATCCAAGATGGCGCCGGGGTCCTGGAGGGAGGCGGCTTCCTCAGTGCCTGCTGAGAGCAGGCACTGAGAAGCCTGCAGCTATGCCTGAGCGATCGCTGGTGTGACAGAGTGCTGTGCACACTGTCACACCAGCGATTTGATAAAATATAGTGATGTCCCACCCTGGGACAAAGTAAAAAAGTTAAAAAAATAAAAATAAACAGTTATAAAAAAAAATCCAAAATAAAAAAAAAAAAAAAAAATATTCCCCAATAAATTCATTTCTTCCTATAAAAAAACAAAACAAAAAATAAAAGTACACATATTTGGTATCGCCGCGTCCGTAACGACTCCCCCTATAAAACTGTCCCACTAGTTAACCCCTTTAGTGAACCCCTTAAAAAAAAAAAAAACGAAGCAAAAAATCAATGCTTTATCATCATACCGCCGAACAAAAAGTGGAATAACGCGCGATCAAAAAGACCGATATAAATAAACATGGTACCCTGAAAACGTCATCTTGTCCCGCAAAAAACGAGCCGCCATACAGCATCATCAGTGAAAAATAAAAAAGTTATAGCTCGCAGAATAAAGCGATGCAAAAATAATTATTTTTTATATAAAATTGTTTTTATTCTATAAAAGCGCCAAAACATAAAAACATGATATAAATGAGGTATCGCCATAATCGTACTGACCCGAAGAATAAAACTGCTTTATCAATTTTACCACACGCGGAACAATAAAAACGCCTCCCCCAAAAGAAATTCATGAATTGCTGATTTTTGTTCATTCTAACCTCCCAAAAATCGAAATAAAAAGCGATCAAAAAATGTCACCTGCTCAAAAATGGTACAAATAAAAACGTCAACTCGTACCGCAAAAAATAAGACCTCACATGACTCTGTGGGCCAAAATATGCAAAAATTATAGCTCTCAAAATGTGGCGATGCAAAAAACTATTTTTGCAATAAAAAGCGTCTTTTAGCGTGACAGCTGCCAATCATAAAACCCCGCTATAAATAGTAAATCAAACCCCCCTTTATCACCCCCTTAGTTAGGGAAAAATAATAAAATTAAAAAATGTATTTATTTCCATTTTCCCATTAGGGTTAGGGTTAGGGTTGCAGCTAAAGTTAGGGTTAGGGTTGGCGCTAAAGTTAGGATTAGGGTTAGGGTTGGGATTAGGGGTGTGTTAGGGTTAGGTTTGTGGTTAGGGTTGGGACTAGGGTTAGGGGTGTGTTGGGGTTAGGGTTGGAGTTAGAATTGGGGGGTTTCCGCTGTTTAGGCACATCAGGGGCTCTCCAAATGTGACATGGCGTCTGATCTCAATTCCAGCCAATTCTGCGTTGAAAAAGTCAAACGGTGCTCCTTCACTTCTGAGCTCTGCCATGCGTCCAAACAGTAGTTTATCCCCACATATGGGGTATCAGCGTACTCTGGACCCCAAGAGTTATTGTGCAATTTGTCCTATTTCTTCTGTTACCCTTGGGAAAATAAAAAACTGGGGGCGAAAATATCATTTTTGTACAAAAAAAATTATTTTTTTGTTTTTACGGCTGTACATTATAAACTTCTATGAAGCACTTGGGGCTTCATAGCGCTCACCACACACCTAGATAAGTTCCCCTTGTGGGGTCTATTTTCCAAAATGGGGTCACTTGTTGGGGATTTCCACTGTTTAGGCGCATCAGGGGCTCTCCAAATGCGACATGACGCCCCCAGACCATTCCATCAAAGTCTGCAATCCAAAACGTCACTACTTCCCTTCCGAGCCCCAACGTGTACCCATACAGTATTTTTTCTCCCACATATTGGGTATACAGCGTACTCAGGACAAATTGGGTAACAACTTTTGGGGTCCAATTTCTCCTGTTACCCTTGTAAAAATAAAATATTGGGGCGAAAAAATCATTTTTGCAAAAAAAAAAAGGATTTTTATTTTTACGGCTGTGACGTTATAAACTTCTGTGAAGCACTTCGGGGTTCAAAGTGCTCATCACACATCTAGATAAGTTCCTTGTGGGGTCTATTTGCCAAAATGGGGTCACTTGTGGGGGGTTTCCACTGTTTAGGTGCATCAGGGGCTCTCCAAATGTGACATGACGCCCCCAGATCATTCCATCAAAGTCTGCAATCCAAAACGTCACTACTTCCCTTCCGAGCCCCGACGTGTGCCCATACAGTAGTTTTCGCCCACATATTGGGTATCAGTTGCTCAGGACAAATTGGAGAACAACTTTTGCGTTCCAATTTCTTCTGTTACCCTTGTAAAAATAAAATATTGGGGGCGAAAAAATCATTTTTGTAAAAAAAAAAAAAGATTTTTTATTTTACGGCTGTACGTTATAAACTTTAGTGAAACACCTGGGGGTTCAAAGTTCTCACCACACATCTAGATAAGTTCCTTGAGGGGTCTAGTTTCCAAAATGGTGTCATTTATGGGGGTTTCCACTGTTTAGGCAGATCAGGAGCTCTCCAAACACGACATGGCGTCCAGCCAATTCTGCGTTAAAAAAGTCAGACGGCGCTCCTTCCCTTCCAAACTCTGCCATGCACCCAAACAGTGGTTTACCCCCACATATGGGGTATCAGCGCACTCAGGACAAATTGCACAATAACTTTTGGAGTCTTGTTACCCTTGGAAAAATAAAAATTGGGGTGAAAAGATCATTTTTGTGGAAAAAATATGATTTTTAAATTTTACGGCTCTACGTTATAAACTTGTGTGAAGCACTTGGGGGTTCAAATTGCTCATCAAAAATCTAGATAAGTTCCTTAGGGGGTCTAGTTTCCCAAATGGGGTCATTTGTGGGGGGTTTCCACTGTTTAGGCACATCAGGGGCTCTCCAAATGCAACATGGCATCCAAACTCAATTCCAGCCAATTTTGGTTGGAAAAAGTCAAATGGTGCTCCTTCCATTCCGAGCTCTGCCGTGCGCCCAAACAGTGGTTCCCCCCCACATATGGGGTATCAGCGTACTCAGGACAAATTGTACAACAACTTATGTGGTCCAATTTCTCCTGTTACCCTTGGGAAAATAAAAAATTAGTGACTAAAAGATAATTTTTGTGGGAAAAAAATAGGATTTTTTATTATCATGCACGGGCATTATAAACTTGTGTGAAGCACTTGGGGGTTCAAAGTGCTCACCAAAGATCTAGATAAGTTCCTTAGGGAGTCTAGTTTCCAAAATGGGGTCACTTGTGGGGGGTTTCCACTGTTTAGGCTCATCTGGGGCACTGCAAACGGAACATGACCCCCATTAACGTCTGCATTCCAAAACGTTACTACTTCCTTTCCAAGCCCTGCCGTGCGCCCAAACAGTTTCCCCCCCCCACATATGGGGTATCAGCGTACTCAGGACAAATTGGACAACAACTTTTGGGGTCCAATTTCCTTGGGAAAATTCTAAAATTTGGGACTAAAAAATCATTTTTGTGGAAAATTGATTTTTTTTTTTTCACACCCAGGCTTTATAAACTTTTGTGAAACACTTGAGGGTTCAAAGTGCTCACAACAGATCTAGATAAGTACCTTAGGGGTCTAGTTTCCAAAATGGTGTCACTTGTGGGGGGTTTCCACTGTTTAGGCGCATCAGGGGCTCTCCAAACGCGACATGGCATCCAATCTAAATTCCAGCCAATTTTAGTTTGAAAAAGTCAAACGTCGCTCCTTCCCTTACGAGCTCTGCCGTGTGCCCAAACAGTGGTTTTCCCCCACATATGGGGTATTGGCGTACTCAGGAGAAATTGCATAACAACCTTATCTGTCCATTTTCTCCTTTTACCCTTGTGAAAATAAAAAAAAAGTTTGTAAAAGATCATTTTTGTGGCTAAAAAGTAAAATATTCATTTTTTCCTTCCACGTTGCTTTAGTTACTGTGAAGCACCTGAAGGGTTAATAAACTTCTTGAATGTTGGTTTTGAGTACCTTGAGGGGTGCAGTTTTTAGAATGGTGTCACTTTTGGGTATTTTCTGCCATATAGACCCCTCAAAGTGACTTCAAATGTGAGGTGGTCCCTAAAAAAAATGGCTTTGTAAATTTTGTTGTAAAAATGAGAAATCGCTGGTCAACTTTTAACCCTTATAACTTCCTAACAAAAAAAAATTTTGGTTCCAAAATTGTGCTGATGTAAAGTAGACATGTGGGAAATGTTATTTCTTAACTATTTTGTGTGATATATTTCTCTGTTTTAAGGGAATAAAAATTCAAAGTTTGAAATTGAAATTTTAAAAATTTTCGCATATTTGCGTTTTTTTCAAAAATAAACGCAACTTATATCGAAGAAATTTTACCACTAACATGAAGTACAATATGTCACGAGAAAACAATCTCAGAATCGCGAAGATCCGTTGAAGCGTTCCAGAGTTATAACCTCATAAAGAGACAGTGGTCAGAATTGTAAAAATTGGCCCGGTCATTAACGTGCAAACCACCCTTGGGGGTGAAGGGGTTAAAGTAATGATGGCCACTCGTTTTTCTTTAGTTAGCTGCTTTTTTCTTGCTGTGTATACACATTCTAACAGTCTATTCAGTAGGACTATCAGCTGTGTATCCACCAGACTTCTGCACAACACAACTGATGGTCCCAACCCCATTTATAAGGCCAGAAATCCCACTTATTAAACTAATTTCAGTTGTTTCACACTTTTTTGTTAAGTATATAATTCCACATGTGTTAATTCATAGTTTTGATGCCTTCAGTGTGAATTTACAATTTTCATAGTCATGAAAATACAGAAAAATCTTTAAATGAAAAGGTGTGTCCAAACTTTTGGTTTGTACTGTATATATATATATATAATATATATATATATATATATATATTAATACTTACATACATACATACATACATGGAGATTTACTCGAAAAAGGCCTCAAATATTATGATTTAAGTCCCATTAGGATGGAGCAATCTGAACCCCCAAAAATTATGCTACATACCTTGATGTGCAGTATGTATATTTGCTTGCATTTCATGCAATGCTGGAAGTGATCTTCGTTTTCCGCCAGAGAAATTTCGACATAATGCTCCATGTTCCTAAATGTATGGCATGCATACTGGGATATTGGGGGAGTACCACCAATTTCACATTGGATGTTTTCATTCAAATCTTTCACAGTGGAAGGCTTGTTTCAATTGACTTTTCCTTTTAGTATACCCAAAAGGAAGAAGTCTGGTGGCAACAGATTCGGTAACACTTGTGGTTGAAGCCCTTTTGAAGTTATCTTGTTGCTGTAAAAGCACAGAAATCTGTATTTCTCCTTGCGGTATGTTGTTTCTGGAAGTAACCTTCTATTAACTGAACTGTTTAAAAATGTCCAGATACAAATGGTATGCAATCCCGTAGTTGCACATCATATTCCACGTTGACACCACCTCAAACACCGCTTCACAGTGGTGTCAAAGAAAATGGAGTCTATGATGCACAACCAAGATACACTGACTTTTTGACCATGGAGTGGTGGTTTGGTAAGTGGCAAAGGGATTTTCAGTGGCCTATTATACGTTTGTTTTGTGAGTTAACATAACCTGACACATGGAACCAAGCCACATCTGAGAATCATGTGATGTCCAATATTCCTTTTCTTGTCACTAATCCAGGAACCAGTGACTGTATCTGACGCTTCTCCATATCAGTCGCATTGAGTTCCTGAATGAAGGTGTCACGATATGCATGAAATTTGCACTTTTTGCAGCTCTTGGACATTTTGAATAAGATCTCCCAGTCTCCTGTTCTAAGTGTTTCAGAGGATTCATAGGCAGCTGCTCCAGATGACATTGTACGTCATTGATTGTGTGCGGCGACAATTTCACACAGCCTCCGCCCTGATAAAGTATCATTCATCCTGTTGTTTCCAGTTTCCGTATTCTCTTCTGAATAACACTTTTTTTGGGATAGGTAACAAACACCATATTTCTACCTAAATTTACTCAGATATTGCTTAAATAAATTGGTGACCCAATAGTTTTAAACCATGAAAACATGCTTCTCAATACTGTACACCACCGTTGTATAGACTGTAAGCCGGCAGGACCCTCTCCTTTCTGTACCAGTCTGTCATTGCTAGTTTGTTCACCATATTTTATATTTGTGTTTTGTATGTAACCCCTTCTCATGTACAACATCATGGAATCAATGATGCTCTAAAATAAATAAATAAATAATAATAATAATAATAATATAATAATAATAAAAGTAGAGTGACTGAGTGAAGGAGAACAGGGGTATGCACCCGGAAGTTTCAAACAGAGATTAACCATCGCGATGGGTCTCCGGCTCCTACCTCATCACTCCAGCGCTTGGGCAATCTGGCTTGCTGAAAGCTTCATATACTGAAGAGCACATTGCACATTATTTCATGTTTTAAATGTTTGCTGACTATTGAAGAACACTGATCATTGTGGTAATATCTTTGCTTTGCCCAATAACTACTCAAGGTCATTCTATTAAAAGGACTCTGTCAGCACAGAATGACTGGTCAAACCGAGGACAGGCGCTTGGTGCTTCACGGCGGGACCAATCTTTAACATAAGCCTTCCTACCTGTTTGGTTTCCTTCTATTTCCTCTCATCTCTGGCTCTATGAAGCCACAGCTGTCAATCAAAGAAGAGGGGGTGGAGATTTAGGGAAAATAAGCTGGTTAGGAAGGAGTATATAAATGATTGAAGCCTTGAGTGGAGGTAGTTGGGTTGAATAGTCATTCTGTGCTGACAGAGTCCCTTTAACGTCTGTTCTCATAGATCTCACAAACTTGTGGGTACGTTATGAGCTAAAGCATTGTTCTTTCACAGTGATCCATGCTTTGAGGCCCCCAAAGTCAGTTAAGAAAGATGTAAGTGGGCTGTTATAATCTGAAGCCCATCAATGTTCCTCCCGAAGGACTAGGGCTATCATAGCTTTAGCTAGACCAATCTTGATGATGCATCAATTTAGAGCATTACGTTTTTCCAATTAACAATTTGGGAAAAGATGCTCCCATTTTAGCATAAGCTTATATTCATAACAAAACATAGATTACTCGGTTACTAAGATTTGTGTAAAAGAACATAATCAGGCCAAACAGATCTTGACTGGAAACTCCATAAATTCCTGAAATTGAGTGGAACACTTTGAGCTTGTTCACATGGATCAGAAAAGATGTGGATTTTTTACACGCAGTGTACAGTACCAGTGAGATTTCATTAAATCTCATCAATGTGCTGTGGAAAAAATCTGTAGGTAGCATAAACTGACCGGTGCTGTGAATTTGCCATCAGAGGCATGTCAACATGTCAAATTATTAGTCAGGCAGAACATTAGTAGCTGACTTGATTAATTGTGGCCCGACGTGACTTCAGCATTTTTTTCTTCAAAATATAAAGGCTTCTCTGAAGAGTGAAGGTTTGGCAGAAAGAGAAAGTGCTGCTATCATCCAACTGGCATTGAGACGTTTCAGCTCCTGAAACACACAGCTACTTAATAATGCACATTCTATAGGATGATGATAAGTGCCGCTTCAATTGTAAAACTCATGAAAAGTTGATATGATAGTTGGGGGTATCAACCACTCATGACTCTCAATTTTTTTATATTTTTTTATTTTTTTGTCTATTGACAAAGATGTATTTTTCCTGTTTGTTTTAAACCAGCATTTATACCATGCTAGATCAGATATAAATCAAATTAGAAACAAATCAAAGAAACAAACAAATACAAATAAATCCATTTTGGAACAAATCAAGCCAGATCTGTATGTCAGTCAAAACAAGGATCACCAAGCTATGACTTGCCTGCTTTGGACACATCATACGAAGAGAGTAATCATTGGACAAAGACATGGTCGGAAGAACAGAAGGAACAAGGCAAAGAGGATAGCAGCAACTCGATGACTTGATACTATCATGATAATGGTGGAGAAGACCCGGGTGGACCTGTCTAGGCTAGCACAAGATCGATCTTCCTAGAGATTGTTCATCTATCACACATGTCAAGCTCTGGCCCGCAGGGTGAGTATATTTACCCTGCGACAACAGGCGGGTCTACCGCCCAGCATTGCACTTTCAATTATATCGAAATCCGAGATGCTGATACTGTTGAAAGCAATGATGGAGGAGGGAGCATCAGCTAATGCTCCCTCTCCCATCTTTCCCCTTCTGCGTCTGACGTCTCAGTTCAGCTGGTGTGATGACGTCATTACAACGTGCCTGCTGTACTGAGGTTTGCAGAAGATCTGAAGACACCATGAAGAGATCGGAGCAGCGGGGGAACAGGCAGAAGTATATATTATTTTTAATGTGAGGCCAGTATGCTGTCTGGAGCACTATGTGGGGCCATTATACTATATAGAGCATTTTTTGTGGCCATTAGATTGTAAGAGGCACTTTTTGTGGGGCCATTATACTGTATAGAAAGCAAGGCAGGGCCCCGTTATACTGTATTGAGGACTATGTAGGGTTCAGTATACTGTATGGAGGAATATTTGGAGCCCATTATACTGTATGGAGGGCTGTGTGGGGATTACATTTGGAGAATCATGCTGTGATAGGGTCACCATTCTTTGTCAGGAGGGTTGAAGGGGAGGGTGGGTACAGTAGAGTCATTATACTGTGTGTGTGGAGGGTAATGTGGAGGAATTCCCTGTGGGGGTATCATACTGTGTTTGGGGTCACTTTTGTTGATATATTTATCTGTATTTTTCAAGGCTTTTTATCCTTTATTATTACATATTTAAATTCGGCCATTGGGCCATATGCTTTTTACTGCTCTTACATAACATATTATATTATTCTAATATTTTATTCTAAGATCTATTAATTAAAATGTACTTTGTGAGACAAACAACATGTTTGCATATGATAAAGTTCATTGGTATATTTGATGTTAAGGAAAAGCTTCCTCAGTTGTAGACTTTTTAAAATAATTAGCAAGGTTATTGTAAGCTTGCGAGCAGAGCTCTCACTCCTCTTGGTGTCTGTTGATTTATGTGATTATTGTCATGTTGTAATGTCTTTTATTGTCTGTACAAGTCCCTTCTAAAATGTAAAGCGCTGCTGAATATGTTAATGCTACAGAAATAAAATTATTATTATTACTAAGGTTGGCCTATGACCTTGTCCAAGCTTTTACTTCTGGCCCTCTGTGCTCTTGAGTTTGACATCCCTAATCTAAGTCGCTGTAGCTCGAGATCGAGCCAAAAGCCATTGAAAAAAACAAGATCAGCTATGCCACCTGCAGTCTTCAGTAACATTATCTTCCCATTTACCATAGAATTTTACATATTTTATGTATAACATTAGGCATTGATAAAAATGCTTAAGTAAAAAAAAAAAACGCTTCTGTTATATATGCAACTGAATTAAAGTCCTATTATTCCATGCGTTTATTCATTGCATTGGTAAACTGGTAACACAGACGTGAGATTATATCTGGTCATAAGCAGATGATATGATTACTGGGGGTAGATAATCATTTTCATGCCTATTTTGGAAGTTCTTGAGCTGAACCCATTAAACATTCATTGGTATCAGGGTGTCTCTCTCAGATCATGCTCCTTCCCCGCCACGCTTGTGGTGCACATTACTTCACTTTGTTCCCCGGCTATTTAAACCTGACTCTGGATTAAACAGAGTTGTACAATGAGCAGAAGGTGGAAGCCAGCAGGTGGGCCTGACCCTCTCATTTAATAGCGATTAGTGAAGATTAAAGTCACCATTCATCTGTTGACAAGAGGACTCCCCACCCCCTTCCTCTCCCTCAAACTAGCATGTCGAAGCACATATTGTATAATAACATCTATGAAGGTGCAACAATAGCTCGAAAATAAAAATCAAATAAAAGCAGCGACCCATATGGGAATACAAAATACCCCGCAAAGTGAGGAGATAATCCTAAACAGATATCAGGGACGTATGTGAAATCTAGGGAAGCAAAATAGTAATGAAAAGCATAGTAAATCCATAATACAAAATGATAATAGCTCTAAAGTTCACCTAAAATATAAAAAAAAACACAAGATGCAAGGGAAACCAATTACAAAACCACTTTTTCAAGTTTACATTTCTAAAGAACAAAGATTATGAGTTAATGAGAGCACCATAAGGAAGTAACAGAGACCCTGATCCCAACACTGCATTATCAATACATTTCTGGTTATCTTCTCCAGTACTGGAGTCTTCCTATTCATGCATTGCGGTTGCCCCTCTACCCACTTGTTGGTTATTGACAAAGCATTCACCCTATACAGTGCGTAGGGAAACTGCCGTAAATCTGTGGCGGTGGAAGTCGCAGCTATATAACATTTCTCCACTGTTGAATGGAGTGGATAAAATGTCCGTAAAATGCCAGAAAGAATCCCTGGAAAAAAGATCCCAAAAAGCGCAGATGGACAAAACCATTGAAAAAACACTTAGAAAATGACAAAATAAAGATGATTAACTATAAATCTGCAGGTTAAAAGTGTTATCGGACATGACAGGCTACTTTTAACTTGCGTCTTCCGCCCATTCACATACCCTTTGGGTATGTGCACACTAGGTCTTTTTGCTGAGATTTTGGAGCGGAAACTATGAAGAAAAAGTTTTTGCGGAATTTTCAATTTTTTAGAAAAATTTGGAAAATTTTTGTTCAGTTTCTGCTCCAAAAAGCAGTTTTGAAGATGTTTTTTTTTCCTGAAGTGTTCTTTTCAATACCTTGGTTATCTGAAAACGTATGAAGAATGGTCAGGTCAATTCTTTTACGGCTTTTGAAGCCTGCAGCAGGTAAAATAAGTTACCAAAGACAGCAAGATGTTTTAACGTGGTGCATATGGGCATTTTTTTAGTGCTTTTTTTTGTGCTTTTTTCAGGCAGTTGCCACCTGAAAAAGACATCACGTTCACATACCCTTTGACAGTGCCTAGTTTTAGAGAGGCTTCCTTCAAGATCATCTTCAAAGGAGTGACTTGCAGGCGCTGTCTTTTTTCAATCAGGCATTTTTCAAAACATTTTTATTAAAAAAAACTAAAAAAAACTCCTTCCTCACATGAAGGGCAAAGTGGATTTCCCGTGAAATTAATTGGCAGTTTTCCAAAAGTGTTTGAGGAGGATTTTGATGAAGATCCGCTCCAAAAAAATATTCAAAAAAACTTAGTGTGAACATGGAATTATAGATTTTTAAAACAAGGCTTTAAATTATTATTTTGTTGTTTTTTTTCTGGATGAGAAAAGCTAAGGTTTTCCTTTTGGGTTACGGTATCTTTTTTTTCTTTTATGTCTCTATGTGCCACATGCAGCTATACTAAATTTCATTTTATTCGCCCCATCTGCACAGCCCCTTATTTTATTTCCCCCTCTTCACAGTGCGTTATTTTATTCCAAACCTCTGCACAGCCCCTCATTTTATGTCCCCCCTGCACAGTAAAATAATAATAATACAAAAAAAAAAGCTTATACACACCTAATCCAGGCTCTCTGTACACATTCTCTGTGCAGCAATGTGCGCTGGATGGCGTGATGATGTTACTGCATCGCACCATCCAACATCCCCTGAATGCGCCGTCTCCAACAAGACACAGGCCAGAAGTGATGTGCCTTTGATGGAGCTCCCGGCGGAGAAGGGTGCTGATTACAGCTCCTTTGCTCCTGTCCTGGCGGCATTGCTCTAAGATCAATCATATTTACGTCTGACAAACCTGAGTACAATTGAGTGTAGGTAGGGGGCGACAGCTGAGAAGGGCAGGCAGAGAGAGAGGTGAGGGTGTCAGTGACTGACACTTCTCCCATACGTGCCTGCGCCCTGGTCATCATCGCTCTGAATGCCTGCAGCCGGAGGAAGGTGCACGGGCTGCCACAGGCATTCAGCTATTTTTTTTCTCAAAGTTTGCCTCCCTTAGCTAGACAAGAAGTAGCGCCCTAGGCAAGTGCCTACCCTGCCTACCCCTTGTCCCGGCTCTGCGTACAACAGACAAATACTGCCACACCATGGCCAGACCACATATTACCATCAAAAAGTTACCGAATTCTACAATACTGATCATTAATAAAAAACACAATACTAATTACATTAATATTACTATACGTGCCATTATACACAAGAGCTCTGTATAAAGTGTACAGGTAATTTAGTGATCACCAGTGACTTTATACACAGGAGCTGTGTATAGAGTATATAGTGTACATGTAATATAATGATCACAGGTGACATCATATACAGAAGCTCTGCATATAGTATATACTATGTAATGTACAGTGTACATGTCATGCAGGGATCACAGGTGACATTATACACAGGAGCTCTGTATATAGTGTATAGTGTACATACACATGTAATACACTAACTTCAAATACAGACATCTCTGGTAAGTCATTCTTATTCACTTGTTTTCTTCATCCAGTGCAAACAGCTATCACTTTTACCTGCCAGGACTATGCAGAAAGTAACACCCAGACATCTATAACTGATCGCTCCTAGAACACTTTCCCACTTTTTCTCTGACTTCTACGCTGCGCCAGATGATGAAAAAAAAACAACACAGTTCCACCCTACAAAGTAACAGGACCTTACTTTTGTTCTCCCCAAGGAAAACAATATACTCAAAAGTAAAAAATATATTACAGCAGTAATAATATCCCATAATTGGCCCCTACAGTAATTATGTTCCCCATTTGCCTCTATAAACTAATAATCTATGTTTCTTTATTCTGGCTCCCATACAATAATTATGTCACCCATCCTCACCCTTCCTGTAATAATGACCACAATCCTGTAGCATACCTCCCAACCATCCCGGATTGAGCGGACAGTCCCGATTCTGACCCCCCGTCCCGCTGTCCCACTGAGGACACTATGTGTCCCGCAGTGAGATGAGCCGCCACGCCCCCCATGCACCCCTTGCTGCCCTCCTTGTCTCTACAGCTCAGCGGCTCGCTGCTATGCTGTTCTCTTCTGTGCCCACAGGACCTGTGATGAGGTCACAGGAGGGGAGGAGTCAGGAGTCACATGATCAGTGTCCTCGTTGTGTGCAGGACTCTGCGCTGTGATGGTTGTCATGGTGCTGGATGAGGGTAAGTTTGTGTGTGTGTGGGGTGGGGACTCGGGTTTACAGTGTGGATGTAGCAGTGCTGTAGTGTGTACAAGTTGGAGTCGTGTGTGTATGAGGTGTTCGGAGCGGAGACGTGTGTGTATGAGGTGTACGGAGCAGAGACGTGTGTGTACGAGGTGTACGGAGCGGAGCCGTGTGTGTACGAGGTGTACAGAGCGGAGCCGTGTGTGTACCAGGTGTACGGGGCGGAGCCGTGTGTGTACGAGGTGTACGGAGCGGAGCCGTGTGTGTACGAGGTGTACGGAGCGGAGCCGTGTGTGTACGAGGTGTACGGAGCGGAGCCGTGTGTGTACGAGGTGTACGGAGTGGAGCCGTGTGTGTACCAGGTGTACGGAGCGGAGCCTTGTGTACGAGGTGTACGGAGCGGAGCCGTGTGTACGAGGTGTACAGAGCGAGCCGTGTGTGTGCGAGGTGTACGGAGCAGAGCCGTGTGTGTACAAGGTGGATGTAGCAGAGCCGTGTGTGTACGAGGTGTACAGAGCGGAGCCGTGTGTGTACGAGGTGTACAGAGCGGAGCCGTGTGTGTACGAGGTGTACGGAGCAGAGCCGTGTGTGTACGAGGTGTACGGAGCAGAGCCGTGTGTACAAGGTGGATGTAGCAGAGCCGTGTGTGTACGAGTTGGATGGAGCGGAGCCGCGCGTGTACGAGGTGCACAGAGCTTAGCCGTATATGTACGAGGTGAGCGGAGCTGGGGCAGGATGTACGAGGTGCACGGAGCGGAGCCGCGCATGTACGAGGTGCACGGAGCGGAGCCGTGTGTACGAGGTGGATGTAGCAGTGCTGTGTGTGTACGAAACGGAGCCCTGTGTGTGAAGTGTACGGAGCTGAGCTGCTCAGCTCCGTACACACAGGGCTCCGTGCTTGAGCCGTGTGTGTCAGAGCGGAGCAGATCCGTGTGTGTATGGAGTGGAGCCTTGTGTGTATGTAGCGGAGCCGCATGTGTACGAGGTGTACGGAGCAGAACTGCGTGTGTACGAGGTGTATGCTGCAAAGCCGCATGTGTACAAGGTTTACGGAGTGGAGTCGTGTGTGTACAAGGTTCACAAAGCGTGGCAGCGTGTGTACAAGGTGTACGGAGTGGAGCCTTGTGTGTGCGAGGTGGACGGAGCGGAGCCGTGTGTGTACGAGGCATACAAAGCGGAACAGTGTGTGTATGAGGTGTGCAGAGCCGTGCGTGTACAAGGTGTATGGTGGGGAGCATTCATACCTCCCAACTGTCCTGAATTCAGAGGGACACTCCCGATTTTGAGAGTCTGCCCCGCTGTCCCAGCCGGGAGCTTTTCCCGTGGACACAGGAGTACATGCCGGAGCCCCGAAGAGCACTTTAAAACTCGCACGTGATGTTCCACCAGAAGTGACGTGCTGGAAGATGACCGGAAATGAGGTAATTTCGGGAGGAGATTGTGACGGAACCATGGAGGCACTTCAGGGAATGCTTCAGATCCATCACCGTGTCCTCGCCATTGGAATCGGGGATGTCGGCCATGTGAGCGGATCATGATATGTCCTGCACCGGGAGGCTTTGGTGGGCACTACAATGGGAGCCGGGCTGCTATAGTATCTTTATAGAATCTTTACTTCTCTCTCTCTCTGTTTCTTTCTCTCTCTCTGTTCTTTCTTTCTCTCTCTCTGTTCTTTTTTTCTCTCTTTGTTCTTTCCCTTCTTTCTCTCTCTCCCTCTGTTGTTTCTTTCTTTACCATCTTTCTTTTTTTCTCTCTGTTCTTTTTTTCTGACCCTCTTTCTTTCTCTCTCTGTTTTCTTTTTCTCTCTCTCTGTTCTTTCATTCCCCTCTTTCTTTCTTTCTCTCTCTCTGTTCTTTTCCTTCTTTCTTTCTTTCTTTCTCTCTGCTCTTTTTTCTTTCTCTCTCTTTGTTCTTTCTTTCCCCTCTTTCTTTCTTTCTTTCTTTCTTTTTTTTCTTTCTTTCTTTCTTTCTTTTTCTCTCTGTTCTTGCTTTCCCCTCTTTCTTTCTCTCTCTATTCTTTCTTTCTTTCTTTTTCTCTCTGTTCTTTCTTTCCCCCTCTGTCTTTCTCTGTTCTTTATTTCCCCTCTTTCTTTCTCTCTCTCTCCCTCTCTGTTCTTTCTTTCTCTCTCTGTTATTTCTTTCTCCTCTTTCTTTTTCTCTCTCTGTTCTTTCCCCTCTTTCTTTCTTTCTTTCTCCTCTTTCTTTTTCTCTCTCTGTTCTTTCCCCTCTTTCTTTCTTTCTTTCTTTCTTTCTCTCTGTTCTTTCTTTCTCTCTCTCTCTGTTCTTTCTTTCTTCTTTCCCCTTTCTTTCTTTCTCTTTCTCTGTTCTTTCTTTCCCCTTTCTTTCTTTCTCTCTCTGTTCTCTGTCCCCTCTTTCTTTCTCTCTCTATTCTTTCTTTCTTTTTCTATCGGTTCTTTCTTTACCCCTCTGTCTTTCTTTCTCTGTTCTTTCTTTCCCCTCTTTCTCTCTCCCTCTCTGTTCTTTCTCTCTCCCTCTCTGTTCTTTCTTTCTCTCTCTGTTCTTTCTTTCCTCCTCTTTCTTTCTTTCTTTCTTTCTTTCTTTCTTCTTTTCTTTCTTTCTTTCTTTCTTTCTTTCTTTCTTTCTTCTTTCTTTTCTTTCTTTCTTTCTTTCTTTCTTTCTCTGTTCTTTCTTTCCCCTCTTTCTTTCTCTCTCTGTTCTTTCTTTCCCACTCTTTCTTTCTCTCTCCCTCTGTTCTTTCTTTCCCCTCTTTCTTTCTCTCTCCCTCTCTTTCTTTCTTTCCCCTTTCTTTTTTTCTTCTTTCTTTTTTTCTTCCCTCTTTCTTTCTCTGTTTCTTTCTTTCCCTCTTTCT
The DNA here is from genome assembly GCA_033576555.1 of Oophaga sylvatica. Lineage (NCBI taxonomy): Eukaryota > Metazoa > Chordata > Amphibia > Anura > Dendrobatidae > Oophaga > Oophaga sylvatica. Next base: position 329,165,548 of record JARQOD010000004.1, read on the forward strand.
TTCTTTCTCTCTGTTCTTTCTTTCCCGTCTTTCTTTCTTTCTCTCTGTTCTTTCTTTCCCCTCTTTCTTTCTTTCCTCTCTGTTCTTTCTTTCCCCTCTTTGTTTTTTTCTCTCTGTTCTTTCTTTCCCTCTTTGTTTTTCTTTTTTCTCTCTTTCTTTCTTTCCCTTCTTTTTTTCTTTCTTTCTCTCTTTCTCTCTTTCTTTGTTCTTTCCCTCTTTCTTTTCTTTCTTTCTTTCTCTATCTCCTTTCTTTCTGTTTTTTTTTCTCTCTCTGTTCTTTCTTTTACTCAGTACCAGTGTGCCCTCAGTAACAGTCAGTGTGATCACCAGTGCTAAATGGGTGTGGTTGGGGCGTGGACATGGGTGTGACTAGTTGTGAAATGGGTGTGGTCGGGGCGTGCCCTAAAATTTGACCTTTGTCCCTCTTTCCCATCTTCAAAAGTTGGGAGGTATGCTAATCCTGTAATTTCCTCTGCCCTGGCCCTTTTCTGTAATTATGTCATAACTGTAGTAATATTCTCCATCCAGGGCACTTTCCTCTAATACTGTCCCCCATCTTGGGCTCCTTCCTGTAATAACGTCCCCCCATCCTGACCCTTTTCTGTAAAAATGCACTCCATCCTAGGTCCCAATGTCCCCAATTCTGGGCCCCTATGTTCTCCATTCTGGGAGTTTATGTCCTCCATATTCCACCAGATACTTCTTACCTCTCTGCGCACCCCCGGCATCCCCTTCTTGCTCCATATACAGCGCGAAGAGGCCAGCAGCAGACGTCGGCACGCACATCGATATATGACATAACTGCCTTGTGCAGCTAGCTATTTCGGTGTATCCAAGGATACAAATTTAGTTGAAAAAAGCAGGCCCCTGATCTTCAGTACTGGATCGGACACTGTTTCTTGCTGACTCGGGGAACCGGCGGTAATTTTAACAACTGGTTCCTCCAAACCGCTAAGAGCCGGCTGAATACCATCTCACCCCTAGGTTAATATGTAGTTGTATTGTGAATATAAAAATGGCTATTTTGAGTCCATATTGAAATATACAGAATGAATTTAGACCATGACAGAGCAGCATTGCTGGTCATTCATTTACAGACAGATAGACAATGCTCATTGTGACCCAATCTTGGGAATTGCTTGTTTATTACCTTTTCACCTCACAAACAGCTCTAAGTTTCTAGATGTTTCTTGTTTGTTACTGTACAACATTAAGGTTTACTTAGGGCCCCGTCTCACATAGCGACTCACCAGCGATCCCGACAACGATGTGAACTTGTCAGGATCGCTGCTGAGTCGTTACATGATCGCTGCTGAGCTGCCAAACAGACGTCGCTTAGTTACCAGCATACCAGCGCGCTGGTGCAGGGAGCTGGTAGCCAAGGTACACAGCGGGTTTCTAGGCACCGCTCGGCGCTTAGAAACCCGCTGTGTACCTTGGTTACCAGCTCCCCTGCATTAGCGCGCTGGTATCTAAGGTACACGTCGGGTTTCCAGGCACCGCCCGGCGCATGGAAACCCAATGTTTACCTTGGATACCAGCTGCAGCTGGCTGATCGCTGGTCTCCTGCCTGTCACACGCAGCGATGCGTGCTGGTCAGCGGGAGACCAGCGATCAAAAAATAGTCCAGGCATTTCTGACATGACCAGTGATTCACAGCAGGGGCCTGATCGCTGGTACGTGTCACACACAGCGATATTGCTGCTGAGATCGCTGTTGCGTCACAAAATTTGTGACTCAGCAGCGATCTCACTAGCGATCTTGCTATGTGAGATGGGGCCTTTAACCTCTGTCTGTGGTGGTTTTATCCAAATCCTTGTGGCTCTTATATTCTAAGGGTTTACAACCCATTGTCTGATGATTCTATGGTATCTCGGTTCATCCTACCTTGAAAACTGGCCACTTGAAGGGTAGTATGAAACCAGAGTTAAACATAGTGCAAATCACTATATAAGGCCAGAGAAACATAACTAAGACAGAAGCAAAACCTGGGGTACCTGTACGTGTACAGTGTTGAGACCTGCATAATTGGGGACGCCCGTGCAGTGTTGTGAATTTCCCAGGGGTTCTCTGTCTTGGTGTTGTTTCTGTGAATTTGCAGACGGATGATGTTTAAAAGCCTCCTCGTGATGGATGATGTGAGTACATGTACTTAATCATTCATTGTATTTAATCTTTATATGTACTTAACCTTTGTATGTTAAAATATACAAAAGTGTACGCAATCATACTATCCAATCATACTATTCCTTTAATTTTGAACTTTGAAATAAAATTGCGTTCTATCGCAAGTAGTAGCCTTCTTTAAAGCCGTATCTGAACCTTAGTGTTAAAAATTTGGCAATACAGTAGGTTAATAGCGTTCTAATGCCATGTGACCTCTACCCTGAAAGCTCAGCTTCCGGGGGGAAATGAACTTTATTTCTCTCAGCAGCCTCCGACTTTCAGTCACAGCTCAATACATAGCGTGTGCCGGCTGTAACCACTCTCCGGCACTGACTGACAGCTGGCTCAGCAGTGCATCACTACGGAGTTGACTATCATTCAGTGCCAGGGAACGATTACAACCGAAATTCACTATACACTAAGTAGTGACTGAAAACCAGAGGCTACCTGGAGGAATAAAGTTAATTTCCTCCTGGTAGCCATGCTTGTAGTGAGGTGGTCACATGGCTTTAGAACGCTATTAACCCGCAGACTAACCACAATACCCAGGTTAGTAGCATTTTGGGACATGACAGGTTCCCCTTAAAGTTGGTTATTAGAGTAAGTATTTGAATTTTTTTCTTTTTAATCCATCTAAATGGTGGATGAGGATGAGGAAAAAGCCAATATGCTAAATGACTTTTTTTCAACTGTATTTACACAAGAAAATCCCATGACAGATAATATGATCAGAGATAAAAAAATTTCTCCATTAAATGTCACCTGCTTAACCCAGCAGGAAGTACGGCGGCGTCTAAAAATCACTAAAGTTGACAAATCCCCGGGCCCGGATGGGATACACCCCCGAGTACTGCGGGAATTAAGTACAGTTATAGATAGACCTTTATTTTTAATCTTTAAAGATTCCATAATAACTGGGTCTGTACCACAGGACTTGGCGTATAGCAAATGTGGTGCCAATATTCAAAAAGGGGGCAAAAACTGAACCTGGAAATTATAGGCCAGTGAGCTTAACATCTACTGTGGGTAAAATCCTGGAGGGTTTTTTAAGGGATACTATATTGGAGTATCTGAAGCTGAATAACCTCATGACACAGTATCAGCATGGGTTTACGAGGGACCGTTCTTGTCAGACTAATCTGATAAGCTTTTATGAAGGGGTAAGTTCAGGACTGGACCAAGGGAATGCAGTGGACGTGGTGTTCATGGACTTCTCAAAAGCTTTTGATACAGTGCCACACAAAAGGTTGATACATAAAATGAGAACAATGGGGATAGGGGAAAATATGTGTAAGTGGGTTAAGAACTGGCTCATGGATAGAAAACAAAGGGTGGTTATTAATGGAGCACACTCGGACTGGGTCACGGTTAGCAGTGGGGTACCACAGGGGTCAGTATTGGGGCCGCTTCTCTTTAACATATTTATTAATGACCTTGTAGGGGGCATACAGAGTAGTATTTCAATATTTGCAGATGACACTAAACTCTGCAGGGTAATAAATACAGAGGAGGATAATGTTATATTACAGGAGGATTTATGTAAACTAGAAGCTTGGGCTGATAAATGGCAAATGAGCTTTAATGGGGATAAATGTAAGGTCATGCACTTGGGTAGAACAAATAAGATGTATAATTATGTGCTTAATTGTAAAACACTGGGCAAAACTGTCACTGAAAAAGACCTGGGTGTATGGTGGACGACAAACTCACATTTAGTGGCCAATGTCAGGCAGCTGCTGCCAAGGCAAATAAAATAATGGGATGCATTAAAAGAGGCATAGATGCTCATGAGGGGAACATAATTTTACCTCTATACAAGTCACTGGTGCGACCATACTAAGAATACTGTGTGCAGTTCTGGTCTCCGGTGTATAAGAAAGACATAGCTGAACTGGAGCGGGTGCAGAGAAGAGCGACCAAGGTTATTAGAGAACTGGGGGGTCTGCAATACCAAGACAGGTTATTACACTTGGGGTTATTTAGTTTGGAAAAACGAAGGCTTAGGGGTGATCTTATTACAATGTATAAATATATGAGGGGACAGTACAAAGACCTTTCTAATGATCTTTTTACTCTTAGACCTGTGATGGGTACAAGGGGGCATCCTCTACGTCTGGAGGAAAGAAGGTTTAGCCATAATCACAGACGCAGATTCTTTACTGTAAGAGCAGTGAGACTATGGAACTCTCTGCCGTCTAATGTTGTAATGAGTGATTCCTTACTAAAATTTAAGAAGGGACTGGATGCCTTTCTTGAAAAGTATAATATTACAGGCTATATTCACTAGTTTCCTAGATACAGCGTTGATCCAGGGAGCTAGTCTGATTGCCGTATGTGGAGTCGGGAAGGAATTTTTTTCCCCAATGTGAAGCTTACTGTTTGCCACTTGGGTTTTTTTTGCCTTCCTCTGGATCAACATGTTAGGGCAGGTTAGGATAGGATATGGGTTGAACTAGATGGACTTAAAGTCTTCCTTCAACCTTAATAACTATGTTACTAACTATGTTACTAAAAGTTTATTGAAAAAACAGCGAAGAATAATTAAATCTATCCATTATACTTCTGTGTTTATGATGCATGCTTAGAGTGGGTCTTAAAAAAAAGAAGATAAATTACCGATCAAAGAGTTAAAGGGTATTCTCATCTCCAAGTTCCAATCCCAGTATGTTGTAGGTGTAATAATAATAATAATCATGTTAGCAAATATCTCCAATAAGAAATTTAGCATAGTTCTTCTGAGTCGTTATGTCGCTTACCCCATGTGCTAAGTATCTATGGTTATGACTACTGGAGAATCAGGTTCTTCCTCTCATCAGGGACACTATTAGGCCTCATTCACATGTTCGTGTTTAACACCTTCACTCCCAGCCTGTTTTCACTTTCCTGATCAGGACAAATTTTACAATTCTGACATTGTCACTTTATGAGATAATAACTCTAGAACGCTTCCCAGTGATTCTGAAAAGGTTTTTTTTCATGACACATTGTATTTTATGTTAGTTTATAATTTAGGTCAATAGTTTTTGCATTTATTTGTGAAAATATCAGAATTTTGCCAAAAGTTTTGACAATTTCGCAATTTTCAAACGTTTAACTTTTATGCTTTAAAACCAGGTAGTTACATCACACAAAATTGTTAATAAATAACATTTATTACATGGCTAGTTTACATTGATTTTATTTTTTGAACAAAGTTTATTCTTTTAGGAAGTTAGAAGGGTTAAAACTTGATCAGCAATTTCTCATTTTTTACAACAAAATTATTTTCTTTTAGGGACGACATCCCATTTCAAGTGACTTTCAGGGGCCTATATGACAAAGAATACCCAAAATTTACACCATTTTAAAAACTGCACCCCTCAAAGTACTGAAAACCACAAGTTTATTAACCCTTCAAATGCCTCACAGGAATTAGAGCAATTTGGAAGCAAAAAATGAAGACTTTACTTTTTCCCACAAAAATGTTGGTTTAGTCCCTCATTTTTTATTTTCACAAGGGTAACAGCAAACAATTGACCCCAAAATTTATCGAGTAATTTTTTCCTGAGCATACCGAAACACCATATGTGGTGGAAAACTACTGTTTGGGCAGATTGCAGGGCACAGACAGAAAGGAGAGCAATTTGACTTTTGGAACACATAACTGGCTGGAATAGGTAGCAGACGCCATGACGCGTTTGCAGAGCCTCTGATGTGCCTAAATAGTAGACTCTCCCCACAAGTGGCACCTTTTTGGACAGACCTGAGTGAGTACTTGTTTTTTTTTGTTGTTGATTGAGTTGAAGATTTATTGGGAACATTTTACATAACATTTTGGATCACATTTATCCGGCGCTCTATGCTGAGCACTTATTTTGGGGTTATCTAAATCTCCAAATGACATGATTCAGATGAAACCGTTAGGGATCCATCCACTACAGTGGGGCAGCAGAGTTACTTTGGTTTCCATATGGCATCTTCAGTGGTGTCCTACTTTTCAGACGTGCACAAAACGAAGGTCAACTGCACTTTTATGAACGCCTATAAAGAAATACACAGCTGGATCATAGGCCAGACGGCATCCACAATGTTTCCATCTGCCTCATTATAGGGAATCTTCCGCTGTGGGTTCCGTCTCAATCACCTTTTTCAGAGATTTGCACGGAATCCCCGATGTAAGCGCTGAGCGTAGATCACGAGATAAATATGAGCCAAGCCTTACTGAGATTTTTGGGTGGCAGAATAAGCAAATCAACAACCGCTAAAAAATTGGTTCTATTTATTTTTTACGCCGTTTCTTGTGTGCTACAAGTGATGAGACAACTTTGTTCTTCGGGTCAATGCGATTAAAGTGACATCAGTCTTATATCGTTTATTTATCTTTGACTGCTATCACACATTAAAAAAAACTAAAAAAACGTTTTCACATCCTCTATAATTTTTCTATTAATTCTGCTCACAGAGTCATGTGAGAGCTTGAATTTCGAGGAACGAGTTGATGTTTTTATTGGTTCTATTTTTGGACCCATAACATTTTTTGATCGATTTCTATTCCGATTTTTGAAAGGCAGAATGAACAAAAACCAGCAATACAGGAACTTTTATTTTTTCTTAATGCTGTTTACACTGTAATAAAATTGATAAGACAGCTTTATTGTTGGGGTCAGTACATTTACAGCTATACAACATTTATATCATTTTTTTATGTTTTGCTTTTTTAGACAAAAACTATTTTTTAGAAACATGAATTGCTTTTGCTTTGCTATATTCTGAGAGCTATAGCTTTTTTTGTTTTAATTATTCCACTGATAGAGCTTTATGGTGTCTTGTTTTTGCAGGACCAGATGACATTTTCAGGCCAGCTATACCATTTTTATTTACATTTAACTTTTTGAATGTATGATGAAAAAGCATATTTTTTTTACAACTTTTTTCTTTTTAGTGTTCATTGATGGGATTAAGTACTGTGACAGTTTTATAGTTTGGGTTGATACAGACATGGCGGTATCAAATATGTGCATTTTTTTGGTCTCTACATAAATACAGCTCTGGCAAAAATTAAGATTCCACTGCACAGTTTTATAATAATCAGCTTCTCTACATGTCTGACAGCCATTCCATTCCAGTGTCAGTTGAATTCCAACCAGAGTACACCTCATTCTACTTAATGTGCTTCTGATTAGGTGATCATCTGAACCAAATCTTATTTAACAAAAGAAAGTATAAAAAACACTGCTGTGGTGCTCACAATCCTCTTCCAATAGGACAAGCTGGTTGGCAAAACAAGTGCTAGTAATATCCCAAAAGTAATAGAAATGAAAAAATAACTTTTAACCATGCCAACGGAGTTGAAAGGAAAAGTCTTGAGTGAGGAAAAGAAGGGCTCAATTCTGGCTTTACTATCAGAGGGATACAGTGAGCGTCATGTTGCCTCCATCCTTAAAATTTTAAAGACGGCAGTCCATTACAACAAGGTCAAGCAGCAGACATTGGGGACAACAAAGCTACAGACCATCAAAGGGCGAAAACGACTCTCCACTGACCGGGATGACCGTCATCTTATTCAAATGTCACTCAGCAACTGCAGGATGACATCAAGTGACCTTCAAAAGGAATGGCAAATGGCAGCTTGTGTGAAGTGCATGGCAAGAACAGGCTCCTAGAGTCAGGGCTCAAGTCATGTAAAGCTAGAAAAAAGCCTTTCATCAATAAGAAGCAAAGGAGAGCCAGGCTGAAGTTTGCCAAAGACCATAAGGATTGGACCATAGAGGACTGGAGTAAAGTAATCTTCTCTGATGAGTCTAATTTTCAGCTTTTCCCAACACCTGGTCGTCTAATGGTTAGACGGAGACCTGGAGAGGCGTACAAGCCACAGTGTCTTGCACCAACTGTGAAATTTGGTGGAGGATCGGTGATGATCTGGGATTGCTTCAGCAAGGCTGGAATTGGGCAGGTTAACCTTTGCAAAGGACGTATGAATCAAGCCGCATACAAGGTTATCCTGGAAAAACTGTTGATTCTTTCTGCTCAGGTAATGTTCCCCAAACTCTGAGGACTGGTTTTTCCAGCAGGACAATGCACCATGCCACACAGCTAGGTCAATCAATGTGTGGATGAAGGACCACCGCATCAAATCCCTGTCATGGCCAGCCCAATCTCCAGACCTGAACCCCATTGAAAACCTCTGGAATGTAATCAAGATGATGATGGATAGTCAAAAGCCATCAGACACAGAAGAACTGCATACATTTTTGTACCAGGAGTGGCATAAGGTCACCCAAAAGCAGTGTGAAAGACTGGTGGAAAGCATGCCAAGACGCATGAAAGCTGTGATTAAAAATCATGGTTATTCTACAAAATATTGATTTCTGAACTCTTCCTGAGTTAAAACATTAGTATTGTTGTTTTTAAATTATTTTGAACTTGTTTTCTTAGCATTATTTGAGGTCTGCAAGCACTGCAATTTTTTGTAATTTTGACCATTTCTCATTTTCTGAAAATAAACACATTTATTGCTTGAAAATTCGGAGACATGTTGTCAGTAGTTTATAGAATAAAATAGCAATTTACATTTTACTCAAAAATATAACTATAAAGGGAAAAATCAGACAAACCAAAAATTTTGCAGTGGTCTGTTAATTTTTGCCAGGGCTGTATATGTATTTATTGGCTTTTTTTTTTTCATTTATTTTATTTTTTATTTTGTGATTTGTTGTTTTAAATATTTTACAATTTTTTTGAAACTTTTTTTTTTACTTTTTTTACTTCCCTCTTTGGACTTTTATTAGTCTGATCGTTGGTACCTGTCAGTGCTGTAGTGACTGAAGCCTCTTAGACCATGCTGCTGGCATGGTCTAACAAGGCCACCATAGCTGGCAGACCCAGAGGTCATCATGATGACCTTGGGTTGCCATGACAACGGTCGGCACTCGCGATATCGTGGTAGCACCGATTGGAAGGAAGAGGGAACCCCCTCCCTGTCTCAGCCTCCTAAATGTTGCAATCAATATCGATTGTGATATTTAGGTTAAATGGCCCGTGGAGGTGCGCACATGTCTCTGTGAGATTCGCATAGACACATGGTCCCTGGAAAACACGGACATGTGAACAGCACCATAGATTATAATGGGCACTTGATAAATAGTATGTCTCAGCGCTATAGAGATATATATACTAATTACCTTAAAGCTGTTGGTAACAGTATACACAGAACTGTGGCACGATAAGTGTGATGAAGACCTTAAAAAAATATCGGTAACAGTTCACACTGTGACATAAGGTCAGCACAAACAGTCCAAGCAATTGATGCCAGCTGTTATATACAAAAACATAAAGGTACACTTATATAATAAGGCGTATTGTGCGTATTGACAGTATTAGTAACCATACACACTGTGACACAAGGTAAGCACAAATGATCAAGGCAATTCGTATCAGCTGTACATAAGGATGTAAAGGTACACTATGAATTAATGCCTATTACTTTGTCACCAGTCAAAAGTATACATGAAATAATATACTAATAATAAATGGTTATATACCAATATTAGATGGTTTCAAGTAAGTACACAAATAAATCCACATTAATTAATGAAATGCAACCAGATATGATCTGTCAGATTTTGATAGACCCCATTAGAAGGCAATGATATGATGTCTCTGCATATATCTGTTTAACATGTTTGGCAGCAGGAATCATATATAAACAATGTCCAAATATCTGTGTTTAATCATCGGTGGTATGAGTCCAACATTTATATGGATACACCTAAATAAAATGGGAATGGTTGGTGATATCAACTTCTTGTTTGTGGCACATTAGTATATGGGAGGGGGAAACTTTCAAGATGGGTGGTGACTATGGAGGCCATTTTGAAGTCGGCCATTTTGGATCCAACTTTATTTTTTCCAATGGGAAGAGGGTCATGTGACGCATCAAACTTTTGAGAATTTCACATGAAAAACAATGGTGTGCTTGGTTTTAACTTTATTCTTTCATGAGTTATTTACAAGCTTATGACCACTTATAAAATGTACAATACCAAGGAAAAGAAGGAGCATGAATCTTATTTCAAAAAATATCAAAATTTATTTTATACAATTTTAAAATTGCCAACAATAAAGGCCCAAAAAGGCCTTATTTTGGGCCTTTATTGTTGGCAATTTTAAAATTGTATAAAATAAATTTTGATATTTTTTGAAATAAGATTCATGCTCCTTCTTTTCCTTGGTATTGTATATTCTTGGGAGTTATTCTTACCTGGTTGGCTCTGGGGCCAAGTTATCCTTGGGGTGATTATATATTCACCATTAATTGATTTACTATTTTTATGACTTTTCGCTTTAATCACTTATAAAATGTGTTCAAAGTGCCCATTGTGTTGGATTGTCAATGCAACCCTCTTCTCCCACTCTTGACACACTGATCGCAACACCGCAGAAGAAATACTAACACAGGCTTCCAGTATCCGTTGTTTCAGATGCTGCACATCTCGTATCTGAAGGCAATTGTCTATGCTGTGAAGATACCATTATGGAGGCACCATATTGGAGTTCAGATTTTGCTGGAATGGTTTGAGGGTGCCTTGTCTCATTAGCAGAGCACTTGAGGTGCCAGAACAACAGAAACCCCCTACTCATTTTACAAACTAAACTCCCCAATGAATTCATCTAGGGGTGCAGTAATCAGGAAATATTTTTCAGGCACAGTGCAAAGCTCAGAAGGCAACTAGCCCCAGATTTTATTGTTAGGGTATGTGCACACATTGCGGATTTGCTGTGGATCCACTACAGATCTGCAAGAGATTTACAGTACAATGTAAATCTATGGAAAAAAAATGCTGTGCACATGCTGCGGAAAAATCCACGTGGAAACGCAGGTTTTTTTTTTTTCCGCAGCATGTCAATTCCTTGTGCAGATTCCGCAGCGTTTTTACACATATTTCATTATAGGAATCCGCAGGTGTAAAAACGCATGCCAAATCTGCACAAAATCCGCAGGAAAAACTTGCGGATTTTGACCTGCGGATTCTGCCAAAAATAGCAGATTCCGCGTGGAAAATTCCGCACAAAAACCGCAACGTGTGCACATACTCTTATGGCTTGCAGTTGCCATGACCCACCGGAGCGCCCATGAGGTGCCAGAACAGCAGAATCCCCAATAAGTGATCCCATTTTATAAACTACACCTCTCAATGAATTCATCTAGGGGTGTAGTGATCACATCGACACCACGGGTGTGTCACAGAATTTTACACCATGTGCAGTGAAGAAAAAAAACTACATTTTTAACAACAAAATTTTGTTTTAGCCCCAGATTTTACATTTTCATACAAGAAGTGGGTAAAAATGGCACCATAATGTGTCCCACAATTTCTACTGAACGTGGCAATACCCCATATGTGGCTGTACAGTACTACTTTAGCCATACGGAGAGACTCGGGAGGAACAGAGCGCTATTTGCCTCCTGGAGCCCAGTTTTTCCTAGAACAGTTTGCGGACTCCATATGAGCCCCTAATTGCTAGAAGGGCAGAATCCCCCTCAAGTGACCCCATTTTGGAAATTATACCCCTTTGGGAATTTATCTACAGGTGGAGTGCCAATTTTGACTCCATAGGTATTTTCCAGAAACAAGCAGCAATGAATGTTGCCAACTGAAAAATGCAAACTGCTGTTGTAGTGACCAGTACACTGTAGTGATCAGTACGTTGCAGTCACCAGTACGTTATGCCCAGTCAGTGCTTAAGGAGACATGCACCCGTAAGTTAGGCAGGCTCTCATCGCTACAGAAATGCCAAACATGTGGACGCTATATGTGGCTTAGGTACACTGTGAGGCTCAGAATTTGATAAATTTCTTTTAGAGGGTGAGGAGCCATTTTGCTTTTCCATAGTCTTTGCACTACCAGTAACAGTACTTCCATTAACAGATGACAGACCTGAGTTGGGACTTGCTTTTTTTGTGGATTGAGTTGAAGCTTTTATTGGGAACATTTTACATAATGTTTGGGATCACATTTATCCGACACTCTACGCTGAGCACTTACTTTGGGGTTTCCATCTAAATTTCTGTGTGACATGATTCAGATGAAACCCTGAGGGATCCATTCACTATAATGAGGCAGCAGAGTTATTCTGAACTCCGTCTGGCCTGTGTTCAGTGGTGTCCTTTTCAGAAATGCACAAAATTGTGGCCGATGGTACTTTCATGCAATCCTAAAAAGATGGACACCGCAGGATCACAGATCAGACGGCATCCACAGTGCCTCCCATCTGCCTCATTATAGGGAATCTTCCATTGAGGGTTCCATCTGAATCACATATTTCAGAGATTTACACGGAAACCCAGGTGCAAGTGCTCAACGCAGAGAGCAGGATAAATGTGCTCCGAGCCTTACTGCGATTTTTATTTAATTATTTATGCCATTCCTTGTGCGGTATAAGTGATTAAGAAACTTTATTCTTTGGGTCGGTTAAAGCGATACCAGGTTTACATCAGGTTTTTATGTTTGGGTACTGTCACACACTAAAAGATGCTTTTTATTGCAAAAACTTTTTGTGCATCACCATATTTTGAGAGCTATAATTTTTTCCATATTTTGGCCCATAGAGTCATGTGAAGGCTTGTCTTTTTGCAGGATGAGTTGACGTTTTTATTGGTACCATTTTCAGACAGACACGTGACATTTTTTGATTGCTTTCTATTCTCATTTTTGGGAGGCAGAATGAACAAAAACCAGCAATTCAGGAATTTTCTTTGAGGGGGGGTTTATATCATTCCACGTGTGGTAAAATTGATAAGGCAGTTTTATTCTTTGGGTCAGTACTATTACAGCGATACCTCATTTATATCTTTTTTTGTGTTTTGGCGCTTTTACACAATAAAAACTATTTTATAGAAAAAAATGATTATCTTTGCATCACTTAATTCTGAGAGTTATAACTTTATTTTTCCACTGATGGAGCTGTATGGCAGCTTGTTTTTCAGCGGTACCATGATTATTTATATCTTTCTTTTTGATCCGTTTTATTCCACTCTTTGCTCTGTGGTATGATGATAAAAAAAGGCAAAAAACAAACAATGCTTTATTTTTTATGGTGTTCACTAAAGGGGTTAACTAGTGGGACAGTTTCATAGGTCAGGTCGTTCCGGACGTGGCGATACCAATTATGTGTACTTTTTTTCATGCAAATATTTATTTATGGGTGCAATATCTTGATTTTTTTTATTTTTTCTAAATATTTTTACAATTATTAACTTTTTAAAAAACTTTTTTACTTTGTCTCACTATGCAATGATCATTTTTTGCAGGCTGATCGCTTGTATTTTTTTTTTAACTCAAATAGATTTTTATTAAGATAAACATCACAGTATTGATATTACAGTGATACAATCATTTTGATTTTCCCATTAACAACCCCCCCCATTACAAATTCAGCCCACCCCCTCCCCATTTAGACAGCTCGCACTCTTCCATTACATAACCTGTACAGGAATATAGAGTTGTGTTATACATTATCACCTGCTACAGCAGTATAGACAAGCATCCCCACATATAAATAGCCCAGCGTCCATTCCTCACCTATCTGCCTCCTAACCCTATTCCAGTCATGGCATCCACAGTTTGTCATACATCCACAATTTCCCCCTTTTCTTATATACCCCTTTTTCCAGATTAACCCCTTCACCCCCAAGGGTGGTTTGCACGTTAATGACCGGGCCAATTTTTACAATTCTGACCACTGTCTCTTTATGAGGTTATAACTCTGGAACGCTTCAACGGATCTTCGCGATTCTGAGATTGTTTTCTCGTGACATATTGTACTTCACGTTAGTGGTAAAATTTTCTCGATATACCTTGCGTTTATTTTTGAAAAAAACGCAAATATGGCGAAAATTTAGAAAATTTTGCAATTTTCAAACTTTGAATTTTTTCTCCCTTAAAACAGAGAAATATGTCACACAAAATAGTTAAGAAATAACATTTCCCACATGTCTACTTTACATCAGCACAATTTTGGAACCAAAATTTTTTTTCGTTAGGAAATTATAAGGGTTAAAAGTTGACCAGTGATTTCTCATTTTTACAACAAAATTTACAAAGCCATTTTTTTAGGGACCACCTCACGTTTGAAGTCACTTTGACAGGTCTATATAGCATAAAATACCCAAAAGTGACACCATTCTAAAAACTGCACCCCTCAAGGTACTCAAAACCACATTCAAGAATTTTATTAACCCTTCAGGTGCTTCACAGGAGCTGAAGCAACGTGGAACGAAAAAATGAATATTTAACTTTTTAGCCACAAAAATGATCTTTTACAAACTTTTTTTTATTTTCACAAGGGTAAAAGGAGAAAATGGACAGATAAAGTTGTTGTGCAATTTCTCCTGAGTACGCCAATACCCCATATGTGGGGAAAACCACTGTTTGGGCACACGGCAGAGCTCGTAAGGGAAGGAGCGCCGTTTGACTTTTTCAAACTAAAATTGGCTGGAGTTGAGATTGGACGCCATGTCGTGTTTGGAGAGCCCCTGATGCGCCTAAACAGTGGAAACCCCCCACAAGTGACACCATTTTGGAAACTAGACCCCCTAAGGAACTTATCTAGATCTGTTGTGAGCACTTTGAACCCCAAAGTGTTTCACAAAAGTTTATAATGCCTGGGTGTGAAAAAAAAAAACAATTTTCCACAAAAATGATTTTTTAGTCCCAAATTTTTGATTTTTCCCAAGGAAATTGGACCCCAAAAGTTGTTGTCCAATTTGTCCTGAGTACGCTGATACCCCATATGTGGGGGGGGGGAACTGTTTGGGCGCATGGCAGGGCTTGGAAAGGAAGCAGTAACGTTTTGGAATGCAAACATTGATGGGGGTCATGTTCCGCTTGTAGTGCCCCAGATGAGCCTAAACAGTGGAAACCCCCCACAAGTGACCCCATTTTGGAAGCTAGACCCCCTAAGGAACTTATCTAGATCTTTGGTGAGCACTTTGAACCCCCAAGTGCTTCACACAAGTTTATAATGCCCGGGCATGAAAATAAAAAATCCTATTTTTTTCCCACAAAAATTATCTCTTAGTCACTAATTTTTTATTTTCCCATAGGTAACAGGAGAAATTGGACCTCAAAAGTAGTTGTCCAATTTGTCCTGAGTACGCTGATACCCCATATGTGGGGGGGAATCACTGTTTGGGCGCACGGCAGAGCTCGGAAGGGAAGGAGCACCATTTGACTTTTTCCAACCAAAATTGGCTGGAATTGAGATTAGACGCCATGTTGCATTTGGAGAGTACCTGATGTGCCTAAACAGTGGAAACCCCCCACAAGTGACCCCATTTGGGAAACTAGACCCCCTAAGGAACTTATCTAGATCTTTGGTGAGCAATTTGAACCCCCAAATGCTTCACACAAGTTTATAACGTAGAGCCGTAAAATTAAAAAATCATATTTTTTCCACAAAATTGATCTTTTCACCCCAATTTTTATTTTCCCAAGGGTAACAAGACTCCAAAAGTTATTGTGCAATTTGTCCTGAGTACGCTGATACCCCATATGTGGGGGTAAACCACTGTTTTGGTGCATGGCAGAGTTTGGAAGGGAAGGAGCGCCGTTTGACTTTTTCAACGCAGAATTGGCTGGATTCCATGTCGTGTTTGGAGAGCTCCTGATCTGCCTACACAGTGGAAACACCCCACAAATGACACGATTATGGAAACTAGACCCCTCAAGGAACTTATCTAGATGTGTGGTGAGCACTTTGAACCCCCAAGTGCTTCACAGAAGTTTATAACGTACAGCCGTAAAATAAAAAATCTTTTTTTTTTACAAAAATGATTTTTTTTGCCCCCAATATTTTATTTTCACAAGGGTAACAGGAGAAATTGGACCCCAAAAGTTGTTGTCCAATTTGTCCTGAGTACGCTGATACCCAATATGTGGGAGTAAACTACTGTATGGGCGCACGTCGGGGCTCGGAAGGGAAGTAGTGACGTTTTGGATTGCAGACTTTAATAGATTGGTCTGGGGGCGTCATGTTGCATTTGGAGAGCCCCTGATGTGCCTAAATAGTGGAAACCCCCCACAAGTGACCCCATTTTGGAAAATAGACCCCACAAGGAACTTATCTAGATGTGTGGTGAGCACTTTGAACCCGAAAGTGCTTCACAGAAGTTTATAACGTACAGCCGTAAAATAAAAAATCTTTTTTTTTTTTACAAAAATGATTTTTTTGCCCTCAATATTTTATTTTCACAAGGGTAACAGGAGAAATTGGACCCAAAAAGTTTTCCAATTTGTCCTGAGTACGCTGATACCCAATATGTGGGAGTAAACTACTGTATGGGCGCACGTCGGGGCTCGGAAGGGAAGTAGTGACGTTTTGGATTGCAGACTTTGATGGATTGGTCTGGGGGCGTCATGTCGCATTTGGAGAGCCCCTGATGCGCCTAAACAGTGGAAACCCCCCACAAGTGACCCCATTTTGGAAAATAGACCCCACAAGGAACTTATCTAGATGTGTGGTGAGCACTTTGAAGCCCGAAGTGCTTCACAGAAGTTTATAGCGTACAGCCGTAAAAATAAAAAATCCTTTTTTTTTTACAAAAATGATTTTTTCGCCCCAAATATTTTATTTTCAAAAGGGTAACAGGACAAATTGCACCCCAAAAGTTGTTGTCCAATTTGTCCTGAGTACGCTGATACCCAATATGGGGGAGAAAACTACTGTATGGGCGCACGTCAGGGCTCGGAAGGGAAGTAGTGACGTTTTGGATTACAGACTTTGATGGAATGGTCTGGGGCGTCATGTTGCATTTGGAGAGCCCCTGATGCGCCTAAACAGTGGAAACCCCACACAAGTGACCCCATTTTGGAAAATAGACCCCACAAGGAACTTATTTAGATGTGTGGTGAGCGCTATGAAGCCCCAAGTGCTTCACAGAAGTTTATAACATACAGCCGTAAAAACAAAAAAATCAATTTTTTTTTTACAAAAATGATATTTTCGCCCCCAGTTTTTTATTTTCCCAAGGGTAACAGAAGAAATAGGACAAATTGCACAATAACTCTTGGGGTACAGAGTACGCTGATACCCCATATGTGGGGGTAAACTACTGTTTGGGCGCATGGCAGAGCTCAGAAGTGAAGGAGCACCGTTTGACTTTTTCAACGCAGAATTGGCTGGAATTGAGATCAGACGCCATGTCACATTTGGAGAGCCCCTGATGTGCCTAAACAGCAGAAACCCCCCAATTCTAACTCCAACCCTAACCCCAACACACCCCTAACCCTAGTCCCAACCCTAACCACAAACCTAACCCTAACACAGCCCTAACCCTAATCCCAACCCTAACCCTAATCCTAATGTTAGCGCCAACCCTAACCCTAACTTTAGCCGCAACCCTAACCCTAACCCTAATGGAAAAATGGAAATAAATAAATTTTTTTAATTTTATTATTTTTCCCTAACTAAGGGGGTGATAAAGGGGTTTGATTTACTATTTATAGCGGGTTTTTGTGATTGGCAGCTGTCACGCTAAAAGACGCTTTTTATTGCAAGTAGTTTTTTGCATCACCACATTTTGAGAGCTATAATTTTTGCATATTTTGGCCCACAGAGTCATGTGAGGTCTTATTTTTTGCGGGCAAGGTGACGTTTTTATTGGTACCATTTTTGAGCATGTGACTTTTTTGATCGCTTTTTATTTTGATTTTTGGGAGGTTAGAATGAACAAAAATCAGCAATTCATGAATTTCTTTTGGGGGAGGCGTTTATACCGTTTCGCGTGTGGTAAAATTGATAAAGCAGTTTTATTCTTCGGGTCAGTACGATTACGGTGATACCTCATTTATATCATTTTTTTATGTTTTGGGGCTTTTATAGAATAAAAGCAATTTTATCTAAAAAATTATTATTTTTGCATCGCTTTATTCTGCGAGCTATAACTTTTTTATCTTTTCGCTGATGATGCTGTATGACGGCTCGTTTTTTGCGGGACAAGATGACGTTTTCAGCGGTACCATGTTTATTTATATCGGTCTTTTTGATCGCGTGTTATTCCACTTTTTGTTCGGCGGTATGATGATAAAGCATTGATTTTTTGCTTAGTTTTTTTTTTTTTAAGGGGTTCACTAAAGGGGTTAACTAGTGGGATAGTTTTATAGGGGGGGTCGTTACGGACGCGGCGATACCAAATATGTGTACTTTTATTGTTTTGTTTTTTTTATTTACAGGAAGAAATGAATTTATTGGGGAATATTTTTTTTTTTATGATTTTTTTTACCACTTTTTATTTTCATTTTTTTAACTTTTTTACTTTGTCCCAGGGTGGGACATCACAGTATTTTTCAAATCGCTGGTGTGACAGTGTGCACAGCACTCTGTCACACCAGCGATCGCTCTGGCAGTGCTGCAGGCTTATCAGTGCCTGCTCTCAGCAGGCACTGAGGAAGCCGCCTCCCTGCAGGACCCCGGCGCCATCTTGGATCCGGGGACCTGGAGGGAGGACGGACCCTCGGAACAGCGCGACACATCGCGCTGCTCTGAGGGTCTCAGGGGAGCGCGCAGGGAGCCCCCTGCCTGCGCGATCCTCCCCTGTGCCCCCTGGTACAGCGCGATCATGTTTGATCGCGGTGTGCCAGGGGTTAATGTGCCGGGAGCGGTCCATGACCGCTCCTGACACATAGTGCTGGGTGTCAGCTGTGATAATCAGCTGACACCCGGCCGCGATTGGCTGCGCTCCCCCCTCGGGAGCGCGTCCGATCGCACGGGACGTACTATCCCGTCCATGGTCATACGGGCCCAGGTACCATGGACGGGATAGTACGTCTGATGGCAGTAAGGGGTTAATGACATGTTTCACATAGTTAAGATATTCTCCCCTTGAAAGTGGGTCCTCTTTTATCCAGTTCCTCGCTATTACCTTTCGTGCCATATATAGTAATCTAGCGATTGCCACCTTCAGATTATTATCCACTTTTATCTCCTCTATATATCCCAGCAAACAGACCACCGGTTCCCTTGGGCTCACACATCTATAAGCCCTTTCCACCCGACTCAGGACCACCAACCAAAAAACAGCCAATCTTGGACACGTCCACAACATATGAAATACACCCGCATTAGGCTGATCGCATGTATAGCATGGGGATGCAGCAGCATCCCTATGCTATGCAGCAGCATCCCTATGCTATGCAAACTGTTATCTCAGCACTGACAGGTAAAGTTGCTGATCATTCTCTGAGCATGATCTAGCAACTTTACAAGCTCTGGTGACCTGGATGTCGTCATGATAACATCGGGTCGTCATGATAACATCAGGTCATCATACAAATGATCGGGACCCTGTGTCTCCAATCCAAGGGCAGATGGGCTGACATCCCTCTGCCTGCTCCTGCAATGCATCCTGACACTGGCACTGTGTGTGCGCGCATGATCGCCCGGGTCAATAAGGTCCAGGGCGCGTGGACCTATTATTACTGCAAATGTTGGAAAGGGGTTAAAGAAAAATGTCAAAGAAGAGTAGGTGAAACACATGGTGTGTGGTTACATCTGTATCAGAGGTAAGCTGTCACTCAATTATGGTTATTGTTCCAATTATGTGGGTAGGCATACGTACACAGGCTTATCTATATGAAGCTGGTTGTAACTGAATTATAATTACTAATATTCATTCTACACGTTTGTTACTGCTCTTATTTGTTCATTAGGTGCCCTCTACACGGTATAATGATACCCTGCTGTAGTTGCCACCAAAATCTGGATCCTTCCATTTTAAGGATTTTCATAGTATATTAATAATTTTCCAACTTATTTGCGAGACAGATTTTTTCCAATGTGTGTTACGTTAATATACATAAAGTTAAATTTTTTTCTAGTCAGTAGCATATTGAAAAGGAAAAAGAAGTAGATGTCCTTCCACCTCTTTCTTTGGTTTTAATAATACTAACTAAAACAGCCACAAAACAGGATGCTGAATCCAACCTAAAAGAAAAGCAGAGCAATCAGTTTCGTCTTTTCCTTTCCAAATGTACTATAAGAATGACAGCTAAAATAACCGAAAACTGAAACCTAGAAACTGCATTATAAGGCCACGGTCACACGTTGAGTATTTGAGTTATTTACCTCGGTATTTGAAAGTTAAAACCAGGAATGGGACAATCAGAGGAAAAGCATAATAGAAACACGTCACCACTTCTGCAGTTTTTACCTACTCCTGTTTTTAACTTGCAAATGCTGAGGTAAAAAAAAATAATTATGAAATACTGAATGTGTGCACACGGCCTAACACAGCTGCAGCTGTAATGTCTTCTCCAGCACACTGAGTTGCACGACACTAGCACAGAACCATGTATGACACAATCACATAGGTCTGTCAACACTAAACGTTTCTGCTGGTTGGGCTGGCCGCAGCAGGGGAAGAATAACTACCCTCTCCATGACACCTGCCAAGAGCTGGAAACAAATGCTTTATGTCCTTACATCGACTAGCAGCTGGGAAAACATCAGACAGCCTCTACCCAAATCTGTTTTTGTGACTTTTTGCTTGAAAGAACACATTTTAAAAAGTAATAATATGCAAAGAATGAGCGATATTGTGATGGGTTAAGCTGAAGCTTTATTGTATGTTAACCCCTCGGTGACAGAGTCAATTTTGAGCTTATGACAAAGCTCCATTTTTCAAAATCTGACCAGTTTCACTTTGTATGGTAATAACTCTGGAACGTTTCTATATATCTCAGTGATGCTTTATGTTAGCAGTACATTTAGGTTGATGCACATTTTTTTTTTGTGAAAATATCTAAATTTTGACGAAAATTTAAAAATTTGCGATTTTAAACTTTCAATGCTTATATCCTTAAACAAGATAGTTATAACATTCAAAATAGTTAACAAATAACATTTCCCATATGCCTACTTTATGTCACCATTGTTTTTCAAACATCCTTTTATTTCTTCATGATGTTAGAAGGCTTAAAATTAAGCAATTTTTTTTCAAGGAAATTTACAAATTAAATTTTTTTAACGGTACTATTCAGTTTAGAAAAGATTTTGAGGTGCCTATATATCAGAAGCCCGCCTCCCCAAACTTATACCATTTTAAAAACTGAACTCCTTATTCTAAACGGATGTTAGGAAATTTGGTAACTCTTAAGGTGCTACACTGGAATTAAGCCACGGTGGAATGAAAAAATGAAAAATTACATTTTTTCAACTAAAGTATTGCTATAGCTACAAATTGTTCATTTTCACAAGGGGTACATGGAGAAGATGGACCATAAAATAAATTTTGCAATTTCTCCTGAACATGGCAATATCCTATATGTTGTCAAATGTGCTGTTTGGGCATACAGGAGGGAAGATGCACTATTTGGTGGGTAAATTTAGCTGGAATAGATTGCACACACTATGTCTCATTTGGAGAGCCCTTGACACACCAAAAACAGCCATAAGTGATCCCTTTTTGTTAACTAAACCCTTATGAATTAATCTGGGGTGTGTTGAGCATTTTGAACACAGTGGTGCTTCACAGTTTATAACATTCAGTGGAATAATGAAAAATTAAGCTAAAGTAAAATGTTATTTTAGCCCCAAATTTGCAATTTTCACAAGGGATATCATACAGTGCCTACAAGTAGTATTCAACCCTCTGCAGATTTAGCTGGTTGACACATGCGGAATTAACTTGACATTGTGACATTTGTACTGTAGATCAGCCTGGAAGTGGGAAATGCACTGCAGCAAAAAAATTTTTTTTAATTTTTTTTTTTTTTTTAAAAACGTTAAAAGTTAATTCAGAGTGTCATTTATTATTCAACCCCTCAAACCACAAGAATTCTGTTTGGTCCCCCTAAAGTATTAAGAAGTAATTCAGGCACCAAGAATAATGAGCTTCACATGTGTGGATTAATGATCTCTTTTGCCAGCCTTTTCTGACTATTTAAGACCCTCCCCAAACTTGTGAACAGCACTCATACATGGTCAACATGGGAAAGACAAAGGAGCATTCCAAGGCCATCAGAGACAAGATCGTGGAGGGTCACAAGGCTGGCAAGGGGTACAAAACCCTTTCCAAGGAGTTGGGCCTACCTGTCTCCACTGTTGGGAGCATCATCCGTAAGTGGAAGGCTTATGGAACTACTGTTAGCCTTCCACGCCCTGGACAGCCTTTGAAAGTTTCCTCCCGTGCCGAGGCCAGGCTTGTCCGAAGAGTCAAGGCTAACCCAAGGACAACAAGGAAGGAGCTCCGGGAAGATCTCATGGCAGTGGGGACATTGGTTTCAGTCAATACCATAAGTAACGTACTCCACCGCAATGGTCTCCGTTCCAGACGAGCCCGTAAGGTACCTTTACTTTCAAAGCGTCATGTCAAGGCTCGTCTACAGTTTGCTCATGATTAGGGTTGAGCATTCCGATACCGAAACCCGGTTCCGATACCTGAAATCCAATGTAAGTCTATGGGAACAAAATATCGGAATATTTTTAACTCCGATATTTTGTTCCCATAGACTTACATTGGATTTCAGGTATCGGAACCGGGTTTCGGTATCGGAATGCTCAACCCTACTCATGATCACTTGGAGGACTCTGAGAGACTGGTTCAAGGTTCTATGGTCTTATGAGACCAAGATCGAGATCTTTGGTGCCAACCACACACGTGACGTTCGGAGACTGGATGGCACTGCATACGACCCCAAGAATACCATCCCTACAGTCAAGCATGGTGGTGGCAGCATCATGCTGTGGGGCTGTTTCTCAGCCAAGGGGCCTGGCCATCTGGTCCGCATCCATGGGAGGATGGATAGCACGGCCTACCTGGAGATTTTGGCCAAGAACCTCCGCTCCTCCATCAAGGATCTTAAGATGGGTCGTAATTTCATCTTCCAACAAGACAACGACCCAAAGCACACAGCCAAGAAAACCAAGGCCTGGTTCAAAAGGGAAAAAGTCAAGGTGTTGGAGTGGCCTAGTCAGTCTCCTGACCTTAACCCAATTGAAAACTTGTGGAAGGAGCTCAAGATTAAAGTCCACATGAGACACCCAAAGAACCTAGATAACTTGGAGAAGATCTGCATGGAGGAGTGGGCCAAGATAACTCCACAGACCTGTGCCGGCCTGATCAGGTCTTATAAAAGACGATTATTAGCTGTAATTGCAAACAAGGGTTATTCCACGAAATATTAAACATAGGGGTTGTATAATAATTGACCCACACTTTTATGTTTAAAATTTATTAAAATTCAACTGAGCAACATAACTTTTTGGTTTTTAAGATTTATGCTTCTGTTAATAAATCCTACTCTCGTTTGCAGTTTGAAGGCTCTAACTTATTTGCATCTTATCAAACCAGCTAAATCTGCAGGGGTTGAATACTACTTGTAGGCACTGTAAGAAAATGGACCCCATAGTTTGTTATGGAATTCATCCTGCACGTGATGATATGTAGTCAAAGACTGTTTGAGCACGTGACAGAGGTCGCAAAGAAAAGAGCCCTATTTGATTTTTGTAGAGTAAATTTTGCTGGAAAGATCATGAATGCCATGTTGCCTTCGCAGAGCCCTTGACATGACAAAATAGCAGAAACCCCCCCATAAGTGACTGTATTTTGGAAACTAGACCCCTCAAGAAATTCAACTAAGGAGGATGTATTGAGCATTTTTAACTCACAGGTGATTCACAAAACTTTATAACATTTAGAAGTGAAAACAAAATTCAATTTTCCACTAAAATGTTTTAGCACCAAATTTATATTTTTCATGAGGGATAATAGAAGAAAATGGACCCTATAATTTTATATGCAATTTCTCCTGAATGCAACAATACCCATATGTGGTCAAAACTAATGCTTGGGCATATGGTAAAACTCGGGCAGCAATGAGCGCTAATTAATTTTTGGAACACAAATTTGGACACCATGTTGTATTTGCAAAACCCCTGAGGTGCCTAAAAACAGAAACCCACAAGTGAATCCGTTTGACAAACAAAACCCCATAAGGAATTAATTTAGAGGTGTGGTGAAAATTTTTAATAACCCACAAACTTACATCACATAATTTTATAAGACTGGGCTTTGAAAACAAGAAATGTAACATTTTTTTCTTCTGCAATTTTAATCTAGCATCAAAGTTTTAATTCACACAAGAGGTAATAAAAGAAAATAGACATGGCAAATTGTTGTCCAATTTTTATTGGACGTGTCAATAGCCCATATGTGGTTTTATACAACTGTTTGAGCACACAGCGGGGATCGGATGGGAAGGAGCGCTACTTGACTTTTAGGCTAAGTTCACACGTTGCGGAATTGCCGCGGAAATTTCCGAGGCAATCCCGCACTTCTCCCGCAGGAAATACGCACGTTTTTTGTATGCTGATTCCCGCCAGAATAATAGCGTTTTGCAAGCGTAATTAGCTTGCAGAATGCTAGCGTTTTCCTAGCGATCTGTAGCATCGCTTGGAAAACTGATTGACAGGTTGGTCACACGAGTCAAACATAGTGTTTGACAAGTGTGACCAACTTTTTACTATTGATGCCGCCTATGTCGCATCAATAGTAAAAAGATCTAATGTAAAAATAATAAAAAAAATAATAAATAATGATATTCTCACCTTCCGGCGGCCCCCGCAGCCTTCCCGCCTCTCAGCGACGCTCCCGGCAACTCCGGTCCCAGGAGTGCTTTGCGACAAATCACACCGATGACGTAGCATCTCGCGAGACCGCTATGCCATCTGGGTGATTCTCGCAAAGGACTCTTGGGACCGGAAGTTGCCGGGAGCGTCGCTGAAGGCGGGAAGGCTGCGGGGGCCGCCGGAAGGTGAGAATATCATTATTTTTTATTTTAATTATTGTTTTACCAGGGATATGGTACCCAGGGCCTGGAGGAGAGTCTCCTCTCCTCCAGACCCTGGGTACCATCGCACATGAACCGCTTACATTGCGCATGGTGGGCATAGCCACATGCGGAAAGTAAGCGGTTCAATGCATTCCTATGGCGGCGGAATCACCGCGATTACGCTAAATTAATGAACATGTTGCTATTTTTTCCGCGAAGCGTTTTTTTCGCGGAAAAAAACGCAACATGTGGCCAAAACATGCGGAATCAATTAACATGTATAGGATGCTTAATGCTTGCGTTTTTATCGCGTTTTTACCGCGGAAAAACGCAATTATTCCTGATCGTGTGCACTTAGCCTTAGAGCGTAGATTCCGTTTGAATAAACTGTAGGCACCGTTAGCCGAGACCCTGAGGTGACAGATCAGCAGAAACCCCCACAAGTGACCCCACGTTGGAAACCTCTTTGTTTGAGGATTTCATCTAGGAGTATGGAGAGTATTTTGTGCCTGCAGGGACATTACTAAATTTTATAACTTTGGGATGTGATAATATCACCTATTAGTGGTAGTAATGTAATTTTATAATAGGTCCAATTTGATGTGCAATTTCTCCCAAACATGGTGATGCCGCATATGTCCTCATAAACTACCCTTTGGCTTTTGGAGCACAGATTTTGCTAGAATAGTTTGTGGATGACATTTGCAGAGCCCCTAAGGTGCCCGAACAGCGTAAAAAAACCAAAAGTGACCCCATTTTACTTATTGAACTCATCAATTATCTTATGGCTGCAGTGACTATTTTTTCCCACAGGTGTTTTCACTCTAATATCCACGCCATGCTTTTTTTCTGGAGAATTGCAAATATGCCTGTTTAATAACCCATACATAGTTCCCCCATACAGTGTAGAGCCCCATACATTGTGCCCAGCCTATGCTTCTGGAGACATGCACCCTGTAAATTGTTAAATGAGCTATCCCCACCACAGTAATGCTAAACATGTGGCCGCTTACTGCGATTTAGGCACAGTAGGGCTCAGAAGGAGAGGGATATATGGATTTGGGAACGCAGATTTCACAATATTTTATATTTGAGGGGCGGGAGCCAAGTTGTATTTCCAGAGTTTTTGTTTTACTAGTAACACGAGAACCCCTTATATTTCAAGTAACAGATGATGAACCTGAGTAGGTCTTGGTTTTGTGCGGGATAAGTTAGGGTTTTTGTTGGTAACATTTTGGGGTATATAACAATTTTGATTGCTTTCAGTATAATGCTGAGATCACATTTCTGTGTTCTACACTGAGCATTTACCGTATTTTTTGGACCATAAGACGCCTCCTAGATTCTAGATTTTAAAGGAGGAAATTAGTAAAAGAAATTGAAGCAAAAATGTGGTCAATTCTGTACTTAATATCCCCTACCCTGGTATACATGGCCCCCTCATCCCTTTCCTGGTATGCATGGCCCCCCTACCATCCCTATCCTGGTATGCATGCCTCCTCATCCCTAGACTGGTATGCATGTCCCCCTTATCCTTCTCCTGGTAGGAATGGTCTGTCTCATCTCTATCCTGGTAGGAATGGTCTCTCTCATCCCTATCCTGGTAGGAATGGTCCCCCTCATCCCTATCCTGGCAGGAATGATCGCCCTTATTCCTATTCTGGTATGCAGGGCACTTAATCTCATCCTAGTATGCATGGCCCATCCCTACACTGGTATGATTGGCCCCATACTGGTCCTGGTATGTATGGTCCCATCCTTACCCTGGTATGATTGGTCCCCAACCCCGGTCCTGGTATGCATGGCCCCATCAGTAAACATTAAAAAAAAAAAAAAAACATTAAACTTACCTTCCTGTGCTTCCTCGCAGCATTCTGCTCCGATGCCAGCAGCTGCTTAATGCTTGTAAGCAGTGCATGACAGGGGCGTCATGCGCTGCTTGAAAGCCGAAGGGCAGCTGCTGGAATGCTCAATGCTCTGCACGCTGGGGCTGTTTGCGCAGAGAGCAGTGAGTAATCATTGATCTGTAGTGAGCACAGTGTCAGCTGGAGCCTTCCACCTACTGCTGGAGGTCACGTGTGCCGATGCTTAAGAGAAATGAATATTCATGAAATGGGTCTAACACGCATCTCTATTCTCTTCATAGAG
Organism: Oophaga sylvatica; assembly: GCA_033576555.1. Lineage (NCBI taxonomy): Eukaryota > Metazoa > Chordata > Amphibia > Anura > Dendrobatidae > Oophaga > Oophaga sylvatica. Next base: position 329,192,670 of record JARQOD010000004.1, read on the forward strand.
TTATTTAACTATTTCAATCTACTTCACTGAATCCTGCATGTGTCCTACCTATGTTATTCATCTTAGCAGCATATATAATTGTATATAGTTATTTCAACTTGCTCTGCTTGTCCGCTTATGCTATGAGGTCAAGTAACTTTTCAAAGTGGTTTATGATCCGTGTAGGCCTGGACACCAATTTTCTATTTTCCCAAGGGTAACAGGAGAAATTGGACCCCAAAAGTTGGTGTCCAATTTGTGCTGAGTAAGCGGATACCTTATATGTGGGAGAAAACTACTGTATGGGTACATGTCGGGGCTCGGAATAGAAGTAGTGACGTTTAGTAATGCAGACTTTGATGGAATGTTCTGCGGGTGTCATGTCGCGTTTGCAGAGCCTCTAATGTGCCTAAACAATGGAAACCCCCCACAAGTGACCCCCTTTTGGAAACTAGACCCCCAAAGGAACCTATCTAGATGTGTGGTGATAACTTTGAACCAAGTGCTTCACAGAAGTTTATTACGTAGAGCCATAAAAATAAAAAATCCTTTTTTTTCCACAAAAATTATATTTTCGCCCCCAATTTTTTATTTTACCAAGGGTAAGAGAAGAAATTGGACCCCAAGAGTTATTGTGCAATTTGTCCTGAGTACGATGATACCCCATATGTGGGGGTAAACTACTGTTTAGGCGCATGGCAGAGCTCAGAAGGGAAGGAGCACCTTTTGACTTTTTCAACGCCGAATTGGCTGGAATTGAGATCAGACGCCATGTCATGTTTGGAGAGCCCCTGATATGCCTAAACAATGGAAACCCAACCCTAACACACCCCTAACCCTAATCCCAACCCTAACCCTAACTTTAGCCCCAACCCTAATGGGAAAATGGAAATAAATACATTTTTTTAAATATTATTTTTCCCTAACTAAGGGGATGATAAAGAGGGGTTTGATTTACTATTCATAGCTGTAAGTACCCGAAAATCCTTTTTTCTTTATCGCCTCATTGGGGGACACTGGTTACCATGGGACGTCCTAAAGCAGTCCCAAGGGTGGGGAATATGCGACGTGAAGGAAGTGCGTTAGGTCGGTCGGTGTGCTACCGCTGCCTGCAGTACCTTCCTACCTAAGCCTGCATCGGAAGAGGCCTGGGTGTGAACTTTGTAGAGTCTTGCAAAGGTGTGCAAGGATGACGAGGTTGCGGCTCTGCAAACTTGAAGTGCCGACGCCTGGTGACGGACAGCCCATGAAGCCCCTACAGCTCTGGTGGAGTGGGCTTTCACAGTCGGTGGGGGCCGTTTTTCTTGAAGGCGGTAAGCTTCCAGTATGGCTGAGCGAATCCAGCGAACGATTGTGGATTTTGAAGCTGGGAGCCTCTTCCGACGACCCTCGGAGATGATAAGCAGGGAATTGGATTGACGAAGAGGGGCTGTCCTGGAGAGGTAGACCCGAATGGCTCTGACGACGTCCAGCTTGTGGAGAGACTTCTCCAGCGGGTGAACAGGGGACGGACAAAAGGAGGGAAGGACTATGCCCTCGATGTGGAAAGTGGTTACCACTTTGGGGAGAAAGGAGGGAACGTGTCTGAAAACCACCTTATCCTGATGGAGGACCAGGTGTGGGGAGCGGCAGGATAAGGCCGCTAGTTCAGAGACTCTTCTGATGGAAGTAATGGCAATTAGGAAGGCCACATTCCAGGAAAGTAGCGAGAATGGAATGTCCTGAATGGGTTCGAAAGGTGTACCTTGTAGGCCGCCGAGAACAAGGTTAAGATCCCATGGTTCTATGGGGGAGTGGTAAGGGGGGGCCAAGTGGGCAACTCCCTGGAGGAACGTCTTAACCTGAGGTAAGGAGGCCAACTCCCTTTGAAAAAGAATTGACAGAGCGGAGATCTGACCCTTTAGTGTGCTGAGGGATAGGCTAGAGTCTAGACCGGATTGAAGGAAGCCGAGGATGGATGGCAGGGAGATGGACATTGGAAAAATATTGTTGTCCTCGCACCAGCGGAAGAAAGCTTTCCAGTACCTATGGTAGATGCAGGAGGAGGCTGGTTTTCTAGCTCTAATCATGGTCTGGATGACCTGGTTGAAAAAACCTGATTCTCTCAGGACCACAGCCTCAATGGCCATGCCGTTAAATTCAGAGACTGAGAACTCTGGTGGTAGAGGGGCCCTTGTGAGAGTAGGTCGGGGCGGTCTGGAAGCTTCCAGGGAACGTCCGAGAGCATGTTCACCAGCTCCGCATACCAAGGACGCCTTGGCCAGTCTGTGGCTATTAGAATCACTGGAATGCCCTCTGACTTTATCTTTTTTACCACCCTTGGGATCAGGGCCAGGGGTGGGAACAGATAAGGGAGTCGGAACTGGGACCACAGAATCACCAGTGCGTCGCACCCGATGAACAGGGGATCCCTGGATCTGGCCACGAAGAGGGGTACCTTGTGGTTCATCCGAGACACCATGAGGTCGACGTCTGGGGTGCTGACAGATGATGGAAGGTTGTGGGGTGGAGAGATCACTCGCCTGATGCTAGGCCCTGGAGGCTCAGGAAGTCGGCTGCCCAATTTTCCACCACAGGAATGTGGATGGCCGAAATGGCCGGAACGTGGCGTTCTGCCCAGTGCAGGATCTTTGCTACTTCTGACATGACCTGCTTGCTGCGGGTTCCGCCCTGATGGTTTATGTACGCCACGGCCGAGGCATCTGACTGAATGCGGACTGGCCTGTCTGCGAGCAGAGACTGCCAGTGGAGTAGGGCAAGGAAGATTGCCCTGAACTCCTGGAGATTGATGGGGAGCAGAGTCTCCTGGGAGTTCCATCGTCCTTGCACTATTTTCTGGCGGTAGACTGTCCCCCACCCGAGAAGACTGGCGTCGGTGGTGATTACTTGCCACTGAAGCGGCAGGAAAGACCTTCCTTGTAGGATTGAGGATGGCCGCGTCCACCAGGTCAGGGATTGCCTCAACTTGGGAGGCAGAATAACCGGGCGGTTCAGAGAGGCTGGGTTCTTGTTCCAGGCTGAGGAGGGCCAGCTGGAGAGGGCGGGTGTGAAATTGGGCAAAGGGAACGGCTTCCATGGAGGCTATCATCTTCCCGAGGATCCTCATGCCGAATCGGAGTGGGGTTGGGGCTGGGCGCTTGAGTGATTGGATCCCTTTCGAGAGGGATGAGAATTTTTCCTTCGTGAGCCCCACACGGGCCCGGATCGTGTTGAACTCCATGCCGAGGAACACTAGCTTTTGAGTGGGGTACAGAGAGGATTTCTCTCTGTTGACTATCCAGCCGAGGCGGGTTAGGGTGTCCAGGGTGACCTGAAGACAGTCTTGGTGGGATGGGCCCTTGATCAGTAGATTGTCCAGGTACGGTATTATGATGATTCCCCTGGAGCGAAGGATGACCATGATGGGTGCCATGACCTTCGTGAAGATTCTGGGAGCAGACGCCAGGCCGAAGGGGAGAGCCGTGAATTGGTAGTGGTCCTCCTGGATGGCGAATCAAAGGAACCTCTGGTGCTGTATGCATATGGGGATGTGGAGGTAGGCATCCTTTATGTCCACGGAGCAGAGGAATTCCCCCGGCTCCATGGAGGTGATCACCGAGCGTAGGGACTCCATCCTGAAGTGGCGGATTCAAATGTGGCGATTGAGAAGTTTGAGGTCCAGGATCGGGCGGAACGAGCAGTCTTTTTTCGGGACTACAAATAGGTTTGAATAGAAACCTGAAAAGCGATTGTTTGGTGGTACGGTGATGATCACCCGGTGGATAGGAGGGAGGCGACAGCCTTTAGAAAACCCGTAGTGTGGGACGGCTGCCTTGGGGAGCGGGACAGAAAAAAGCGTGACTGTGGAAGGGAAGAGAATTTGATTTTGTAACCGGACATGACGATTTCTCTGACTCAGGCGTCGTCTACCACGGCCAGCTACTAGTCCCTAAAGGACAGAAGTCTGCCTCCCACCCTGGATAAACTTCCACGTGGGGGGGGTGACCAGTCACTTGGAATGGAATCTGCTGGCGCAAGGGCCAGAAAATTTTTGGGGCCTGCCTTTTGGTCTCCAGTGTGCGGGAGGCTTGAATGTTGTTTTCCTCCGTTCCCGAGGAGGGGCGGTCCTGCTGTGAGGCCCCTTCTGTAGAAGGGAACGAACGAAAGGACTTAAAGGGCCTAGAGGTTCTCTTTTTAAAAGGGCGTGTGGGTCTAGACTGGGGGAGGGAGGTCATTTTACCTCCCGTTGCTTCGGAGATTATTTGGTCTAGCCCAGCTCCAAAGAGCCTAGAGCCCTGAAAAGACAGATTGGTGAGTGATTTCTTTGAGGTGGTGTCCGCGTTCCATGTCTTCAACCAGAGAATGCGGCGTATGGTCACAATATTGCGGTTGGCTCTTGCAGAGCACCCGGCTGTGTCCAAGCTGGCATCCAGAAGGTACTGGCCAGTCTGTTGAATTTGGTCGGCTAAGTCCGCTAGCTCAGTTCGAGGGGCTGATGCCAAGATACCTTTACGAAGCATTCTTGCCCAGGTTGAGACAGCTTTCGCCACTCAGGTGGAGGCGAAGTTGGGGCAGAGAGGCGCCAGTTGCCTCAAAAACCGATTTGGCCAGGGATTCGATCTGTCTGTCCGACGAATCCTTAAGCGAAGCACCGTACGTTAGAGGTAGGACTGTTTTAGAAGACAGCCGAGAGACCGGGGATCTACTTTAGGGGGCTCGGTCCACATTGTGAGGAGGTCCGAGTTAAAGGGGTATAGCACGTTTAGGTGCCTACGTCCTGAGAAACGCTTATCTGGGTGTTGGCAGTGTCTCGCTACCATGGTCTCGAACTTCCTTGTGATTGGGAAAAGTTCGGGGAGGCTTTGCTCGCTTGAACGAGATGGAGGAGTCCTGTGGAGGTATGACCTCCTCAATTTCAGCGTTTGGGCAATGGCCGATATTAGTCTATCTACCATGTCCTGGGCCCTGGATGTGTGATCTGTGTCTGAGTCTGACTCGGAATCAATATCTGACCCAAGGTCCTCCTCTGAAGAGGGGATTTGGGGAGAGGAGAGCCATCTGTGTGATGGGGAGGGTCCTAGGGAGCTGGAGGAAGAGCCAGGCTGAGCCCGCTTCCTAGAACTTCTGCCTGGTCTGTCCCTTTGGAGGTCGAGGTCTGGTGCTGACGACTCGCCGTTGGGGGTGTTCGGAGCACTGGTGGCTGGAGCTAGTTGTGGAATCCATTCCAGGACCTGGACCAGGGACTGGGATACCTTAGTCAAGTCTGCGACCTACTGAGACATGGCAATGGCCCACTCTGGTGGGGGGGGCGTGCTCTCTACCTGGGAGTCGGTAAATTCCTGGGGGGCCGAAGTGGTAGGGGTACTGCAAAACGGACAGTAAGGTGACGACTGGCCTGACGCCCACTTCTTGCTACAGAGTGCGCAGGCGTAATAAGTAATGGTGGGCCTAGCAAGAGGAGCCCCTGTGGAGTTGGGCATATGTAGCGCTGTGCTCTAGGGGAACTGCTGAGGTAAATACACTGCGGAGGGCTAGTTGGTGGCGCAGGGAGAGAGGGCTAGTGCCTACCCGATCCGAGTTTTGCAGCGATCCAAGAGCGGTGTCCCCAGGCTGATGTGTCCGGGACCTGCACGAGGTTTTTGAGCGTGTACAGGCAGGACTTGCCAGGACCTTCCGGTGGGAGTGGATTAGCCCTTGAGCCCTGTGATAGGCTGTAGGTTGGTTTGGGGCGGGGCTAGAGGGCCAGGCGCTCTAGTGGTTTGCTGTGCTGGGGAAGGGGCGTGATTTACAACGCCATCTTTCTGGGGGCTGTGGAGGAAGAAGCACCAAAAAGGACAGCATGCAGGAAGAGGGGCGTGCCAAGGAACGTGCCCCGGGAAAGATTAGGCGCTATTCCGCAGGGGGGCCGCCCTTGTTTAGCCGCGATGCTGCAGGGGGGCCGAGTGCCGGGCGCTGTGCACTGTATGCGTCGCCTGCCTACTAAGCACAGGCGCTGGGAGCGCCGAGTGAAGCGGACCCCGCCGGGCCTGATTGGGCGCTGTGTTCGGCGGCTGCTAAGTACGGGCGCAGGGAGCGCCGAGTGATACGGACCCCGCCAGGCCTGGTTGCGCACTGTATGAAGCGCCTATCCCCGAGGTCTGGCACTGGAAACGCCGAGCTAGGTCCCCGCCAGGCCCGGGGTACTAAGCTGTGCCCGGGAGCTAGGGGCGCTGAGCGGCGCCTTCCCCGCCGGCCTGTGTGCTAGGCGGCGTGAGATTTAAAAGTGGGAACGCAGTCTGGGGCTAGGGGAGGCTGGGAGGTGCACTGTACCAGTTCCTTGCTGTGGGCGACGTCCCTTTCTCCGGTGAGAGCTTGGAGGATTCCGCAGGGACCCCGGGTAGTTGGGGGTTCGCTGGGAGATAATAGATCCTCCTTCCCGCACTGATCCCACAGTGCAGAAGATGACGTCAACCCCTTTTGGAAGAAAAAGGGGGGAGGTCACCACTGGTGACCACCGTCTTCCTCTCAGCCCTCTGCCAGGAGAGGGGTGAGAAGGGAATTGGCTAGGACTGGCCACCAGTCATCCCCCAGGAGCACCAAAAGGTGGTAGGGGATGAGCCCTGCCTGCGGGCCTGAGAGTTGCAGTGCAGATGACACCGCCTGCTCGCTCAGCCGCAATAATGTGGGAAGGCAGTGTGAGGCTTTACACCCTGTTTCCCTGGAGAAGTATCTGGAAAATAAAGTGAAAATATTAATAACACGACAAATCCTGTAAAAAAGAAGAGTGAGATTAACTGCGGATCTGGAGATCCAGGTCCGCATCCTACAGACACTAAGCACAAACTGAGGTGCTTGGTGCCTGTCGGCGGGTGTATACTGCCGGGGAGGATCTATTTCCACTTTTAATTTGCATAGTGTCAGCCTCCTAGCAACAGCAGCACACACCCATGGTAACCTGTGTCCCCCAATGAGGAGATAAAGAAAGACTCCTGTCCACAGACTCAATTAATCAGTCAGACTCTAACCTCTACAAGGGCAAGACCAAATAGCTTCATAAGGATGTCAGGGACAAGATCATAGACCTGCACAAAGCTGGAATGGGCTACAAAACCATAAGTAAGACACTGGGTGAGGAGATAACTGTTGGTGCAATAGTAAGAAAATGGAAGAAATACAAAATGACTGTCAATCAACATCGATCTGGGGCACCATGCAAAATCTCACCTCGTGGGGTATCCTTGATCATGAGGAAGGTGAGAGATCAGTCTAAAACTACACGGGGGAACTTGTTAATGATCTCGAGGCAGCTGGGACCACAGTCACCAAGAAAACCATTGGTAACACATTACGCCGTAAAGGTTTAAAATCCTGCAGTGCACACAAGACCCCCCTGCTCAAGAAGGCACATGTGCAGGCCCATCTGAAGTTTGCCAATGAACATCTGGATGATTCTCTGAGTGATTGGGAGAAGGTGCTGTGGTCAGATGAGACAAAAATTGATCTCTTTGGCATTAATTCAACTCACCATGTTTGGAGGAAGAGAAATGCTGCCTATTACCCCAAAGAACCCAGTCCCCACTGTCAAGCATGGAGGTGGAAACATTATGTTTTGGGGGTGTTTCTCTGGTAAGGGCACAGGACTACTTCACCACATCAATGGGAGAATAGATGAAGCCATGTACCGTAAAATCTTCCATCTGCCATGCCATTGAAAGGCAACAAAGGAATGGCTCAAAAAGAGGCACATTAAGGTCATGGAGTGGCCTAGCCAGTTTCCTGACCTTAATCCCATAGAAAACTTATGGAGGGAGTAAAATCTCCGAGTTGCCAAGCGACAGCTTCAAAATCTTAATGATTTAGAGATGATCTACAAAGAGCAGTTGACCAAAATTCCTCCTGACATGTGCGCAAACCTCATCATCAACTACAAAAAAAACATCTGACTGCTGTGCTTGCCAACAAGGGTTTCATCACCAAGTATTAATTCTTGTTTGCCAGAGGATCAAATACTCAATATAACTCTCAATGTTAAAATTAACCTACCCTTAAAATTATAGACTGTTCATGTCTTTGTCAGTGGGCAAACTTACAAAATCAGCAAGGGATCAAATACTTACAGTATGTCCTCCACTTTATGCCTTGCTGATAAAATGTTGACTTGTGGTAAAACAGTCCATTAATATAAGAGACAAAGTAACAGGTTATCAGAAGTGACCCTCACCCGCCACTTACTGTTTAAACATAGAATTACTTTAGCCGAAATTTGGACAAGGTTCTTTCACAAAGAATTGTGATATAATATGGACACTCTATAACTGAAGAAATTGCCTATTAAATGTGCATACCTTACAGTCATAATAGCATACTGGGTCTGAACATTTTACTTTTGGTTTTGGATCCGACAATTAAGAAAAACTTGCTCATTCGGGATACATCAGATCTGATTAAATAAATGTTACTGTATTAATATCGCTACAAGTCCTCTGGCTCAACCTATGAATCAAGTAATATTGTACGATATGATGTGAGGGGCAACACTGGCTAATAAAAAAAAACACATACATGTTAAACTATTTATTTTCTCAGCCCACACAGAGCATTAAACACAAATCATTGTCAATGTACAGTGCTCTCTCATTGCCATTCTCAAGAAAGATGACTTTCTCAGTAAACAAAAACATAAGTTATTTTCAAACACCGATAAAAATAAAATATGTTGTACAGACTATAGACCTAAGGAGAAAAGGTTTCCCTGGATAACATACATTTTATGGAGCAAAGAAAGACACATGCTATACAGGTAATAATATACACAAAAGCCCAGGGGCGCTGAAATATCCTTCAACCCTTGGGAGTAACACTTAAAGCTGCAGCAACTTCTGGATTTAGGAGCTACTATGAACATAGAACAATGGGAGTCAAGAAAGGAAATGGGGATGAGGAAGAAACCCCAAACTATGTTCTCTCAGAACCAAGATGACCAAAGGTTCTTAAAAAAAAAAAAAGTAAGGCTCCACATTGCTCAACTTTGAATATGTAGTACAATAAAGTAAAATCTAGTATCAGTGATAAGTACTCGACAATGCATTACTTTATGTTGTACTGTATTAATGTATATTTTTTTCCTGTAAAGAGGTTATTACTACGTGGAAACCATCAAGGTGCTTTATAACAGATCTATTAGGCCCCTTTCACATAACATTTTTTTGCAGTCAGTCACAATCCGTTGTTTTTTTAAAAAAAAAACGGATCCTGCGACTGATGCCATAGGATGTTTTTTTCTCATAGACTTGTATTAGCGACGGATGGATGTCAGCGGTAGTCAGTGAGGCTGCGCGGAGTCCCCGGCTGACCTGAAGTGAACTCAATAGCGTGGGAAAAAATTCCGAAACTTTCCCACGCTAATCAGCTCATCTCCGGTCAGCCCGGGGAGCCTGCGCAGACATGATTTCATTCATTCTGCAGTGGTTTACAGCTGGGCATTTAGCATCAGTCCCTGTTGTAAACTAGTTAACCCCTTGTGATGGATTGCAGCGGGGGACCTGACTGAACTGCGGAGAGGTATGGATATTGTTTTTTTTTATATTTTATTATTTTTTACAGGGGAACAAGGGAGTCCGTTGGATAGGCAGAATAATAAATTTTGTCAAAAACTAATTATTTCATTAAAATAATTTTTAATTAATGTGTGTCTTTTTTAACCCTTTACTACTGTAGGATTAATAATGGATAATTATAAAAAAAAACAAAATAACACAGAAGGATACTGACTTATTAGATAACTAGGAATATCAGGAGAACAAAAAGTAAAAAAAGTATCTCAAAAATATATTTTATTAAATAATTGTATATATCAATAAAAGTACAAAAATGATCCATACATATTCAGAAATTGTATATATAAATACGGATATTGTGATCCACCAAACATGTACGGACACCAAGGGTACCTACTAAAAATGCCACATCATATATTAGGAGCACAAGTACATAATAGTATAGATACAGAGTTTTCCCATACCCGTATTGGGCATACTAATTCAATCAAAAACAACTGTGTTGTACTCCCTGTGCAAGTGCTATCAATAACATAGGTGATGATAGAAGCATAAGTTTAAACATAAAAGGTTAAATTACCCATTTTAAGAAGTAGGTTGTCACAGCCACGAGGTGTCCAGAGACCCTGACGTGCGTTTTGTGAGCTCTAGGCTCACTTCCTCACGCCCCCCCTTTGAGGTAGTGAGCCTAGAGCTCATGAAACGCGCGTCAGGGTCTCTGGACACCTCATGGCTGTGACAACCTACTTCTTAAAATGGGTAATTTAACCTTTTATATTTAAACTTATGCTTCTATCATCACTTATGTTATTAATAGCACTTGCACAGGGAGCACAACACAGTTGTTTTTGATTGAATTAGTATGCCCAATACGGGTATGGGAAAACTCTGTATCTATACTATTATGTACTTGTGCCGCTAATACATGATGTGGCATTTTTAGTAGGTACCCTTGGTGTCCGTACATGTTACTTTGTTTGGTGGATCACAATATCTTTTTGTTCTCCTGATAATTCTTAATAATGGATAGTTGTCTTATTGACATCTCTCCATTATTAACTCAGATTAATGTCACCTTTCAATAGCAAGGTGACATTAACCCATGAGCCACCGCTGAAGGCAAGGGGAATAGAGAGGCTAAGGGCCAGAAAAGGCACATCTTATAGATGTGCCTTTTCTGGGGTGGCTGGGGCCAGATGTTTGTAGCTGGGGGGGCCCCAAAAACAATGGTCCCTCTCTAGGCTATGAATATCTGTCCTCAGTCACTGGCTTTCCTTCTCTGGCAAGAAAATTGCACAGGTACCGACGCAATTTTTTTTCCACGATTATAGCCTTAAATTTAACTCCTTGAGTTCCCAATTTTTCGTAACACAAACTACTAAATTGATTAAACACTGACATATATAGATCGTTTTGATATGACATGGTTTACTATATGTAAACCATGTGTCATATGTCAGGTTCGGCAATGATTTTACCAAAGTCAGCAAATGATTTAGCGGCTATTATGCTATGTAGAACTCTATGAACTATAAATATATATATATATGTGTCTCAATGACATATATATATACACATAAATATATATAATATATATATATCACATGTCAGTGTGATTTTACTGTACAGCGCACTGAATTGCCGGCTTTTTAAAAACAGATCCGTCGAAAACCGGAAGAAGCGGATGAAAAAACTGATGCAATGGTTCAGTTTTTTCAACGGATCCGACGTCGGATCCGTCGAAAAAATGGATCAGTCGCATCGGTTTTTCACAATCTGCGACGAGTCAACGGATTGTGACTGATGGCAAAAAACTGATATGTCAGAGGGGCCTTAGTCTGGCTTGATTTGGTAATAGTGTCCTCTTGCAAGAATGAAAAATGCATTACCAGTAATACCCAAATTATTAAGGCTCATTAACATAAAAACTCAATAAAAAATGGTATGAATTTATATAATTAAAAGGCTTTGATCCAGGTATGGAAGTTTTATTCTTTCTGACCACCAGGGGTCCATTTGCTGGGACCCCCACCCATCCTTAGGCTCAAGGAGGTTCCAGCAGTCAGACCTTCAGCAATCAGAAAATCATCCACTATCCCATGGTTGAGATAACTTCCATACTTGGAATAAAAACTTTCAACTGATGAAAAAAAAAAAAAAAGACTCAACAGCAACTTTGGCCTGCTTGTTGTTGGTTTCCTTAGAGTAGCAGATTTTACTTAATATACTAGATATTTTCTTTAAGCAGTTAGGGTACCGTCACACTTAGCGACGCAACAGCGATCCCGACAACGATACGACCTGGCAGGGATCGTTGCTGCGTCATTATGATGTGATCGCTGGTGAGATGCCAAACAGTCAGATCTTCCCAACGACGCAGCAACGATCGGCGACCCGTAGCGACCTGTGTAATGATGTGTCTCCTATGTGTCTCAGTGCTGAGTCGCTAGCGAGATTATTGGAAAAAGGTGTCAAACACATCGATGCATGCTACCCAGCGGGATCTCAACAACCAAAGAAAGGTCCTGGCATTTCTGACACGACCAGCGATTCACAGCAGGGGCCTGATCGCTGGTACGTGTCAAACATAGCGAGATCGCTGCTGAGATCGCTGTTGCGTCACAAAACTTGTGACTCAGAAGCGATCTCGCTTAGTGTGATGGGGCTTTAGACTTTAATTACGAGTCAATGCTAATCATAAAGTCCCTTCACTTCCAGATTTCTTTTACCCATCATCCTAATAAAATTACCAGTCTCTGGGTATAATATTTCAGGATTATACCTCTACTTCAATATATTCACAAATTACTTACAAACAAACATATAAAGGTTTAACTCACAGCGCTTTGCAGACGTTTCAGTGTTAGGCAATTAAATTAAGATATATCAACCTATTTCACTGTATATGAAGCCTTTTTGTAGCAGATTTTTGTTTGCAACTGGAAAAACTTGAAAATTTTAACTTTAACCAAAAATACAAAGATTGACATTAATACCAAATTTGTATGTTTGTTTAAATTAATTATTTAATACTTAAAATAAACAGCCTAAAGAGCTAAAAACCATGCACTGGACATGGTAAATCAAGTAACCTTCAATGTAACAATCATGATAAAGTATTGTGCTGCATCAATGTTTCTAAAGAGGCACTCATGACCAAACTGCAAAGAATGGACTATGAGCTCCATGAAGTGTGCAGGGCGAATGGATAGAGCCAACGTTGGCCAGCACAAATTCCAAGCTGAAGTAATGAGAGGATTTGGATACCAATCCTATCATTGAGTTTGCAGGGGGTAACAATTTCACAGATAAAGGTGACAGTGTAAGATAAAGGCGCAAAGCCTTATATAACTAGAAGAAAAATACTACAGTGGCCAGGAAACGCATCCACATTAAAGGAATTAAAAAAATGGCGTAATAATGTCACCTTTACAGCTACAGAACCAGAGTACTTGTCACCATGCTGATTAGGTCCACTGAAAGCCCAAGGAAAGTCTTTGCGGCGCCAATTAGTTTCACTGTTCTCAGCCAATCAGCATCATGGTGAACTTGAGTAGGGTTTCGGTACAGACAAGTTGTGGCGGCACTCTTTACCTACAGAGCCAGGCTGACGCGCAGAGGTTACAGCTTTAGTGCAGCAGCTGTATGTATTGCATGTAAAATCAGCAGCTTATTACAGTTCCAGTCATGTAGGTGAACATTTTAAGAAAACTTCTCATGTCTGTGCAGAAATTTGTCAGTGGCGGATCAACCAGCAGAATATTAATATCTGATGTAAATTTTCACATGGAATTTTACCCTTTCAATAAAGTAGAGTGAAATCCACCCCTCCCCGTGTGCACCTACATTTTGTCTGCTATTTAATTGGTAGAAAACAAATGGCGATGCTATTCATAGGAATCAGAATTATGGGTATGTAGGCCACAGTAGGCTGAATAAAACAATATCTGCGATCCAATGTCTTATTCCAGAGATATCCATGTTTTTCTTATATATAAATGACCTCTTCAAGGCTATGGGGCGGATGTTGCCTGGAAGATAACTCTGCCTCCAGAGCTTATTATATAGAAAAGGGGGGAGTTACCAGTGTGATGTGTAATGTCCGCTCTCTGCTCTCACTGCAGAGCTGTGTGTGGTTATACCTGACACATCTGCAGGTTCCTCTCAGCTCCAGATTCCATCAGTTACAATATAGCAGAACTCAAAACTGCAATGTGTTCGTAAGAAGACAAAGTTCAGTTCTACTGTTTTGTGTCAGTTTCACGTCTCACACTGGTAACTCCGCCTTTTATTTATATACTCTCTGGAGGCAGATTTTAATGCAGATCAGTGTCTGCTCCATTACCGAGAGCTCATTTACATATAAGAAAAATATGGATTTCCCTGTAATAAGACATCGGACCGCAGATATTGACGTATTATTTTGTTCAGCTTCCTATGACCTACATACTCACGTAGACGGCTTAGGAGGGTTGATCCTAATGCCAGATTCTCTTTGAGCTCTCCTTTTTCACTCGCTCTTTGGAGAACAAAAGTAGCACGCCAATCATCAGACGTTACAAATTCATGAAGGAATGTATATTTATGAATCAGGAGAATCTGACTGCAGTACGCTCCCTCATCAAGTGTTGATGAGCCGGGCACTAAGACTTCTGTTCAACGCTGGTAATCCTTTCAGCTAAAAAAGAAATTCCACTTCCGTATGAAAGAAAAAATTATGAAAAAATTAAAATTGTGAAATCCTGTAGTTATCAAAAATGTTGCATGTCAATTCATTTATATCAAATAAACAGAACAGAAACAAAGAGCAGCAGTAATGGTACAACAAAAACAATCACAATACGCGGTTCATAGAGTTTACATGGGGTTACATTGTAACGTGTGAGCGGAGTTATCACATAAGGTGAAATGATGCTTATTAGTTTCCCCACAAACAGGTTTTTCTCAGCGCGCACATGTACATCTGTAGATCATCTAAAGCTTTTATGACTGAAGATTAAGTAGAGCTTCCAACAGATGTAAGCACAGGACAACTTTGGCAAGTTCCATCACCCTCTTCCATAAAATGCATTACGATTGAGACGCTTTGTGAAAGTTCAGGATTTGTCAGGGTAGCAGTGTGGTAGGATCCATTATGGTCTATATTACAAAGCAAACACTTTTTATCCGAAAATTAGGCAAACCAGGACCAGGCCAACATTCTTTACCGACAAGCACCAGTAGCAAGTGGAGAACAGCAAGATTCCTTTGAACACAAACAGCATCTTCGCGGAGCCATAGATGAAGTGGAGAAATGTTTGCGGTGGACAACTTATGCAAATGTCATAAATCATCTTTAGTCCAACAAGGGGCACATTAAAAGCAATAAAGTCTTTCATTGAAAAAATAGTTCATCATACCAGCAGGTAATTATGATGGTATGAAACAGTCAGTTAAGACCAAAGCAAGCAGTCATCAAGGTGGTCGTCCACAGTGCCTGCATGCCCTAATGCAACCAGGGGGTAAAATACATATGATACATACCTTGATATTTATTTTATTGAAATAAATTAAATGAGAAAAAAAAATAAAAACTGTTTCATACAAAAAGTCACACACTTTTCTGCGGATGAGAAAAAAAAAAAAAAGTGGAGCACTGAAGACCAATTTTAACAGCACAGGGGTCCAAGCAATAGCAGGGTCTGCAGAAGTCTGTAAAACACTCTGTTCACACCAATGGGAACGTGAGTGAGGCAGGAAATTACATCAAAACTCTTCTTTGGAAAGAATGTCACTGTTCTAAAGTAACCACCTCTACTGCCTGCCCATCCACCGTGACTGTAGAATCCGATATCCTCGCAGTGACTGGGGCCATGGCAACTTGCACTGGTCCATTACCCTGAGTGAGGCTCGTGACCACCGTCTGGTACATACTGACCGGTATCTGTACTAGGCCTGTAAAGCAAAAAAAAAAAAAAAAAAAAGTGAAAATATTGCAAATTACTTAAAACATTAACTCAATGACTTTCATTATCTATGCATAAAGAATAACCGTTGTTTTAATTTTTATTTCATAAAGCAATAATGTACATGAAAATAAGCAACATTGTTATATACTTAGAGAAATGAGTTTTTCTCCTACTGGATTTATGGGCCACTCAATTCATGGGTGTTTCTATTAGAAAGATGAGATGACAGTTAGTGCTTAGATTCTATGGGGGTGAGGAGAGCTAGAGGCAAAAACAGACATTCTGCTGCAAGTTTTCCTGAAACGTCAGTCATAAAGTTCTATGGAGCACCAACTGTAATCTATCTCCGTAATGGGAAAATCAGCATTCACTGAAGACATTTCACTTGTGAATTGAGAAGTTTGAGCATGACGTATCAGTGATCAGTTCTGCAAAAGGAAGCAGATTTCTCTGATAATATAACAAAATATGTACTATTCATTTTTGAAAGAAGAAAAAAAAATCAAATTGATGGTTACGTGAACATTTCAACTCAAGAGATGACAAAATGAAGTTCCTTAGCAGCATACATACAGTTAATATGACACTTCACTGTAGCACTGAAAAGGGGCTATTCATTTTCCATGTATAGTCACCCCACCTGGGCTCTCTGTGGGTCTCACACTGCCTCCTCTGCGGAGACTGAGGGTTGCTTTAAAGGGACTGTCAGCACAGAATGACTGTTCAAACCAAGTACAGGCACTCAGTGTATCATGGAGTGGCCATTCTTTTAAATGCACCTTCCCATCGCCTTGTTTTCCCTCTATAGCCGCTTATCTCTGGATCTATGAAGCCAGAAAACAGGTGGGAAAGTGTATATAAGTGATTGGCCCCACCATGGAGCACCAAGCGCGGTATTGGGTTTGAACAGTCATTCTATGCGGACAATCGCTCTAAGTAATGGTACATGTTGTTACATGCACACAATCTAGCTAGTGATGAAGCCAAGATGATTTATTGATGAAGCAGAAATCTGAGAATTATCAGATATCTATCGAAAACCATCTGCTGAAAATATCTTGTAGACTGCGAGTCCTCACAAGCAGGGTTTTCTCTACTCCCGTACCAGTCAGTGACTTGTATTGTTCATGATTATTGTACTTGACACCCTTTATCACATGTAAAGTGTCATGGAATAAATGGCGCTATAATAATAAATACTAATAACTCATGTGACTGCCTTGGTTTTAAAAAGTAACAAAACAAAAAAAACGGCCTCTAGTCTTCATGATGTAACAGAGGACAGGTGTTCTTTACACACTAAGCCAGCTAACCGAATTGCTAAACTAGCTTACAGCCCATTCACAAAAGTGTTAAACCCCAGTGTATAGGATTCGGCCTATACGGATAATTACATCCCATCCATCCTAATAGGATTTTGACTGTTACCTGTGATACACACAATGAATAATATCACTTTTCATCAGTCAACTGAATAAGTGCAACATAAAAGCAAAACCGAAAATAAAAAGAAAAGAAAAAACCTTGCAGGAATGGTAACGTTTCACACATTTAGGCTATGTGCACTCGTTCAGGATTTTTCGTGTTTTTTTTTAGAGTTTTTCCGGCGTTTTTCCGCTGAAAAAACTGCATGCTTTAAGCATCCTATGATTAGAAATGTATTCCGCAATTTTTGTGCACATGCTGCGTTTTTTTCCCGAGAAAAAAACGCAGCATGTTCATTCTTTTTCCGGAATCGCGGCGATTCCATCGCCATAGGAATGCATTGAACCGCTTACTTTCCGCATGTGGCTATGCCCACCATGCGCAAAGTAAGCGGTTCAAGTACGGATGGTACCCAGGGTCTGGTGCTATTCTCACCTTCCTGCGGCCCCAGCAGCCTTCCCGCCTCTCAGCGACGCTCCCGGCAACTCCTGTTCCCAGGGATGCTTGCGACAATGACCCCAGATGACGTAGAGGTCTCACGTGATGCTACGCCATCTGGGGTCATTGTCGCTAGGCATCACTGGGAACGGAACTTGCCGGCAGCATCGCGAGGACCAGGAAGGCTGCGGGGGCCGCCGAAAGGTGAGAATATCACGATTTTTAATTTTAAATTATTTTTAACATTAGATCTTTTTAATATTGAGCGGCATAGGCGGCATCAATAGCAAAAAGTTGGTCACACTTGTCAAACACTTGTTTCACTAATGCGAACAACCTGTCAATCAGTTTTCCAAGCGACGCTACAGATCGCTTGGAAAAGGCTAGCATTCTGCAAGCTAATTACGCTTGCAAAACGCTAGTTTTTAGAGGGAATATGCATACCTATAAAATGCGTATTTCCCGCGGCAGAGAAGTGCGGGATTGCCGCGGAAGTTTCCGCGGCAATTCTCCTACGTGTGCACATAGCCTTAATGTTACACTGAGATTTTCACACTGCTGTTTTGGGATTATGCTACAAAAATCAGATACTGGGAATGATGATGGCAATCAAGGTTATAGTATTGGTACCAATGATTCTAAAAAACTACTTTACTGAACAACAACACATCTTCTGCCATTCTGGCAGTATAATGAAGTTAAAAAATATGTTAAGGTTAGAAAAAGCCACAGTACCAAAGAAAATATTAAATTATAAGTAAACCCTCATTAACATCTTAATGACCAAGATTAAAAACTGAGTGGCCATTTTTTTTGGGCTGCATGTCAGCAGCCATAATTTACTTTTCATTGACGCGGCTTTCCGAATTATTGGAGAGAGAAATTATGTTATTTTTGGCATGGTCTCGCAGCACAATTTATTTTTCTTAAGAAAATCTGTCAGTAGGAACAAACCTCCTAAGTAGTCTATATGGGCACGCAGGTCATAGAAAGTTGAAAAAAATCACACCTTGATATCTGCGATCTACTCTGACTCCAGAGCTTAGTTTAAATGAAAGGGGGCATTACCAGTGTGAGACATGTAGATCAGGAGCGACGACTGTCAGTCATTACATGTCTCACACTCCTTTTATTTAAAATAAGCTCTGGAGGCAGATTCTAGGGGAGATCTATGTCCGGCCCATAGATCTGAAAAGCTCATTTACATATTAAGTAAAATAAGGATTTCCCTGGAAGACATTGGATCACAGATATTAAAAGGTATCAATTTATTCAACTTTCTATGACCTGCATGCCCATATAGATGGCGTAGAGGGGTTGAGCCTACTGATAGATTCCCTTTTTAAAAAGAAGAGTGGCAAACACTTTTGTATATTAAACAGTTCATGTTTCACAGTAGCATTACATAATATGTTCCTGAGGGACAATAAAAGACCCATAGGAGTCCCACTTAGAGCAGTAAACAGTCTACCTGCTTCTTTTATACACTACCCAGAGCTCATTGAGGCTTACGTAGGCTGAAAAAGAGCAGAAGAGACAATTTCTATACTTTATATATTCTACTCAAGGTCGCTGCCTACTTGGAACCTGCACCACTTATCATAGGACAGTCGCTAAAAGGTTAGATAGGCATGGGTGAATAAAAATATGTAAAATACATAATTGTATCTTGTTCTGTTCTACCACACCTGAGCCTAAAAGTGGAAGACCTACTACAAGATATCAGGTTAAAGGTGTTTCTGCTTGTTTTTTTGTTCGAGTACATAATACTACTCGGTCCGGACAACTCAATTTTAGAGTTGCTGCTTGTTAGGAAGAGTATTCAATGGCAAACAAGTTGATAAGATCTCCATCCCGCCAGCAGAGATGCAGCTTTCCACAACCATCTCAGGCTGCACTATTAATAAGAATGATGAAAAATACATTTTAGGTGAAGAATACATGGAGACCCTTTGCAGTGAAGTCTACAATAGCAGTCCAGGGGAATTCAGCATGCAATCTCTCCATCTTGTGGACTGCAGTCAGCATGAGACTTTTCAAATTAATCAGTGAAAAATCTATATAAATGTTGTCAGCAATCGTATGTATGGTATTCTAAAGACACCAACCAACTATAGGAAGGTGAAGACTAGACTGCTTTCAGCATCTTATGTAAGGAAGTTTGCGCACTCTACATTCCTGAAGTGCAGTGACGGTAGCCCACCGGTGATGGCACAAGCATTGCCTGGTATTAAAGCTCAGCAGGCAGACAGTGGAGTGATTAAGCCCTTGACAAGTATTAATCAGGTTTGTGATTGTCCCGACACTGCATCTGGTCAGGCGTGGGGCTTTGATTAGGCTAATCTAGTCAGCACATGTTCATAATCCAAAGTGGGGGATTAAGACCCTTTCAGTCTTATTAAAAGACACTCAAGTCTTTCCAACTCAGATAACCAACTCCCCAAGTCACCAATCCCTCAAATTGCTGGAGCAATCTATAATACACATATACATTTACTCATATGGTAAGAAATAACTCCCACCACAGATACCTGATAATAGAGATAACTGCCATGTTAGCGGATACTCATCATCTACTCACATGTCACCACCCGGCAGTGTGCAGAAACCTCTGTGGTCAGGAGATTTTGCATTGCAATTTCTTTTACTTTCTAAAATGTTGTTCGACATGGTTAAATGAGTCAGAACCAATATTTGAGGGTGAGGCTGCAGAATTTAGGTTACTTAGAAATGAGAATATAATGGGGGAATCAATTCTTTGCGGTGTTGCATTCTGATTCCAGTTTGGCTTTGTATTGTATATCACGTGGCAACGCTCTTTAAAGGGTCCATACTGATTTATAAATCGCTACTTCCAACAGATGGCACTAGAAGCCATGCTCTTCCTCTGTGAAGAGAATATTTGCATATTTATTTTCCTAGGGAGCATTGCATGGGCTATGAATCTCCGTATGCAAACTCGTTATCACTACAAGGAGAAACGTTACCCGACAACTGGCAAAACTCTTACTGGACAAAAAGATGCTTTTTTATCCTAAAGCTTTACAGAATCAATCACTCAACCACAGGATAAGCTATACAATTATGACTGCTGGGAGTTAGACCATTAAGACCCCTAGAAATAAGAATAGGGGATCCAAAAATCCAGTGCGAGTGGAGTGGTAGTGAACATGTGTGACCATGGCTTTATTCACTTCCATGGTATTGAAGGAACAGCCATCTCTCTACATTGCATAGCAGTGAATGGAGCAGTGGTTGAGTAAGCATACATTACTCCATTCACTTCAGGATGGGTTGGGGTCCCAGCAATCAAATGTATCCACTATTCTGTAGACTATCGAAGTACACTAATGCATTTCTATAGGTACTATGCAAATGATGTCCAGCTTTTATTGAGCATTAAATTATACCATTTGCTTAAAGGGTTGTCCAGTGCTTTACTATTGATTGGCTATCCTTAGGATAGGTCATCACCGCCAGATCAGCATCACTGCCAATCAGCTGTTCCCAATGCCAGCAATGGCCAGATATGATCTGTTGAGTAGCTGCCCAGCACAACTTTGTCAACTGCATAGTGGCCGTGGCTGGGTACTGCACATCGGTCCTTATTTGAATAAATTACAATGGAACCGCAGTAACCCAGACTGACCACTATGCAGCTGATGGAGCTGTGCTGTTCTGCTTCGCAACTAAGCACATTGTCAAACGTTGGCATGGAAGAGCTGATTGGCGGGGGTGCTGGGAGTCACACCCTCACAAATCAGATAGTGCTGACCTATCCTCAGGATAGGCCATCAATATTAAAGTACCGGTCAACACCTTTAACTGAATATGGTCACAACACAGCAGTCAGCCCAAGTTGTATCTGACTAACATCTAACGCACATCAATGAGGAGAAATGTGTGCAATAGTTACACAATTTATTATAATAAATGCTTATAGATTGAAACCTTTAAGATGACCATCCAAAATTGCTTTAAAAAATAATCTTTACGAGGGGTGGTGAAAAGATATTAGCTAGGATGCATAGTAAATGGTAGGACTGAATTGTCATCTGGACTGGATAAAAGGGTGGACTTTTTGAGAGGTTTCACTGCATGTAATCAAGCAATTACCAGCTGAGTGATCTATAAAGTATAATTATTTAGTTACTTCAGTCATCAAAGTGGGTGTTCTGTACAGCATTATTATAAAAGATGCTCACTGGATTCCAATAAGCGACTGTGTGAAGGAGAGGGTGTGGTGATGCCTTTACTGAATAATTGGTAGGTATAGGATAAACACTGGGACACTAGCAGATAAAGCCCAGCAGGGTGCCCAAGACCTAAAAAGCAGAGAGGTTGAAAAGGAAATGGAATAAGGTACTTTTGGGTCCGCTGTGCTATAATATATACACATACGTGCACACACATACACTGTACATGAGAAGGTTGCTGGAGACAGGTCTGCAGTGCGGAACAATGGGCTTGATTCATCCTGCTATGTTCCCGCACAGCTGTTTACTGGCTCCGGATTACTGCAGTCACATGAGCTGCTTTACAGCATAGCAAGCTGTCAGGGCTGGGAAGGTCATGAGGAGGAGAGGGGAATCAGGACAGCTCCATCCCTCTGCACTGCGGTATGCTGGGAGGAGGAAAGCTGTCAGGACCTTCTACACACCCATCAAAGAAGAAGACTGTAAAGCACAAATGCAACCGTACACTGGAATCACTCACAGGCCGGTCTCTCTTGTACAATGAACTCCTGTTAATAATTTATGCCAATATTCTATGGGAAATCTAGAAAACTATTTTTTTGCTATTATGTTTAGGGCTTGAATTTTTTTTCCCGAAATTAACAATTCACTTACCGGTGACCTCCTAAAGGGCCAAATACATGAACCAGTTCTTTAAAAAAAAATAAAAAAATAGTTTACTTCATTTAGATTTCTGCGCTTTATAGATGCATAAGGGATAGACAATCATTATCATCACCATTGCTGCAATCGCTCCTAAACACATGGATTGTAAGAAGCTAAAACGTTGCTTCCTAAAATTCTCAACAAGATCATTAGAAATGAGCTGCAAATGCCCTATTGTTAATAGCTGAATCATGTCTGAAAAACCATTCGGCCGTTGTGTTGTTCCATAAGACCTAAAAAAAAAAAAAGCCCCCCAATACTATTTGTGGAGAGAAGTGGGGAAGAATATGGAATAAGGCACTTTTCCTCCACAAAAACACGGATTTTGGTAAAAACTTACCTGTAAAATCCTTTTCAGCGAAGGAAGGAAGAGAGACACAGTATTCATTACTGATGGGTAGGCGGAGCCCCAGATCAGGATGTCACCTCAGATCAAAAGAGTGCTGACTGGCTGGCCCCTCCAGCTCGGGCTCCTCCTACTCAGCTCCAGTCGTACCAAAGCTTTTAGGAAAAGAGCCAAGATCACCAGCGGAGCAACATAACCCCTTCTGAAGGAACTTCAGAGAAAAAACACAAGGATACAGGTTATGCATGCAAAGAAAGCCAAAAACCACAGAGTTCCAGGTACTACTCACGGAACCTGACTACTGCGATGAGCTGGCGATGCTGGAACAGAGCCTTAGCGCGCTGACCTCAGCCCAGATAATCGCTATCAGATAAGGGTCGCGCTGCATCTGAAAACATCAACACACTTCTGCCTTGGGAGGGTGCTGTGTCTCTCTTCCTTCCTTCGCTGAAAAGGATTTTACAGGTAAGTTTTTTACCAAAATCCGTGTTTCAGCTGCAGATGGAAGGAAGAGAGCCACAGTATTCATTACTGATGGGACGTCCCAAAGCAGTTCAAAAATAAGGGTGGGAAAAACCAACAAAAGGCAGAAACCCAACAACCTTAACAACAAAGCGCAACCAGCGCTAAACACAAGTTCATCCAGAACTTTAAACTACAGCTGCCTGCAGGACCCTACGTCCGAGGGCTGCATCAGCGGAAGCACTGACGTCCACTTTATAAAACTTTGTAAACGTGTGGACAGAGCGCCAAGTTGCCGCCCGGCAGAGCTGCACTGCTGAGGCACCTTGATGAAAAGCCCACGATGAAGCCACAGCTCACGTGGAATGGGCTCGAATCTTAATCGGGCAAGGTTCACCCCGAAGGCGGTAAGCTTCCAAAATAGCTGACCGGATCCAACGAGCTATAGAATCCTTGAAAGCTCGTTGACCACGCCGACGACCTGCTGAAACCACAAACAGGAAGTCCGTCTTACGAAAACCTTGAGTAATAGATAGATAAAACTTCAAGGCCCGCACTAAATCCAATGTGTGTAAATCTCGCTCTTTCGCATTCTTCGGATCCAGACAGAGTGAAGGCAACACAATATCCTAGTTAACATGAAATTGTGATACCACTTTAGGCAAAAAATCACCCCGAGTGCGAAGCACTACACGATCCGGAAAAAACTCCAGAAAAGGAGGCGAACAAGAAAGAGCTGCCAACTCAGAAACTCTCCTCAAGGAAGTGACTGCAACAAGGAAAGCCACCTTCCAAGAAAGTAAAGAAAGGCTAGCAGAAACCATAGGCTCAAAAGGTTTATGCTGAAGAGCCTCCAAAACAAGGTTGAGCCGCCAAGGAGACACGGGCGCCTTCCGCGGCGGAAACTTACGAGATATACCTCGGAAAAAGGAGAGCACGTCTCTATTTGAAGCAATGGTTCTCCGGAACAATAAGGACAGAGCAGAAATCTGACCTTTCAGGGTGCTGACTGCCAAACCCTTGTCTAGCCCATGCTGCAGAAAAGCCAACAGGTTGGGAATGGAAAATTTTCTCGGGTTCCGAGAGGACCCCAAACACCACTAAAAGAAGGTTTCCCAAATTTTGTGGTAAATCCTAGTAGTAGCCGGACTTCTTGCAGCACGAAGGGTAGCAATGACCTCGGCTGAGAAACCTCTACGGGTCAAGATTTCGGTCTCAAGAGCCACGCCGTCAAACGCAGGGACATCAAGTCCGGATGACAAACGGGCCCCTGAGTCAACAAGTCCGGTTGAAGAGGGAGTGGAAAAGGAGTTGCCGCCAACAGCGACATTATTGTCGAGAACCACACCCTTCTTTGCCAGTCTGGAGCTATCAAAATAGCTGGAATTCTCTCTAGTCTGATCCGACGCAGTACTAGAGGAAGTAGGGATATCGGCGGGAATACATAGATCAGCTCGAGCTGATCCCACTGAGCCACTAGAGCATCCACCGCCACAGCCTTCGGGTCCTTGTACCTGGACATGAACGTCGGTAACTTGGCATTGGACCTGGATGCCATCAAATCCACTTGGGGGGTTCCCCAGCGAGAGCACAGTAGTGCAAAAACTTCCGGGTGGAGGCTCCATTCCCCGGGATCCATCCTTCTGCGACTGAGAAAGTCCGCTGTAATATTCTGAACCCCTGGAATGTGAATCGCCGAAATGGCTGGCACACTGGCCTCTGCCCAAATCAGAATTCGGGACACCTCTACCATGAGTCTGGAACTCCTTGTCCCACCTTGGTGATTGATATACGCGACAGCCGTCGCATTGTCTGTCTGCACTCGGACTGGCAGACCGCTCAAAGGGACCGTCCAATGTTGGAGGCAAAGGAAAATCGCCCTCAATTCCAGGATGTTGATCGGAAGAACAGACTCTTCCGATGACCATACTCCCTGAATCCAGAGATTGTTCCAAACACCCCCCCCCAGCCCGTCAGGCTGGCATCGGTGGTTATGACCGACCACTTCGGAGGGAGGAAAAGCTTTCCCAGGGATAACGCTCCTGGACATAAACACCATCCTAGGGATTCTCGCACCCTGTGAGAGATGATGACGCTGCAATCCAGCGAACCTTGCGATTGATCCCAACGACTCAGAATGAGCCTATGGAGAGCTCTGGAATGAAATTGGACAAACGGAAAAAACCTCATGGACGCCACCGTCAGACCCAGAAGGCGCATACCTTCCGAAGGGACACTGCTGTCGCAGACTTCATAGTCTGTACATGCTGGAGCAGACATGCCTGCTTGTCTGGAGGTAGGGACAACACCGCCCGTACCATGTCGAAATGCATCCTCAAAAACAGGATTGCCTGCGACGATTCCAGAGACGACTTCTCCTTTGAAGCCACAACCGAAAAGGCCGTCCAAATAGGGACGAATCGTAAATCCCCGTCTTTGAAGGATTGCCATGAGATTCTGGCGTCAGAATCGTTGTAAAAATTCTGGGCGTTAAAGCCAAACCGAATGGTCGAGCCACAACCTGGGTGAGGTCTTCCGATGGGAACATGCCAAAAAGCGTCGCGAATGTCGATTGATCGTTCTGCGACAGGGCTGCCATAACTGAGCGAAGCGACTTCATGCTCGGCTCTGACGGAATGTCAGAAGTCAGTCCGCCTTAGCGAATTTTTTTTTTTTTTGCCAGCTTCTGCCTTAACAGAAGTTCTGTTTCCAGGGTATGCGGAATTTCTGAGAATTCCCCCTTTTTTTTTTTTTTTTTTTAAAAAGAGAGAGACGACACAAACCCCCAGAGGGTTGGTCAGATCATCCCTTGAACCGAAAAGGACTGCCGATAACTATCGGCACAAGTCCTGCCAGACGCAGAAGTCACAGCTCTGCGCTGCGGTAAAGCTGCTTCTTTTGCCTTTGCCTTGGCATCAGCTCCGTGAGGTCAGTCAAATAGCTGACCACTTTCTAAGCTAAAGATAGCAAACCCTGTTGGAAAACTGCGTTCCATCCAAGTCACAGTGCTCTTCTGACTGTAACTGCCGAGGATTGCGTCCTGGATAGCAGTGACGCATTATCCTTCAACTAGAAAAGCCCATCTACCTTGATAGAGGGAAACTTGCCACGCCGTCCTTAGACGGTCCAACCGCTCAGGGGAACTTAACAAGTACACCTAGATCCTTAATACCGAATCTATGATCCACGGCCTCGCAGATGGAAATTGTTGCCATCTCCGTTTTTCTGTCCAGCGTGTCCTGCAGACTCGTCTTCCCTTTTACCAGGAAGATTTGCTAAGCTGGAATGAAGGAACATTCACTTCAGGAGAAGGGGTCCAATTAACAAATAACTCCGTAGAAAAACGGATACAGTTTGTAAGGTCATCGCGACCCATGCGACCCTTGCAACATCCGGGCCGACTTACCAGGACGACTAGTTACCTCCTCTGGTAACTGTAACGTCCACATGGCTTCCACAGAAATTTTAGTACGGCCCCTGAGAGAGAGGCAGGGTGTCCCTGCCGATCCTCCTTAACCGAATCGGACTTCTTCGCTAAGCGAGAAGGAAAAACACCGATTTGTGTCGCTCCCTTGAGAGGATCTAGTTGACACTCCATAACCTAAAAGGTCATCAATAGAAACCAGTGAAGGCCTTCATTTTGACACCATTGGAACCTCTGACCGTGTATGAGTCGAGGTCTGCGTGTCAGATACGCGAGGCTGATCCGTAACGGATCTGGGAGAGGGTCTCTGACATACCCTTGCATAGTATATGGCAGGATAAACCTGTCAGTAACCAGAGCAGTACTTAAATAAAAAACAAACGCTGAAGGGTTAAAGCTCAAAAGAAAGAGCTACCCCAGCTGTCTCCCATTAAGAGTTAACCTCCTAAGAAGGGGTTAAAGTAGCTGACTCCCCACAACCTTGATAGTGAAAAAGGGTGTGCGAATCTCAGGCGCCTCTTATAAGGTCGCAGCTGCAGGACAGCCATGCCACACTAAACAGAAAACGTTCCACAAGATCGCTAAAAAATTGCGCTGTTTTTTATAACGCAATGACCGCCAAAGTTGTCAAGGAGATCGCTAATCGCCTATGCGATGCTAATGAGATCGCCCAGATTGGCAGCTAATAGCGACATTAAAAATGACACACAAACGATCGCAATATTATGCGACGCCATCAGGATCGTCAGCGGAAACGTATAGTGGCAGCATTAATGTCGCAGACTCCCCACAGCCTCTTTATTAATATTAAAAGAGTGTGCGAGCCCCTTATGCGAGAACAGCCGCAGGACAGCGCAATCTGTCACTCAGAAGTGCCCCAGACGGCGCCCGCGCTGTGGAGGTGAAGGGGTTAAGCTTCTGCCCGGCGGGCTAGAAGCGACTCACCAAGCTGGACACGTATTCTAGCCGGGAGGGGAGGAGAACGATCCGGGAGCTTTCAACCTACAGCGCTTTATCAGCAATAGCCACGCTGTGGAGGTGAAGGGGTTAAGCTTCTGCCCGGCCGGCTCGCTTGTCAGCAATGGCCGCCGCGCTCTGCCTCCGTGTGCTCCATGTAGAGGAGCCGGAAATGGAGGCTGCAGTAAAGCGCGCGCTCAGAAGCGGCGCGAAATTCAAAAAATAAAAAGAGCGCGTACTCCCCTCCTTTCCCTCGTCCTGCAGGCATCCTCCTGCGGACATAGAAAAAACTAGTCATCGCATATATTCGTACAGCGGCTGCCGCAGCAGTCGCTAAAGCACTCACACACATTTTACCAAAATGTGGAGTACTCACCAGCCGAAACGCCACAGGGACCCCCAGGGGTTTCTGGCGCTATGCCCATGCTTCCCCCCAGGGCGGGAAGCGCAGTGACCCCAGTGTGTGGTTTGCGCCCCCGCCAGGGAAACTCTCCTCATCCCCCAGGGCCGGCAAGATTCTGCAGGGACCATAATGTAGTTACAGATCCGCCAAGGGAGAGGCTGGTGAAATACATTGATAAACATGTAATAGCGCTGTCACCGCAGTGCTGAAGCATACTGATATACATGTAATAGCGCTGCCATCAGACGCTAAAACACTCACACATTAATAATAAAATTTTGTGTGGAGTACTCACCAGCCAAGGCGCCACAGGGACCCTCAGGGGTTTCTGGCGCTGTGCCCATGCTTCCCCCCAGGGCGAGGGACGCAGTGACCGCACGTGTGGTTTGCGTCCCCGCCAGGGAAGCTCTCCTCATCCCCCAGGGCCGGCAAGGATTCTGCAGGGACTTTGAGTAAATACAGATCCGCCAAGGGAGAGGTTGGGGTACAGCAGCGCTGGTACCCCTGAGACCTCTAGACCAACTAGTGATCCAAGTCTCTTGTCCGAATGTAAAATAATAAAATCTTCTGAGGAGCTGCATTAGCAGCGACCATCCTCTGGACCTCAAATCTTAGACTGGAGCTGAGTAGGAGGAGCCCGAGCTGGAGGGGCCAGCCAGTCAGCACTCTTTTGATCTGAGGTGACATCCTGATCTGGGGCTCCGCCTACCCATCAGTAATGAATACTGTGGCTCTCTTCCTTCCATCTGCAGCTGAAAAATATCCTGTGCTGATATTTTATATACATGCGATACATAACCCCAAGAGCTATGCATTCAATATACGCAAAGCTTTGTTAGTGGTCCCAAATTATCTTCCACTCAAGGCTGAAGGACTCAAAGAAATAAAAGAAGCATATTATTTAATTTAAAAAAAAAAATTACAAAGCATAAAGGACGCTGAGAAAGCCCTTGTGTTATGAAACGATCTGTCCGTTTAGATTATTGCACTTTAAAAAGTTATAAAGACAACAAATTGTTGATTTATCACATCTTAACTGCTTGTTTAGGGCATTCACTCAAATTCGGCTAATCACTCCTGCTTTGGCAAAGTGAATGTAGGATTTAAAGCTTTTTTGGCCAACTTTACAATGTGTTTTAGGCATTGTGCCTGGTTCCACTTAACTCTTCATGTGCGACAAATTGTGAAAGAGGTGGAGTGGCATTTTTTAAGAGGGATATATATCAATTATACTGCCAGCTGGTGAGACAACACCCCACCTGGATGTAGAAGGTAAAGGCTTCAGAAGAACCTGTGAATAAAGCACCTGAGATCAAGGGCAAATTACTTGTAATATGTGGACATGCGTTGGGCCTGATTGTTAAACCACACAGTGGAAGCAACATATTGGGTCAAACCAGTCTATGGTCATATGTATAATTTATTATAAAGTTTGAAAAGCTGAAATGTCAACTCCTACATTATAATTGTGTGATTGGAACTGTGCAGTTATCATCATTATCTGTGATCGCAGTTCCTGTCAGTTTCCACTTCCTACCCCGTGGAGAACTTAAGGGGTGCAGTCCACAGATATAACAGGTACATGAATCACAGACATTGGAATCAGGATTTAGGGTCAAATGAAAAGTATGAGTCTCCTCTTATTTTTCAAAATTGGGAAGTTCAACAGTCAGGTGAGGGTGAAGTTACATAAAAAGACAAAACAAAACTTGGGAGTGATTATTTAACTGATTTCTTGCAACACGGTGGTCCTGCATTTTAATCTAATCAGAGGTAGCATCTGTATGGAGATTTTAGGTTCCCTTCATGTATACATACAGTTTTTGTTTTTTTTATTTCTGCCACAAGAGAAATTTATTTATTTATTTTTTAAAACAATACTGCAAACTTACAGTGTGTCCAAAATAGGGAAATTAGTTAGTGATCATTATTAGAGAAAAAATATATATAAATATAACAACCTGCGCCTCCAAAGTGGTCTAATCAGGACGGAAACCCCTGCACTGAATAAAGGTATAACAGTTGAATATAAATATGACAACTCAGTGGAGTGAAAGTATGCTTAAATATAATAGCAGTATGCTTACTAGCAGAGGTGCAGGGAAGTAGATCCGAAGAGAAGGAAGTCCCAGCTTCGTGCAGATATAATCCCCGGACTGCGCGCACAGGTATGAGACACAGACCGTGTTCAAGGCAGGGAGCGTCCTCCCTGCAGTTGGAATAGACTTGCTGTGAGGAGTCGCTCAAAGTCCGGGTGCTGCGCGGCATTCTCAGGCCACGAGACGCCGCTGGTCCGAAGCGGACAGGACGGGGGCTGGGCAAAAACTAGAAAAGTCTGTCTGCATGGGAACGTTTTTAGTCTGAAGAGAGGATTCATACGTTCCCATGCAGACAGACTTTTCTAGGCGAGGATAGGCATTAGATAGGACCTGATATACGAGAAGAGCCTTGACGTGGCTATCAGGCTCACATAATTTGGCCATCTTATGCGCTAAGACTTCTCAATTTTTCATATTTCTAAGGTAATGATGCAATTCATTTTTCATATTTTTCATATTTCGTGTTTGCAAGCTATAGCGCTACAGTGTGCTACCTTTTTCTCTTGTATGTATATGAGTTGGTGACTCTAGGTTTAGCACCTGTTCACACTGAATCTATGATTGGATGTGTCGGTCAGTTTTTTGATATGTATTCATTTACCTTCTACCTGAGCACTCCACCTGGTGGTCACAGGCTTTTTAATTACAACAGGTTCATCACCCCTCCACAGAGATGTAGATTTTAGTCTGAAGAGAGGATTCATACGTTCCCATGCAGACAGACTTTTCTAGGCGAGGATAGGCATTAGTTAGGACCTGATATACGAGAAGAGCCTTGACGTGGCTATCAGGCTCACATAATTTGGCCATCTTATGCGCTAAGACTTCTCAATTTTTCATATTTCTAAGGTAATGATGCAATTCATTTTTCATATTTTTCATATTTCGTGTTTGCAAGCTATAGCGCTACAGTGTGCTACCTTTTTCTCTTGTATGTATATGAGTTGGTGACTCTAGGTTTAGCACCTGTTCACACTGAATCTATGTTTGGATGTGCCGGTCAGTTTTTTGATATGTATTCATTTACCTTCTACCTGAGCACTCCACCTGGTGGTCACAGGCTTTTTAATTACAACAGGTTCATCACCCCTCCACAGAGATGTAGATTTTAGTCTGAAGAGAGGATTCATACGTTCCCATGCAGACAGACTTTTCTAGGCGAGGATAGGCATTAGTGGCGAGGATAGGCATTAGTTAGGACCTGATATACGAGAAGAGCCTTGACGTGGCTATCAGGCTCACATAATTTGGCCATCTTATGCGCTAAGACTTCTCAATTTTTCATATTTCTAAGGTAATGATGCAATTCATTTTTCATATTTTTCATATTTCGTGTTTGCAAGCTATAGCGCTACAGTGTGCTACCTTTTCTCTTGTATGTATATGAGTTGGTGACTCTAGGTTTAGCACCTGTTCACACTGAATCTATGTTTGGATGTGCCGGTCAGTTTTTTTGATATGTATTCATTTACCTTCTACCTGAGCACTCCACCTGGTGGTCACAGGCTTTTTAATTACAACAGGTTCATCACCCCTCCACAGAGATGTAGATTTTAGTCTGAAGAGAGGATTCATACGTTCCCATGCAGACAGACTTTTCTAGGCGAGGATAGGCATTAGTTAGGACCTGATATACGAGAAGAGCCTTGACATGGCTATCAGGCTCACATAATTTGGCCATCTTATGCGCTAAGACTTCTCAATTTTTCATATTTCTAAGGTAATGATGCAATTCATTTTTCATATTTCGTGTTTGCAAGCTATAGCGCTACAGTGTGCTACCTTTTTCTCTTGTATGTATATGAGTTGGTGACTCTAGGTTTAGCACCTGTTCACACTGAATCTATGTTTGGATGTGCCGGTCAGTTTTTTGATATGTATTCATTTACCTTCTACCTGAGCACTCCACCTGGTGGTCACAGGCTTTTTAATTACAACAGGTTCATCACCCCTCCACAGAGATGTAGATTTTAGTCTGAAGAGAGGATTCATACGTTCCCATGCAGACAGACTTTTCTAGGCGAGGATAGGCATTAGTTAGGACCTGATATACGAGAAGAGCCTTGACGTGGCTATCAGGCTCACATAATTTGGCCATCTTATGCGCTAAGACTTCTCAATTTTTCATATTTCTAAGGTAATGATGCAATTCATTTTTCATATTTTTCATATTTCGTGTTTGCAAGCTATAGCGCTACAGTGATTGCACAGCAGCTGACCCAAACTCCAGCAGCCTCCATATTTATCTATTTGAACATACGATTTGTGTTCATTTGTTGGGGTTTTTTCAATCTTCCTAGGTAGCGCCAGTGTATTTTATCTTTTTCCATTATTAGAGAAAAGGTTTAACCAGTTCAGGACTGGGCAATTATTAATTTGTGCTTTTTTTCCCAACTATTCTTTCAAAACAAATAACTTTTGCATGATGTGATGCATTTTTGAACGACACCATTCATTTTACCACATCATGTACTGAATAAAGGGGAAAAAAATTCCATGTCTCGTGAAAGGGTGAAAAACATGCAATTTTGACTTTTTTTTTCTGTTGGTGGAAGGGCTGAGGGGTAGTTTTTATGGTTCATTATGCAATAAAAATTACCTCTAAAACAGATTCATCACATTAGCAAGATTGCAGCAATACCAAACGTCCATATTTTTTTTTTACATTTCACTTGTTAAAATAATAAAAAAAAAAATCTGAAATTTGGTTTGCGACACCTTTTCCCAAAACCTGTAAAATTTCCTGTCAATGGAGGGGCAAGTGACGTTTTCATAGATACCATTTTGGTGTTGTCGTAGATTGGCTCACTAAGGCTAGTTTCACACTAGCGTTTCACTGACCTACGCACGGCCGCCGCTAAGCTCCACCCCCTCCGCCTATGGGCGCATGACGCTGCATGTGGCCTGCGTACCCTATCTTTAGCATTGGGTGCGCAGGCTGTGTGCAGGTTTGTGTTTGCTGGCGCATGCGTCCCTTTGACGGTGCGCCGAGCGCACCAAAATGCAACACGATGCGCGTCAAAAGGACGCATGCGCTGGCAAACGCATACCTGCGCACGGCCTGCGTACCCAATGCTAAAGATAGGGTACGCAGGTCGCATGCAGCGTCATGCGCCCATAGGTGGAGCGGCAGGGAGAGAAGCTTAGCGGCGGCCGTGCGCAGACCGGCGCATGTCGGTGAAACGCTAGTGTGAAACTAGCCTAAGATGTACACAGACGTAGTCACGGGAACACTGTCTCTTTAAGATCTTCACTGGTTTATTATATATGCGGCATAAACCATGGTGAAGTAAAAATAAACAAGGTCCTCTGGGCAAAAACAAGAAAACTAAACAAAAGTGGTAGCAGGGATCCGCCAATTCAGGGTTAACAAAACACATGGTTCAAGTTAGCACAAACTTCTCTGGAGTTAGCCTCTGCAGACACACGGAACACGTCAGAAGGCCGACTATTTAGACCCCAAACGACACCGGGGTGGAGATAAGGTGGACAACCTCCCACCCATTCTATGGTTGTCCACAAAAACCTAGCCCTTCAAATGGCTCTCAATACAGTGTGCTGGGGAGAACTTCTGGGTTTGAAATCATTGAAGCGGAAAGCCTCAGTGAAACACATCTCCACTCCAGCACTTTACCAGTAACTTTGTCACATATTCCCACCCTCCCCCTGTCCAAAGCTGGGGGTTTTGGCACCTTTATTCACTAAGAAGGGAAATCTTGACAGAGCATCTACATTACCATGTAGTTTCCCTGGCTTATGCTCCACGTGGAAGCTGAAGTCTTGGAGCACCAGAAATCGCCTAGTCACCTGGCCATTCTTCTTGTTTCTTTTCCTCATCTATCTCAGGGGCGCGTGGTCTGACACTAACCTAAACTTCCAGCCTAACCGGTAGTACCTCAGTGTGTCAATTGCCCATTTGATGGCCAAGCACTCTTTTTCCACGATGGCGTAGTTTTTCTCACATCCATAGTTTTCTACTTACATATACGACATTCCTCCCTGTTTACGTCCTGTGACAACATGGTTTCTCAACCCCACCTCTGAGGCATCCGTCTGGACCACAAATTCCTTACTGACGTCAGGTGTGATCAAGACCGGCTGCTTACATAGCGCGAGTTTCAACTCCTGGAACGCCATCTCTGCAGAGTTCAGAGGACTATTTGGTCATCGAACTCCTTGTGCCCCTAAGATGATCAGTCAGTGGGAGGCTATCATGGTGAAATTTGGGATAAGTCGCTGATAGTATCCCACAATTCCCAGAAATGCCTGAACTTGTTTCATGGAAACCAGTTGCGGCCAATTCTGGTTTGTCTCTACTTTATTTACTTGTGGCCCGATTTCGCCCCTTCCGACTATATAGCCTCTTTCCTCATTGCGCACTTCTTTGGGTTTATGTTAAACCCTGCCTTCTTCAGCACATTCAGAACCGCTTGGACCAACTGTAGACTTCCCCAATCTGAGCTAAAGATCACAATGTTGTTCAGATAAGCCATGGAGTACTTTTTGTGCGAGGCTAGGATCCAATCCATCGCCCTCTGAAAGGTAGCTGGGCTCCCTGCAGACCGAACGGCATCCTGGTATATTGAAAGCACCCGTCAGGTGTAGAGAAGGCCGTCTTCTTTTTGGCACTTGGGGACAGGAGAATTAGCCAGTACCCTTTCGTTAGGTCCAGGGTGGTGATATACCTGGCTGACCCTAGTCTCTCAATGAGCTCATCGACCCGGGGCATTGGATATGTGTCGAACTTGGGATACCTCGTTCGCCACTATCCATCCGGCTTCGCCACAAGGACAATGGGGCTGGACCAGCCGCTCTTTGTTTCCTCGATGACGTCCAGACTCAACATTCTCCTCACCTCCTTGAAGATCACCTTGTGGCGAGCTTCGGGAATCCAATATGGCTTTTGGTTAACCCTCACATGCGGTTCCATCAGGATTTCATGCTCCACAACCTGCATAAACCTGGCAACTCCAAAAACAGGACCCGATTCCACTGAAGCAGCTCTTGGCACTGTTGCTTCTGGGTCGGTGACAGTGTCTCTGCCACTGTGAGATCCTTGACCCTGGCTTCAGGATTGGCCTCTAGGAACGTTGCTTCCACTGGATCCCTGTCTCACCATGGTTTGAGCAGGTTAATGTGGTACACCTGGAACGGCTTTCTTCTCCCTGGTTGGTGGACCTTGTAGTGGACGTCAATCAACTCTCAAACACTTTGTATGGCTCCTGCCACTTGGCCAGGAACTTACTTTCCCCCATGGAGATTAACACCAACACCTGGTCTCCAGGGCTAAACTGTCTCAGTCTTGCCGACCGATTGTAGACCATTGCCTGGGCCTCTTGTGCTTGAATTGGCATCACCCTTGCGATCCTGTCTGGCATCTGGGCCACATGTTAGATGATGCTTCGTTAAGGTAATACCTCCACTTCCCAGGTCTCCTTTGCAATGTCCAGAAGTCAGCGAGACTTAACTAAGGGCCCTACAAAATCCATGGCAATCCAGTCAAATGTGACTTCTATTATGGGCAATGGCACTAGGAGACTGCCGAAGTGGGATACGGGAGCAGTTAGCTGACAGGTAGGGCAGGATCAGCAGAAATTAACAATGTCCCGGTGACACCCAGGCCAGTAGAACTTCAAGGACCCGCTGCGGAGTTTTGTCTACTCCTAGATGTCCACCCAAGACATAAGAATGGGCCAGATATAATACTCTACACCTATAGGGACCTGGCACCAACAACTGCTCTATCACTTCCCCTCTTGGTTTAGCGACCCGATACAGCAACTCCTCATTTAAAGTAAAATACGGAAACCTGGTGTCGGCTCCCGGCTCTTGAGCAACCCAATTTATCATAGTCACATTATCAAAATTCAATTTAAGATCTTGCATTTGGGCAGTCCCAAAATTTCCCCCCAAAACCCCCAACTCAGGAATCTCATCCTCATGAGGCACTGTCTCGTCCTCGTCGCCAATGACACAGGGGGAACTCGTCCTCCTCCAACTTCAATGGGGATTATTCACGGGTGGATTAGCTCCTGTCAGTTACTGGGCACCCTTGTCTTTTCCCAAAAGTCCTAGAACAGGCTAAAGTCCCGCCCGACTATCATTGCAGTGCTTGGCTACCCCGACCTCATGGGACTCAGTACTACGGTTCGTTTTTATCGCAACGCTAGAAACTGGATAGTCCTTGGCGTCCTCGTGGATATAGCGTACGCTCACGTGTTTCCCTGGGATCAAATGGTGGGGAGTGTGGCTCTTTCCAGGATCACTAAATCCCTAAGCCCAAGAGACCTGATAGTAGTACTTCATTTA
Source organism: Oophaga sylvatica (assembly GCA_033576555.1). NCBI lineage: Eukaryota > Metazoa > Chordata > Amphibia > Anura > Dendrobatidae > Oophaga > Oophaga sylvatica. The sequence continues at coordinate 329,228,876 of JARQOD010000004.1, forward strand.
TTGTGACGGGACATGCCTGCAGCCCCTCTCTGGGCTCATAGTCCACACTGCAGGTGGGAAAGTCATAGTATGAACATCACCTCCCTAGGCTGCAGTTCATCTGTTCGGAGGACATAGGACACCGGGCGGCTATTTATCCAGGACCGTGACCTCTCCAGCAGAGTAAGTCTTTACCTGGGGCCTTTGGAAACCCCTTGGGACCTTGGACTTCCCCCACTGGTGGCTCTACTATCGCTCTTGATATTAGGGCTAATTCTGGGTACCCCAGTATTGTGATGCAACACCACTTGGCTTCCTTAGGGACCTCTCGACCACCTGGCATCTTTCTACTAGGCCAAAGATGTTGCCTTTATTTTGGGGGTCGCCCTGGGCAACTCAGTTCTGTACTGGCCTTGGAAGGGAGTGGATAAACCTGTCCATTACGACCCACTCTACCAACTGGGCAGGGGGACTCCATCTGCAACTTCTGTACCAGATGTAGCAAATCAAACATTTGAGAGTGAGGGGGTTTATCACCGGAATACACCCAGTGGTGGACCCTTTGAGATTGTACAGACAGTCACCCCCTGAGCATGCCAGTCTATCAGTTTTTAGTTTGGCATATTCCAGCATATCTTGTAAAGTCAAGTCATAACAAGCCTTCTGGGGCTCGCCAGTTAGATAGGGGGCCGGCACCTCCGCCCACTGCTCCGGCGGCAGCTTTTCCCGCTCTGCCACCCTTTCAAACACAGTTAAAAAGGCTTCCACAACATTGCTCGGGTCATTTTTTTAATCGCCCATCTTACCGCCTTCCCTGGGAGAGGGGCTGCTGGCCTTCCACAAACCACCTCTGCGAGCAAGTCAATCTGCTGCTGTTGCATCTGTTGCTGTTGTATTTGCAACAGATTTTTAATCAGGTCCTCCATTTTACTGAACGTCTTTTGCTGTCTTGTGGTGGTTTTTATCCAGGACATGCAGAACCCCTCTCAACACAGTGTGCTGGAGCAAACTTCCGGGTTTCAAATCACTGAAGCCAATAGACTCAGTGAAACCTATCTCCTCTTCAGCACTTTGCCAGTGACTTTGTCACAGTATACATATTGTGTTTTGCAAACTTTTATTGTATTTTTCTTAAGGGAGCCGTGGGGTGACAGAAATACGCAATTATGGTGTTTTGATATTTTAACTCATAACGTTTACAGACTGGGTTAATTTACATTTAGATAGATCAGATTTTTATGAACATGGAAGTAACAAGCGTATTTTTTTTCAATCCATTTTTAATGGGAGAAAAGGGGTGTAATTTGAATGTTTATTTCTTTTTTTGCCCCATTTTTTTGTATATTTTAGACTGATGCCGACTATTTAAAATAACGGGCATCAGCCGCATTAGGAGGGACCTCAGCTCCCGAGCCCCCCTACATGTGGTCACCTCAGCGTGAAAGTATAATTATGCCCATATGTGTGATGAGGGTGATTACAAACGTTGTACAGTAGAGTAGATTGGCACCATATAAGCAACAGGAAAACAAATGAGCAAGTTCATGAACATTGGTCACTAAAAACATGAAAAATTACCAAAAGAACAATTAAGCAAAATTATTTTTCAATTAAAAAGTCAGCTATGAATAAATTCCTAAACATTACGTAAATGTAATAAGATATTGCAAAAAGAGCACTTTTCCTGTTATATTCAGGACGAGTAACATAATAAGCTTACAGGGTGGGGACTGCAGATTAATCAGAAGATTATAGTTTGCAATGTGGAGTGGCGGAGACCGTATCTGCTGATATGGATTCCCCTTACTGGCATATTATCTGAGCATCCCTGCATCTTCAATAATAATTAATAAAGTATACAGAAAGATTGACATTTATACAAATCTTTAGTATATTCTTGTAGGATTCCAAAATGTGAACCTGAACTCTTATTTGTCTAAGAGGTCCCCCATACCCAATGTAAAGTCTTATCCACAAATTACCTGAAAAGATGTGAAACATAGATGAAAAGACAAGGAGGGGGATAAAACAAAGGCTATTAGGTGCCCACTGTATTTTATACCCTTGTTTCTGTGTGATCAGTAGAATCACAGTATGCTGTGCACTGATCTGCTTTGTGAACTATATTTAGTGTGGGTTGATGAGCAGAGCAGGACTAATCGTTAGCTGGGTTGATCTCATTCTTTAAGAAAAGGAAAAAAAAGGAATGCCGTACATATCCAATTAAAAGAAAAAATATATATATAAAAAAAAAAAAAGTGACAACCCAATCTTAACAGAAGAGGTTTATCTTCAGGGACATTGTGTGTCCAAATAATGTAATGCTGCATGGAAGCTATTTAAATCAATGGCCATCCGTGTAATGCTAGGATAAGTTGGGTCAGGTGGAGGAGCTGTGATGAGTCGCTCATAGTGGAAGGTCAGAAGCCGGGAGCCCCGTCTATGATGTCCATATGCTCTAGCAGTAGGAAGTGCAGGAATACAGACACATAGCCATCATTTCTGCACTAATTATACCAGTAGTGTAACCTGAAGCTCATGGGCCCCAATACAAAATCTCCAAAAGGGCCCACAACTACCTTGGGATTTAATAGTTATCTGTCTTATTATAAAGGCCAAAGGGATCCATTGGAACTCTCTCGTCTCCAGGGACCAAGTGTTACTGCAACTCCTACATCCACTTTAGTTACTCCTCTGATTTATGCACCTAGACGCAGACAAGGCAAACAAAACAATAAAACTGAACACAGTCACCTAAATGAAAAAAAAAAAAACATTTCATGAGAATCTGACATAATTGCTGTCACCTCCTATCCCCCATCAATCATTTTCTTATGCCTCACCGTGGAACATACAGTGGGGAAAAAAAGTATTTAGTCAGCCACCAATTGTGCAAGTTCTCCCACTTGAAAAAAAGATGAGAGAGGCCTGTAATTGACATCATAGGTAGATTACAGCTATGAGACTCAAAATGAGAAAACAAATCCAGAAAATCACCTTGTCTGATTTGGCAAGATTTATTTTGCAAAAATGGAAAATAAGCATTTGGTCACTAACAAAAGTTCATCTCAATATTTTATTATATATCCTTTGTTGGCAATGACAGAGGTCAAATGCTTTCTGTAATTCTTCATAAGGTTGGCACACACTTTTGGTGGTATGGAATCTATGATTCTATGAAATCTCCTTGTCTGATTTGTACTGCAGAAAAGATGTGGATTTCAGTCCGCGCTGCCCAAATAATAGATTTCCAAGACATAGTAGCAGTTAAGAAGTGGTTTAATCTACGAGTTTCAGGGTGAATACCACCCCTTCTTCAGGAAAATGTCTATATGTGGTATTTTCCTGAAGGGGTGGTATTCACCCTGAAACGCGTAGATTAAACCACTTCTTAACTGCTACTACGTCTTGGAAATCTATTATTTGGGTAGCGCGGACTGAAATCCACATCTTTTCTGCAGTGTATTGTATTGTAGGGTCGTCGACCGACCTGTGGATCTGCGGCAGCCTCTCCTACATGTGCTTTAACCACCTTATACCAGATGAGCAGCTTCCTACTTAAAAAGTGCTAACTTACTATCGGATAAGACCCTATTGCGCTTTGTGTCTCCCTTGCTTTATCTATTAGCTTGTCTGATTTGGCAAGATTTACTTTGCAAATTATGGTGGAAAATAAGTATTTAGTCACCTAAAAACATACAAGATTTCTGGCTCTCACAGACCTGTAACCTCTTCTTTAGGAGGCTCCTCTGTCCTCCACTCATTACCTGTAGTAATGGCACCTGTTTGAACTTGTTATCAGTATAAAAGACACCTGTCCACAACCTCAAACAGTCACACTCCAAACTCCACTATGTTGAAGACCAAAGAGCTGTCGAAGGACACCAGAAACAAAATTGTAGCCCTGCACCAGGCTGAGAAGATTGAATCTGCAATAGGCAAGCAGCTTGGTGTGGTGAAATCAACTGTGGGAGCAATGATAAGAAAATGGAAGACATACTAGACCACTGATAATCTCTTTCAATTTGGAGCTCCACGTAAGATCTCACTCCATAAAGTCAAAATGATCACAAGAACAGTGAGCAAAAATCCCAGAACCACACGGGGGTACCTAGTGAATGACCTGCATAGAGCTGGTGCCACCGTAACAAAGGTTACGATCAGTAACACACTACGCCGCCAGGGACTCAGATCCTGTAGTGCCAGACGTGTCCCCCTGCTTAAGCCTGTACATGTCCAGGCCCATTTGAAGTTTACTAGAGAGCATTTAGATTATCCAGAAGAGTATTGGGAGAATGTCATATGGTCTGATGAAACCAAAGTAGAACTATTTGGTAGAAACAAAACTCGTCGTGTTTGGAGGAGACAGAATGCTGAGTTGCATCCAAAGAACACCATACCTACTGTGAAGCATGGGGGTGGCAACATCACGCTTTGGGGCTGTTTCTCTGCAAAGGGACCAGGACGACTGATCCATGTACATGAAAGAATGAATGGGGCCATGTATTGTGAGATTTTGAGTGCAAACCTCCTATCAGCAAGGGCAATGTAGATGAGACGTGGATTGGTCTTTCAGCATGATATGATCCCAAGCACACCACCAGGGCAACGAAGGAGTGGCTTCGTAAGAAGCATATGAAGGTCCTGGAGTGGCCTAGCCAGTCTCCAGATCTCAACCCCATAGAAAACCTTTAGAGGGATTTGAAAGACCAGGTTACCCAGCAACAGGCTCAAAACATCACTGCTCTAGAGGAGATATGCATGGAGGAATGGGCCGACATACCACCAACAGTGTGTGGCAATCTTGTGAAGACTGAGGCTTTGTGCACACGTTGCGGAATTGCCATGGAAATTTCCGCGGCAATTCCGCACCTCCCTGCTGCGGGAAATCCGCATATTATAGGTATGCGTATTCCCGCTAAAAACTAGCGTTTTGCAAGCGTAATTAGCTTGCAGAATTCTAGCGTTTTACAAGCGATCTGACAGGTTGGTCACACGAGTCAAACAAGTGTTTGACTCGTGTGACCAACTTTTTACTATTGATGCCGCCTGTGTCGCATCAATAGTAAAAAGATCTAATGTAAAAATAATAAAAAAAATAATAAATAATGATATTCTCACCTTCCGGCGGCCCCCGCAGCTTTCCCGCCTCTCAGCGACGTTCCCGCCAATCGCGTTCCCAGGCGTCCTTTGCGACAATCGCCCCGATGACGAAGCATCTCGCGAGACCGCTACGTCATCTGGGTGATTCTCGCAAAGGACGCCTGGGAACGCGATTGGCGGGAGCGTCGCTGAGAGGCGGGAAAGCTGCGGGGGCCGCCGGAAGGTGAGAATATAATTATTTTTTATTTTAATTATTGTTTTTACATGGATATGGTACCCAGGGCCTGGAGGAGAGTCTCCTCTCCTCCAGACCCTGGGTACCATCCGCACATGAACCGCTTACTTTCCGCATGGTGGGCACAGCCACATGCGGAAAGTAATTGGTTCAATGCATTCCTATGGCGGCGGAATCGCCGCGGTTCCGCAAAAAAGAATGAGCATGCTGCGGATTCTCCCGCGGAAAAACCCGCAGCATGTGCACAGCATTGCGGAATCCCATAGGCCATATAATGTGTTGTATTGTGTAAGCGGTTTTGCCGCGGTTCCGCGGCGTTTCCGCCGCAAAACCGCTAGGAATCCGCATTGTGTGCACATGCCCTTACAGAAAACATTTGAACTCTGTCATTGCCAACAAAGGATATATAACAAAATATTGAGATGAACTTTTGTTAATGGCCAAATACTTATTCTTGCCAAATCAGACAAGGTGATTTTCTGAATTTGTTTTCTCATTTTGACTCTCATAGTTGTGGTCTACCTATGATGTCAATTACAGGCCTCTCTCATCTATTTAAGAGGGAAAACGTGCACAATTGATGGCTGACTAAATACTTTTTTTCCCCACTATATCTATCCTGTATCTAAATGGCACCATATGAGGGGCTTATTTAAAACATATTTTAGGTATTATAATGGAGGATACAGTTAGAGTATCACCCAGTCTGTTAATTTCCATGGTTTTTACTATAAAAGTCCCTTTCCATTTTTTTTTATTTCTATATTTGCTAGCCATCAGTAATATATGTACAGGACATGCCCCAAAATACTTATTGGTAACAGTTTTCTGACATCTCTGGCCCTATCCTCCATCTGGTGACAGCAACCCTTTCTTGCCAGCTCACTCTGCAGACCGTTATTCCCATCCTAATGGAAGTCTATGAGAGCTTTGTTCCGAGTCTCAAACTTAAGGCTCACTCACAGGAGTGTATACATCGGACGAGTGCTTTCCGATTTTTTATCAAATAGCATTCGGACTAATGTTGTTCTATGGGGCAGTGCAGATCTGCGTTTTTTTCTAATACCAATTCGGCATGGGGAGGGGGGTGGATAAATTAAAATTGCAGCATGCTGTGATTTTCAGCGCAAACCTTATGGCATGCACCCATTCCAGTCTGTGTGCACTTGGAAATCATCAGACATTTAAGTACAGTCCAATTTCCGCTGATTCACAGAAGGGATACATTTTGTTTTCCATCTTCTTGTGACAGCGTGCTACGATTTTCTTATCAGAGAGAATAGGACCACACTAAGCTGAAGATCTGATCAGAGTGTCATTAACATAATCGATACAATTCTCTCACATGAGAAATCTACGCTCATGTGAACAAGCCCTTAGATTGAGAAGTGACTTCTGGTTCATATAGCAAACACTGGAGTAAGCCGGCTGGTCACAACTATAGTCGCATGATCCAGGACATGAGCAGAAGAAAGCTGGAAATGCGGGATTCTTTTAAATCACACTCTGAACATACAGTAATGATACATATAAAAGGATAGTGATAAAAAAACATCTAAAAAATAGGGCACACAACGTACTCTAATAAATGCCATCTGCTCAAGGAGCAGAACTTTAATGATAACATCACAATTTTAGCAATTGATTTGGCTGACAAAGTTTGTAAATTAATAAAAGGGTGTTATTTTAGTGAAAGTTTGCCTAAGAGGAGAAGATAGACCCAGTAGTCCTCTATTTCAGAGCCTAGGTGTGGAAGGTCTGGTAGGGATCATCAGGACATACCACCAGCCTATGGAGCAGAATAGAGAAATTACCTCGCAGTTTTTCATCAGCACATAGATCCTGCGTAACTACTCCCTTTCAGGGAATCAGCTGCCTGAATTTAATCAGACTGGGTTAAGAAACAGTAAAAATACATTAGGCAGTAAGACTCCCTTTTAAAACATGAGGAAACCCTGTTTTAGCCTCTGCACGCTTACAGACAGGTCTACTGATCTGTGTATCCAAGGTAAGGTTTCCATACATCCGTATCAATTTTTATTATTGCCTCAAGTAATATCTAATGTCCAAAAGGCATGAGGCTTTGGCACCAGTTCCTACTACAAAATTGCTGAGCTACAATGAAAAACCCAACATTTAGCATTTTCTGATACAGCTCCTTAAGGGTACATGACCACGATCAGGAAGGGCAGCGTTTTGGATGCAGTTCACCTGCGCTGCGCTCTACATTACAAGCACAGTCTTGTGTTAGTCTCCGTTGCATGGTTTCACCCATAGCCATTCATTAGATGCAGTAAATTAAATATGGTAAAACTGCAATGTTCAGTGAACACACACAGATTTAATTGCGTGAGTAGAACCCATCGTTTTGGAGTCCAAAACGCTACTATTTCCTGATCGTGGGCACATAGCCTAAAAGGTTCAGCACAATAACTGAGGCGTTGGATGAATGTGAACAATCTCATAGAAAACTAATCTGGAGGAAAAAAAAGATGGATGACTGGAGGAGGCCTAAACCATAATGTAACATTGCGCAGCCATATACCACCTACCATTGGCATCCTGTACTCCAGTCAAAGCTCCAACAGCAGCTGCCGTCTCCCCTGACAAAACGATCTGTCCTCCTCCTTGTAGAGTGGCCTCTGCCAACGTTGCTACTGCATGAGCCGCTGCCTCACTATAATTAGACAATCAACATAGAAAAAAAAAAATAACACCATTAAATAAGCCCTTCTACATATAGGAAAGCTACAGCTCTGCAAACATAGCAGCAAACCCTGTACATGAACATATGTTTTCTTTATGCCAAGAAAGTCACCAGTAAAGGCTGATCGTGAATGGCATGTGATCTGCAAGCAGGATCTTAGGATGGGGAGTTGATCAAATCGATTTAGAATTTGTGGGAAAAGTTTCAGTAAATCCCTGCTGTTTGTATACATGAGTCCAGTGGGCAGATCTTTCCAGAGATAGCTGTCAATCAGAGTAGGACTGCCCACTGGACTCGTATGTATACAAACACCAGAGATTTCAATGCATAAAATACAAGTTATACTGAATCTTTTCCTCACAATCCTATATATAGTTCTGCTCAGCTCCACCTGCTCTATACCATGATGTCCACAGATCAGACAGGTGTGACAGGTCCCCTTTCTAGCTTATAAAAATTCTGACATATGGCTAGAACAGGCCATCACTTCAGTATCAACAGGAGCCACATCTTGCTGTAATATACAATATTGGTATCCCACAACACCAACTCACTCAAGTCATCAGTAATTACCAAAAGTAGATTTCTTTGTTGCCACTGGACCCCTCACTAATAAGGAGCATGCAGGACTGGTCACTACATTTAAATGAATTACTGTTGCGACAGTCCGCATACACAGCTATGGAGAGCTTTCATAGCTTGCTCTTGCATCTATATATATATATAATATATATATATATATATATAATATATATATATATATATATATATATATATATATATATATATATATATAAAAAAAATACACACACACACACACACACACACACACACACACATATATATATACACATATATACACACACATACATATATACATACACTGCTCAAAAAAAAATAAAGGGAACACTCAAATAACACATCCTAGATCTATTGAATGAAATATTCTCATTGAATACTTTGTTGTGTACAAAGTGGAATGTGCTGGCAACAAAACCACACAAAAATCATCAATGGAAATCAAATTTATTAACCAATGGAGGCCTGGATTTGGAGAGACCCCCAAAATGAAAGTGGAAACAAGTCAAAAAGAAAATCAAAACAAGACAAAATTAAAGTGGAAACAAGTCAAAATGATGCTCAGTATTGTGTGTGGCCTCCACGTGCCTGTATGACCTCCCTACAATGCCTGGGCATGCTCCTGATGAGGTTGCGGATGTTTTCCTGAGGGATCTCCTCCCAGACCTGGACTAAAGCATCTGTCAACTCCTGGACAGTCTGTGGTGCAACGTGACGCTGGTGGATGGAGCCACATGAGGTCTGGCATTGTCCTGCATTAGGAGGAACCCAGGGCCAACCGCACCAGCATATGGTCTCACAGGGGGTCTGAGGATCTCATCTCGGTACCTAATGGCAGCACATAGAAGGCTGTGTGGCTCTCCAAAGAAATACCGCCCCACACCATTACTGACCCACTGCCAAACCGGTCATGCAGAAGGATGTTGCAGGCAGCAGGTTCACACTCAGCACGTGACAGAAATGACAGAGTCTGGAGACGCCGTGCAGCGATCTGCTGCCTGCAACATCCTTCAGCATGACAGGTTTGGCAGTGGGTCAGTAATGGTGTGGCATTTCTTTGGAGGGCCACACAGCCCTCCATGTGCTCACCAGAGGTAGCCTGACTGCCATTAGGTAACCGAGATGAGATCCTCAGACGCATTGTGAGACCATATGCTGGTGCCGTTGGCCCTGGGTTCCTCGTAATGCAGGACAATGCCAGACCTCATGTGGCTGGAGTGTGTCAGCAGTTTGTGCAAGATGAAGGTATTGAAGCTATGGACTGGCCTGCCCGTTCCCCAGACCTGAATCCGATTGAGCACATCTGGGAGGGCATGTCTCGCTCCATCCACCAACATCAAGTTGCATCACAGACTGTCCAGGAGTTGACGGATGCTTTAGTCCAGGTCTGGGAGGAGATCCCTCAGGAAAACATCCGCAACCTCATCAGGAGCATGCCCAGGCGTTGTAGGGAGGTCATACAGTCACACTGAGACACACACAATACTGAGCATCATTTTGACTTGTTTCCACTTTAATTTTGTCTTGTTTTGATTTTCATTTCGACTTGTTTCCACTTTCATTTTGGGGTCTCTCCAAATCCAGGCCTCCATTGGTTCAAAAATGTGATTTCCATTTATGATTTTTGTGTGATTTGGTTGTCAGCACATTAAACTTTGTACAGAACAAAGTATTCAATGAAAATATGTCACTCATTTAGATCTTTCAATTGCATTCAATGGGGATTATAGTCACCAGGTGCCGTCGTAGCGTGGCCAAGGGACCTCCATTCTCTTGAGAGGGTACCAGTAGTATCTCAAGAAATGTCTAAGGTCCCTTTTCTTCTGTAACTCAATTTGTGAGGTTATTTTTATAGATGATTGTTTAGCATGCACGTACCTACTGTACAGCACATGCAAAATTACCAAAGTTTATGAAGAGTGACAACCATACAAATGCATCTGAATATCATGGTGACATAGTGTAAGCAGTAGACTGCCCTGCTGCACTTTATGTGAGGTGACATCCTCTTTAATTAAAAAAAAACATAAATAAATTGCAACACGAAGAATTAAAAGTCATTGAATTATTTAAATCACGGGATCGGTAGGCATTTTAATGATATGCAAATGATGAAAAAAATGGAAACAAAATTGTCAAAACATCTTGATTATTTCAGCATTCAGTATGAGCAACAGACGCAGAAATTCACGCACTTTCACACCTTGGTATGACGTCAATGGGGTTATTATTGGTGGTCTACAGAATGTTCTGCCATGCTGAATACACTTGGGCACAGAAATCAAAAACCACTGTTGGCAGCTTACTTTGCAATTGCAGACATCACAGATGTGCTTGATGGGAGACAAGTCAAGGAATGCGGCAGGCAACTGTCGCGCATTTAGACTATATAGGCTGCTCAAAGTAGCACAAGGAACATGTAGCCTGGGTCTTGTTATGTTTAACGATGTTCCCTAGGACACTATGAAGAAATGGCCGTACCAATGTTTCTATTATTTATTATTATAGCGCCATTTATTCCATGGCGCTTTACATGTGAGGTGGGATATACATAATAAATACAAGTACAGTAATCTTAGACAATACAAGTTCCGACTGGTACAGGAGGAGGGAGGACCCTGCCCGCAAGGGCTCACAATCTACAAGGGATGGGTGAGGATACAGTAGGTGAGGGTAGAGCTGGTCGTGCAGTGGCTTGGTGGATCGGTGGTTACTGCAGGTTGTAGGCTTGTCGGAAGAGGTAGGTCTTCAGGTTCCTTTTGAAGGTTTCTATGGTAGGCGAGAGTCTGATATGTTGTGGTAGAGAGTTCCAGAGTAGGGGGGATGTGCGGGAGAAATCTTGTATGCGATTGTGGGAAGAGGAGATAAGAGGGGAGGAGAGGAGATCCTGTGAGGATCGGAGGTTGCGTGCAGGTAGGTATAGGGAGACGAGGTCACAGATGTATGGAGGACACAGGTTGTGGATGGCTTTGTATGTCATGATTAGGGTTTTGAACTGGAGTCTTTGTGTAATGGGGAGCCAGTGCAGGGATTGACAGAGGGGAGAGGCCGGGGAAAAGCGGGGGGACAGGTGGATTAGTCGGGCAGCAGAGTTTAGAATAGATTGGAGGGGTGCGAGAGTGTTAGAGGGAAGGCCACAGAGCAGGAGGTTTCAGTAGTCGAGGTGGGAGATGATGAGGGCATGGACTAGGGTTTTTGCAGATTCCTGGTTGAGGAATGTACGGATCAGTGAGATATTTTTGAGTTGAGTTCTATGACTGATCCATTCTGTTCTGGAGGTCTATGTTCTTCAGCGATGAGGCTCACTCTTGCCTTGTATGCAATGATAGCCAGAGATTGATCTGGTGACCAAGTGAGCATTCATGAAAGAACGTAACAGGTCCTACTAGCTGGTTATGGGTGGTATGGATGGACTTTAGTACAGAAGTCGGGGCACTCTATTTTTCACTGCAGGTAAAATGCAGCCGGAGGTTACAGGTTAAATTGATTTAGCCGTGGAACTAGTGATACAGCTATTTCTTTAAAGAGAGCAGGTTTTTTTTTTTAAATCAGGTGGTATGTTTATCGTACTACTGTGAGCTGCCTACATTGCCTAAAGCATTTTAGGACTTGTCTCCCATGGAGCACACATAGAATGCAGAGAGTTGGCAATTGCAAAGGTAGCTGTCAGCCGTGGTTCTTGATGATTTGAATGCCCAAATGCATTCAGCGTGGCAGAACATTTCTCAGACAACCATTAATAATCTCATTAATAGAATGCCAAGACATGCAAGTGCAATGGATTTCTGCACATGTCGTCCCTACTCTATGTTTAAATGAAGATGTTTTGAAAAAGTGGTTTCCATTTTTTCATCATTAGCATATTTATTAACAATTCTGTCTATCAATCCTGTAGAATTATGAAAATCCTTCTTGGTGGTGTAATCGCAATGTTAAGGACAGTAGTTAAGAACTGAAAAAAAATTCAAAAGTTTGCAAATAAATAAAACTGGATTTTTGGAACAATTTTCCAAGACCCGCAAAATTTTATTTTTCTGTTAATAGAGCTGAATCTTCTGAGTGGCGAGAGTGTTATTGCAATTAATTTGAAAAATTACAATTCTATTTTTTTTTTAATCTTTGATTTTATATTTTGATAGGACTCACTTAAACAGAGGCAGTGATACCAAATATGTTTTGTTTATTTGTGTAAAATGGGAGTCAAATTTTAATTTTAAAAAACTTTTCTTTTATTGTTTTAGTCTTTTCAGTGGACTTGAACCTGCGATCGTCTGACCACTTTTACTAAATACTGCAATCAGCTTGTGGATGATCTTTACAGGAGTACCCAAATAGGTGTGGGTCATGGTATAACCCATTGATATCCAGAGATTGTGGTTTGGAGGAAAGCAATGTGAACTGGTGTGCACACTGATGAACACTATTAAAATGCCACTGTCTGATTATCATTAGCATTTAAATGGTTAACAGCACCATCCAGCTCAGCTCCTGTTAGAGACTGATGCTGGACATGTAACATATTCTACTATGACAGGAGGCAGCTCAGCTACAGCGCCCTCTCCACATGCGGTGACCCCATACATTGTGGTAATTTAGCGATAAGGGGGTTAATAAAAAATAAATAATACCATTTGATCATGATAATGCAAATTTTTCTACACTTCACGGACACAAATAATCATACTGCAGTAAGTTTTTTGGTTTTTTTTAGCAAAATTGAGCCGTCCCTCCCCTCTCTTCTGTAAGAGCACCCTCTGCTGTTCTAACACTGCATGGTACATTTCCAAATTTTAGTGAGTTGCTATTTGTGCTGCCGTTTTTCCTTAATATTTGTTCCCTGGTAATATCTCTACATATAAACAGAAAAGATAATACATTAATGAATAAGAAAACACAAACATCTACCCAAATGACAATATATGAATCTTGGAAAGCTCTGGAGAGGGGCAGAAGCACACCACACACAAAATAGGGCAAGAACCGTCTGGTAAAGGATAAGTAGAAACGATGGTAGCGGGCACAACACCTATATAATCGCGTGAAGTCGCAGCTGCTGCTCTGTGGATGGAGGAAATGGCTCCTCCAGATGTACAATTACAAATATGGGAACTGTCATGTTTAGGAGGGCTGAGCTGTATTCCAAATCGATTTTTATTAATACCAATGCGCTTCTGCTAAGGAACGGAGCCTTTCTCAAAGTAAAGTGTGCAGGGTACAACTGGAGGCTTCAAGTAGGGTAAGATTTCTCTAAGAATCATGAGGAAAGCCCCTAAAGGGGAGGAAGTCACTTAAGAAAAAATGTTAAAACACAGAGAGGGTGAAGTGGTTAACAAAGTGAATTTAAAAAAAAAAGTAGGGAAGGAGAAAGGAGATGGGAAGAAAGTTAAAGCATGAGCAAGAAAATTGATTTGTAGAGAAGTGTGACAGAAAGATGTGAATGTTAAGAATTGTGAAATAAGTGGAAGCAGTACATAGAAAAAAATGGACACTTACTTTCCTTTTCTCTCCATCTACTTTTATTACTTAAGTTTTCCACTTATTTCCTTTCACAATTCTTAACATTCCCTTCTCTCTATCACACTTCTCTACATATCAATCTACTTGATCATGTTTTAACTTTCTCCCTGCTCCTTCCCTAGTTTCTTCTCATTTTTTTTTAATTCACTTTATAAAGTACTCCACTCTCTCAGTGTTAACACTTTTTCCCGTTATCTTGCTCCCCCCTACCCTCTAGGGCTGTTCTCATGCTTTTTGGAGCCATTTTATCTATTTAAAGCCTCCTGTAGCACCCTGCTCACTTGGTTTTCATACCTAGAGAAAGGTGCTGGTCTGGCGCTGAAACGCGTTGGTATTAATAAACGTTTTGGAATCCCAAGGCTCTTCATTCCCGCAGCGCAGACCATCTTAACGTGACAGTTTTCATTTTTGCCAATATATGAATCTTATGACTGAAGGGGCTGAACTTAACATATGTTTGCAGATATTGATCCATATACCAGCTAACAAGCTAAAAATCTTAAACTCTCCTTAGATTTGTAATATACCTATTAAGAGCCATTGTCACAGTGGCTCCTGGTGCCATATCGTGGGATGCTGCAACAGCAGCCTCAGCAAGGGATGCTACGGCTTGAGTGGCTTCAGAAGCTTGAGTAGTTTGGATGGTCATCTCTCCCCCTTGAAGTGTTGCCCAGTTCTGCTCCACCTGTGGGAAAACATTTTTGGTGACAAGAATGCTTAGCATGATGTTGCTACAAGATTTAACATTCTTATGTCCGGTTGTGCTGTTGTACAGCCGTCAGATGTTGTATGTAAAGCAATGCTCCTAGGGAATAAAAGCTCCTTACATATGCCATGTGATGCAGTATTCTACTATATTTTTATATTTCACATAAAATTAACAGATATCACAAATAAACTTTAAAGGCTCAGTATGAAATGGGAGCAAACAGAGTAACTGTAAGGTCCACCGCAATACCCAATTGAAATTCCGCACAAAACAGCCAGAATATGGCCTGGAGCAGGAAAGTTTTTCTAAATAGAAAAAACTTTTTTTTAAACAAACGTAGAGGGGTTGCCCCACGAACAAAGTACACATTAGTTAATCGATTTTAGAAAAAAAGATTGCAATAATGTAATATGTTATGTAAGAGCAGTAAAAAGCATATGGCCCAATGTCATAACTTAAATATGTAGTAACAAAGGATAAAACATCTTGAATGCTACAGATAAAGTAAGCTGCAATTGCAGATACAGTTGACAGTGCGATGCTGGTCGGAGGATCCGCCCGGGATCATGGGCCAAATATACTCACTCTGCGGGCCAGATTTGGCCCATGGGCCAGAGTTTGACATATGTGGCCTAGAGCATGATGCCTCTCACCTTCATGTAGACATAAAAAATGTAGTTGCACTAATAAGGAGAGAAATGTTAAATGGAATTTCAAAAAAGATATATAAGATACTCTTCATGATTTCTGTATTTTTCAGACAACAGGATGCACATAACTAAAAGACGCATACCCAGTTTTTGACAACAGAAAAGAGGAAGAACATATTTCCTACTGGTTATTAAAATTTACCTGCC
Source organism: Oophaga sylvatica (assembly GCA_033576555.1). Classification (NCBI taxonomy): domain Eukaryota; kingdom Metazoa; phylum Chordata; class Amphibia; order Anura; family Dendrobatidae; genus Oophaga; species Oophaga sylvatica. The sequence continues at coordinate 329,244,562 of JARQOD010000004.1, forward strand.
AGTGTAAAGTGGACATGTCAATATCATTAATTTTAATGCACTAGGTGGAAAATTTGTTAGCTTAGCGCATGACACCGTACACATTACTGCATTTTGAAGTTCGCTCCTTTCAAGTGATTGATCACATGACCTGAAATAAGTTTCTGCATCTGGGTAGCTTTAGAGATATGCATGTGCTGCTAGTTTTCTGATCTCTCAGTGGAAGGATGAAGTGTCAGCGTACTTCTTGATCATAGGAGGCTGCCTTCGGACAATAAAATGTACCCACTTTTTAAAAAGATTTCTTTTTAGCTACAAAGTGTGTTTTATAGTCCAAAGATTACGATGAATTACTGGGATAAAATATACACATTCTTTACATGACATGTGTTGATCACTGAATAGGTATGGTAACAGGAGCTAAAGTCACCAGTCCTTCCGGTTACTGACTAACGTTCAGTTTGGCTGAACTATATGTTTTTAATTTGATTGCAAAAATGTACCTTTATTAAATAAGAATCAATGGATGACAATAGAAGCCAAAAGTTGTTGGGGCATTTCAGAATTGTCAGCAAGCCATCACCTCTTCTGAGTATAGGTAATAACGTGCTAAGATGCGAATAACCTTTACATTTCAGAGGAGTCACCAAGCTTTCTAAGATTACTAGGAACAAGGCATATAGAAGTCCAACATGCCTGAACCCTAAATATCACACCGGCCCACTGGGAGACAGCTGAAGGCCCATACACATACTTATCTCAAGTGTGTGGACATTCTCGGCTTTCTGAGTAAATTATTACCTTACCTCTCCATCACTGACTGTGGAATAATTGACTTGTGCAACGGTTACAGTAGTTGGCAGCTCTGATGCATCTGCAAGTGTGGCAACTGTAGCCCCTGTGCCGACCTGTAACAAAGAAAACGGCTATTTGATGCCATTGTTGACTGTACAAGTGTTCAGAATTTCCCCCATTGCACAAAACAACTCTGTTCAGATCTTACCAAGACTAAGCTCAGAGCATATTAACATTATCTAGTCAGTTCAACAAATGACAAGATTTGTTATATTAGAGAATTTCACCAAATGTTTCATGTTAAACTGGACACAGGATGCAATAGTGACTGCATATCAGAATAAATTTTTTTTTTCGTGTGTCTTAGTTGCAGAGATATTAGTAATACAATTTTTGGCACCTATTGATTTAACTTTAGGTTCAAGTTGGTGTTATTAGATTATTTTCATGGGGGGGAGGGCCTGTGTACTTGTGCCTCTATGCAATGACCAATCAGAAGCAGGCAGGAACATAGAAGTGCAGAAGGACATGTGATGAAGTCATCAGGATCACATGACCTAAATAATCTCTGAAGATATATTAAATAGCACAGAAGAATGGAAATATTAACTGGAGTTAATAGCGATTAGCAGACAAGCTCTGAAAGCTGCTGAGCTGGTGATTTAAAACTGCATCTCTCTTGAGAACATGGGAGGGTAACAAGGGAGAAAGGTAAGCAGCTAACTGCTGTATAGAAATCAATGGCCTGGGCAGAGGTGACTGGGATGTTAAGAGTTCGCCCCTCTCCTGGAAAGTAACTACTGCACTTTTGGTAAGGTACTGGAGAAAAGGCTCCATAAAAACAAACTGCACACTATAAAAAAAGATAAAATCTCTGTTTGCAGGAGAATGACAGCAGAAGCAGCAAGGAAATTGCAAACTTCATAATTTTCATGCTGTCTATTTAATTAAAGCAATTTAAAAACTTGAGAGCCCCCTTTTAATGTGTGCACATACTCCTATATTCTGAAACCCCTATGTTCTTGCACCAGCACAATCAAAATAGAAAATTCTTTAACAGAATGCATCCTGAAGATGATCTCCAGTTTAAGTACATAATTTAAGTAACCTCAGTTTGCAATCAAATAAAATTAAAACTATTAAGGTACTTTTTTATGGTTATTGAATTACATAAATAATTCAGGACTTTGCATTTGCTTAAAGATAATCTGTCAGTAGGCTCAATCCTCCTAAGCCATCCAACATGGGCATGCAAGTCACAGGAAGCGGAAAAAAAATTAAAACTTTAAATCTGCGATCTGGTGTTTTATTCCATATTTAATACGTAAATGAGCTGTTAACATCTATGAGACCGATACAGATCTACCCGAGTATCTGCCTCCAGAACGTATTTTTAAGGAAGAGTAATCTAAAGAAACAACTTTGCTTTCATAATCACACACAGCTCTGCAGTGAGATCAGAACTAACAGTACAGCGGAAGAACTTTGTCTCATTACAAACATTTGCAGTAGTTGTTCACTCATAGTGCTGGCAGCTCTCTTGTGCCTGATTAGAGCAGAATTTAATCTGGTCTCATTGCAAACACATTGCAGTGATGTCAGCTCTGCTAAACTTCCCCTCCCCCAACGCTGGCTGCCAGTAAGCTGGAAGAGAACACCTGCAGAACAAATGTATTAGTACAACAGAAGAGAACTTGGTTAGCTCTGCTGTACAGTGTTAGTTCTGATCTTACTGTAGTGCTGTGTGCCAGTATGAGGATCAGATTGTAGATATCAAAGTATCATTTTATTAAATTCTCTATAACCTACATACCCATATACACAGCTTAGGAGAGTTGATCCCATTGGCAGATTCCCTTAGGCCAACAATAGAAGAAAAAAAAGAAAAAAATAACAACCAAATGCAATCGTAAGCAAAAAGTTTAAGGGAACCTGTCACCATGAAATAGCAGTCCAATCTACAGGCACTATGTTATAGAGCAGAAGAGCTGACTAATTGATATAACAGGATTTTGGTTGCTTACCGTAAAATCTGTTTCTCGGAAGCCTTCATTGGGGGACACAGATAACCATGGGTGTATGCTGCTGCCACTAGGAGGCGCTGACACTATGCATATGCAAAAATAAAGGTTGGCTCCTCCTCTGCAGTATACACCCCACCGACTGCAAGAAGCAAATCAGTTAATGAGAAAGCAGTAGGAGAACAACATGATAGAATAACAAACGGACAACTCAACTGTAACAATAGCACATAGAAGAAGAAACAGGAGTTGTAGAAAAAAAAAATGGGAGGGTGCTGTGTCCCCCAATGAAGGCTTCCAAGAAACAGATTTTACGGTAAGCAACCAAAATCGTGTTTTCTCTATCGCTTTATTGGGGGACACAGATAACCATGGGACGTCCCAAAGCAGTCCATGGGGAGGGAAACAGCAGAAAACTCTATTGCGATCAAAGAGCTTACCACTGCCGCCTGCAAGATACCCCTGCATAGGCTGGCGTCCACCGAAGCGTAGGTATGGACCCGGTACAATTTGGCAAACTTGTGGATGGAAGACCGGGTTGCCGCTTTGCAGAGTTATAGGGCGGATGCCCCATGTGTACTGGCCAGGAGGCGCCCACTGCCCGGGAAGAGTGAGCATCTTCTTAACCAGTGAGCCTCCAAACTTACAGACCTGATCCAGCGTGCAAGATAGGAGATCCGACTTCCTAAGGGAAGCGGTCTTAGTGAGATAGATTCTCACTGCCCTGACCAGGTCTAGCCTGTTTAGTGAATTCTCCGGAGAATGAGTCGGAGCTGGACAGAAGGGAGTACAAAGTCCTCTATCAGGTGAAAAGTGGATACCACTTTGGGAAGGAAAGAAGGTGGAGGCTGCAACACCACCCTATTCTGGTGAAAAAAACCCTAGAGGGAAAGCTTTGACTTGAGAATGGGACAAAGGACTTCTGAAAGAAGATAGAGAAAACTGGTACCTGCCCCCTTTAGAGAACTAAGGGCAAGGCCAGCTTCAAGTCCTGCATGGAGAAAGGCCAAAATGGAGGGAAGCGACAAAGTCATTGATAAAAAAAAAAACATTGGACTCACACCAGAGGAAATAGGCCTTCCAGGTCCGATAACGAACCCCAGAAGACGACACCCGATCTGAGAAATCGGACGCTCTTAGAACCGCGGTTTCAACAGCCACGCTGTCAAATGAACCCAGAAGAATGATGATCTCTGCGGAACAAGACCTACTGGGTCAATGTGGTGCGATCAGAATGACCGGCACCCCTTCCGCTTTAATTCTCTTCAACATCCTGGGAAGAAAGGTAAAGGGGAGTAAGCAGGCAGGGAAGCGCGAATTGCGACCAAGGAATTGCACTGCGGATCCTGTCGGAAACGTCGTCTCCAGCCAGTGAAGAATCCTGGATACCTTGACCCTCGCCAGGGGACTCCTAGTCCCCCTTGGTGATCGATGTATGTCACCGCTGTGGCAATATTCGTCTGAATTCTGACCGGCAGACCACTGAGAAGCAGTTTTCCAGTGATGGAGGTAGAGAAGGATGGCCCTGATCTTGAGGACCTTAGAAAATTCCTGCGTCCTCATGGAAGCAATTAGTAAGCGGAGGGACTCCATCCTGAAGAGTCACAGGCGGATTCTCGAGTTCAGAAACAAGAGATCCAGAATGGGCCGAACCACGTCGCCCTCTTTTGGCGCAACCAACAGGTTTGAATAGAAACCTGTGAAGCATTCCTATTTCGGTACTGGAACGATAACCCCGTACAGAGGAGGGGGGCGAGCGGAACTGCCTTTTTGGAGGAGGCCTGCGAGGTTAGAACTGAGGAAGGAGGGAACTTGTGTCTCCAGCCGCCTCCTTAATGATCTAGTCCAATAGTGGAACCAAAAAGAGGCGGCCTCCCTGGAAGGGGAGATAGGTAAGTGACTTCTTTGATGAAAGGTCCGCTTGCCATGCTTTGAGCCAAAAGTTCCAACGAATGGCTCCCATATTGCCAAGTATGTCCAAGCATAGGGAACTTTGGTCTGCAAGGACGTCAAGCTCGCTCGGTGGAACTCCGCAATGATGCTCTCCTGAAGTTGTTTTGCCCATCTGGATATGGCCTTTGGCAGGGGCAAAGGCCGGACAAATGTAGAAGCCGCCGTTTCAAGGGCTGATTTTTCCAGCGATCCTATAATTCTATCGTTGGAATCCTTGTGGGAAGCTGGTGGGAGGACCGTGCTAGTCTGTGAACTGGCAAGTCCACAGCAGGGAAAGGCGTCCAGTTAGCGGTGAGCTCAGGGGAGAAGGGGTACCGGATGCCGAGGCACTTCCCTCTTTGAAAACATCTGGTCGGATTGTCCTTTTCCCTTTTGAGTACCTCCAGAACTTCAGCGTGTGGGACAAAGACCTTGGAAGTAGTTTAGACCGTCTAAATGAAACCGCCTGATCTGCGGGATTCGTAGAGGTATGTTTGATGCCTAAGGTCTGGTTGACAGCCACATTCAGGCTCTGCGCCATATCTATATGCTGGAGGCCTGTTCTGGATCCAGGTCCGACTCATGCCGTTAAGGCGTGTTCGAAGATGTGTCGTCAGATTCGGGAGAGGGGAACCCGGAAGAGGGACCTCGCCGAGAAGGCTCGGCTGGTGAGATTGGGCGGAAAAAAGGACTTAGACCGGTGCTCTTGTCCGGGCTTCTTGCGGCTTGAGATGTAAGGGCCCGGCGGAGAAACCTGTGATCCACTGGCGACTGCAGCTGGAAGAGGCAATCAGTCTATCACGGCCACCAGGGTCTGTGCTACCCTGGTGAAACCCATAATCGACTGCGTCAGAGAGGGAGCCCATCCCGGGATAGGGGTCTCAGACTCGCCTGGGGCAGAAAGGGACTCCTGGTAGTGGGTACTATGGGGTGCTGCAGGCCTGGCAGAGGGGCGAGGACGAAGACAAGCAAGTGTGGCGCCCCTGTGGGTCCAGTCGCCACAGAGATGTTGCACCTCAACCAGAGGTGTGACACCCCACTCCTAGGTAAGGAGGGAGCACCCCCTTAGACTCCAACACTGCATCCAACACACCATTATCCCCTGTAAATATATCCCCTTTTTGCTGAGTGCCCAGGGCCACGGACCGGGTCGCCGCCGTTACATCCCCCATAGAAGTCAATAGGCTCGGTTCCGAGTACCCCACGGCCCTGGTGGGTGGTTCACAAGCACTCCTTTGTGCCTAGGCATGGTGAGCAAGCAGACCAATAACAGCCCCAAATTGCCAAAAGGCTAGGGGACAGACTGATGCCAGTAGGTTGGGGGGCAGAGGAGAGACAGAGGAGGGTGTCAGCCCTGCAGGCAGAGCGACTCACAGTTTCAAAATAATAGCAGGGGCTCTGTGAAAAGTCATGCTGCTCCAGAAGATGGCATCAGACAAAAAGGTGTGCGCTGCTGCTGCGTGGGATCCCGCTCTCATGGGGTAGAGAAGGGGTCGGTACGGAGCGCTTGGTTCAGAGCCGCAATATGGCGGCTGCAGTCCTCGGAAGGGCTGAGAGAGGAGGGCGGAGCCTAAGCAGGGCTGTGAAGGAAGGGCAGGCGGAGAAAAGCCCGCCCGGAAGTCTGGGAGAAAGGGGCGGAGCCGGCGCCAAGACTAGGCCCGAAATTAAGCCGGGGCCTCAATTAAAGTCTGCGGCCGGCATCATTTGCTTTTTTAAGACACTTTCCTTTTTTTTGTATTGTAGTAGTTGCTGACATTTATTGCACTAAATTGATCAAAATGGTGCACGCGCTTCATGAATTTGGCAGAGTCAAACTTTCCTGCTTTTGGGACTTTTTGAGCAAAAAGTTGCAAAAGATACGACTTTTGAATTAGGTGAAGAAAATGGCTCCAGGAGAGGATTGGACTAGTGTTGCGCCAAATTAAGCGACTTTTTTAAAACTCGCAATTGAATAATCAGACAAAAAAAAACCATCTGGAATTCAAAAATATCTACGGTACATTCACAAAGCAGAAAAAAACATACAACAGATGAACACATATGAAACAGACTTAAAAAAAAAAGCACAAATAGAAAAATGAATTAGGTGCAAAAAACACAAAACTAGACAAAAAAAAAGAGAAACGCACGTGCAAATGATGAATCTAGGCCTGTATAACAATCTGGTCAGTTCCCCCTGCTTAATAAGATGATAACTGCAGATTGGACATTACTGTTATGACAGGTTCCCTTTAAATGGTAACAACTGTGTTAGCAAAAAAAGTTGGAGTTGTGTAAAGGCCAATAGGGTTGATAAAATTATAGAAAACCTCAACGCATTATGTAACATACACACACAAGATAGTTAGTGCATATATTCACTTGTGCCTATTAGATGGCCCATTTGCTTTTTCTCTTTGTCTATGACTTGTCAATCAAACTGTAAAAAAACTAAAACGTTAATAGGCAAACCTGTATTAGGGACACTGTGCCATCTGGGTTGCTGATAGTCTGTACCACAGTCTGTGAGGGCACAAAGTGAGCAATGCCATGGGCAGTTGCCACCTGTTGTGTTTGCTGATCCTCAAATGCATACAATAGATCTTCTCTACCATGCTGCTTATAACAGTTCTTCACTATTGTTCGTAATGCTTGAGTCCAGGAAACCTACAATATAAAAAGGATAGATGAGCTGTAGATTTCCACATGCATACTATGTATTGCTTCCATGTAATCGGAACGTGCACACAGTAGTACTAGGACTAAACCAGTTCTGTGTGGTGCAGAGGTAACAGGACCCTAAAGAGGTCTCTGTAGTTCTGCACAATGACAAAACGTTTTTTGTTTTTTTTTAACGGATTCTGTAAGCCATCAGATGAAAAACAGAAAAAAGGATTATGGTCCAACAAATATCAGAAGTCAGTGAATGTTATGGATAGGTGTAAAACTTTTGCGAGTACTGCAAATGAACAGTCCTTCTCACCTCGGAGTGATAAAGACTGGCTTTGAAGGCGGAAAAAGACGGATTTTGGTAAGAACTTACCTGTAAAATCCTTTTCAGGGAAGAAGGAAGGGAGACACAGTCATTACTAGTGGGTAGGCGGAGCCCACACAGGATAGAACACCTCAGATTAAAAAGAGTGTTGACCGGCCCCTCCAGCTTGGGCTCCTCCTACTCCAGCTGTCCAGTCCGTACACAAGCTAAGGAAGAGCAAATATCACCAGCGTAGCAACATAACCCCTTCTGAAGGACTTCAGAGAAAAAAACAAGAAGACAGGTTATGCATTAAGCCGAAAAAACCACACAGTCCCAGGTACTACTCACTGAACCTGACCACTGCGATGAGCTGGCAATGCTGGAAAAGAGCCTTAGTGCGCCGACCTCAGCCCAGATAATCGCTATCAGAGAAGGGTCACGCCGCATCTGAAAACACGACAACACACTTCTGCCATGGGAGGGATCTGTGTCTCCCTTCCTTCTTCGCTGAAAAGGATTTTACAGGTAAGTTCTTACCAAAATCCGTCTTTCAGCAGCAGATGAAGGAAGGGAGACACAGTCATTACTAGTGGGACGTCCCAAAGCAGTCCAAAAATAAGGGTGGGCAAAAAAATCAACAGAGGCAGATACCCAACAACCTAAATAAATGCGCAACTAGCGCTAAATACAAGTTCACAAGAACTTTAAACTACCGCCGCCTGCAGGACCCTACGTCCTAAGGCCGCATCAGCGGAAGCACTGACGTCCACCTTATAAAATTTTGTAAATGTGTGGACGGAGCGCCAGGTCGCCACCCGGCAGAGCTGAGCTGCCGAGGCTCCTTGATGAAAAGCCCACGATGAACCCACAGCCCTTGTGGAGTGAGCTCGAATCTTAATCGGGCAAGGTTCACCCTTAAGTCGGTAAGCCTCTAAAATGTCCGACCGAATCCAACGAGCTATAGAATCCTTGGAAGCTCGTTGCCCACGTCGACGACCTGCTGGAATCACAAACAGAGAATCCGACTTCCGAAAACTTTGAGTAATAGACAAATAGAACTTCAAAGCCCGCACCAAATCCAATGTGTGCAAGGCCCGTTCCTTCGCATTCCTTGGCTCCGGACAAAGCGAGGGCAACACAATATCCTGGTTAACATGAAACTGTGACACCACTTTAGGTAGAAAATCGCCCCGTGTGCGAAGCACTACGCGATCTGGGTGAAACTCCAGAAAAGGAGGCGAGCAAGAAAGAGCCGCCAACTCAGAAACCCTTCTCAAAGAAGTGACCGCCACTAGGAAGGCAACCTTCCAAGAGAGAAAGGAAAGATTAACAGAGTCCATAGGCTCAAAAGGCCCATGCTGAAGAGCCTCCAAGACAAGATTGAGCCGCCAAGGAGACACAAGCGCCTTCCGCGGCGGAAATTGACGGGTTACCCCGCGAAAAAAGGAACGTACGTCCCTACGCGAGGCGATAGCCTTCCGAAACAGCAAGGACAGAGCAGAAACCTGCCCTTTCAGAGTGCTAACTGCCAAACCCTTGTCCAGCCCGTACTGCAAAAAGGCCAACGCCGTCAAACGCAGAGACTTCAGGTCCGGGTGACGAACGGGCCCTTGGGTTAACAGGTCCGGGTGAAGAGGGAGTGGAAGTGGAGGCGCTGCCAGAAGCGACACCAGTGTCGAGAACCACGTCCTCCTTGGCCAATCTGGGGCTATCAACATAGCCGGGACTCTCTCCAGTCTGATCCGACGCAACACCAGAGGAAGTAAGGATATCGGCGGGAACACATAGATTAGCTCGAATTGGTCCCAAGGAGCCACCAGAGCATCCACCGCCACAGCCTTCGGGTCCTTGTACCTGGACATGAACGTCGGTAACTTGGCATTGAACCTGGATGTCATCAAATCCACTTGGGAGTTCCCCAACGGGAGCACAGCAGTGCAAAAATTTCCGGATGAAGACTCCATTCTCCGGGATCCATCTTTTCGCGACTGAGGAAGTCCGCTGTGATATTCTGAACTCCTGGAATGTGAATCGCAGAGATGGCTGGCACTCTGGCCTCGGCCCATACCAGAATTCGAGACACTTCCATCATGAGCCTGAAGCTCCTCGTCCCACCTTGATGGTTGATATACGCGACCGCCGTCGCGTTGTCTGTCTGCACTCGGACTGGTAGACCGCTTAAAGGGACCGTCCAGTGTTGGAGGCAAAGGAAAATTGCCCTCAATTCCAGGATGTTGATCGGCAGGACAGACTCTTCCAACGACCATACTCCCTGAATCCAGAGATCGTTCCAGACACCCCCCAGCCAGTCAGGCTGGCATCGGTGGTTATGATCGACCACCTCGGAGGAAGGAAGGACTTCCCCAGGGATAACGCTTCCGAACGTAACCACCATTCTAGAGACTCTCTCACCCTGTGGGAGATGATGACACTGCAATCCAGTGAAAACTGCGATCGATCCCAACGGTTCAAGATGAGCATTTGGAGAGCCCTGGAATGAAATTGGGCAAACGGAATTGCTTCCATTGACGCCACCATCAAACCCAGAAGGCGCATACACCTTCGAAGGGACATTGCCGTCGCAGACTTCATAACCTGTACATGACGAAGAAGACTCGCTTGCTTGTCTGGAGGCAGAGACACCACTGCTCGTACTGTGTCGAAATGCATTCCCAAAAACAGGATTGACTGCGACGGTTCCAGAGACGACTTCTCCCAATTGACCAGCCACCCGAAGTCCACCAGGAGCTGAAGGGATAGATTGCGAGCCGTCACCGCCTCCTCCTTTGAGGACGCCACAATCAAAAGGTCGTCCAGATAGGGAAGAATCGTAACCCCCTGTCTTCGCAGAATCGCCATGAGAGGAGCCAGAATTTTTGTAAAAACTCTGGGTGCTGAGGCCAACCCGAATGGCAGGACCACAAACTGGTAATGGTCCTGACCTATGGCAAAACGAAGGAAGCGTTGGTGGGCCCTTCCGAGGGGGACATGCAAATAAGCGTCGCGAATGTCGATTGACACCAAAAAATCGTTCTGCGACAAGGCCGCCACAACGGAGCGAAGTGACTCCATGCGGAATTTCCGGGTGCGGACATGCCAATTCAATCTTTTAAGATCCAGAATGGGGCGAAATTTGTCCTCCTTTTTGGGGACCACAAAGAGGTTGGAATAAAACCCTCTTCCCCGGTCCTCCGGTGGAACTGGTACCACCACACCCTTCTGCAGAAGGGAATCGACCTCCCGCAGTAGAGCGGCAAATAGCTCGGGCTCTGACGGAATGCGGGATTGGCAAAAACTGTCTGGGGGTCGAGAAAGAAACTCTATGAAGTAGCCTGCCGACACAACCCGCGTCACCCAGGCGTCCGACACGCGGGAAGCCCAAGTCGGTTAGAATTGGAACAGGTGACCTCCCACTCGAGAGCCCTCGAGTGAGACCCTGGCGTCAGTCCGCCTTAGCGGGCTTTTTGTCAGCTTCCCGCTTGTCTTGGCGGAAGCTCTGTTTCCAGGGAGTGCGGGATTTCTGAGCGTTCTTTTTTCCTGAAAAAGAGGGACGACCCGATCCCCAAGAGGGCTGACCGAACCGTCCCCTGGACCGAAAGGACCGCCGACTACTACCGGCACTATGCCTGCCAGACGCAGAAGTCACAGCTCTTCGCTGCGGTAAAGCCGTTTCTTTTGCCTTTGCCTTGGCAATCAGCTCCGTGAGGTCAGATCCAAATAGCTGACCACCCTTGTAAGCTAAAGAAAGCAAACCTTGCTTGGAAACCGCGTCTCCGGTCCACTGTCTAAGCCACAGTGCTCTCCTGACTGTGATCGCCGAGGATTGTGCCCTGGACAGCATTGAGGCAGTATCCAAACCTGCATCACTGCCATATCGGGCTGCATCCTCCAATGACTTGAAAAGCCCCTCTACCTCGGATAATGGGGATCCATCTTGCCACGCCGTCCGTAGACGGTCTAACCAGCTCAGGGAAGCTTTACAAGCACACATGGATCCTAGCACTGCTCTGAATCCATGACCCGCGGCCTCGTAGATGGATTTCGCTGCCATCTCCGTTTTTCTGTCCAGCGGATCCTGCAGACTCGCCTTCCCTTTAACAGGAAGTAATGAGGATTTGCTAAGCTGGGATAAAGGGACATCCACTTCAGGAGAAGGAATCCAATTATCAATCAACTCCGTCGTACACGGATACAGCGTCTCAAAAAACCGTGTCCCTTGAAAACGTTTATCTGGACACAGGCGTTCCGTCTCCACTGCCCCATTAAGCTCATCCAGAGATGGTAAGGCTGATCGCGACCTATGCGACTCCTGAAACATCCGGGCCGACTTACCAGGACGTCTAGTTACCTCCTCCGGTAACTGTAACGCCTCCCTCGTGGCTCCAATAAAAGCCTCTGTACGGCTCAAAAGAGAGGCAGAGTGTCCCTGCCGATTCTCCTTATCCGAATCGGACATCTCCCCATCCGAGCTTGAAGGGGAACCCTCCATGCCCGAAATCTCCGAGTCGCTACGCGGGGAAGATGGCACCGGCCTGTGTCGCTTCCTACCATGAGAGGATCTAGCTGACACCCAATAACCTAGAAGGTCAGAAAGGCCATTAATAGAACGAGCGAGGGCCTCCATTTTGACATCACTGACACCTCCGACCGCTGCGCTTGACGCCGTCGAGGTCTGCGTGTCAGATACGCGAGACTGATCCTGTAGCGGTATAGCAAATAAACTCAGAACTCAACTTCAGTAGAGTGATGATTTTTAATCGTGTCCACAGTAATAACAGAAACGTTTCGGTCCTGAACTTGGACCTTCATCAGTCACATGGACTACTGTGAGTAGGTGGACCCAGCAAAAAGAGGGGCTATGCCCGGAGTATCAGGTTTAAATTCTGTTCGATATAGGTGATCAAATATGGCAGCGGTTACCTGGGGGGTCCCGGTGGAGCAAAAATGTGCCTGCGGTGGACGCGGTATCTGGGAGACGGTCCGCACCTCCTGGACCCTGATCTGACATGCCCTCACACAGTATATGGCAGGTCAAAACCTGTCAGCAACTAGAACAGTGTGGTTTTCAAAGGCAAAACGAACGCTGAAGGGTTAAAGCTCTTAAAGAGAGAGCTACCCCAGCTGTCTCCCAATAAAGGGTTAACCGCCAAAGAAGGGGTTAATGTCGCAGACTCCCCACAACCCTTGTTTAATGAAAAGGGTGTGCGAGCCCCAGGTGCCTCTTATGAGGTAACAGCTGCAGGACAGTGCCTTAAAAGTATGCCACACTAAACAAGAACGCCAACGAGATCGCTAACATATTGCGCTGAATTGTACATCGCAATGACCGCCAAAGTCGCTAAGGAGATCGCTAACCACTTATGCGTCGTCAATGAGATCGCCCACTGTGGCAGCTACTAGCGACATTAAAACGATCACAAAAAACGATCACAAAATTATGCGTCGCTATCGTGATCGTAGCGGGAGCATTCCGTGTGACAGTACCTTGCCCTGCGCTGTGGGGGTGAGGGGGTCAAGCTTCTGCCCTGACAGGTAGAAGCGACTCACCCAGCTGGCCGCGGTGTAGTGTCCTTGTTCCTTTCGGTCGGTCGGGGAGAGCGGAGAGTGAGGAGCCCGAGGAGGCCGTCAGTAATGGCCGCCGCACTAGAGGAGAGAAGCCGGAAGAGAAAAGGCAGGGTAAAGCGCGCGCTCAGAGCGCTTCCTGCCCGCGAAAAAATGGGAAAGCGCGAAGCCACGCCCCCGCCGGTTTCAAAAAAAGTGCGCGACTCACTCCGCTCTCCGCTCCCATATCCTGCAGGCATCCATCTGCGGACAAAAGTACACAATCACCACACTGAATACATGTAGCAGCGGCTGCCGCAGCGGCCGCTGAAGCACTCAAACACATTAAAATGTGGAGTACTCACCCAGCTGAGCGCCACAGGGATCCCTCAGAGATTTGTGGCGCTGTGCCCGTAGCTTCCCCCCAGGGCGGGGAACGCAGTGACCCCAGAAGCGCGGTTTGCGTCCCCGCCAGGGAAGCAATCCTCATCCCCAGGGCCGGCAGGGTTCTGCAGGGACCACCTTACAGGGTAATACAGATCCGCCAAGGGAGAGGTGGGGGTCCAGCAGCGCTGAGACCCCTGAGACCTCTAGACCACTGGCGGTCCAAGTCTCTGTCCGACTAAAATAAAAAAATTTTCTGAGGAGCTGCTCCAGCAGCGACTATCCTCTGTGACCTCAAATTTTAGACTGGAGAGCTGGAGTAGGAGGAGCCCAAGCTGGAGGGGCCGGTCAACACTTTTTAATCTGAGGTGTTCTATCCTGTGTGGGCTCCGCCTACCCACTAGTAATGACTGTGTCTCCCTTCCTTCATCTGCTGCTGAAAAAAAGTTATGAGTTCCATTTGTGTCCATTCCCAAACACAAAAATAAAAAGCTGAAACTGGCTCATAAACAGGCATCTACCAAAATGGGTTATGTGTCCAGGGTGTCACTGAAAGCAGTTTCACTTTGGATTAGAGAACGTATGATTTCTATATTTTATCATAGTCAATGGAACCGTACACAGAATACAGACTACAATAAAAGAGCAGCTTTCCGCTCATGCCACCTGCCTTCCCTAAACACTTAGGGTACCTCCCAACATTCAGGAATTGCTGCGGGTTTGACGATGCGTATTTATGCAGCATCAAACCAGCAGCAGCCAGATATTTCAGCATAAAAATCCTATGTCCACTATGCGTCCACAGACGCCCGCGTATCACTCGCGGAGACTGACATGCAGCGTGTCTTTCAAGACCGCAGCATGTCAACTTCTCTTGCAGACACGATTGTCTCTGCAACAGAAATAACATCAATAGATTGTATTGAACGTGTGGAATCCGCATGGTTCAGTTAACATATGCAGATTTACCTACGTTCAACAGAAAGTAGCGATTTGGACGCAGGAAGAATACACTGTGTCCAAAGCGCTGCTACATCCGGAAAGTGGGGAAATAGTCTTAAAGGGAATCTGTCAGCAGGTTCTTGTAAGCTGAAGACAGTATACTGTAAGGGTTAAAACACAGATTTCAGTGATGCGTCTCTTTATCAAGGTCTGTGGTTGTGTTTGCTTCTAAAGCCCCCATCTCACATAGAGATTTCGCTAGCGAGATCGGTGCTGAGTCACTAGTTTTGTGACGCAGCAGCGAGCTCACCAGCGATATCGCTGTGTGTGACATTCAGCGACGATCAGCCCCCCTGCCGGGTATCGCTGATCTTCAAAAAAATGTCCAGACATTTCAGCGATCGCTGGTCTCCCGCTGACAGGCATGCATCGCTGCGTGTGACAGGCGGGAGACCAGCGATCCGCTGGTAACCAAGGTACACAGCGGGTTTCCAGGCGCGGGGCTGTGCCTAGAAACCCACTGTGTACCTTGGATACCAGCGCCCTGATGCAGGGAGCTGGTAACCAAGGTACACAGCGGGTTTCCAGGCACCGCGCAGCGCCTGGAAACCCGATGTGTACCTTGGTTACCAGCTCCCTGCATCAGGGCGCTGGTATCCAAGGTACACTGCGGGTAACTAGCGATGTTTACCCGCAGTGTCCTTGTGCTGATTGCTGCCTGAGCTGCCTGTTTGGCAGCTCAGCAGCAATAATATAGCGATACACCAGCGATCCTGATCGTTGTCGGAATCGCTGGTGTATCGCTATGTGAGACCCAGCCTTAATGATAGTTTAAGCACCAGGAGCTTATCATTGTTGGGCTTCCTAGGCATGTGATAGGCATCTCACGGTCTATAGACTTTGTACATAAAAAGCCTGGTGTGGGCGGGTTTAGCGTTCTCAGCTCTGCTGCATTGCTAAATCTAAAAAACTCTGATTACCGTATATACTCATGTATAAGTCGACCCGTGTATAAGCCGACTCCCCTAATTTTGCCACAAAAAACAGGGAAAACTTATTGACTTGCGTATAAGCCTAGGGTGAAAAATGATTATGCCCCCATATGCTCGATAGATTAGGCCCCCATAAACTGCACAGATTATGCCCCCGTATGATCCACAGATTATGCCCCCATATGCTCCCCTGATTATGCCCCCGTATGATCCACAGATTATGCCCCCGTATGATCCACAGATTATGCCCCCATATGCTCCACAGATTATTCCCCCATATGCTGCACAGATTATGCCCATATGCTGCACAGATTATGCCCATATGCTCAAGATTATGCCCCCATATGCTCCAGATTATGCCCCCATATGCTTCACAGATTATGCCCCCATATGATGCTCCACAGATTATGCCCCCATATGCTCCACAGATTATGCCCCCATATGGTGCACAGATTATGCCCATATGCTCCCCTGATTATGCCCCCATATGCTCCACAGATTATGCCCCCATATGCTCCACAGATTATGCCCCCATATGCTCCAGATTATGCCCCATATGCTTCACAGATTATGCCCCCGTATGATCCACAGATTATGCCCATATGCTCAACAGATTATGCCCCCATAGTATACGTCCCTTATGCTGCCGCGCTGCTGCTGCAAAAAAATGACATACTCACCTCTCGTCGCTGGGGGCCAGGTGCCAGTGTCCTGAGCAGGCGGTGACACTGGCGCGCTATGGGGACAGGTGCCGGTGTCACCGCTCGCTCAGGACCCCGGCACCTGAGATATTTACCTGTCCTCTCTCCACCGCTGCGCACTGCTCCCTCTTCCGGGTCCTCGGCAGTGAATGATCAGGCAGAGGGCGTGGCGAGCACTAACGACGTCATCGCGCCCTCTGCCTGAACATTCACAGCCAGAGGAGTCGGACGAGGGAGCAGCGCAGCGGTGGAGAGAGGACAGGTATACTCACCCCTCCGCCGGCGCGTCACTATCTGCAGCGTCTCCTCTTCTACTGGCGGTCTCCGCAGCACTTCCGTCCTACAGCGGTCACGTGGTACCGCTCATTAAAGTCATGAATATGTGTATATTCATGACTTTAATGAGCGGTGCCATGTGACCGCTGCAGGAAGGAGCCCGAAGATCGTGGGAGAAGCAGGGGGGCTGCAGAGACCGCGCCGGCGGAGCGGTGAGTATGATCCGACACCCCCGCTCCCCCTCCGACCCCCGTATATGACCCGTGTATAAGCCGAGAGGGGGACTTTCAGCCCTAAAAATGGGCTGAAAATCTCGGCTTATACACGAGTATATACGGTATGTCAGAACAGCTGCACCCAGTAATCTAAGTGGTACATCATTGGATTCAGCTTCTCTTTGCCTATCTCAGGCTGCTCTCAGATGAGGTAGCAAATATCTGCTGACAGATTCCTTTTAACACTGGAACCATGATAGTAAAAAGACAGGATTCAAATTACAATAATGGTTTAGTAACGCAATCCCATGAGAACTAAAGTGCTCCTAATGCATCTGAAATTATTGCTCTTTTCAATAAATACCAAGTTAAAAAATACACTATTACTGGGGTAAAGGGTGTTCTGAAGAGAGCATGAAAAGGATCTTTGCAATATTTTCATGAAGTTTATTAAAAGGAAACACTAATTTTTAGTACCCTTTAAAGTGACAATGTTGGACACAGTTTAAAGGTTCTTCCATTAGTCTGATGCCATGGACAGCAGAACTTACCCTCTGTTTTTGTTCCTCAGTGCGGACATCGCTGCGCACATTAGCCCATGGTATGTCATCCGGCCACCAGATAGGTTTACAACTTTCCTTGCCCCAGCCTGGTTTCCCTCTTCCTGTGGAATATTTGAGCATTTCTGGGATGAACGCACGTAGTTGAGCCTATATATAGAGAAAACAAAAATGTTTCATGAAAATGTGTATACATATGTAATAAAAAAAAAAAAAAAAAAAAAAACACAACAACACACTTTCTATTCTACACACCATATGCAATATAGGATACAAAAGTGAACTCATTTTTTCATTAGAATCTTCTGTATAAAGGAAGTAAGATTCCCTTGCTATAATGAAAATACCATTAAACAGGAATCTGTCAGTACAATCCCCTTTCCAAAGCTGTTTATATGGTCATGTTGCGCTCTTGATGAAAAAAAAAGCTGCCATTTTAATTCATATGTAAATGAGGCTTAAAGGGAATCTGTCACCCCATTTTTGGAGTATGAGATACGGCCACCGCCATCAGGGGCTTATCTACAGCATTCTGTAATGCTGTAGATAAGCCCCTGATGGCGGTGGCCGTATCTCATAGACCAAAAATGGGGTGACAGATTCCCTTTAAGTGTTTTGGGAATTTCTAAGTGCTTCCCAAGCCTCTGACTCCATGTCTCTATTCCCCTCAGCTCAACCTCCCTCTGTCTGATGTTTCAATGGCATGGCTACACAGAGGAAGGTGGGGCTGGGCAAGGAAAAGAGCCAGGGAGGCAGAGGCTTGGGAAGAGCTTTAAACACGCCCAGAGCACATAAGCCTCATTTATATGCAGATTACAACAAGGATTTTTTTCTGTCAGGGAGCAACAAATTGCATCAGAGATGGAGAGGACATTGGAGGGACAGCTTGGAGGGGTTGGTGGGTAGATAACTGACAGGTTCCCCTTGTAGTGTAATTCCCCTCACACCAGATGTAGCAGCAGTTATTAAAGGGGTTCTCTACTACTTTATCATTAATGGCAAGTCCCCAAGATGGACAATCATTGTTTGATTACAGATGGTTCCTCTTGGGACCTGTGATAATCTGCACAATAAAAAGGCCATAGTCCCCATGCAAACACTTCATAGTTTACACAGGCACACCAGCTTGTCTGTACTATGAACTGGTGATAAGACCTTAAGTAATGCAAAGGGAAGAGGTTCACATACATACCTTTCTCTCATGGGGGTTAAAAGAAAACTGATAAATCACATTTTTTTTGCCAATAATGATCCGCTATGGCATCTTCAGTTACAGTCATGGCCAAAAGTTTTGAGAATGACACAAATATTATATTTTCACATGACCTGCTGCCCTCTGGTTTTTATGTGTGTTTGACAGATGTTTTTATCACAGACAGAAATATAATTGCAAACATATGAGTAACAAAAGCTTATATTGACAGTTAGAATGAGTTAATGCAGCAAGTCAATATTTGCAGTGTTGACCCTTCTTCTTCAGGACCTCTGCAATTCTCCCTGGCATGCTCTCAATCAACTTCTGGACCAAATCCTGACTGATAGCAGTCCATTCTTGCACAATCAATGCTTTCATTTTGTCAGAATTTTTAGGTTTTTGTTTGTCCACCCGTCTCTTGATGATTGACCCCATGTTCTCAATGGGATTAAGATCTGGGGAGTTTCCAGGCCATGGACCCAAAATCTCTATGTTTTGTTCCCTGAGCCATTTAGTTATCACCTTTGCTTTATGGCAAGGTGCTCCATCATGCTGGAAAAGGCATTGTTGATCGCCAAACTGCTCTTGGAGGGTTGGGAGAAGTTGCTCTTGGAGGACATTCTGGTACCATTCTTTATTCATGGCTGTGTTTTTAGGCAAGACTGTGAGAGAGCCGATTCCCTTGGCTGAGAAGCAACCCCACACATGAATGGTTTCAGGATGCTTAACAGTTGGCATGAGACAAGACTGGTGGTAGCGCTCACCTTGTCTTCTCCGAATGAGGAGTTTTTCTGATGTCCCAAACAATCGAAAAGGGGATTCATCAGAGAAAATAACTTTACCCCAGTCCTCAGCAGTCCACTGCCTGTACCTTTTGCAGAATATCAGTCTGTCCATGATGTTTTTTCTGGAGAGAAGTGGCTTCTTTGCTGCCCTCCTTGAGACCAGGCCTTGCTCCAAGAGTCTCCGCCTCACAGTGCGTGCAGATGCACTCACACCTGCCTGCTGCCATTCCTGAGCAAGCTCTGCACTGCTGGTAGCCCGATCCCGCAGCTGAAACACTTTTAAGAGACGGTCCTGGCGCTTGCTGGTCTTTCTTGGGCGCCCTGGAGCCTTTTTGGCAACAATGGAACCTCTCTCCTTGAAGTTCTTGATGATGCGATAGATTGTTGACTGAGGTGCAATCTTTCTAGCTGCGATACTCTTCCCTGTTAGGTCATTTTTGTGCATTGCAATGATGACTGCACGTGTTTCTTTAGAGATAACCATGGTTAACAGAAGAGAAACAATGATGCCAAGCACCAGCCTCCTTTTAAAGTGTCCAGTGGTGTCATTCTTACTTAATCATGACAGATTGATCTCCAGTCATGTCCTCATCAACACCCACACCTGTGTTAATGGAGCAATCACTGAAAAGAGCTTAGCTGGTCCTTTTAAGGCAGCGCTGCAATGATGTTGAAATGTGTTTTGGGGGATAAAGTTCATTTTCTAGCCAAATATTGACTTTGCAAGTAATTGCTGTTAAGCTGATCACTCTTTATAACATTCTGGAGTATATGCAAATTGCCATTAGAAAAAGTGAAGCAGTATACTTTGTAAAAATTAATATTTGTGTCATTCTCAAAACTTTTGTCCATAACTGTATATTTCCCACATTTTTTAACAAGTAAATTATGAAAGATGCAGTTTACTGAAAACTGGAAATATTTGGAGCAAAATTCTGGCCATAAGGAAATTACCGTAATTGGGTTGCAGGTCAAATATTAATACTAATGAACACCTTACTATTGATACCGTAGAATTTGAGTGCAGAAATAATTACTAGCCCTGTCTAGTTGAGAAGTGTAACCTACTTGTTAGGTGCAACCTCTAGAGACATGATCAACAGGAGAAGCAGTAAAACTAAAACAAGCTCATCTGTAAAAGAAAAAAAATCTTTCTAATTAAGCAAAGGGCAGAAAAGATAAGTGCTCAGCAGGTCACTCCATCTACAATCCACACATGAAAACTGAGCAACAAACATCTTTTTCGCTGTATATAGAATCATTTTGGAGCTGAAATGCTTCCTTACAGCATGCAATTACAATATTGGCTGTGTATACGATATGGATATGTGGGTTAACCAGGCGTAATATCAAGTGATGTGCTACAGCCCATACGTACAAAAATTCTCCCAACTAATATAAGGTTCATGCCGAAGCTGCAGTGGATTCAAACTTTACATCTGAACTCAAAAATACTTTATGGTGCGTCATTGGAAGTTTTGGTTTTGCACACATTCATTTTTCATTAATACATGTCAGCTACATGCCAACCTAAGACGTTATTCACACCTCCATGTTTCTAAGGACAGCACGGCTGCAACAGGGATGTCGTTGGAAATGCAATCCATTTAAAAGAATGGGCAATTTTGGTCCACATCTATTCTCTGATTTATCACCCAGCAAATAGAAAAACAACCAAACAAAAAAAGAATCTGTAATGTGTCCATTAATGATTAGTGCAAGTGCTCGTTACTAAAGTTTGCCCAGGGTGCTCGGGCATGCACCAAGTATCAGGGGGGCTCGAGTGACTCTGTTAAGACAGCCACAAAACATGCGGCCACAGGAACTCGAACATGTCACTCGATCACCCGCGATACTCGGTGCACACCTGAACACCCTAGGCAAACTTGAGTAACAAGCACTTGGGCTCATTACTAGTGTCCATGTGTTATCCGTTTGCACAATGTTGGTACAAAAAAAAAAAATTAGGCCTAATTCTCATAAACTGTAACAAAACCTCTTCTGTAAGAGGCACCAAGAGCAGTCCAATAATTTAACATAAAAAAAAATAAAAAAAAAAAAAAAAAAAATCACACTACAAAGAACCATTACTGTCATCACTGGGATCAGATTCAACCAGGAAAAAGTAGACAAGGTAATGCACCCAAATAAGTAAAGGCACTATCCAGGAGCCACATAGTTAAACCCAAGGTTAGGATCCATTTCTAAGTCCAGCAGTGCGATGGTGCAGATGGAGCTCTGCCCACCCAGGGTAGGCCAATGGTCAGAAGATCGTTAAATAATAAAATTGTGAAACAATGACCAGAGTTTCAGCCATATGTGGCTTGTCACACTGGTGCTACACTTAGAGAAAGTTTGATTTCAGAATTTTTTTTTTTTTTGGAAATGACTTATCCAAAAAACTATTACATAACCTAATTCATGAGTCCAAAGTCATAATAGGATACATCGATTCACTAGTACAAGTAGATTAAAAAAGAAAGAAAAAAAAATCTTGAGGATATGGAGAAACACCTATGTAATGAGCTATTAATAACTGGAATATTTATTTATTTTCACATTTTCAGCATGCAAAACAGTTAACCAAAAAGCAATGAATTGGTACATTTTTCATACATAGTATTTGTGTGTAAGAATATGCTAGCTGTATGAGAAGTGGATTTACATGCCCATAACACCATCACAGCTGTCTCCCTTAAGACTATCATGGAAAATACAGCAATTAAGGTTATGTCACTTGAAGCCTAGGACCGGGCTAGTGAGCAACACACCTGAGCTCTCTTCCCCTTGTCCCACTTAATCACTTCTCCTAATGAAAGGCTACTGGCACTTCCAAAGTTGCTGAACAATCCCATAGGAAATGATGCACAACCTCACCTCATTTAACTCTAGATTAACTGAGTGAATGCAAATACTACAAACCCCAATTAATGCCATAATTATGCCATGATCAACTTTAAAACAAAAAAAAATATAGGGGTTTGAAAATGGTTTTATTATTGGTGTGGCGTGACAAGTGTTAAAAAGGTTGCCCACTACTCAGACACCACCTTCTGAATCCCTGGGTTTAACTCTTGTAAAATAATAACACACATCTCCAGTGCAGGCGCAGTTGGAGTGCTGTCGGCACTGGCTTTACCGGGAATTGCGTATCATTGCCATGTTACATGATCCCTGCAGCAAATCAGTGCTAGCTTCACTCTCCTCTCCAAGTGAAAATTGCAGCTGCTCTTTCACTTCCTCAGATTCTTCATTTGTCTGAAGAAGGGAGTGTGAAGTCAACACCGATTGGTTGCAGGGATCACTTGACAATGTCTCGCGATCCCCGGGAGAGCCAGTGCCGATACTACTCGAACTGCGCCGGCACTGGTGGAGAGTCTAAGTGTTATTATTTTACTGGTGGGAACAGAGATTCAAAAAGCATTGTCCAAGTAGTGGACAACCCCATTAATATTTTTATAAGAAATATCATGAAGACGAAACTAGTTTTCATCAATGAAAAAAAATACAGAATTTCCAAATCCTCTAGACCAGGGATTGTAAATTATTTCCCATCTATAGGATAGGTGATAACTAGTGATAAGAGAACTTGCTCGGATAAGGTGTTATCCGAGCATGCTCAAGTGTTAACCGAGTGACTTCAGAGTGCGCGAAAAATATAAAGTCCTTGCGCTTGCATGTCTTGTGGCTATTCCACAGCTACAACACATGCAGGGATGGCCTAACAAACAGGAAATTCCTTCATGTGCTGTGGCTGTCAAACAGCCGTGAGACATGCAGCTGCGGGGACTCGAACATGCCGGTTAGCATCCGCACATGCTCAGACAACACCTTATCAGAGCACGTTCGTTCATCATTAGTGATAACTCAATAATCACAGGGGTTTGGACATAGAACACTGAGGTAATTTTTTCTAGCAAACTCAAGGACAATGAATAGAGCAGAGGTTGGCATGTTTGACCTTCACGCCATTCTCTCTGTAGAGCCCCATTCTCAGGATCAGTAGGTTGCAGCGATCAGTAATTTCAAATGTCCAGGAGCTTGCCTGGAGTACCAAGAAGCTGCCTCTAAACCACTAATCCGGCTTCTAACATAGTTTACACATCTGGCTGCCTTAGGAACAGGTAACAGTTGATCAATGAGAGTGCTGGGCCCCCATGATCTGATACTGATGACCTATCCATTGCATAGGTCATCAAAATGGTAATCCTGAACAACATCGTTAAAATGTTCTGTTATTTAATATAGTATTTCCGTTATGCTGAATTCCACATATGGAGGCGAGTGTGGCCAGTGACATCACGTCCACTTATAACCTGCCAGGCCACAAGCGGCTTTTGGCGGTATTATGCAGCTTTCCTATTTTACTGAATAGGACGGAGCAAAATATCTGCCGATTGCATGTTAAACCTGGCAGGTATCAACAGGGATACCCCTTTGAGAGTGAATAATATTTATCATGTGCATGACTTAACAAGGCATACCAGACAAGAATGGTGGAAACTCCAGTAGTTCAGTTCATATAGTAGAGCAGTCGGCCCTACTCCCCAATTTATCAACTGGAGCTCCAATCACTGGGATTTGATGGTTTTGTACTTTGGAGTATTTTTGTATGAAGATCACCTTCAGCTATGCATTCAACAGAGAATATACTCCATTCACCACATCAGTGCATTAAAATCCATGAAGATATTAAACCTATGGATTAAATAAATATCTTCATGGTTCTAATGCGTGGCAAGAGCCCCAATTTATTCTTTTTGGAATTTAAAGGGAACCTGTCAGCAGGATTGTGCTCAGTAACATACACACAGTGTCAGGTCGCCGCCGTTATACTGATTGAATTGATACTTGGGGTGATGAAATCTGTCTTGTGGTTGTTTAATCTGTATTAGCAGTTTTCAGGTAGGCCGGAGTCACACTTGCGAGAAACTCGCACCTCAATACTCGGCACTGCCGCCGGCACTTGGGAATGGAGTGTGCGGCTGCATGTATTTCTATGCAGCCGCACACTCCGGTCCTGACTGTCAGCGGTAGTGGGTGCGTGCGTGTGGGGGTGCATGTGCGTGTCTGTGTGTGGGGGGAGGGGGTCTTTATGTGGTGCTCTGCTTACATATGCATCTGTATGGGCTTATGACAGCTCACTGATCTCTCTGTGACCTGTCCCCTATTTTATATACTGCATATACTATGATTCGTTTAGAAGAAATAAATTTACATTGAGCAAAATGGCGGCAGCGCGTGCACACTAGCATGTAAAGCATTATGCCTATAGAATTGCTGGGTAAAAAAAATTGCCTTCATCAAAATGGCGCTGATGCATGCGGAATAGCATTATCGCGTTCCGATAGATGCTACTGCGCAAGCTCTGCCGGCACCATTTTACTACAGCCAAATTTTTTTCCTCAAGCAAATTGGCGCCGGTGACGCTACGCTTGCGTAATATCATTTATCAGAACGCGATAGTAAACTGGAGCCTGTGCAGTAGCATCTATCATGTTCCGATAGATACTATCGCTACTGTGCAAACGCCACCAGCGCCATTTTGTCAGAAAAAAAATATGGCTGCAGTAAACTGGAGCTGGTGAAGATGATTGCGTAGTAGCATCTATCGGAACGCAATAGATGCTACTGCGCATTCGCGCCCGCCATTTTCATGAAGGTCATTTTTTTTAACCCGTCAATACTATAGGCATAATGCTTTACATGCTAGTGCACAGGCACCACCATTTTACTCAATGTAGGTTTATTTTTTCTAAACACACCATAGTATATGCAGTTTGTAAAATAGGGGGCATGTCACTGAACGATAAGCGACCTGTCAGAAGACAATACTGATGAATATCTACGCAAAGCACCACAAAGCCCAGCCCTAAACTGAAAGCAACAAATACAAATTAAACAACCACAAGACAAATTTTATTACTCCAGGTATCATTTTAAGGGCTCATACCCACTTGCGAGAAATACGGATGAGTGCAATCTGGAAAAAAAAAAATTTATTTGCACTCGGACCAATATTATTCAATAGGTGACATCTCATCTGCGATTTTTTTCTCAGCTGAAATCAGACTGAGAAAAAAAAAAAAAAAAAAAAATCGCAGCATGCTGCGTATCTCGGACGAGACTCGCCAATGCAAGTCGAAAAAAAACGCACAGCACACGCACCATGCCAGTGCTGTCCGATTTTTAGGCACCAGTATCCTTTGAAAAGCCAGCAATTCATATGCTGCTAGATGCTTGTATCTGCCATGTAGTTACCTCCCAGGGTAGTCTATGCAATTACGCTATTGTAGTTGTCGTACCATATTTAGGTTAAAATTCTAAGGTCATAATTAGGCACACAATGCAGTTTACTAATTTACTCCCAAGTTTAAGGCTGTTTTTTTATTGCTGTTCTTGAAAACATGGCATTGGTAAAATGGGTCGTGTGAGAAGCGAAGAGGGTAGTTCTTTAGGTGTGCTGGCAGCCTGCGGCTCACCTGTGTCATCTTGTCCACAGACACTGGAATGCCATCTATTGTCAGAGGGGGCAGATCAGAGTTGATGTCTTGTTGGACAGGTGCATGCTCAGCCAATGCAGTCTCCAAGTCCTCCAGGATCATACTCTTATACTTGCGTACCTAGGGGAGAAAGTGGGAGGTAAACAGACATGAGTGCAGCTCTCAGCCTCCGTGTGCTTAGTAACATGACAGCCCCAGGGCCCAAAGGCAACACAGCAGAAGGCTAAAAATACATGGTCCTCTGTGCCTCTGCTGGAGGAAACAATGATGAAATCTGAAGTAATATGCTTTAAGTAGTGGAAGTATGAAGGACTGAATACTAAAGGAACATTAAGTAGTCAGGATTCAGCAGGAAAGAATCTACCAGAAAATAAAGACTGTGACAAGGAGCTGGAGATTTGGCCGTGCCAGCAATCTCTGTACCTGACAAGAAGGGTACAAATCTGTTCGTCATCACTAGTCTCTGCTCAGCAAGAAGCACAGTGAAAATTTATTAGCGTAAAACATTAAAAGGGGCTGTCCCACAACAGACATTTATCTATTGAG
>JARQOD010000004.1:329270984-329314920 GCA_033576555.1 Oophaga sylvatica
CACGTGGTCTAGACTGTATGCTTCTGTTGATACATCCTAGAATTGTATTTGCCTTTTTTGCTGCTGCATCACACTGTTGACTCATGTTCAGTCTGTGATCTATTAGAATACCCAAGTCTTTTTCACATGTGCTGTTACTTAGCCCTATTCCTCCCATTTTGTATATGCTTTTTTCATTTTTATTGCCCAGATGTAGTACTTTGCATTTTTCCCTGTTAAAAACCATTCTGTTAGTTGCTGCCCACTGCTCCAGTTTATTTATATCTTTTTGAATCCTCTCTCTCTCTTCTCTAGTATTAGCTACCCCTCCTAGCTTTGTGTCATCAGCAAATTTGATCAGATTACCCTCAATTCCTTCATCTAAATCATTGATAAAGATGTTGAACAACACAGGGCCCAAAACAGAGCCTTGTGGTACCCCACTTGATACATTCTTCCAACTGGATGTGCAGCCATTTACTACCACTCTTTGGGTCCGATCACCAACCAATTCGATGTATGATATTTTGTTTGAGAATCACCAGTCCATGCTGGGATACTCAAATGAGAAGCCATCAGAGGCTGTGGTCACTGCCGCATCCTCTGACCCCACCCTTAAAAGTATCATCAGTGACGTACGGTTCAGGGGCTGGGCTAGTCAATTTTGTCAGATGCTCAATAAGATAGTCATTTGTGTAATATTTTCTCAGTGCAGTGACAAATCAGGGCTGTGGAGTCGGTAAGCCAAACCAGACTCCTCAATTTCCCCGACTTCCAAGTCCACAGCACTGTTCACTATTGATCATGTACATAAAGTTAAGCACAGATTCAACTCCACCAAGCCGAAATCCTTAGATCAGGAACAGAACAGACATTTATAGGACATTTCCTACCTTTCCTAAATTCTTATGAAAACATTTACAGCACATCCTGCACTGAACTACTAAACCCAATATATTATATATTTTAGGAGTCAGAGTCGGTCTATGTTACACCGACTCCAATTCCACAGCCCTGGTGACCATTCACACCCTTGCCATCTCTGATGAGAAGTGACGAGCCACCAAGAGAGCACACTGTCAATGCGCATTGTAAGGCTGGAGTCATACCAGCGTATGGCATCCGATGTGAGAGCATCAGATGTGATATGCTAATGACCCTCGGCTCCTGCTCTGATGCGAGAGGAGCCAAGTGTCATGCTACTGTGCTCCGAGAGCCTCTCTCACAGAGAGCATCTGATGTTGCAGGGAGCAGGTTCACACTCAGCACATGTGACAGACATGACAGAGTCTGGAGACACCGTGGAGAGCGATCTGCTGCCTGCAACATCCTTCAGCATGACCGGTTTGGCAGTGGGTCAGTAATGGTGTGAGGTGGCATTTCTTTGGAGGACCACACAGCCCTCCATGTGCTCACCAGAGGTAGCCTGACTGCCATTAGGTACTGAGATGAGATCCTCAGACCCCTTGTGAGACCATATACTGGTGCGGTGGGCCCTGGGTTTCTCCTAATGCAGGACAATGTCAGACCTCATGTGGCTGGAGTGTGTCAGCAGTTCCTGCAAGATGAAGGCATTGAAGCTATGGACTGGCCCGCCCGTTCCCCAGACCTGAATCCGATGCACCATAGACTGTCCAGGAGTTGACGGATGCTTTAGTCCAGGTCTGGGAGGAGATCCATCGGGAGGAGATCCATCAGGAGAACATCCACAACCTCATCAGCTGCATGCCCAGGCGTTGTAGGGAGGTCATACAGGCACGGGAGGCCACACACAATACTGGGCATCATTTTGACTTGTTTCCACTTCAATTTTATCTTGTTTTCATTTTCATTTTGACTTGTTTCCACTTTCATTTTGGGGGTCTCTCCAAATCCAGGCCTCCATTGGTTCAAAAATTTGATTTCCATTGATGATTTTTGTGTGACTATGTTGACAGCACATTCAACTTTGTACATAACAATGTATTCAATGAGAATATTTCATTCATTTAGATCTAGGATGTGTTATTTGAGTGTTCCCTTTATTTTCTGGAGCAGTTATATCACTCAGCCATATGGTACAGTAGTGTAACTCCGGCCTAAGGGTGAGTTTCCACGGTCAGTAAACGCTGCGTGTTTGGCGCTGTGCGCTGGCGCAGCGCCAAACACGCAGCGTCCAGATGTTACAGCATAGTGGAGGGGATTTCAAGAAATCCCGTCTCCACTATGCACAAAATTACGCAGGCGGAACACCTGCGTTTACGGACATGCGGCGCGTCTTTTCAGACCGCAGCATGTCCTAGCGTCTTGCGGCGACGGTGTGTCGCCGCAACGGAATTTAACACATGGCTATGTAGCGACGGTGCGTCGCCGCAACGGAATTTAACACATGGCTATGTTTCCTGAACACCTCCGGAAATAACGCGCGTCAGAAAGGGGGCGGGGCTTAGACGGAGCGGAATTTCCGCTCCGTCAAATGCGCTGTGTTTCCTGACGGTGGAAACACAGCCTAAGAGAAAAACTCGGCGAGCAGGAAAAGCAGAGAACAGTCCTGTAACCGGAAAAGAGGTCACTTTTTGTGCAGTCATATTGTTTTAAGTATTTATTTGTGTTTTAGAGTGTTAGGGAACAAATGCAATATTGTATTTGACTTAATGACTTTTCTTTGTTTAGTGATGTATACAATCTTCGGAAAATCAACAAATCTTTAATTTGAAAAATAAATCAATACTTTCAAGTAAAGAGGAAGTTCTAGGACGTACTCTGAGCAAAATGTGAGCTGCATTTTACAAAATTAACTGATCCCTAATCACTTTGCTAGTTTTCAGGCTGACTGTGTGAACATACCCTCAGAAAAAAAAAAAAGAAAAAAAAAAAAAAAAAAGACACTGGCGTTTACATGCATGTAAATAGGTTTACATACATTTTTCTGAATGACAACAATAGTAGTGGTTATCCCATGCATGGGTCAGAATGGCAGTCTGGCTGTCATGCTCCTACACCTGCCAGAACTTTTTTTTCCTCACAAATCAGCACAGACCATACTAGATTAAAGGGAATCTGACACCCCATTTTTCGTATATCATTCCGGGGTGGTCCGGTCCGCGTCCGGCGCCTCCCATCTTCTAGCGATGACTTCCTCCTCCTTGCTTTTGTCGCTCTCCTGCACAGGCGTACTTTATCTGCCCTGTTGAGGGCAGAGCAGAGTACTGCGGTGCAAAGGCACTGGGAAAGGTCAGAAAGGCCGGGCGCCTGCGCACTGCACTATTTTACTCTGCCCTCAACAGTGCAGAGAATAACGCCTGCACAGGAGCCGCAACACAAGCAAGGAAGAGGACGTCATCATTAGAGGATGGTAGGCTCCGGACCTGCGACGCCCATCGGACCAGACCGCATCGGACCGCCCCACGGGTAAGTATAATATAACTCGTTTTTCTTATCTTTCAGGTTACATCGGGGGCTTATGTTCAGCATTACAGAATGCTGTAGATAAGCCCCTGATGGCGGTGGCCGCAGCTTATATACGAAAAATGGGGTGACAGATTCCCTTTAAGGCTAAGTGCACACGTTCAGGAATATTTGCGTTTTTTTCGCGTTTTTTCGCGGGAAAAAAACGCGTCAAAAACGCATGTATTAAGCATCCTATCATTTAGAATGAATTCCGCAAATTTTGTGCACATGGTGCGTTTTTTTCCGCAAAAAAAACGCATCGCGGAAAATCTAGCAGTTTGTCCATTAATTTTGCGGATTTCTAGCGTTTTTCCCTCTTTATTATTGACCTAGAAAGTTCAGGAAAAAATCGCGGTAAAAACGCGTCAAAACCGCGCAAAAAACGCACCAAAAACGCGCAAAATCCGCGCAAAAAAACGCGCGTTTTTGCCGCGCAAAAAAGTCCGGTTTTGCTCAGGAATATTCTGCAAACATTCTGCAAACGTGTGCACTTAGCCTAAGGGTATGTGCCCACAATCACGAACTGCTGCTGGTTTGAAGCTGAAGGTATTGCCACACTTAGTGATCTCGTTAGCGATCTCTATAACGACGCAATCGTTGGTGTGATCTCTTTTAGGTCGCCAGTAGCTGCCAAACAGGAGATCTCATAAACGACACATCAGCGGTCAGCAATCTCTTTAACGACTTTGGCGGTCGTTAGGACGTCATTAGCATGTACTGAGCGCTTCTGATTCATAGGAATTTCCAGCATCGCTCATGCTCTCTGCGTCCTGCTAGCCTGCTTTGCAACTTCTGCGATCCTCTCTGTGACGCAAAAGAGAACTTACAGATATTGCGATCCACTCCGTGACGCAAAACAGTCATATGCGTCACAAACGAGGTCGCTCGTCATTCGCAAAAGGTGCCAAACACAGCGATTCAGGCTCACCAGCGGGACGCCAACGATCAAAAAACGGTCCAGAACGCTAGTGAACAATCAGCGACATCACAGCAGGGGCCACATCGTTGCTACATGCCACACACAACGAGGTCGCTAACGAGATCGCAAAATAGTGACGTTTTAGTGATCTCGTTTGCGATCTCGTTTAGTGTGGCATACCCTTGAGTATTTGTCAAACCCACAGTGGTCAGACGTTACAGCATGTGTCCACAGACGCCCATGGATCACCCACTGAGTCTTTCCAAACTGCAGCATGTCAATTTATCTTGCGGACATGCTAATCTCTGCAAGAGAAATTACATCAATAGATTGTATTGGATGCGGTAAATCTGCACGGTTCAGTGAACACAGTGGATTCACCCGAGTTCAATAGAAGGCAGCGCTCTGGACGCAGCGAACATACACTGCTGGTTCCAGATCGAGGGCACCCGGCCTTAGGGTATGTCCACACAGGTCAGATACGCAGTTTTTTTTTTTTTTTAGGGTACGTGCACACGGTCAGTAAACACTGTGGGTTGGACGCTGCGTACTTGGGCAGACTCCAACCCGCAGTGTCCAGATGTTACAGCTTATTGGATGGGATTTCAAAAAATCCCATGCAGACTATGCGTGCACAGACTCCCACGGCTCACCTGCGGAGAGACCGCATGTCTATTTATCTTGGGGTGACGCGAGCCTCTGTAAGATAAATTTCACCCGTTAAATGTACTGGACACAGTGATTCCGCACGGTTCAGTGAACATATGCGGAATCACTTGCGTTAAATAGACAGCAGCGGTTTTGGATGCAGCGGACATGTGCTGCATCCAAAGCGCTGCCAATTCCTGAACATGTGCACATACCCTTATGCAGCGGATTGACTGCATTTTACAGTAAGGCCGGGTTCACACTGCGTTGCGGGCAATGCGCTGACGGCATCAGTCACATAGCGACACTAACGCTATGTAACGGATGCGTTAACGCCACCATTGCCCGCAATAACAGTAGCGCATCCTAAATTTCGGCATGCGTTAGCGATGTGCCGTCATTCTGTGACGGAACCTCGGACGCGGTCTGCAGCGTTCGGGGGTCCGTCACTGCTAGTTCAGATGGAGAAGCTGCGCTAGTGTGATTGGTAAACGCGATCACAATATAACAGTAGCGTTAATGCAGTCCGTCAACGCTATGCGTTGAACAGACTGCATTAACGCTATGTGAACCTAGTCTAAGTGTTGTGGATGACATGAAAACAAAACTCAAAGCAATGCAATGCAGCAATTGGTGAAAACATTCGCAGTGAAAATGTCCCATGTGCTTTCTGTCTCTGCTGAGAGTCCAGGGTGGATAAAAATCAATGATTTTTTTAAAAAAATCAAAAAAATCGGATTTTTTTGATTTAAATCGGATTTTTTTGATTTAAATCGGATTTTTTTGATTTAAATTGGATTTTTTTCAATAAACTGCTTTTTGAGGAAAATATTTTACCATCCAAAGGTTCTTCATCATGAGATAAAGCTGAGTTGTTTAACTCAGTACAATAAAGGCTGTATATGTGATATTGTAAATTTAAGATGAGAGGTACAATGGTGAGTAGGAAGATCATATCCTGCCTGGAGCATAAATGTGCCAAAGAGTAAGACAGATAGATCTGATATGGCATTAGAGAGAAGAGGGGGACAGAAAAAGAAAGAAAATCCCCCCACACATCTACCAGCTCCTGTGAGGTGCCATGTCAGCTGCGGAAAAAGATGCTGGAAAGTGCTTACCCATATTGGGGAAATGTAACGGACCAGGTACGTGCCCCGACGCACGTTTCGCTCCTTGAGCTTCCTCGGGGGGCAGTGTGTCTTACTCTTTGGCACATTTATGCTCCAGGCAGGATATGATGGATTAATTATCCCACATATTATATGGAATGATATATTACCCCACTTTGGGAATATATATTGTTTTCCTGTCCGGATACTAAATTGACTGATTTATTTCAACATTATCTGATATACTGTGCTTGATAGACCACTTTTTGGATTCAGATGTGCTGATTTTTTGTGCGACAGGTGTTTATATCTTCCTACTCACCATTGTACCTCTCATCTTAAATTTACAATATTGTGAACATTTTAGTAATATTTGTTAAATAAAGTTTGTATCTTTTATATATATTATTGCCTCATGTCTCTATTTGGGCTGGAAGCTCTAATTCTTTGTGGTATATTAAATGATAGAGAGTTGCCCTGTTCCATTTTGGAACTATGTTTAAACATGTCACCCAGAGTTCTGGTTTAATCAAAAAAAGGCTGTATATGTGTAACATTCACAATGCCATGCTCTTCCAGAGGTTTCTGTAGGATTAGTGGGCAGTTTCTCTCCTATGTTATCACAGACGCTCGCTTTACTTACGCAGTTCTCAAAAGCGGAATTTGACTCCAGCCTCTTCTTCACGGCAAAAATGTTACAACATGAACAGAGTTGAGAAAAAGACCTTAATCCTATTGTTCTACAAACCTATGAATACAGAATCAACCCCTTCAGTGCCAAGTCCAAGAAGTTAGACAATGTTTCTGATTGTTTGGAGTGGAATAGATCTGCACAACACAAGAAGAATGTGAATCTAAGTGTGAGGAGGAGGAAGGGCAAGCAGACAAGAAAATGATCACGTGTGACTTCTCTCCTCCGTTACTAGGTGTTTGTAATAACAGAGGATGTAGTTTAGGCTCACAGAGCGGAGCCATTTTGTTGGGGACTGCCAGTGATACTGACAAGTAGGCTGTCACTGAGGTCGACCGGCAGCATCTATTCTGTTAGTCCATGCTGCTCGCTGTATTATAAACTGAGCACAGATACGTGGAGAGTATCACACACTGGGATTATTCACAGCACATGACACACTGCATGTATCTAGATACAGGGCTGAGTGTAGTGTATCGCATTATGGGATTAGATACACCGGTCTGGGGCATATCGCACTTGATGAAATTAGATACACCAGTCTGGGGCGTATCGCACATGATGAAATTAGATATACCGGTCTGGTAGAAACTTTGATTTAAATCACTGATTTAAATCAAGCCTTACTGACTAGTGATTTAAATCGTGATTTAAATCAGTTTGATTTAAATCAAATCCACCCTGGCTGAGACACTTACTTGATTTTCACAGGAAAATACATTTTTGCGTTTATGTCTTTAGCAGTGATGCACAATAATGTATGCACACATATTTGATTACATACTATGATTATGGGGGCATATGCATGTTGAATATATATAGGAGCGTACTAGTAATTTTGGCTGCAATTACACCTGCGCAGTTGAATTTTACATTTATTTTGTGCATGGATTCATGCCTATATACATCTATATATGCGCTTCTCCTGTATACATATGGATATTGATTTATATAGCATAGCCTTATAGTTTGATTCTAAAGGCATATGTGTGCACATTCGTATATATATACCAGTACTACTTACTGTTATAGGCTCTCCTACCTCCTTATACTTGTATCTTTGTTAGATATGCATTTATGATATGCTGTGGCTATATATTTGAGCTGTCCATTTTTACAATATTTAGTGCAGTTTTTGTGATTCATTTTTTGAGCACTTAATATCTGTTTTTTTTGCATTATGTATCTTTCGTTATTATTTCCATATTGATGGTATAACAAAAACACTACATTTATAACTCCTTTATTAAGTGCACTGTGCACTCTATTTTGACAGCTCTATATACATGTATCACAATATAGTCATTCTTTCTTGACATTTTATTAAGTATCCTTGATAAATGACTTCATGTATATACAATCTCTGTGAATAACGGTATCTAGGTGTTTTGCCTTTCTTTTGTCATCAATTTTGTGTATAACGATTGTTATTTCTCTTTTAAAATTGTTCTGCAATTCAATAAAATTATTTTTGTATTTTTCTATAAACTGGCTCTGTTTTTCATATACTTTCTTGGATATTTTACAGAGGAGCAGGGACCCTTGTTGTATATTTATGTGCAAATGGTATAAAGAGTTGCAGGGACCCATGCTGTACACAGTCAGTGACGTAACAGAATGTCCAGACCTCAATGACATAGTTCTGTATAAATTGTAACGGTCAGCATGTAAATAAATTGTAATAATGGTCAGCATCTTATCACACAGCAACTTAAAGCTAAGGTTCACATGTCCAGAGGTGATCAGTTAAAACGGATCCAGCAGAATTCTGCTGGCAAGAAAGTTGTGCAGACAACTTTTTATCCATTTAAAAAAAAAATGATTTCAGCTGGATCCATTTTTTTTTTTTGTACATTGATGTCTATGGAAAAAGGATCCATTAATTAATCTCCCATTTGAAATGGATGCGTATTTGCTTACTGGAGGTGGAAAAATAAATATTTAATATCTACTACAGAAAATATGAACTTTCAAGTAATCATCTATTTTAAACTGATCCAACAAGCAGATCCATTTCAAATGGGAGAACGATGGATGGTTATTTAACGAATCCGGTTTCCATAGACTTCAGTGTTCTAAAACAGATCCAGCTGAACTCAGTTTTTTTTTTTTTAACAAAACAAACAAATTGTGTCTGCACAACTTTTTTTTTCCATCAGATTGCTGCTGGATCTGTTCTAAAGGACGATTACTGGACATAGTGAACTTAGCGAGTGAAGGAGAAACTACTCTCAGGACGCCACTACATGCATCCCAGACTGACATACAAAGGATCAAAACCAAAGCCAAGAGCATTTTACTTACATTCCCCATCCATCTACATGATCAATTAAATAGATTAGAAAACAAAAAATACATTATTCCAGTGGTTTTGCCCTCATAACAGACATAAAAAGCTGTACACTCAAACATGCCTATAACCTTGTATAGCATAAGTATATGACCACAGTGTTCTGTGTCCTTTCACAGTTTTGACAGATCTTTTCCCTAGAGAACTAAAAATCATACATTTTCTTTTGTGATGGCCTAATATTGTATAGAATTTGTAAACAAAGCAACGGAGCAATTTACTTATTACTAAAACATGGCCCTTTTCTTCGTGTGCTTATCCTCTTTAAGAAAAAGCACCACAATCACTTTTAGGCTGTGTGCACACATTGCAGATTTGGTGCGTTTTTGTCACTTTTTTTTCTGCGCAAATTTGTGACAAAACCTGATGCCAGCAAGGTGAATGAGAGACTTAAATTTCATAAAATCCCCTCCACTATGCTGTAACATCTGGACGCTGCGGATTGGATGCTGCAGCTGTATGCAGCATCCAATCCGCAGCAAATACTGATGGTTTCCTGACCGTGGAAACATAGCCTTACGTGAGTATAACTGTGTTTGTTATTTTTAAATAAAAATGGAAAACTGTGTTTTGTTTTTATTTCAAATAAAAGACTTTATTCTTGCTGTGTATTTACCATACAACTACAGGATTAGTAATGGAGAGGTGTCTTACAGACAACTCTCCATTACTAACCTGTGGGCTTGATGTCACCAGACAATACAAAGGTGACATCAACCCCACTTGCCACCGCCACAGGGCAATTGGGAGACGCCCGGTAAAGTGCCAGAATTGGTGCAATAGATGTGCCTTTTATGGGCGGCTGTGGGCTGCTATTTTTTAGGCTGGGGGGGTCCAATATCCATGGCCCCTCTTACCAGCCTAAGAATACAGCCCTCAGCTGTCTGCTTTAGCAAACCTGGTTGTCAAAATTGGGGTGGGACTGCACGCCGGTTTTTTTTTTCAATAATTGAAAAATATAGAGTGGGGACGCCTCTATTCTTGATAACTAGCCTTACTGAAGCTGACAGCTGAGGGTTGCAGCCCGCAGCTATCAGTTTTGCGTGACTGGTTATCAAAAATACAAGGGAACCCAAACCGAAGCCGGTTTATTTATTTTTTGCGCAGGCGGCGGCTGATGAATACTCCCATCAGCCGCCGCCTGCTCTTGCTGTTATCAGTTGAATATAACAACATTCTCCCCTGCTAGCGCCTATCACAGCAAGAGCAGAGGAGAATGATGATAGTGGCCTTCAGCACCCGGCGCCGGGGAACAGCGCAAACAGTACCGCTGCTTCTCAAGCGTCGGTAAGTGTCACACTGATGTCATCTGTGTGTCAGTGTGCGGCCCATGCTGCTGTTAAAAAACTAACTTGTCAGTGTATTTTGACGATGGACACACGGTCTGTGGAAGCATGCTGACATGTTCACAGATCCACTCTCTTGAATTGTTTCTCCAGTATGTGTGAAAATTGTCCCCACACGTATTGGACATACTGATGTTTGAAAGAGCCTAGTG
This sequence comes from Oophaga sylvatica, assembly GCA_033576555.1. Taxonomy (NCBI): domain Eukaryota; kingdom Metazoa; phylum Chordata; class Amphibia; order Anura; family Dendrobatidae; genus Oophaga; species Oophaga sylvatica. The sequence goes on from JARQOD010000004.1 coordinate 329,281,608, forward strand.
ATAAGGCATAGATGTTATCTGTTGGAAAGCCTTTTATAAAATGTCAGTAACAGGATAAAGGCTATTACAGGTATTTCTCTTACAACTTTCCCACACCATACACAATTGTGTCAGCCGAGCATTTGCATATGGGGAGATTCAGAAGGCAATTGTAAACTATTAGATGGTTGGTAAACCTTGTCAAATTAAGGCTGGGCCGCTGGGGCTAAAAAATGTAATTGGCAGCGACATATCATACAGCAAAGGATTACTGTGTGCTGCTGCTACTTTGCAGCGTAATGCAGGAGAATGGGGTCACAATGCAAACCCTAGAGTACCATGACAAGCAAGTCGTACAAAATCAGACCTAGACTGCAGTAACCTAGAGATTACAATGAAATCCCCTTCACTTGCATTATGCTGCAAAATAGTAGAGGCGCATAGTGATAGTGTCACTGCCCAAGCCGTCATGTAACCATTGGTTTACTTTGTGTGCGGCGGAGACCTTAATGAGTGTCACACAATCAAAACTTTTCCCCTACACATAAAATAGTTCAGAAGTAGCTCATCTCTGGGTAAGCCCCTTTTTTTAAATGGATCAGTGGTTGAGGATGCGCACCGCCACTCCATGCAAAGTCTTGAAGTGACATAATGGAGTACAACGCTCAGCTATCTTTATCAGTCCCATAGACAATGACTGGAGTGGTAGCATGCATGTACACCCGCCACTACATTAAAGCATGGGCTACAGGATACCCCTATAAATTACTTAGCAGATCACCTATCTTTTGGATAGATGATTTTAATTGTGCAACATCCCTTTAAATGCCTGATTATGATAACAGTGGAAACCAATTTCCCTGCCACCATCCTACATGAGTGGTTCATTAAGGTACTGTCACACTAAGCGAGATCGCTAAAGAGATCGCTAATGCGTCACTGATTTCATGACGCAGTAGCGATCTCGTTAGCGACGCAGCTGTGTGTGACATGTAGCAGCGATGTGGCCCCTGCTGAGATGTCGTTGATCGCTTATGAACGTTCTGAGCCGTTTTTTTGGTCGTTGGTGTCCCGCTGGTGAGCCTGAATCGCTGAGTGTGACACCCTTTATGAACGACTTCACCAGCGTCGCAGGTGGGACTAGGTTTTCCCAACGACCGCAGAGGTCGTTATACAGATCACTGATCTCTGATGAGATCTTTGTGTTTGGAAGCTAACTAGAGACCATATAGTGATCGCACCAGCGATCTCGCCAGGTCGTGTCGTTATCGCTGGTGCGATCGCTAAGTGTGACAGTGCCTTTACAATGTGGTCAGCAGTTTTCTATAGACTTAGCAATGTGGATGCTGATATCTAAGCGTTTTCCTTCTTCCCATATTTGTGTGGGATTCCCATGGACACTCCCAGAAAAGCAGATTTATGGCTTAAAGATGCAGCACATTTGACCTAAACTATTAATATGGGCATACAGGTTATAGACTGCTGAGGAGCGTGAGCCCAGTATATCTCATATCAGATGTCTTGTTGTTGATAAATCATCTTTTATCACTTTATATAAATGACCTCTTCCAGGCTCTGGGGAGGATGCTGCCTGGAAGATAACTCTGCCCCTAGAGCTTATTTTACATGATGGGGGGAGTTACCAGTGTGAGGCATGTAACTAACACAGAAAAGGAGAACTCTAGGCCCATATTAATAGTTTAGATATGCTCAATTCACGATTATCTTGCCACATGAACAGCAAAATGTTCATTAATCGGATGAAATAATATTTTGTGCTGCACAAAATATTATTGTTGGCGGTGTATCGTCCTGTGTACACAGGATTCACGTTGCTGAGCACCATGGCAGCCTATGTGCACTGAGCAATCTGCTGTAGATCACGCCATGCATATCGTCCTGTGTACTCAGGATTCACGTTGCTGAGCTCCATGGCAGCCTATGTGCACTGAGCCATCTACTGTAGATCACGCCATGCATATCGTCCTGTGTACTCAGGATTCACGTTGCTGCGCACCATGGCAGCCTATGTGCACTGAGCAATCTACTGTAGATCACGCCATGCATATCGTCCTGTGTACTCAGGATTCACGTTGCTGAGCTCCATGGCAGCCTATGTGCACTGAGCCATCTACTGTAGATCACGCCATGCATATCGTCCTGTGTACTCAGGATTCACGTTGCTGAGCACCATGGCAGCCTATGTGCACTGAGCCATCTACTGTAGATCACGCCATGCATATCGTCCTGTGTACTCAGGATTCACGTTGCTGAGCACCATGGCAGCCTATGTGCACTGAGCCATCTACTGTAGATCACACCATGCATATCGTCCTGTGTACACAGGATTCACGTTGCTGAGCACCATGGCAGCCTATGTGCACTGAGCAATCTACTGTAGATCACACCATGCATATCGTCCTGTGTACACAGGATTCACGCTGCTGAGCACCATGGCAGCCTATGTGCACTGAGCCATCTACTATAGATCACACCATGCGTATCGTCCTGTGTACACAGGATTCACGTTGCTGAACACCATGGCAGCCTATGTGCACTGAGCATTCTACTATAGATCACACCATGCGTATCGCCCTGTGTACACAGGATTCACGTTGCTGAGCACCATGGCAGCCTATGTGCACTGAGCATTCTACTATAGATCACACAATGCATATCGTCCTGTGTACACAGGATTCACGTTGCTGAGCACCATGGCAGCCTATGTGCACTGAGCAATCTACTGTAGATCACGCCATGCATATCGTCCTGTGTACACAGGATTCACGTTGCTGAGCACCATGGCAGCCTATTGCACTGAGCCATCTACTATAGATCACACCATGCGTATCGTCCTGTGTACACAGGATTCACGTTGCTGAACACCATGGCAGCCTATGTGCACTGAGCATTCTACTATAGATCACACAATGCATATCGTCATGTGTACACAAGATTCACATTGCTGAGCACCATGGCAGCCTATGTGTACTGAGCAATCTACTGTAGATCACGCCAAGCATATCATCCTGTGTACACAGGATTCATGTTGCTGAGCACCATGGCAGCCTATGTGCACTGAGCAATCTACTGTAAATCACGCCATGCATATCGTCCTGTGTACACAGGATTCAAGTTGCTGAGCACCATAGCAGCCTATGTGCACTGAGCCATCTACTATAGATCACACCATGCGTATCGTCCTGTGTACACAGGATTCACGTTGCTGAGCACCATGGCAGCCTATGTGCACTGAGCATTCTACTGTAGATCACGCCATGCGTATCGTCCTGTGTACACAGGATTCACGTTGCTGAGCACCATGGCAGCCTATGTGCACTGAGCAATCTACTGTAGATCACGCCATGCATATCGTCCTGTGTACTCAGGATTCACGTTGCTGAGCACCATGGCAGCCTATGTGCACTGAGCCATCTACTGTAGATCACACCATGCATATCGTCCTGTGTACACAGGATTCACGTTGCTGAGCACCATGGCAGCCTATGTGCACTGAGCCATCTACTGTAGATCACACCATGCATATCGTCCTGTGTACACAGGATTCACGTTGCTGAGCACCATGGCAGCCTATGTGCACTGAGCCATCTACTATAGATCACACCATGCGTATCGTCCTGTGTACACAGGATTCACGTTGCTGAACACCATGGCAGCCTATGTGCACTGAGCAATCTACTGTAGATCACGCCATGCATATCGTCCTGTGTACACAGGATTCACGTTGCTGAGCACCATGGCAGCCTATTGCACTGAGCCATCTACTATAGATCACACCATGCGTATTGTCCTGTGTACACAGGATTCACGTTGCTGAACACCATGGCAGCCTATGTGCACTGAGCATTCTACTATAGATCACACAATGCATATCGTCCTGTGTACACAAGATTCACATTGCTGAGCACCATGGCAAACTATGTGCACTGAGCAATCTACTGTAGATCACGCCAAGCATATCGTCCTGTGTACACAGGATTCACGTTGCTGAGCACCATGGCAGCCTATGTGCACTGAGCAATCTACTGTAGATCACGCCATGCATATCGTCCTGTGTACACAGGATTTACGTTGCTGAGCACCATGGCAGCCTATGTGCACTGAGCCATCTACTATAGATCACACCATGCGTATCGTCCTGTGTACACAGGATTCACGTTGCTGAGCACCATGGCAGCCTATGTGCACTGAGCATTCTACTGTAATCACACCATGCATATCGTCCTGTGTACACAGGATTCACGTTGCTGAGCACCATGGCAGCCTATGTGCACTGAGCATTCTACTGTAGATCACACCATGCGTAACGTCCTGTGTACACAGGATTCACGTTGCTGAGCACCATGGCAGCCTATGTGCACTGAGCATTCTACTATAGATCACGCCATGCATATCGTCCTGTGTACACAGGATTCACGTTGCTGCCAGGGTGGATTGATTTAAATCACGCCGATTTAAATCAACGATTTAAATCATGATTTAAATCAAATGATTTTTTTCTATTTAAATCAGATCGATTTAAATCGTGATTTTAATCATGATTTAAATCACTGATTTAAATCAAAAGATTTTTTTAATATAAATCACGATTAAAATCTAAAACTTTCAATCATTGTTCAATTAACTCCACACTTCTAGCTTGGTTTCACTTTCTGTAGCTTGGTTTCAGTTTCTTTTTCCATTCAGTTGACATGCCCAAACTTGTTGGATAGTCAGTCAGCAGTACTTGGCTGTAGTAACAATCAAACTTCAGAAGTGATCTGCGTGAGCCATGGCAGGTCGTAAGAGAGACCCTATTTGGGTTCATTTTGTTGAGATGTCAGCAGAGCTTGGAAAGAAAGGTGGGAGAGCAAAGTGCAAATACTGTCAAAAGGATATCCAAGGACTTGTTTGCCGTTTGAAATCACATTATGAAAACTGCAACCAGAAGGGAAATGAAGATGTTGATAGTGATACAACTAATGTCAATGAACCCCCACAGCTTCTTATGCACCAGGACCCTAGCACTAGTGGTAAGTCTGGCAATTACAACCTATTTTAACAGACGTTTTACTGGGATGGTTAAAGTCTATGAAAAGAAAAATTTCTAGCACTAGTTCTGGAGTATAGAATTTAAATTTATGTTAAGGCAATATTTCACAGAAGATTAACGTTAAGTAAAAATAAAAGAGTGTGTATACGCCTATTTTTTTTTTTTATTGTAGGCTACAATTCACTTTTGAAGTCTGCCAAATTGACCATTTTTTTAAAAAAACATTTTTAAAACTTTTGTGACATAATTTTTTTCAGTTGCTCTGATATTACTAGTATTACAGCAACTTCACCGGAAACTTGAGTAGCATAACTTTTGAGACAGCCCTTATAGGACGAGGACCATTACATTGTTCAAAAAGTTTGTTTCAAAATATTTTCGTTATATTTCTTCAAATACGCAGTCGAATTATATTTTTAATTACTGTGCTTTCAGGGTCAAATATGGCTTGTGCTGCACGTGACAATCAATATCTGGGTACAACTTCAACAAAGCAGCCCAACAAAAAACTTTGCGTGCAAAGTGTAGAAAAATTCCTCTTAAAGACTACGACGAGCCAGAAAGAACATTTTGATGAATTAATTGCTAAATTCATATTTGCAACCAATTCTTCTTTCCGACTAGTTGAACACCCATTGTTTGTACAAATGATCGAAGGAATAAGACCAGGCTACAAACCACCAAGTAGATTTGATATCTCAGGAAAACATCTTCAGGCTGTATACGACAAAGAAAGAGTGGCTTGTACAAAATATTTGAAAGACAAAGTTGTTCAATTCTGATTGTTTAATAGTGCAAATAAAAATTATTAGGTTTCATAATCATCAACTGTTTTAATATTTTTATTTGTGTAAAATAATTTGATTTGCAAAAAGACAAAGCTTTGCTTGTGTACAACTTGATTAAAAAATCCTATTTAAATCAAAAAAATCCGATTTAAATCAAAAAATCCGATTTAAATCAAAAAAATCCGATTTTTTTGATTTTTTTAAAAAAATCATGATTTTTATCCACCCTGGTTGCTGCGCACCATGGCAGCCTATGTGCACTGAGCTATAGATCACACCATGCGTATCGTCCTGTGTACACAGGATTCACGTTGCTGAGCACCATGGCAGCCTATGTGCACTGAGCTATAGATCACACCATGCGTATCGTCCTGTGTACACAGGATTCACGTTGCTGAGCACCATGGCAGCCTATGTGCACTGAGCTATAGATCACACCATGCGTATCGTCCTGTGTACACAGGATTCACGTTGCTGAGCACCATGGCAGCCTATGTGCACTGAGCTATAGATCACACCATGCGTACCTTTTGCTTTGGTTTGCATTCAAATGACAATCAGCAGCCATATTGTGCCTCCGGCGGATCCGTGTAAACAAGCGTTTATTTAGCTTTCTATCATAAGTCCCTCATTTGTCTGCGATAGGGAAATTAGATTGTGAGCTCCATCGGGGACTGGACCAGGAGCGATCAGTGATATCTGTACAGCGCAGCAGCATATGTTGGCGCCATGCAGTGCACTAATGCTAACGTTGCAGTCACACTGACACTGCTGTAGTCATACATCAGTAGACACAATCCATACACAATACTCACTCTACAGCTGCCAATGAGAGGCACTGGACTCGGACAATGGGGCAGATCTCCAATAGTCGGGGCTGATAAAGACACTACTGATGATGGTGGTACAGTGAATGGGCTCTAGCTGCTCATTGTGGTGCGGGCAGAAGATGCCACCCACCAAGGAGCAGGACTGACACATAGCAGGACACCCTGCCAGGTGGAGAGAGTTGTGGAACCTGGTAAAGGGTTAATACGCCGTGCTGCGCCTCCATTCACACAATGTGGTGCTAGCAGTGTGCCGCATCCATGACACACCGGCCTTGTATGCTACAGCCAAGCTTCCTCACATCCACCCCCAATAAATGCCTGCATCCACAGGGGCCTAGTCAGGCCTGCAGCCTCCTCCCCGCCTTTTCCTAGCTCACTAGCCGTTTCCCAGCACCCAACTTCCCGCAGTTATCCCCGGAAAGCGCAGTGCGGGGCGGAGCTGCCGGCTGAGCCCCGGAGCCCGAGCTCCGTGTTGCGGCTGCGCCAGCAGGGCTGAGATAGCTGGAGATTGCGCGGTAGGGCACTCACCTCAGAGCGGCTGCGCTACAGCGAGCCTGCGCCGTGACACTCAAGCGAAGACCTCTCTGAGCTGCAATGGCTGCGGGAGCCCACGCTACACACGGCCAGAGCTGCTGCTGCGTCACCGGCGTCATGACGTCACGGCCCAGCAGAGTGGGCGCCGCGGCCTGTTCAGACGGCCATTGCGAGAAGGTCGCATGCTGCATGGAGGAGTCACACTGGAGGGGATTGGGCTTGTGCTCACATTGGAATCTCTGCTTTTTATGTTTTTATTAAGGAAAAACTAAAAAATAATGTCAATAGGATAATAATAGATCTGTGCAATAGAGCAGCTACCAGCAGGCGGATGGCAGTGCTGACTGCAAGAAGACACAGCTTACTGCACAGCTGGGAGTGGGCACATTCTTAGTGCAGGAGCGTGTGACCACCAGGCCTCCAGCCTCCTATCCTGCAGCTTCCCACATAGAAGTGAAGACCATTCCCGGAGACTACCTCATGAAGCTCATCAAGAGAATGCCAAGAGTGTGCAAAGCAGTCATCAAAGCAAAAGGTGGCTACTTTGAAGAACCTAGAATATAAGACATAATTTCAGTTATTTCACACTTTTTTGTAAAGTGTAATGTATAATTCCACATGTTAATTCATAGTTTTGATGCCTTCAGTGTGATTCTACAATTTTCATAGTCATGAAAATACAGAAGAATCGTTGAATGAGAAGGTGTGTCCAAACTTTTGCTCTGTACTGTATGATGTACTACCTGAGGTCGGCTTTCCACACTGCTCTAACTGTAAAGAACCCTTTCCTCTATAGCTGCTGGAATTGCCTGTCTTCCACACTTAGTGAGTGCCCCCTGGTCCTAAGTATGGTCTTTGGAAGGAATACGTCACGTGTCAGTCCTATGTACTTACCACCCATGTCATTATACATAGAAATGATTTCTCCTCTGAGACATCTTTTTTCTAAGCCAAACAAGCACAATGTTTCCAGCCTCTCATCACACGAGAAGCCTTCCATCTCATGTAATAATCTAGTTATCAGTCTTTGAACTGAACGGGCAACTTCTGAATGTCCTTTTTTAAATGTGGAACCAAAAACTAGATCCCATATTCTAGATGATGCCTCACCAGTGATTTATAAAGGGGTAATAATATGTTGGGAGGCAAGATTTTCTCTCTTTTTATACACCCTAAAATCTTGTTTGCTTTTGCAGCTGTGTTTTACAATTGGAGGAGACTGATGGACCTGTCTGGTCACATGTTCCTCCACCAGGAGCCATTGTATGGGCAGAAGAGCCGGTCAGTTTCTGAGGAAAATTGCACTAACAAGAGGAAGCTGCCTTCCCCTTTAAGGAATGCAGTCTTAAATTTCCGACCCCAGGGACCATTACTGACCGCTAAATCACCTCCTCACACCCCACAAACGTAGACATGGGTGGTAGACAACAGCACTCTGCATTTTTCATCTTGTGCCCTCTGAAAGGCCAGTGCTAGCAACCATCTGTAAACTTAAAGACTGTACAAATAGGAACTTGTGTCCTGTGTGTCAATAAAAGTGTATGAATGTGGAGAAACATGGGCTGGTTATTCTAAATATCACCATAGTTTACATGATCATTATACTAATCTAAGCTATAGACATATAATCAGCCATAATAGTAAAACCACCCAATAGGATTAGACCACCAAATGTCTCTGACCATGCATGCCCTCCACAAGACCCGTCCTTTGATTGGACTTGTTCCAGCCCCCTATGTCATGTCCTCCACAAGACCCGTCCTTTGATTGGACTTGTTCCAGCCCCCTATGTCATGCCCTCCACAAGACCCGTCCTTTGATTGGACTTGTTCCAGCCCCCTATGTCATGTCCTCCACAAGACCCGTCCTTTGATTGGACTTGTTCCAGCCCCCTATGTCATGTCCTCCACAAGACCCGGCCTTTGATTGGACTTGTTCCAGCCCCCTATGTCATGTCCTCCACAAGACCCGTCCTTTGATTGGACTTGTTCCAGACCCCTATGTCATGTCCTTCAATTCAGTACGGTAGGATGCACTTTTCTGTGAAAGAAGTCACTGTTGCTATGAAGACGTGTACTTGGTCTGCATCCCAGCTACTTCAGCTTTCCGAATTCTTATACTGCACTCCTCCAGGTAAAGCACACCCGTTTGTCCACATGGTGTATAAGAAAGCATCACTTTCTATCAGAACAGAATACCTTTCACTTTGCTTTATGGTCCAGCTCTGAAGCTCAGTGCTCCCTGTAGGCACTTTTGTCGGTGGACAGGGTCAGCGTGGGCACCCTGGTCTCCAGCTTTGCCCTACCACTCAGTGAGCACTTTCTATCACAGTCAGCAATGTCTTTTTCAGAAATTTGTGCTACAGCAGCTTTTCTGTGGGAAGAATAAGGTTGGCTATTCTATAGAAATGAGCCTTGGCCTACATCTGTGTTCGAGTTCATGGGTTGTCTTTTGATCGACCTCTTCTGGGCCTAACCCCTACATAAATGAAGCACCTCAGAAGACATGTCGTTTTGATGTTGCTGTGACCCGGTTACCTAGACATATTGATATTATCATGGAGCAGATAACCTACAGATTCTTTGTCTGGATTTGTAAATGGAAAATACAGAGCATTTTATAGTAGTAGCAAAGTGGATCAAATTATAAAGTTCGTCCACATGCTGACAAGACAATTCTGCGAGGAAACTCAATTTTAAATCCCCAGCCGATCAAGTCTTTTTGGTGGATCTACACCATAATAAAAAACGAGGTTGGCACCCAACTTTTAAGTGTTTTGAATTTTTGACTAATTTTATTTTTGCTTTATGGAATTGTATATTTGGATAGAGCTTCTGTATCAACATTGTATATTCAGTCAGGGGTATTTGTTGGGAAATTCTCTAAACTTACACCTTTGACAGAAGGCAATATAGCGAAGTGTGAACAGAGCCTGATAGAAGGACACAACCAAATCCATTCTGTACATTCTTCTGTCAGATGATAGGACAGGATTGTATATTTACACTGACACAATGTAGTTAATTTCAACAGAAAATTACAACAGTAAAGGTTTAAGGACCCCATACACATAAGACAGATATGGGCCGATAAATGGTCCTTAATTGGTCTGATGAACAGTTGTTTGTCACTGAGTAAAAACCCATCTCTGATTATATCGGCCACATTGGATTTTTCTGGCCAATGATACAGCCAGTGCTTATGATCGGCCAAAAATAATCTAACATGCAGCTCTGTTTTTTGAACTATAACAAACGTTAGTCATTAGGCCAGGGGTGAGGAACCTTTCTTCTGCCAAGGGCCACTTGGATATTTAGAACATCGGTGTAAGGGAAGGCATAACATTAGTTTAAGTCTGCCATCCATATAACTCATACAACACAACGGGCATAACCTCTATTTCCTCTTATTTCAGGAACTCAGAACCAAGGGGGCTTTCCCTGAGACTACAAAGGGTGTCATTTGTGATGCCTTGTCTGGTGACTGCAAGTGTCAAAACTGGGCAAATGGTCCAGTGTGGCCAGGCTGGACATTTCAGATCTACTATAGGTAGTGGGTGGTTGGAAGAAACAAAGTATTTAATATACAAGTGGCTCACACCTAATAAGTCCACGGTCCAGTTACAGACCTGCGATTTTAATATTACAATCTCTAGCCTGTCCTGGAAACCTGGCATATAAAAGATGGGTTACACGATGGAAAGGTGTTTGCATGTGGAGGTCAGCTTCAGCCGGATGTGATCCATAATCCCTTTCTCCTACCCTCAAGGAAACAGAAGGATAACTTTAGGCGGAAATGTTTCTGTTATTTCGTCATTTTTATTTTACACTTGTTTTGCATATTTGTGTGTCACTGTATTTTTCTTTTTTTATACCTTTTCTTGTAAACACTGTACTTTTTATATCGAAGCTTACAACTTTAATACGTTTTGTCCTTGTTTGTTGTCTAGAATCCATAGCCTTTCAGAGAATGTGAGGTCTTTTGACTGTTGAACAGTAATATTTATTTTGGGGACTCATAACCCCGTGTGTTTGATGAGTGGTATCAGCGTGCTGTGTATCTGGGGTGTGTGGATTGTGTTGGAGTGTAAATTATGCTCAATTTACAGCTTATAACAGAAGTAGAGTGCAAGGTTGAGTGAGAGGTGATAAATTAATCCTTGTATTCGCACCCCACGTCACATGCAGAAAGTGTGTACATGACAGTCAGTTGTGGGCCATATAAAATTTTCAACTTGAAAATTATCCTGCTATATTTGGTCAAAAAATTAATTAACTCACCTCTAATGTGATGGCTGGAGCTTTTGGTGAGGCGGTGATGTTAAGGTGGTATTGATGATGTTGCTACTTGTAACTACTTTTCCAGGTTTGCTTTGGTCTGGAGTGCAGTCCACTCTTTTTGAAAAGTTTTGTAAAGAATTGATGATGGCAGTAAGTTATTCTGAACATAGATGTATATTTTACTGCATGTCACATAGGAGACATTGAAACTGCTGTAAGAATCACATAGGATACACTGGGACTAGTGAACTATATGTATCACATAGGAGACATCAAGACTGCTGTAAAAATCACACAGGAGACTTTGGGACTAGTGTATGTGTGTCACATTGGAGACACTGGGACATGCATATACAGTACATCACATGGGAGACACTGAGGTTAGTGGATATACATCACATAGGAGACACTGGGGCTGCTCTATGTACAACACATAAAAGATAATGAGACTAGTGCATATACATCATATAGGAGACACTTACCGGTGTATATACAACAAATAGGAAACACTGGGACAGGTGTATTTACATGACATAGGAGACACTGGGGCTGAAGGATATACATTACATAGTAAAAAAGCATGAAGAACTAAATAAGGTGGCCCAACCACAATAAAGTGCTGCTTTTTTCACGTACCAGTGGTGAATGCCACCCTTATTCACCTCTTCATGCTTTGTGCGCAGAATTTGGTATGGCTTTATCTTAAGTTGAGCACCACTATATGTGGTAATCCACGATTAATGTTTGCCTGGATGCATTTCTGGAGGGTGTGTTAGCAGTGCCAATATTTCTGACTTTTATTTAGCATATACATTACATAGTTGACACTGAGGCTGAAGCATATACATCACATAGGAGATACCGGGATTAGTGAATATACTGTACAACACATAGACACTGACACAGATGTACATACAGTACAGACCAAAAGTTTGGACACCTTCTCATTCAAAGATTTTTCTGTATTTTCATGGCTATGAAAATTGTAGAATCACACTGAAGGCATCAAAACTATGAATTAACACATGTGGAATTATACATTACACTTTACAAAAAAGTGTGAAACAACTGAAAATATGTCTTATATTCTAGGTTCCTCAAAGTAGCCACCTTTTGCTTTGATTACTGCTTTGCACGCAGAAAAGGTGAACGGATGGATTCTACATGACTGGTTCCCACCGTGAAGCATGGAGGAGGAGGTGTGATGGTGTGGGGTGCTTTGCTGGTGACACTGTTGGGGATTTATTCAAAGTTGAAGGCATACTGAACCAGCATGACTACCACAGCATCTTGCAGCAGCATGCTATTCCATCCGGTTTGCGTTTAGTTGGACCATCATTTATTTTTCAACAGGACAATGACCCCAAACACACCTCCAGGCTGTGTAAGGGCTATTTGACCAGAAGGAGAGTGATGGGGTGCTACGCCAGATGACCTGGCCTCCACAGTCACCAGACCTGAACACAATCGAGATGGTTTGGGGTGAGCTTGACCGCTCACCGCTTCAATTTTGAATAAATCCCCAACAGTGTCACCAGCAAAGCACCCCCACACCATCACACCACCTCCTCCATGCTTCACGGTGGGAACCAGGCATGTAGAGTCCAGCCGTTCACCTTTTCTGCGTGCAAAGCAGTAATCAAAGCAAAAGGTGGCTACTTTGAAGAACCTAGAATATAAGACATATTTTCAGTTTCACACTTTTTTTAAAGTTTAATGTATAATTCCACATGTGTTAATTCATAGTTTTGATGCCTTCAGTGTGATTCTACAATTTTCATAGCCATGAAAATACAGAAAAATCTTTGAATGAGAAGGTGTGTCCAAACTTTTGATCTGTACTGTATATGACACATGAGACACTGGGGATGAAGCATATACATAACATAGTGGACATTGGGGCTGGAGTATATACATCACATAGTTGACACTGGGACTGAAGCATATACATTGCGTAAGATACATGGGGCTCAAGCATATACATCACATGGGAGACACTGGAATGGGTGTATATACAACACATAGGAGACACTGGGACATACAGTTGTGCTCAAAAGTTTACAGAATTTTTGCTTTCCTGGCCTTTTTTCAGAGAATATGAATGATAACACCAAACTTTGTCTCCACTCATGGTTAGTGGTCGGGTGAAGCCATATATTGTGAAACTACTGTGTTTTATCTTTTTAAATAATAATGACAACCCAAAACATCCAAATGACCCTGATCAAAAGTTCACATACCCCATTTCTTAATACCGTGTATTGCCCCCTCTAACATCAATGACAGCTTGAAGTCTTTTGTGGAAGTTGTGCATGAGGTTCTTTATTTTCTCAGATGGTAAAGCTGCCCACTCTTCTCGACAAAAAGCCTCCAGTTCCTGTAAATTCCTGTGCTGTCTAGCATGAATTGAGATCTCCCCAGAGTGGCTCAATGATATTGAGGTCAGGAGGCTGAGATGGCCACTCCAGAACCTTCACTTTGTTCTCCTATAGCCAATGACAGGTCAACTTGGCCTTGTGTTTTGGATCGTTGTCACGTTGGAACGTCCAAATAAGTCCCATGCGCAGCTTCTGGGCTGATGACTGCAAATTTGCCTCCAGTATTTGCTGATATCGTGTTGCATTCATCTTTCCTTCAACTTTGACCAAGTTTCCTTTTCCTTTGTAGCTCATACATCCCCAAAACATCAGCGATCCACCTCCGTGCTTTACAGTAGGAATGGTGTTCCTTTCATCATAGGCCTTGTTTACCTCTCTCTCCAATTGTAACGTTTATGGTTGTGGCCAAAAAGTTCAATTTTGGTCTCATCACTCCAAATTACCTTGTTCCAGAAGTTTTGAGGCTTGTCTCTGTGCTCTTTTGCGTATTGTAGGCGAGATACTTTGTGGCATTTGCGCAGTAATGGATTTCTTCTGGCGACTCAACAACGCAGCCCATTTTTCTTCAAGTGCTTCCTTTTGTGCATCTAGAAACAGCCACACCGCTAGTTTTCAAAGAGTCCAGTATTCCAGCTAATGTTATTTGTGGGTTTTTCTTTGCACTCCGAACAATTTTCCTAGCAGCTGTGGATGAAATTTTTGTTGGTCTACCTAACTGTGGTTTTGTTTTTACAGAGTCCTTGATTTTCCATTTGTTAATCACAGTTTGAACGCTACTGACTGGCATTATCAATTCCTTGGATATCTTTTTGTATCCCTTTCCTGTTTTATACAGATCAACTACCTTTTCCCGTAGATCTGTTGACAATTCTTTTGCTTTCGCCATGACTAACAATGCAGAAATTACAAAATATACCGCACACTCTATGGAATTCCATGCAAAATGATAGTTTATAACAAAATAGGGAGCAATGTATAAAGCGATTAGTGGTGTGGCTGACGTTTCGACTCTCCCGAGTCTTACTCATAAAAATCGCTTATATAGTATCATAATAACTTCCAATGAAAAAGGTGAAGCAATAGAGATTCTTATATGTATAAATTGTCAGACAATCCAAGTAAGTAAAGCAATGTAAGATCCAGGGTAAATGTACACCTGATATGCAGAGAGTCAAAGCAGCGCTCCCGCGCCCTGCTGAGGTGGCGCGGGAACCTTTTTCATTGGAACTTATTATGATACTATATAAGCGATGTTATGAGTAAGACTCGGGAGAGCCGAAACGTCAGCCACACCACTAATCGCTTTATACATTGCTCCCTATTTGTTATAATAAACTCTATCATTTTGCATGGAATTACATAGAGTGTGCGGTATATTTTGTAATTCTAGTATTTAGGACGTTCTGTCCACTATATCTGCACCTCATTCTCCTCAGACTGAGTGCACACTATTTTACTCATATCCTAACAATGCAGAAATGTCAGTTGGTTCCTGCTAAAATCTCAGATGCATGGCATCATAAAAGATTAAGAATAAAGGGTAAGAGAATAGTAATGCCATTGAAAAGTCAGCTATTTTACCACTCTGTCATCGTTCCATGTTTAACTTTAATGCTGTTGTCAAGACTGGGTGGCTGCCTAAATTTTACTTATGGACTGAAAGTCTATATTGTATATTACCTTGTTTTATTCCCAATTTACCCAAACAATACATTTTTATTTTATGTGTGGTAGATTGGCTTTAGGAGATTTTCGAATGTCATTACAGCAATACTAGGTTATACATTTTCAGCTATTCACATTTTTGACAATTTTTCACAATGACCTCAAGGAGATCTAGTTACAACCAAAGAAATGCATATGCTATTCCTAAAAAATACCTTTAAATTCAATTGTTTCCAATGTTCTGATCTAACTTACAGCATAAACTGGGCATTAATATTAACAGTTCATTTCTAGAACATTGATGTTTAATATATGGCACCAAGTGATCATTGTAGATTTTGGTTGAAATTATTTCTTTTTCTTTCCTTTTCCCTTTTTCCCTTTCTTTTTTGGAGCACCAGACCAACTAAATCCACGAAATTCCAAGCAGTCCACCGCATTATGGGAGATGTAGTAAGCATTCAGCATGGCGGCTGGACTAAGGATGTCCACTTCAGGTTTAGGTTGCTTACTCTTCTTAGACTTTTTTGACTTCTTTCCTTTGCGGGACTTTGCTGAGCCTTTGGATTTGGCACTTTTTGTGGGCTGAAAACATACAATTAATTCAGCATGATACAAAGGCTAACATTACCTATTGTAGCATTTTGGCAAATGACAGGACACACAACTTATCTCCACTTATCTAATCAAACAAAATCTGCATTCTATGAGCCAAGTAGTGCTCCTTCCTATCCGATCCCTGTCATGTGCTCAAACAGTAGTGTATGTACAATCACATATGGGGTGCTGTCACATTCGGGAGTAATTACATAACAAATTGTGGGGTCCAATTTCTCCCATTACCCCTCTTGTAATTTATAAATTTGTCGCTAAAACAGTATTTTAGTGGAAAAATTAAATTTTTTTGTTCTCACATCTAAATGTTATAAAGGTTGGTGAATCACCTGTAGGTTAAAAATGCACAGTACACCTTTAGATGAATTCCTTGTGGTTTTCCTCCACATATCGGGTAGCGGCATACTCAGGAGAAATCGCACAACAAATTTTGGGGTCCATTGTCTCCTGTTACCCATGTGAAAATGAAAAAAATATACCTAATTGTACATTTTCGTGGGAAAATTTTGATTATTTTTAATTTCACTGCTCTACGTTAAAACTTCTGTGAAGCCCCTGTGAGTTCAAGGTGCTCACCACACATCTAGACACAGTCCTTGATGAGTCTAGTTTCCAAAATGGGGTCACTTGTGGGTTTTTTCACTCTTTAGGCACAGCAAGGGTTCTAGAAAAGTGACATGGCATCCGCTCTCGATTTCAGCCACTTGTGCGTTGAAAAGTCAAATGGTGCTACTTCCCTTTAGTGCCCTGCCATGCACCCAAACAGTAGTTTTCCCCCACATATGGGATATTGGCGCACTCAGGAGAAATTGCACAACAAATTTTGGAGTCCATTTTCTCTTGTTATCCTTGTGAAAATAAAACATTTGGGGCTAAAATAAAATTTTTGTAAAAAAAGTAAAATGGTCTTTTTTTTTTCCTGTGAAGCACTTGAAGGGTTAATAAACTTCTTGAATGTGGTTTTGCGGACTCTGAGAGGTGCAATTTTCAGAATGCTGTCACTTTTGGGTATTTTCTGTCATATAAGCCCCAAAATCACTTCTAATGTGATGTGGTCTCTAAAGAAATGGTTTTGAAAATTTTGTGTAAAATGAGAAATCGCTAGTCAACTTTTAACCCTTCTAACTTCCTAACAAAAAAAAAATGTTTTTAAAAAATGATGCAGTTGTAAAGTAGACATGTGGGAAATGTTATTTATTAACTATTTTGTGCAATATGACTCTCTGGTTTAAGGGCATAAGAATTAAAAGTTTGAAAATTGCGAAATTTTCTAAATTTTCACCAAATTTCTGATGTTTTTCACAAATAAACCAAAGTCATATTGAACAAATTTTACCATTATTATGAAGTACAATATGTCACAAAAAACAATCTCAGAATCAGTGGGATCCGTCGAAGTGTTCCAGCGTTATTACTACATAAAGTGACACTGGTCAGATTTAAAAAATGTGGCCTGGTAATTAAGGTCAAAATTGGCTGGGTCATAAGGGGTAAAAGGAGTTATCCACTACTGGTAAACTTTTGAAAATAGGCCTATTGTGGTGCTGATATAGACACCTGTACCTGCTGTACCCCTGCTGAACCCCTGCTGCTCCTTCATACTGCTGCAGTTGTGCATTACCAATTTCCAGGCTTAGTGCTCTGGTGAAAGCTGTCACATGTCTACTCTGGCCAATCAGTGGCCGCTGTTTAGCTGCAGATGTCATGTTCCATCCAAGCTGAAAAAGACAGCTAGGAGACTGTTTCTTCCGGCTCAGACGAAACATGACCGATGTCACCTGATTTTATATTTACACAATTATGGGCCAATTTTTAAATGTTTAATAAAAGTGGACAACCCCATTAAAATAAAATATCCAAAAAGAGCTATCAGGCACTTTAAATTAAACTGGCGGTCTGTCAGTGGGCAAGTATGGCTCTGGGGATCCCCTACAATCAGCTCTTGAAGAGCCACATTTACCAGGCACAGTTCTGTACTTTTAGTAGTGGCTGTGCCCAATATTACAACTCGCTACAGCACTATGCCATTTAAAGGGACTCCGTCAGCAGGTTTTTGCTACCTCATATGAGAGCAGTGTAATGTTGGGAAAGAGAAGCTGAATTCAACAATGTATCACTTGGTTTACTGAGTGCAGCCGTTATGACACCCGAGTTTTTAGATTTAGAATGAAGCAGAGCTGAGTAAGCTAACCCCGCCCACACCAGGCTCTGTATGTACATAGTCTATTGACAGTGAGCTGCTTATCACAAGAGGGGTGTGACCGGACTAATATAGTAGGGCAATGTTAGCCTCTTAGTGATAAATCCTCCACAGTTAGTAAACAGCAGCATGCACTTTGACAAGTGACACATCCCTGAATTCTGTGCTTCAGCCTCTATCTCCTGATGTCCTCAGATTACATAGTAAAAACCTGCTGAAAGATTCCCTTTATGTAACCAGGTGTCACCGCTGCTTCAGTTGATCGGTGGGAGTACTGAAAGTTGTACCCCCACAGATGTGGTATTGGTCAGCTCTCCTAAGGAGCAACTTAGCATGGGGACATTAGTAAATAAGAAAAACTTGTCTTATTACCATTTTTCTTAGTCGCGAGGTGGCTATCTTTATAATTTCATAATCATCACCACCTATAAAAAAGCAGAAAAAACAAACAAATTGTTGTAAAACTGATTCAAGAGAGGAGTAATTCTATACTAAAGAGGCCCTGTCACTTCCCATAAATGTGTATGTATATAAATATGCTGCTGTCCTGTTCCGAAGACATGGCCCCCTTTTCTTTGTACATAAATCTAGTCTTGTTAGCCAAGTGGGCGTGGTCCCACCTTTTATCTGTGTATCTACAGGAGGACCATGCATTTTTGGCTAGAAAGTCTAGCTTTATTGGCAGAAATTAGTGGGTCAGATGTCAGGAACAGAGCGGCGCAGAAACAAATAATAACCAGCGCCAGCATTTACATCGGGTACAACACCAGGGAGTTATGGCAAGTGACAGGTCCTGATCAGGATAACAGAAGCAGTGATATTGGAGCATGGAAACGTCCTGAGATCTGTGCTATAGAGACAAATGACGGGTGGGGTATGGTGCAGCAGCGTCTGACCACAACACATCTCCGAGATCACAATCCTACAAGGAAATCACTACAGGGAAATGAGAGAATGTTGTTTTCTGTACTTGAATCCACCTCTTCCATACGTACATGGGCGGTGACGCCTTATTTTCAATTTTTTATAAAAAATATGTACTCCCTGGGAATGTTGCCATTGTGACAGCCCCTTAATCCCCATGTCTATATTTAGATCAGAGGTCTCAAACTGCATTCCTCAAGGGCCGCAAACAGGTCATGTTTTCAGGATTTCCTTGTATTGCACAGGTGATAATTTAATCACCTGATTCCAGCACCTAGTGCAATGCTAAGGACATCCTGAAAACACGCACGGTTTGCGGCCCTCGAGGAATGCAGTTTGAGACCCCTGACTTAGATGGAATTACAGGCACACTTCTTCCCCAGACGATCTGTGCTCCTGCTAATTGCAGAATGGTGACATTGGCGCTACATGACATTAGCAGATTGTCCACTCTTCCTGCACTGGCCCTCCTAGTGACACAGCATCCGTGGCGGCGGCCTCATGTAACGTGACTATGGTGGCCACCAAGCCATGATCGGCTACCTAGTGATGTTACACTATCATATCATGGATGTGATGTCACAATATCATAATATCATGGATGTGATGTCACATTATCATGGATGTGATGTCACAATATAATATCATGGATGTGATGTCACAATATCATAATATCATGGATGTGATGTCACAATATCATAATATCATGGATGTGATGTCACAATATCATGGGTGTGATGTCACAATATCATGGGTGTGATGTCACATTATCATGGCTGTGATGTCACACTATCATATCACGGATGTGATGTCACACTATCATGGATGTGATGTCACACTATCACGGGTGTGATGTAACGTTATCATGGATGTGATGTCACATTATCATGGATGTGATGTTACAATATAATATCATGGATGTGATGTCACAATATCATGGGTGTGATGTCACATATCATGGATGTGATGTCACACTATCATGGATGTGATGTCACATTATCACGGATGTGATGTCACATATCATATGGATGTGATGTCACACTATCACGGTGTGATGTAACGATATCAGGATGTGATGTACACATTATCACGGATGTGATGTCACAATATAATATGGATGTGATGTCACAATATCATGGGTGTGATGTCAACTTATCATAGATGTGATGTTACAATATCATGGTGTGATGTCACATTATCACGGATGTGATGTCACAATATAATGGATGTGATGTCACAATATCATGGGTGTGATGTCACAATATCATGGGTGTGATGTCACACTATCACGGGTGTGATGTAACGTTATCATAGATGTGATGTTACAATATCAGATGTTTTGTCACTTTATTATGGATATATCATAGATGTGATGGTACTATATAATGGGTGTGATGTCATCATTTTATAACAGAAACATTTTTTCTTTAACTATAAATTATTAATAGACATTCACTTCCATCTTGAACGCTTATGGGAGCCCCAATAACACGTCCCCTAGTAATGTCTGCAGTCACCATCACCCTTATCTGAGGTCATCACTGAAGCGTCTGCTGGATTGTATCTAATAGGAAAAGTGCAGTCGTGCCGAGCAACATGTCCCTGGCAGGAGGCTCCGGACTGCTTGTCGGGCCACAAGCAGATATCCAGATGGCTGCCCGTAAGATACTGTGTGCGATGTGCTCACCAGGCGGCGCTGTCCCCGGGGCTCTCCGGTGGTTTGAAGATTGCACGGTCAGCCTTCTAGCTGTATACTATATCATCGTTACCTTGACTACGAAGGCAGCGCAGCGTGGAACGGTTGCCGTGGTGACGAGGGATCCCGCCTACTCTCCTCATGCATTAGCCGGATACGGGCGTCACGTGCTTGGAGCAGTCGGGTGGGCGGGGCTTACAGTAGGCTTGGGCTGCTTCTGTGCGAGATGTGAAGCAGTGATCTGAGTGACAGAGATCGGGCCGCAGGCTGCACACCTGTACGAATGGCAGGAGGCGGTCATGTGCTGTGGATGGAGCAGCCGCCCTATGATTTAGGATTCGTTCACACAGAGGCTTTAAAGGAATTGTCCACTTGTTGAAGCAATTTCATTTTTTTTTTAACGTAGTTGCGTGTATATTAGTTTAAAAAATAATTAGTACAATTAGGATTTATTAAAACCGTTGTTTTTTCATGCTGTTTCCTTCCATGCGCAGTCAACTTTGTTGTCATAAATCTCCTAAATTCAGAAAAGACCAAAAAGTTGTGAAGACCCATCTCGACTCCATCAGACCACCATAGCGGGCTGCGAGATGGACCCCGAGATGACATCCCCATACCTCCCAACTTTTGAAGAAGGGAAAGAGGGACAAAGACAGCGGCGCGCACAAATTTCACAACTAGTCACACCCAAGTCCACGCCGCAAGCGCACCCATTTAGCACTGCTGATCACATTGACAAAGGAAAAGGGCCACACAGGCATCGGCTCCGGTGTAAAGGTAAAGGAAAAGGGCCACACGGTATCGGCTCCGGTGCAAAGGTAAAGGGCCACACAGGTATCGGCTCCGGTGCAAAGGTAAAGGAAGGCCACACAGGATCGGCTCCGGTGAAAGGTAAAGGAAAAGGGCCACACAGGCATCGGCTCCGGTGTAAAGGTAAAGGAAAAGGGCCACACAGGTATCGGCTCCGGTGTAAAGGTAAAGGGCCACACAGGTATCGGCTCCGGTGCAAAGGTAAAGGGCCACACAGGTATCGGCTCCGGTGCAAAGGTAAAGGGCCACACAGGTATCGGCTCCGGTGCAAAGGTAAAGGGCCACACAGGTATCGGCTCCGGTGTAAAGGTAAAGGGGCCACACAGGTATCGGCTCCGGTGCAAAGGTAAAGGGCCACACAGGTATCGGCTCCGGTGCAAAGGTAAAGGGCCACACAGGTATCGGCTCCGTGCAAAGGTAAAGGGCCACACAGGTATCGGCTCCGGTGCAAAGGTAAAGGGCCACACAGGTATCGGCTCCGGTGCAAAGGTAAAGGGCCACACAGTATCGGCTCCGGTGCAAAGGTAAAGGGCCACACATGTATCGGCTCCGGTGTAAAGGTAAAGGAAAAGGGCCACACAGGTATCGGCTCCGGTGCAAAGGTAAAGGGCCACACAGGTATCGGCTCCGGTGTAAGGAAAGGGCCACACAGGTATCGGCTCGGTGCAAAGGTAAAGGGCCACACAGGTATCGGCTCCGGTGAAAGGTAAAGGGAAAAGGCCACACAGGTATCGGCTCCGGTGCAAAGGTAAAGGAAAAGGGCCACACAGGTATCGGCTCCGGTGCAAAGGTAAAGGAAAAGGGCCACACAGGCATCGGCTCCGGTGTAAAGGTAAAGGAAAAGGGCCACACAGGTATCGGCTCCGGTGCAAAGGTAAAGGGCCACACAGGTATCGGCTCCGGTGCAAAGGTAAAGTCAAAGGTGACAAAGGAAAAGGGCCACACATGCACCGCCTCCGGTGCAAAGGTAAAGGAAAAAGGCCACACATGCACCGCCTCCGGTGTAAAGGAAAAGGGCCACACATGCACCGCCTCCGGTGCAAAGGTAAAGGAAAAGGGCCACACATGCACCGCCTCCGGTGCAAAGGTAAAGGAAAAAGGCCACACATGCACCGCCTCCGGTGTAAAGGAAAAGGGCCACACAGGCATCGGCTCCGGTGCAAAGGTAAAAGGTAAAGGAAAAAGGCCACACATGCACCGCCTCCGGTGTAAAGGAAAAGGGCCACACAGGCATCGGCTCCGGTGTAAAGGAAAAGGGCCACACAGGCATCGGCTCCGGTGCAAAGGTAAAGGAAAAGGGCCACACATGCACCGCCTCCGGTGCAAAGGTAAAGGAAAAGGGCCACACATGCACTGCCTCCGGTGCAAAGGTAAAGGAAAAGGGCCACACATGCACCGCCTCCGGTGCAAAGGTAAAGGAAAAGGGCCACACATGCACCGCCTCCGGTGCAAAGGTAAAGTCAAAGGTGACAAAGGAAAAGGGCCACACATGCACCGCCTCCGGTGCAAAGGTAAAGTCAAAGGTGACAAAGGAAAAGGGCCACACATGCACCGCCTCCGGTGCAAAGGTAAAGTCAAAGGCAAATGTAACAATGGAAAAGGCCAAGGAAACGGTAAAGGCACAGGTAAATGATAAGGTAAAGGCAAATGCTAACGCAAATGCTAAGGTAACAATGGAAAAGGAAACGGTAAAGGCACAGGCAAAGGTAAATGCTAAGGTAAAGGCAAATGCTAAGATGTAGAGATTCTAACTTTGTTCTTCTGATATCTCTCTATATTGAAATATTATGTATATACTTTATTTTCCTTTGTTTGGACATATATGTTATTATTTTCTATTATCACTATTTTTGTAGTAGCTGAAGAAGGTCTTGTGACTGAAACGTTCTGTACTCTGTACTACTCTACTTGGATTTGATTAAATATCTTCACTTAGCAACTAAGTTGAGTGCCAAGTTCTTTTTTCTATTATTAATGGTTTGGGCACCTACTCTGGCACCACTATGAGGGCTGTGCACACATTTCTCCTCTCCCTAAGCTAGGACCGTCAGATAACACATCTTGACCCATCAGACCACCATAGTGGGCTGCCAGATGGACCCTCAGATAGCTCATGCTTCTGTGTGCCCCTTTGACACAGTAACCTGAGTTCCCCTATAACAATAAGTGCCCACTTTACACAGTATGATGCTCTTCTATAGTATAATGCATCCCATAGGCCGCCATATGGTATCATGCTCTTCCCTTAGCCTCCATATAATATTATGCACTCCCCATAGTCCTCTATACAGTATGATCCAATCTACATAAAAAAATACAATATTCACTTCTCCAGTCTCTGCAGTGAGCGCTCTGAGTGCCCGGACGTCTCACAGCAGGTGCCATGTAGTGACGTCATCGCGCTCGCTGTGCTGAGACATCAGACGGGGAATGATGGGAGAAGCATCAGCTGAGACAATGTTTACATTCCATGTATCCCCCTTGCTACCAAGCAACATGCCCCTCCATTTTAAGCGTCTGCAGTTCCCAATCCGACTTGCATTTGCTATGACTATAACACAAGGTCAATCACTGAAAGTAGTCGACGTTAATTCGGAGCCCGTGTTTTTCACAAGGTCAGCTCTATGTTGCTTGCTCTAGGGTGGGTAACATCAAAAATCTTCATATATGGATCTGTAGGCAAAACGAAAAAGTCATTTACCAAACAGCTACAATTGACGGCGGTATACCGGTAAATCAGCCTTAGGCCGGGGTCACTTGCGAGAAACTCGCACCTCAATACCCGGCACTGCCACCGGGACTCGGGACCAGAGTGTGCGGCTGCAGGGTATTTCTATGCAGCTGAGCGCCCCGGTCCGAGTGCCGGCGGCAGTGTCGGGTATTGAGGTGCGAGACTCGTGTGAGTTTCTTGCAAGTGTGACCCCGGCCTTACCCCTTTGTCCATTAACCACTGATAGGTTACACTGGGGGAGGGGGATTGCACTATGTTGTTTCCCTCAAGTTTTTATGTGTTTGTGAAAGGAGAGTATATTTTAATATTTAATAAATATTCATTCAAAAAGTAGTTGTTTGCCTCAGTTTTACCACAAACTTGTAAAAATAAACTATGAACGCCAAACTAACAAAAAAGTGTTGAAAAAAAAAAAAAAAAAAGATTTTAAGCGCTGAAGATGTCAACTTCAGGGTGAAACTGAAAATGTAACCTTGGCAGGGGTAACCAACAGTTTAACATATCCTTTTCCATGAGCGAAGCCGCGGGTATTCTGCTTGCAGCTTATATTCTGCAGCTTGTATAACAATAATAATCACAATCCAAGAACCGCATGTAAAGCAATAGCCTTCATTTAATATATATTTTCTTATAAAAATCTACACCAACAGGTAAAATAGAGAAGCAGCAGCAGACATTTGGAGTTTCCAGTGAATACTTTGTATGTACGAACTTGAAATACTGTCTGGTGAAGCGAAACCCGTTATCCCCGCGGTCGTTCACTGCTCTCACACTGCGCTAATGCCTTATGGATCAGTTCTGACAAGTTTTTCAGCTATATTATAAAAAGAGGTGATTTTTTTCTACTCAAATACATGTATTTTGAGCTAAAAATCTTTTTTGTTAGTGGGTTTCATTAAAAATTTAGCACATTTTGCTTTCTGTAGCCTCTGGGGCTGCAGAATGAGTTATTGGAGAATCCATCAGTAAGCTCACTATGATGGTCTGACTGGGAGTCTGGGACTCGTATCTTTCTTTTTCTAAGCATCTCAATTTTGATTTGATCTTTAGTCTTAAGTCAACTGAATGTGCAGGAAAATAAAGTCTGTAAAAGTAAAGCGGTGAAAGATTTTTATTGAAACCCAATTGGGGAAATAATTTTTAGTCCCCAATATTTGTATTTAAGGAAGAAAAAAAAAACACAATTGTCCACTTAGTAGACAACCTCTTCAAGGTGACTGTCCACAAAATGGAAAGGTTGTGCAGCTGTAAATTGGCCATACAGTCTCATCTGTATTAACGCTAGTCAAGCCACAGGTTTTGTGATGCTAATTAACAGTGTAATGAGCATCTTTTATGTAGTTAGTTTGGGTCACAAGACCTGAGGTTAGACGGTCGTATAACATGGACGATGATCGCATCGCACTGCTCTGACTGACCTGAGCATGACAGCTGCACAATATAGGTGGTCACGCTGTGGTCTGGAGAGCCAACGGCCAGTCCGGGCACTGCGATGCGACCGTCATCCATGTTATATGACCGTCTGACTGCGCCCTAATAAGAACACACAGATGTCCTGCGGCCGTGTGGTGTGAATTAGCCCTTTCCAGACTAAAGGCATATGGTTCAGGATCCATCGCTATGATCCAGACAGACGATGGATTTCCTGCTGGATGACCCAGCCCATCTGTGCAATATATCGGCGTCCCATTGATTTTATTGAATAAGTGCCACTGAATGCTTCATTTATACATTGCTTTCCCTACAAACTAAAGCTGGTGGTAAGATGGGGGATGCTGCATGTAATGCAATGTATTTGAAGGTGTTTTCCAGTTTAAACGTTTCAACTTATTCACTATATAATAAAGTTTCCTGAGTACTTTGAGTATCAATTCTCTACAGTTTTTAGTCTTTTTGAACATTCATGTTTTTTTTTTCTACGAATATAAATCTATCGTGGCCGCATGATGTGCACACAGATGCAGTGCATGGCACCGTGAACACTCGGCTGTATATTGTGACAGGCCGGGCTGTTGTGTGACCATCACAAGACCCGGACAGACTGATCACCATACTGGATCGCTTCCTGAGGCCATCATTCAGTGACTACAAGTAAAGGTACTGCCACACTACACGATCCCGCTAACGATCTCGTTAGCGTCGCATACTAATGAGATCGCTAGCGGGATCGTTTACAATATCGCTAGTGTCGGCCACATTTAGCGATGTCGTTAAGGACGCTATCGCGGTTAGCGATCTCCTTAACGACTTTAGCGGTACAAAAGTACCGCTAAATCGCTAAAAAAGGTGCCACACTCAGCGATATATACTTACCCAGCGGGACGCCGACGATCAGAATAGGGTCCGGAACGATCAGGACGACGGACGAAATCACAGCAGGGGCCACGTCGTTGCTGCATGCCGCACACAACAACATCGCTAACGGGATTGCTAAATAGTGACGTTTTTTAGCGATCCCGTTAGCGATGTTGTTTAGTGTGGCATACCCTTAAGAGATCTTGAATATGGTGACGAATTGTTACACAACGTAGATCACCATTTACTTTACAACAAATCAGCTTTACTTGCTATTATTGGGAAACTTCAGATATATGTCAGGATTAGGTTAGGGACGGCTTGCTGTGTAGAGGACGTAACCTGATAAATGGGCAGGCAAACTGATGTAGGATTATATCAAAAGCCATCTCAGCTTGGCTTCTAATTGAATCCTTGCAAAATTGAGGGAACAGGATAGGGTTACATTTGTAGCTACTCGGATCCATGGTGGGCTTTTTCGATCAGTGATCTAAAGGCACTGTCACACTTAACGATCGCACTAGGGATCACGACAACGACATGACCTGGGGAGATCGCTGGTGCGATCGCTAGTTAGCTTCCAAACACAAAGATCTCATCAGAGATCAGCGATCTGCAGTCGTTGGGAAAACCTAGTCCCACCTGCGATGCTGGTAAAGTCGTTAATAAAGGGTGTCACACTCAGCGATTCAGGCTCACCAGCGGGACACCAACGACCAAAAAACGGCTCAGAACGTTCATAAGCGATCAACGACATCTCAGCAGGGGCCACATCGCTGCTACATGTCGCACACAGCTAAGTCGCTAACGAGATCGCTACTGCGTCATAAAATCAGTGACTCTTTAGCGATCTCGTTAGCGATCTCGCTTAGTGTGACAGTACCCTAAGACAGTGGACCAAGAAGAGGACGGACAGCAGGTGCTACATCCATCAGTCAGGAATATTGGAGAAGGTCTTCCCACTGAATTGGATTGGAGAACACCTCCCTTTCCAGCCAGAGCTCGTAAGTATAATGAAAATCTTCAGGGAGTTCAAGATTTTGTCCCACAACGCTCTGCAAACAGTTATCCACTGGGGCAAACTCCCAGTTTGTATTCTTCTCATATCTCCGACTGTTGAAACTCTCGATGTTTCCCCGCAAGGCGCACTCTTCAGCCTGGAAGTCCCAGGGTCTGGCATCTATGTCTAAAAAATAAATAGGAAAAGAACATCAGCAATAGGATATGCAAATACGCCATTACTAAGAAACATGCATGGGTGTAAAAGGACCTCTGTATTCAGCTTGGTTATGTGTTGGCAGCCTGGGAAGTCATGATATTTGGCCCCAAGTCTCACTTGATCTGCTCCCTTTCACAAATTGTTCTATATGTGACAAGTGTTAGCTCCATCTTACAGCCAGCTATTCCCCAATAGCTTAAACGGTACTTCCATGCAGGACGGGTTTGCCGAATAAAATTTCCACAGAAAGCAACAGGGGAATCCACACAATCTCACACCAATTTAGAGGAGAACTTACTCGAGCATTTGCTGCAGTGAATCGGCTAAAACATTTTTTTTTTAAAAAAAAGCGATGATTGACTGGTTCACCCATCGGTTTCTGTCTACTGGCTGCAGAGGTCACGTATCAATCCTGGAGGTCAGGATACAGAAATCAATAGGTGACAGTAAAATGTTGCAGCAAACTCCGGATCGGTCACCAGATTTCATAGTACGAACTGCAAACATTACTAAAGTGACCTCTTAGACCTGATGAGGATGCGGAGGATAATTTGAAGATTAATGTCAAAGTGGCTGCATAAATCGGTTTAAGAATGTTTAATTCAATCCCACACTACCTAGCCAGATAGCTCTTCAGGGTCTCTCCTGCTGCAGAGATCTCACATGGCTCAGTACAAGCCGCAGCGCTCAGTCAGGCTCGGTGGGTGGAAGTTGTAGTCACTTGAACTAATGTAGTTATCACTTCGCTCCAGTATCTTTGTATTAACCTACAACTCCAAATAAGATGCCAGAAGTCCGCTCCCGATTCCCTGACATTCATCAGTTACCTGTCTGCCAAATCTATGCAGTCTACTCGGGGTCAGGTAGGACTGGTGAAGTATATATAGTTGAATTAATTTGTTATTTGCGGCTGGCGACACCATCGTATGTGCCTCTAGGGCATCATTCCACTGATCATCAGTGATAGAAGGGATTAATTGCCGCCATTTACTCTTAACAGCAAGTTAAGTAGAAGCAATCCTGGCGTTTAGTAGAAAGTTATATAGGGAGGATATTATGCCTGTGGGTCCTTGAGTTGTTAGCACTCCTATTAATGGATATCTGGATATGTATGGTGCTGTCACTAGGAGGCTGACACTATGCAAATTTGGCAAAAACTGACTCCTCCCCAGCAGTATACACCCACCGACAGGCACAGAGCAACTCAGTTGGTGCAAAAGCAGTAGTAGTAGGAGTACCTATGGTGACCGGAGGCACGGCCTATGTGCCAACCCCAAGGCAACGGTCTGAGGTCTAATGTGGTACGGATTTAGGGGAGGGTGCTGTGTCCCCCAATGAAGACTCCAAGAAAGAGATTTTACGGTAAGTACCAAAAATCCTTCTTTCTTTATCGCTTCATTGGGGGACACAGGTTACTATGGGACGTCCAAAAGCAGTCCCAAGGGTGGGGATTCTAGGTATATTAGAGAGAGAGAGAGAAACTTAGGTCGGTCGGTGGGAAACCGCCGCCTGTAGTATCCTTCTACCCAAGCCTGCGTCCGCCGAGGCGTGGGTATTAACTTTGTAGAACTTCACGAAGGTGTGGAGGGAAGACCAGGTTGCGGCTTTACAGATTTGCGCCGCCGAAGCCTGGTGACGAATGGCCCATGAGGCTCCCACCGCCCGGGTAGAGTGCGCCCTCACTCCGGGAGGGGCTTGTTTGTTCTGGGATCGGTATGCCTCGTGGATCGCTGAACGAACCCACCGGGCGATGGTGGATTTTGAAGCTGCGAGCCCCTTGCGACGGCCCTCATGGAGGATGAACAGGGAATCCGCCTGACGAAAGGTGGTGGTTCTAGAAAGGTAAATTCGGATCGCCCTGACCAGGTCAAGCTTGTGGAGGGATCTTTCTAAGGGATGAGCTGGTGAGGGGCACAGTGACGGGAGGACGATGTCCTCGTTGATGTGAAAGGCCGAGACTACCTTCGGAAGGAAGGAGGGGACGGGTCGGAGGACCACCTTATCCTGATGCAGGATCAGAAAGGGGGGGCGGCAGGACAGGGCCGCCAATTCGGACACCCTTCTGAGAGAGGTGATGGAGACCAGGAAGGCTACCTTCCACGAGAGTAGAGTGAGAGGGATGTCTTTGATCGGCTCAAAGGGGGTACGCTGTAGAGCGCTCAGGACCAGGTTGAGATCCCAGGGATCAATCGGAGGGCGGTAGGGGGGCGCTAAGTAAGCGACCCCTGCAGGAAGGTCTTCACCTGGGGCGAGGAGGCCAGTTCGGACTGGAAAAGCACGGATAGGGCTGAAACCTGACCCTTTAGGGTACTGAGGGAAAGGCCGGAGTCCAGTCCCGACTGCAGAAAGGCGAGGACAGAAGGCAGGGAGAAGGTCATGGGTAAGAGGTTGTTCTTCTCGCACCAGCGGAAGAAAGCCTTCCAGCACCTGTGATAAATGCGGGAAGACGCTGGTTTTCTGG
Organism: Oophaga sylvatica; assembly: GCA_033576555.1. Lineage (NCBI taxonomy): Eukaryota > Metazoa > Chordata > Amphibia > Anura > Dendrobatidae > Oophaga > Oophaga sylvatica. The sequence continues at coordinate 329,312,066 of JARQOD010000004.1, forward strand.
CCCTTATCATAGTTTGGATGACCCTTTCCGAGAAGCCTGCGCTCTTCAGGACCGCGGCTTCAACGGCCATGCCGTTAAAGTGAGCGACTGAGAATTCGGGTGGAAGAGAGGTCCCTGTGAGAGGAGGTGCGGGCAGTTTGGGAGTCTCCAGGGTACGTCCGAGAGCATGTTTATCAGCTCCGCATACCAGGCCCGACGTTGGCAATCTGGGGCTACGAGCAGGACAGGGACTCCTTCCGCCTTTATCTTCTTTATGACCCGTGGAAGCAGGGGGAGGGGTGGGAAGAGGTAAGGCATCTCGAACTGGGCCCATGGGATGACGAGTGCATCGCAGCCGAGGGCCATCGGATCCTGGGATCTGGCCACGTACTGGGGGACCTTGTGGTTTGACCGAGATGCCATTAGATCGACGTCTGGGACGCCCCACCTCTGGCAGATTTGGTTGAAGACGGCCGGGTTGAGTGACCACTCGCCGGCTGCCAGTTCCTGGCGACTGAGGAAGTCGGCTTCCCAGTTGTCCACCCCGGGAATGTGTACGGCGGAGATGGCAGGGACGTGGTGTTCCGCCCAATGTAGGATCTTCCCTACCTCGGTCATGATCTGTTTGCTGCGAGTCCCTCCTTGATGATTTATGTATGCCACGGCCGTGGCGTTGTCCGACTGGAGGCGGACTGGTTTGCCCTTGAGGAGGGGCTGCCAGTGGAGTAGGGCCAGGAAGATTGCCCTGATCTCCAGGAGGTTTATCGGCAGGAGGGCCTCGTGTGTCTCCCAGCGGCCCTGTGCTGTGAAATGCTGATAGACCGCGCCCCAGCCCTGCAGGCTGGCATCGGTGGTGATGACCTGCCACCGGAGAGGCAGAAATGACCTTCCGCGTAGAATGGAGGAGGCCAGTGTCCACCAAGTAAGGGACTGTTTTACTTTGGGCGGCAGGATCACTGGGCGGTCTAGGGACGCTGGATTCTTGTCCCATGATGACAGAAGGGCAAGCTGGAGGGGACGTGTGTGGAACTGCGCGTATGGTACTGCCTCCATGGAGGCGACCATCTTCCCCAGGACTCTGAGGCCGAAACGAAGTGGAAAGGGCTCCGGTCGTCTTAGGGCTTTGATCCCCTGTCTGATAGAGTAGTATTTCTCCTCCGGGAGAAAGACTCGCGCCTGAACGGTGTCGATTTCCATGCCCAGGAAGAGAATGCGTTGGGTTGGATTCAGGGTGGATTTTTCCCGGTTGATGAGCCACCCGAGGCGGGACAGGGTGCTCAGGGTGATCTGAAGGCTTTGATTGCAGTCCTGGCGAGACGGACCTTTGATTAGGAGGTCGTCGAGGTAGGGGATTATGAGAATCCCCTTGGACCGAAGGATGGCCATGACCGCCGCCATGACCTTTGTGAAGACTCTGGGGGCGGAGGCCAGGCCGAACGGAAGGGCTGTGAACTGGTAATGGTGTTCCTGCACCGCAAAGCGGAGGTGTTATTGGTTGGCTTAGGGGGGCGGCTCTTGTTTTTCCAGTGGGGGGTGGACTTGAAGGAAGGTTTCCTTCTGTCTCCGTGGAAAGGGGGTCGATCCTGTTGGGTGGAGCCGCCTGGGGCCGTGAAAGTACGGAAGGGGCGAAAGGGCTGTGTTCCCTTCCTGTTGTAGGGCCGTTTTGTTCTGGATTGGGGTAGGGAGGTACCCTTGCCCCCTGTGGTGTCGGAGATGATCTGGTCCAGTCTGGACCCGAAGAGCATAGAGCCCTGGAAGGGCAGGCTAGTTAGGGACTTTTTTGACGCTGGATCCGCGTTCCACGCCCTTAGCCAAAGGACCCGGCGGATTGCGGTGATGTTGCTGTTTGCCCTTGCGGAGCAGGCGGCAGCATCCAAGGAAGCGTTAAGGAGGTATTTGCCTGCTTTAACGATCTGGTCTGCTAGGTCGTAGAGGTCTTCTTTTGGGGCCTCCGAAGCGACGCCCCGCTTGAGAATCTTTGCCCAGGCCGATACTGCCTTGGCCACCCATGTGGAGGTGAAGTTGGGGCAGAGTGATGCGCCTGATGCCTCAAAGACGGACTTTGTCAGGGCTTCAATCTGTCTGTCTGTGGCGTCCTTGAGGGCCGCGGCGTCCGGGATGGACAGAACCGTATGGGAGGACAGGCGGGAGATAGGTGGGTCCACCTTGGGGGGCTCGGACCATTTGGTTACCAGATCAGAGCTGAAAGGGTATAGGACGTCTAGCCGTCTCCTTCCGGGAAGCGCTTTCCGGGGTTATCCCAGTGTCGGGCTGTAGTAGCCTCGAACTCCTTGTGATTGGGGAAAACCCTTGAGGGTCGTTTGACTTTTTTGAATATGACGGGGTCGTCCTGGGTGACTGCCTCGTCCTCCTTAATTTCGAGGGCTGAGAGGAAGACGGCGGCCACCAGCTGTGGCCTTTCCCCCCGACTAAAGGGGTCGATGCCGTCTTCTGCACCGTCAGGAGACGGTGCGGGAAGGAGGATCATCAACAGGACCCTCTGCACCCACGAGGGATCCTGACATCCTCGGCTCCAGCATCGAACACCGGACAGCAGACAGAGGTACCCCCCCCAGCCCAACCTGACCCAACGCCACCGCTGCGCGATCGCTCCGGGACCCACCAGAGGGGGACAGGGTAGACAGCCCCCCGATAACCACGGGCGCAGGGCCACGCATTTGCCCCACGCTAGTTCGCGCTACAACAGGGCGCCGCCATCTTGGCCCTCCCTCGCCTCATTGTTCTCGGCCAGACCACTCCCCCTTCCTGTGACGCGCAGGGCTTCCCCGGCTGACGCCCTGACGTCAGACGCCGGCCCGGACACGCCCCCCCCACGGAGAAAACACCTCAGCGTCGCGTCCTCAGCGCTAGGAGGG
>JARQOD010000004.1:329315020-329349247 GCA_033576555.1 Oophaga sylvatica
GAAACCCTTCTAAAGATTGACAGATACTACTTAAAGCACCTTCCAAGAGCAACGAGAAACTAACAAGTACAAAGCTCAAATGGACCTAGTTGAAGACTCCAAAAAAATAGTAAACAAAGGTACCAGGCTCCCAACCGTGAAACTGGCGTTACCTTCCGCAAAAAAGAACGCACTCCTACTAGGCTATAGCCTTTCAACACAAGAACAGAGCGAAACCTTACCCCTCATGTGCTAACTGCCAAACCACCTTAGGTAGGAAGTCGCTCCGTGTGCGTAGCACTACACGATCCGGGTGAAACTCCAGAAAGGGAGGCGAGCAAGAAAGAGCCGCCAACTCAGAAACCCTTCTCAAAGAAGTGACCGCTACTAGGAAGGCAACCTTCCAAGAGAGCAAAGAAAGACTAACAGAGTCCATAGGCTCAAAAGGCCCGTGTTGAAGAGCCTCCAAAACAAGATTGAGACGCCAAGGAGACACAGGCGCCCTACGCGGTGGAAACTGGCGGGTTACTCCGCGAAAAAAGGAACGCACGTCCCTACGCGAGGCGATAGCCTTTCGGAATAGCAAGGACAGAGCAGAAACCTGACCCCTCATGGTGCTAACTGCCAAACCTTTGTCCAGTCCAAATTGCAGGAAAGCCAACAAATTGGGAATGGAAAAAATCCTCGGATTCCTTGAGGAACCCGAACACCACGAAAAGAAGGCTTCCCAAGTCTTGTGGTAAATTCTAGTAGTAGCCGGACCTCTGGCCGCTCGTAAAGTGGCAATGACTTCGGCTGAAAAACCTCGACGGGTCAATATTTCGGTCTCAAGAGCCACGCCGTCAAACGCAGAGACTTCAGGTCCGGATGACGAACGGGCCCTTGGGTTAACAGGTCCGGGCGAAGAGGAAGTGGAACTGGCGGTGCCGCCAGGAGTGACACCAGAGTCGAGAACCACGTTCTCCTTGGCCAATCTGGGGCTATCACTATAGCCGAGATTCTCTCCAGTCTGATCCGACGGAGAACCAGAGGCAGTAAGGATATCGGCGGAAACACATAGATCAGCTCGAATTGGTCCAACGGAGCCACCAGAGCATCCACCGCCACAGCCTTCGGATCCTTGTACCTGGACATGAATGTCGGCAACTTGGCATTGAACCTGGATGCCATCAGATCCACTTGGGGAGTTCCCCAACGGGAGCACAGCAGTGCAAAAATCTCCGGATGAAGACTCCATTCTCCGGGATCCATCTTCTCGCGACTTAGAAAGTCCGCTGTGATATTCTGAACTCCTGGAATGTGGATCGCAGAGATAGCTGGTACTCTGGTCTCTGCCCATATCAGGATCCGAGATACCTCCACCATGAGTCTGGAACTCCTTGTCCCGCCTTGGTGATTGATATATGCGACCGCCGTCGCATTGTCTGTCTGCACTCGGACAGGCAGACCGCTTAAAGGGACCGTCCAGTGTTGGAGGCAAAGGAAAATCGCCCTCAATTCGAGGATGTTGATCGTCAAAACAGACTCTTCCGACGACCATACTCCCTGAGTCCAGAGATCGTTCCAAACACCCCCCAGCCTGTCAGGCTGGCATCGGTGGTTATGACAGACCACTTTGGAGGAAGGAAAGACTTCCCCAGGGATAACTCTTTCGGACGGATCCACCATCCTAGAGACTCTCGTACTTTGTGAGAGATGATAACACTGCAATCCAGTGAGGTCTGTGACCGATCCCAGTGGTTCAGAATGAACTTTTGGAGAGCCCTGGAATGAAATTGGACAAACGGAAGTGCTTCCATTGAAGCCACCATCAACCCCAGAAGGCGCATACATCTCCGAAGGGACATTGTCTTTGAAGACTTCATCACCCGTACATGCCGAAGGAGACATGCTTGCTTGTCTGGAGGCAGGGACACCACTGCTCGTACCGTGTCGAAATGCATCCCCAAAAACAGGATTGATTGTGACGGTTCCAGAGACGACTTCTCCCAATTGACCAGCCACCCGAAGTCCTCCAGGAGCTGAAGTGATAAGTCGCGAGCCGTCACCGCCTCCTCCTTTGAGGGCGCCACAATCAAAAGGTCGTCCAGATAAGGAAGGATCGTGACTCCCTGTCTTCGTAGAATCGCCATGAGAGGCGCCAGAATTTTTGTAAAAACTCTGGGCGCTGATGCCAAACCGAAAGGCAGGGCCACAAATTGGTAATGATCTTTCCCTATGGCAAAACGAAGGTAACGTTGGTGAGCCCTTCCGATTGGAACGTGTAAATAGGCGTCGCGAATGTCGATTGACACCAAAAAGTCGTTCTGCGACAAGGCTGCCACCACGGAACGAAGCGATTCCATGCGAAACTTTCGGGTGTGGACATGCCGATTCAATCTTTTGAGATCCAGGATGGGGCGAAACTTGTCCTCCTTTTTGGGGACCACAAAAAGATTGGAATAAAATCCTCTTCCTCTGTCCTCTGGTGGAACCGGTACCACCACACCCTTCTGCAGAAGAAATTCGACTTCTTGCAGTAAAGCGGCACATAGCTCGGGCTCTGACGGGATGCGAGATTGGCAATCACTGTTCGGGGGTCGGGAAGAAAACTCTATGAAATAGCCTGCCGACACAACCCGCGTCACCCAGGAGTCTGGGACACGGGAAACCCAGGTCAATTTGAATTGGAGCAGGCGACCCCCCACTCGAGAGCCCTCGAGCGGGACCCTGGCGTCAATCCGCCTTAGCGGGCTTTTTGTCAGATTCCCTCTTGTCATGATGGAAACTTTGTTTCCAGGGAGTGCGGGATTTCTGAGTGGTCTTTTTTCCCGAAAAAGAGGGACGACCCGACCCCCAAGAGGGCTGACCGAATCGTCCCCTGGACCGAAAGGACCGTCGACCACTACTGGCACCAGGTCTGCCAGGCGTAGAAGTCACAGTTCTTCGCTGTGGTAAAGCTGCTTCTTTTGCCTTTGCTTTGGCAATCAGCTCCGTGAGGTCAGATCCAAATAGCTGACCGCCCTTGTAAGCTAAAGATAGCAAACCTTGCTTGGAAACCGCATCACCGGTCCACTGTCTAAGCCACAGAGCTCTCCTGACTGAGACCGCCGAGGATTGTGTCCTGGATAGCAGTGACACAGTATCCAGGTTTGCATCATGACCATATTGGAATGCACTTTCTAACAATTCGAACAGTTCGTCCACCTCAGGTACTTGAGGTTCACATTTCCTCCGCAAACGGTCCAACCAGACCAGGGAAGCTTTATAAGCACACATGGAGCCTAGCAATGCTCTGAAACCATGACCCGCGGCCTCGTAAATGGATTTTGCCGCCGACTCCGCTTTTCTGTCCAGTGGGTCTTGTAGACTCGCCTTCCCTTTAATAGGAAGTAAAGAAGATTTGCTAAGCTGAGATAAAGGGACATCCACTTCAGGAGAAGGGATCCAATTGTCAATCGATTCCGTAGTACACGGATACAGTGACTCAAATAGACGTGTCCCCTGAAAACGTTTGTCTGGACACAGACGCTCCTTCTCCACTGCTTGATTAAACTCACTCAGGGATGGCAAGGTCGAAAGTGACTTATGCGACTCCTGAAACATCCGGGCCGACTTACCAGGGCGAGTAGTTACTTCCTCCTGTAACTGTAACGCCTCTCTCATAGCTTCAATTAAAGCTTCTACACGGCCCGAAAAAGAGGCAGAGTGCCTTTGCCGATCTTCTTTATCCGAATCGGATATTCCCCCTGAACTTAAAGGGGAACCCTCCATATCAGAACTCTCTGAGTCGCTATATGTGAAAGAAGTCACCGGCCTGTGTCGCTTCCTGCCATGAGGGGGTTAAGCTGACACCCAATAACCTATAAGGTTAGATAGGCTATCAATCGAACGAGTGAGAGCCTCCATCTTTACATCACTGGGTCCTCCGACCGCTGCGCTTGACGCGGTCGATGTCTGTGTGTCAGATACACGAGACCGATCTTGTAGCGGAGTCGGGATATGGTCCGCACTTTGATTCTGATCTGACATGTCTTACCCAGTACAATGGCAGGTTAAACCTGACAGTAACAAGAAACAGTGTGGTTTCTAGAAAAAAATAAGACGAACGCTGAAGGGTTAACTCTTAAAGAAAGGGTTACCCCAGCTGTCCCACCATTAAGGGTTAACCGCCTGATAAGGGGTTAAAGTCACAAGCTCTCCACAACCTGTATTAATGTGACAGATGTGTGAGCCCCAGGTGCCTCTTATGAGGAATCAGGTGCTGACAGAAACGTCCTCAAGGAATGCCACACTAAACGAAAAAAAATCGCTAAAATATTGCGTCTTTTTTCGCATCTCATAAAAATCCTGCGACTTAAAAAGCGTCGCTAACTTTAGCGACGTTCAGTGTGGCAGAGCCCTGCGCTGCGGGGGAGAGAAGTCTTTAAGCTTCTGCCCTGATAGGCAGAAGCGACTCACAGTTAAACTTCGCGGTGCTGTCTTCTTAATCTTGTGCGGGAGGAACGGAGAGTGAGTAGCCCGGAGCGCTGCAATGGCCGCTGCACTGAGGAGGCAGCTGGAAGAGAAGGCAGAGGAAAATCGCGCTCAGTGAGCGCTTCCTGCCCGGGAAGCGTGAAGCCACGCCCCCGCCTTAAAAAAAAGCGCAGGACTCCTCCATTCTCCGGTCCCGCAATCCCCGTCCTGCAGGCATCCACCTGCGGACAAAATATAACAGTCACCACTTTTACTGTAACAGCGAATGCCGCAGCAGCCGCTGAATCACTCACACACCTTATAAAAATGTGGAGTACTCACCCCGCCATGCACCACAGGGACCCCCAGGGGTTTCTGGCGCGTGCCCATGCTTCCCCCCAGGGCGGGGATCGCAGTGACCCCTGCAGCGCGGTTTGCGTCCCCGCCAGGGAAGCCATCCTCATCCCCCGGGCCGGCAGGGTTCTGCAGGGACCACCATATAGGGTAATACAGATCCGCCAAGGGAGAGGTTGGGGTCCAGCAGCGCTGAGACCCCTAGACCACATTTGGTGATCCAAGTCTCTTGTCCGATAAAAAATAATAAAATCTTCTGAGGAGCTGCTTCCAGCAGCGACCATCCTCTGAGACCTCAAATTGAAAACTGGAGAGCTGAGTAGGAGGAGCCCGAGCTGGAGGGGCCGGTCAACACTCTTTTTAATCTGAGGTGTCTATCCCATCTGGGCTCCGCCTACCCACTAGTTATGACTAGTGTGTCTCCTTTCCTTCCGTTCTGCTGCTGAAAGTATTATTTTGAGGGCTTTTCCCCTGTACTAGATAAACAATGTGTATTCATTTGCTGGTGGCCTTGCCTTTTCATTCCTGTTTTATCGTAGATAGGATTCAGGTATCAGTTTACACTGCCTGAATTGGATTCCCTCAGATTCATGTTGATGATTACACCAGTTAATAATAATTTAGTTATTTTAGGGATCGTTGTGTTCTATCATGTGGGGAGACACTTGGCTACCTATAAAGTATCCCATATTTTGATTAGCACACCCCTTTCAATCTAAGCAGTTTTTCCATCTACTAGTCAGGATACAGCGGCATTCTCCATACAAGGCACTCTGCTTTATGTGTTTTTATAGGTTTTCCCCAATAAAGACTTATATACTTTATTTAGTATAATGGTTCTCTTCTTTACTCTGTCTGGTTACCTTTAGCCAGAGAATGTTTTTGATCAGTATTTGTAAGCCAAAACCAGGAGTGGGTGATAAATGCAGAAGTGGTGACGTGTTTCTATTATACTTTCCTTCTGACTGTCCCACTGCTGATTTTAGATTACAGATACTGATGTAAAATAACTCACCAAATACTCTGTGTGAACGTGGCCCAACACAGAAAACATTCCAAGTAACTTCACCATGATAACTCAGCTATGGATGATGCGCTGGTATTTCCTTTTTCTCTAGGTATCCACATGCCCTTAACGTGCTGCATCAGGTTGCACCCTGATATGGTGCCCTGTTTTCGCCTCTTACTTATGGCACTTCAGGAGATCAGTTACCTTTAAATAGAAGACTTATACACCATGGTGAACTTAAATAGCTTGTCCAACGAGACAGGGTTCTCCCGCTCCCTCGCTCCATTAGGGGACACTGATCTATCAGACACTTATGGCATGTCATTAGGATATACCGTGATGTCTCAGGATACAACCCCTGTAACTGAAGGAGTATATTGTACCTGAGCTCAGTGCTGTCCGCTAATGATAGAGCCGGCTTCCTCAGAGCCTTACTGCAGGCTTGGCTGTTCCTGAAACCAAAAGGAAATGATACGGGATTAAACGAGAGATAAAGAAAAGAAAAAAAAAAAAAAATGTTGCCTAAAATGATAAATCCGATTACAATGTTTTCTATATGTAGACTACAAGAGGAGTGACATCAATGGTTGCTATAGCTAAAATTATTAGTATTTATATTATAGCATCACTAACTCCCAAGGTGCCGAATACAGCAGATGAGCATCAATATAGGGATTTTTGTGTACTCACCGTAAAATCCTTTTCTTCGAGCCAATCATTGGGGGACACAGGACCATGAGTGTTATGCTGCTGCTACTAGGAGTATACTAAGTAAATGTAGGAAAAAGATTAGCTCCTCCTCTGCAGTATACACCGTCTTGCTGGCTCTGATTTAACCAGTTCAGTAACAAAGCAGTAGGACCTCATAACTATCAACCAAGAATAAATACAAGCCATCAGGCTAACATGGTGGGTGCTGTGTCCCCCAATGATTTGCTTGGAGAAAAAGATTTTACGGTGAGTACACAAAAATCCCTATTTCTCCTAAGCCTCATTGGGGGGACACAGGACTATGGGACGTCCTAAAGCAGTCCCTGAGTGGGGAACAACACAACAGCTGAGTCCCCATGTACCATCAGACTACAGATGTGTTACTGCCGTTTGCAGAATCCATCTGCCAAGGCCCGCATCCGCAGAAGCCTGAAAGTGAATATTGTACTACTTTGCAAAGGTGTGCAAGCTGGACCACGTCGCAGCTCTGCAGACCTGTTCTGCCGAAGCCTGGTGCCGAATGGCCCAAGAAGCGCCCACCGACCGAGTGGAGTGTGCCTTAATCCCCGTTGGGATAGACTTGCCGCTGATACAGTAGGACTCCTGAATAGCCGATTGAATCCATCTGGCTATTGTAGCCTTTGAAGCGGCTAGACCCTTTTTGTGTCCCTCCGGAAGAACGAATAGAGCATCCGACTTTCGGAAAGACGCCGTCCTCGAAATGTATCTTCCAATGGCTCTCACCACGTCCAGTGGGTGGAGAGCCTTTTCGATACGATGGACTGGTGCTGGGTAAAACAACGTCCTCGTTCACATGGAAGGAAGAGACAACCTTAGGCAGAAAAGACGGAGACGTTCTCAAAACTACCTTGTCCTGGTGGAAATTCAGGAAAGGGGCTCGGCAGGACAGAGCCGCCAACTACGAGACTCGTCTAATCGACGTTATTGCAACCAGAAAGGCTACTTTCCAAGAAAGAAAAGTCAGGGACACGTCCTGCAGTGGCTCGAAGGGAACCTCCTGTAGGACACCTAAAACCAAACTAAGGTCCCATGGCTCCAACGGCATTTTATAGGGGGGACTACGTGGGAAACCCCCTGAATGAAGGTCTTCACCTGTAACCTGGTAGCTATCTTGCATTGAAATAGGACGGATAAGGCTGAAATCTGGCACTTAAGAGGACTAAGTGCGAGACCTGAGTCCAGACCAGTCTGGAGAAATTCCAAAATGAAAGGAATGGAAAAAAACGAGAGGAGAACGTCCACGGTCTCTGCACCATGAGAAAAAAGGTCTTCCAGGTGCGATGATAAATGCGCAGCGACGCGGGCTTCCGAGCACTAATCATGGTGGAGACTACCTGTTTGGAGAATCCGGCTTCAGTTAGAACCCAGGATTCAGTGGCCAGGCTGTTAAACACAGGGCCCCTGAGTTCTGGAGGCAAATCGGACCCTGAGAAAGCAGAACTGGACGATCTAGCTACCGCCAGGGAACGTCGGCAACCATTTGAGAGGATTTCCCCTGATCCAGTGAAGACCTCAACGTACACCACCTGAGGTCTGTCTGACCCGCTGGGACAGACAGAACTGGCGGTCGAGAGAAAACAGGTTCCAGTCCCAGGCCTTCAGAAGCGCATGTTGCAGAGGACGGAGGTGTAGCTGGGTGAATGGAACTGCCTCCATTACTGCCACCATCTTGCCCAGTAGTCCCATACCGAAACAAATGGAGTGAGGAAAAGGGCGGGAAAGCATCCGGGCTCCTTGTTGTAGGGCTGAGACTTTTTCTGGGGGAGAATCACCAACCCTCGGGAAGTATCTAGGATCATCCCTAAGAAGGATATCCGCTGAGCTGGTACCGGAGACGATTTGCTTAAGTTCATCATCCAGCCCAGGCGAGAAAGTGCCCACCGTGATGCTCACGCACTCCGTGAAAGCTTGAAAAGATGGTCCCTTGATTAGCAGATCGTCTAAGTATAGTAAAACCACTATGCCCCGAGAGTGTAGAATGGACATGACGGCCGCCATGACCTTGGTAAATACTATGGGAGCGGTGGCGAGTTCGAAGGGCAAGGCTGTGAATTGGAAGTGTTCTTCGCGAACCACGAAGCGTAGGAATCTTTGGGGAGGGGGACAGATCTGTATATGCAGGTAAGCATCGCGAATGTCTCTTCTTGGTCCGGTGCCTCCCATCTTCTTATGATCGCCGCCCTCCTGCTTGCTTCATGTGGATGACGCGTCCCTGCATCATCCACACAGGCTCCCCGGCATTGCACTCCTGCGCACGCGTACTTATCTGCCCTGTTGAGGACAGAGCAAAGTCCTGCATTGCGCAGGGCCTCTCTAACCTTTCCCGGCGCCTGCGCACTGCAGGGCTTTGCTCTGCCCTCAACAGAGCAGATAGGTATGCCTGCACAGGAGTGCGATGCCGGGGAGCCTGTGTGGATGATGCAGGGACACATTGCAAGAAGATGGGAAGCTCAGGACCAGGAAGAGAGACACCCCTCGGACCGGACTGCCGGTGAGTATAATGAAAGTTATTTTTCTTCTCTTCCAGGTCGGGTTGGGGGCAGATATACAGCGTTATAGAATGCTGTATATGAGGCCTGAAAGGTGGTGGCCGTATGTCATATCGGCCAAACGTGGTGACAGGTTCACTTTAAACAACAGGATTTTGGCTGCTTACCGTAAAATCTGTTTCTCGGAGCGCTCATTGGGGGACACAGGAAACCATGGGTGTATGCTGCTGCCACTAGGAGGCGCTGACACTATGCATATGCAAAAAAAGGTTGGCTCCTCTGCAGTATACACCCCACCGACTGGCATCAAGCTAATCAGTTAGTGAGAAAGCAGTAGGAGAAGAACATGATAGAACCAAACAACCGAACAGACAACTCAAACATAACCTTAACAAACACAAGAAAGGACAAGAGTTGCAAAAAATATGGGGGGGTGCTGTGTCCCCCAATGAGCGCTCCGAGAAACAGATTTTACGGTAAGCCACCAAAATCCTGTTTTCTCGATCGCTCTTATTGGGGGACACAGGAAACCATGGGACGTCCCAAAGCAGTCCATGGGGTGGGAAGAAAATTGGCAGAAGACTCCATACAGGTCGGCAAAGTCCCCAATGCCGACTGCCAGATCCTTCTGCCTAAATTGGGGTCCGCCGAAGCGTAGGCGTGGACCCTGTAAAATTGGGCAAACGTGTGGATGAAAGTTCTAGGGCGGATGCCCCATGGTAAACCACCCAGGAGGCGCCTACTGCCCAGGTGGGGTGAGCCTTACTCTCAGGCGGGCACTCTGAAATTGACCGGTAAGCCTCATATTGCAGACCTAGTCCAACACGCAGGTGTAGCCTTGGAGGACAGTAGGCCTCTTCGTGCTCCGTCTGGAAAGACGACCAAAAGATCCGACTACCTGAAGGAGCCAACTTATCCGGGTAGAATCTCACTGCCCGGACCAAGTCTAGGCTGTTCAAAGGACGCTCCAGAGAATGAGTCTGAGTCGAACCGAATGAAGGCCGGACACTATCCTAATTCGAGTGAAAAAGGTGGAAACCACCTTGGAAGAAAGGGAGGCGGGAGCCACAACCCTACGCTATCCTGGTGAAGAACCGGGAAAAGGGGAACAACAGAAGAGAGTCGCCATAGTGAAAACCGTCTGATGGAAGTGATCGCCACCAGAACGGCCACATTCGAGGACAAAAAGACAAGGGAAAAACTCCCTGAGAGGATGAAAGGGAGCACGCCTCATGACCTCTAAAACCAGATAGAGGTCCCAGGGGTCCACAGGCTTCCGGAACGGGAAAGCCGTATGCGTCACTCCCTGAAAGAGGAAAGAAGAAGTTGGCCTGTGCTGAAGTGACGCAGGCGGACTCTCCTGTTCATCAACCTGAGAGCCGGAATGGGCTGAACAGCGCCATCCTTTCCCGAAGAACAGACAGGCTTGAATAGGACCTGTGAGGCGATCTCGCTCTGTAACTGGGATGATAACCCCGGAACTGAGAAGAGAGTGGATGGACGCAAAGAAACCAGGGACCAAGGAAGAGCCCCCTGGGGAACAGGATACGACAAACCGATCTCAGGGGAGGAAGGTGAACTGTATTTTGTATCCAGAGGATTCAACCTCCCTGAGGCATGCGTCTCCCCCAGGTCGAGACACCCACCCATCCTGGGAGAAAACGCTGGGCCCTAGATTCGAGTCAAGCCGAGGAGGATCTGCCAGGTCTTGACCTGGAAGATCTACCCTGGGAGTTAAGGGAACGCCAGGAAGGAGTGGGCCTGAAGGAAGCTTTCTTCTTGGTCTGGCGATCCTGCGGCCTGTGCTGACCAAAAGAATCATCCGACGCCGGGGGAACGGCGAAAAGGCTGAAAGGAGCTGAACTGCCGCCTTTGAACGGGACTGCGAGGCTTGGCCTGATGGAGAAGAGAACTCGTACCTCCCGTTGCGTCCTTAATGATCTGATCCAACCTAGAGCCGAAGAGACTGTCACCCTGGAAGGGGAGGCCTGTGAGCGACTTCTTCGATGAAAGGTCTGTTTGCCAAGCCTTGAGCCAAACATTCCTCCGGATGGCTATAGCATTGCTGGACGCCTGAGCCGCGCAGGACGCGGCATCCAGGATGCCGATACCAAATATTGCCCAGCATGGGAAATTTGGTCGGCAAGATCCGCTAGTTCTCTGCGGGGCTCCAGCTATGATGCCTTTGCAGAGCTGCTTGGCCCATCTGGCTATGGCTTTTGAGACCCACGTAGAGGCAAAGGCCGGGCATAAAGCCAAAGCTGCCGCTTCAAAGGCTGATTTTGCCAGCGATTCTAGGATCCTATCGTTGGCGTCCTTGAGGGAAGCTGCATTTGAAAGTGGAAGAGCCGTACTGGTGGACAGTCTGGAGACCGGTGGATCCACTGAAGGGGAGATCGTCCAGTTAGTGGTTGGATTCTCCCTCTCCCTCCTGAGTATTTCCAGGAACTCAGTATGAGGGGCAAAGACCTTGGAAGGTGGTTTGACCGTCTGAACTAAACCGCCTGATCTACGGATTCCGCATCGGTATCTTTGATGCCTAAGGTCTAGTGTTGAGCGATATTGCTCGATATCTAAAAATATCGTATCGAAATTGTATCGCCGATAGCACTAAATATCGTCGATATCCGATTTCGATACCGGAAGTCCCATGTAAGTCTATGGGAACAAAATATTGCAACAAAAAAAACCCTTTCTTTTGTTGTAAACACAAAATATACACACATAGAATACATATATATATATATATATACATGTCATTGTGACATATATATATACATATATTTATAGTTTATACACTTCTACATAGTCAAATCGACTCTAATTCAATTGCCGGGTAAAGACGTGACATACCCCATAGAAGTCGACGGGCTCGGTGCCGAGTACCCCGAAAACCTCTGGCTCTGTGCGACTCAACTTGGGCGTCACAAACAGGATTCTGTAGCTCGCTATAAGCGAGTCCTGTGTGCCTGAATTGCACTGGTTTTGTGCTTGAGAATTGCTAAAATCATCAGAGAATGTATTTGCCATTTTTCCGCCATATCTGCGTCACGACGAGGCACTGGTGAAGAAGAAGGGCGTGCTCTTCGTGGGTGTCACTCACTCAGTGGCGTGAAAACGATGGCCGCCCACTGTAAATGGTACTGCAATGTAACATCGTGCCCCACAGCTCTGGAGTTCCGCCTCCTCATCCTCCTCAGTGTGATAAGGTCCCGCCTCCCTACAAAAGAGGGGCCCTCTCCAGATATGACACATGTGACTTGGCAGAGATGGCTAATGGACACGACGAGCAGAAGTGGGAAGGGATGGAGCAGTCAGAGCTCTCCCCCCACGGAAGCGACCCGATCGCCACGGAATCACCGTTGGGCACCCGGCCTGTAAACCCTCCTACGCTGCAAGAAGCGGAGGATACCCTGAGAGGCCTGGCCCGGCACCGGGAGGAGGTCGCCAGGATGGAAGCCAGCTGGCGTGCCCTAAAAATAAACTTGGAGCGGTGCCAATCCCTCTTACCTGAAGTGTCTGTACCGGAAGGTGAGGCACCCGTTATAGTAGAGGAGCCCTTGCAATGTGATCCGGTTGACGTTGTCGCAGTGGAGGCACCCGTTCCTGCAAAAACCGCAGCACCGTCAGCAGCACCCCAAATCCCGCTGTCTGCCCCAGTCGCTGAGACAGAAGAAGCGACACCCGTCCTCATGGAGAAGGCCGCGCAGGCACCAGAGCACTACCTGCCTGTACCGGAGGCCCGACTGTCATCTGATTTAGAGCCGTCTGCTTCCTCCGCAGGGGACACCGCCAGGACTGGGGGGCGACAGGAGAGCTGCCGCAAACCGGACACTGTAAGCTGCAGTGGAGTGGTGGAGACATGGAGCAACTGGTGGAGGAGAATTACAATCGGCGTCAGGAGGAAGAGTGGAGACGTTGGGAGAAGGAAGCAGAGCGACAAAGGGAGCAGCGAGAAACCCTAAAACTTCGCCAACGTCACCTGGAGAAGGACCGGGCAGATAAGGACCGGATGAGAAAGGATAAAGGAACCCTGAGTGAGCCGCGGCGTAAGGGTGCAGTACGGAGCTTTAAATTGAAAGGTGGTTGGGGCTTTATCCAGGAGCCTGGACTTTATTTAGAAGTCTTTGTGACCCGGCGGGACGTGGAGGCTCACCTCCCAGAAGGACACCCGGGGAGGGACCTGTTGCCAGGAGACTTGGTGACTTACACCCGACACTGGGGTTACAATGGGTGGTACGCCCTAAATGTTACCAGGTGCGACCCCTACTCCCCAGTGTGTGAGGAACCTGTGAGACCCTCGAAGCCTTCAGCCTCCCACATCCAGGCCTCTGCAAAAGTGCCCACCCCACGCCGTAAATCTCCCCAGCCTCCCTCAGTGGTCTCCTCAGCAGACCCACCCATGGACATGATATCGATACGTGGCCCGTACCCGGCGCCTGTTAGGCCCCCTGGGGTTCGTACAGTCCGTGACATAGGGCTCCAGACCCGGAGAGAGATGAAAGAGGTGGCCACACAGACCCAGATAGCGGGTCACGACTTGACTGTACAGGCCACATGACGTCATCAGGTCCTGGTGGTCCTTGGTGCCTCGGATGTTTGGCAAGCACCAGAAGAGTACCAGGTGGTACCTGGAAGAGGCCAGCCAAAGAAGTCTAAATAACCCGGACAGGGTCCCTGTATGTAAATAAATAGTTAAATTGTTTATGTACCCGGACGGGTGAATGTTCCAAAAAAATTTTTTTAATTTAATAAAAAAAAAAAAAACACAGTTTTCATTTCTTTTATTACTGTCTCATCCTGCTGCGACGCCATCGATCTCCTGTAAAAAAATGAAAAAAAAAAAAAGTATACCACCTGACCGACGCAGTCCATAGTAACGAGTGTCCCACGACGATCCAGCTCTGCTACATCAGAATGACAGGCAGAGCCTGTCATCCCGGCGCAGCACAGCTGATTACCTGCTTCCCCGGCGGTGACGTCATCGGACTGACTGCTTTACGGCCGGGATTACCCTGCAGTCACTGCAGTTATCGCGAAAAACTGCATGTGACCGCCAGGGAGAAGATAATGGCGGCCATCAAGCAGTCCAGGACGTGACCGCCGGAGATCTTCTGCCAGGTAAGTGCCGCTGACTCCTGACAGACCCGACCGACGGACACTCACAGTGACAGTGACAAATCCGATTCCGGTATTCGATAAGACGAAAATATCGAAACGAATTATCGAAAGGCCGATAGAGCTAATATCGGCCGATAGCCGATATTTGCATTATCGTATCGCTCAACACTACTAAGGTCTGATTGACTGCCACGATCAGGCTCTGCACCGTATCCGTCATGCTGGAGGCCTGTTCTAAATCCAGGTCCGACTCATCTTCCGAAAGCGTGTCCGAAGACGCTTCGCCTGACTCTGGAGAGGAGGGCGCTAAAGAGGGATTGTGCAGTGAAGGGTCGACTGGTGAGGCGGAGCGGGAAGAGGACCTAGAACGGTGGTTTAGTCTAAGCCTTTTACGGCCTGAGCTTGAAGGACCGGGCTGCGAGTCTTGTGACTCGTTGGCGACCGCAGGTGTTGGAAGGGGCAATCTGTCCAAAACGGACACAAGGGTCTGTGACACCCTGGTGAGGTCCACCACGGATTGTGACAGAGAAACAGCCCACTCCGGAGTAGGGGGCTCCGAACCGCCAGGGGCAGGAGGGGCTTCCTGGGCGGGCACGGTGGGGTCGCTGCAGGCCTGGCAGAGGAGAGACGACTGACCTGAAGGGAGTCTGCCATTACAAGAAGAGCAAACAAAGTGCCTGACCAGAGTAGTAGAGGAAGAGGAAGGTGGAGGGCGAACGGGCTCTCCCTTGTCCTTAGGCATGGTGAAAACAATCCGACTAACTGATGCCAGAAGGTTGGGGGACAGAGAAAATGAGAGGAGAGTGTCAGCTCTCCTATGCAGTGCTCCTGAAGTGGAATGAGCTGGCAGACAGAGGCTCCAATAGCCGAAGATGGCGTCTGGCAGAGGACCCAGCAGTAAAAAACGCGCGCTGCTGATAACACTCCTTGGTGAGGGGGGGGGGCGGAGCTAAGCGCCGTTATGAGAAAGCTCCCCGAGGCCTGTATAGCTGCAGCTCCAGCCCACAGTAAGCTGGAGAGGTGGGCGGAGCCTAAATCGGCGCTGGGGAGAAGGACGGGCGGGAGAAAAGCCCGCCCGGAAGTTAGAGGGGAAGGGGGCGGAGTCGAGAAAAAGTAGGCCCGAATTGAAGCCGGGGCCTCAATTTGACAGCGCAGCCGCCGATGGAAGGGGGGGCGGCGTGGAGGCCACCCGAACGTTCCCCCAGGACCCCCAAAAGAAGAATAGCGACAAGGGGCCCCCACGAACGGCGCGCAGCGGCGTGCTAGGCGGCTGGGACCGCAAAGGTGGCCCCAAAGGAAAGAAGAGCCCCGAGATAGGAGGGACCCCTAACTGACCAGGGCCCATAAAGTGCTCCACTGATGCCCTGGAAGAGCCCAAAGGATGAGAGGTGGGCTCTCCCTGAGCGCTACTATTTCCCAATATCCAGATTTTTTTTTTTTTTTTATATCCATTCTTCTTTTCTTCTGTCTTCTTTCCTGGTGGAAAAAGAGCGAAAATACCTCTGACGAAGGTCGGTGTCTGGCATCCGGATGTAGGACGTCCGCGTCTCCTCAACCGACAGGCTCTGGTGGGCGAGAGGGTGAGAGACTGAGACAGGCCCGGGTCTTCCTTCCTTTTCGAGATCACCTAAACACACGTCCGTGTTAGGGATCTCCTTTGGGGTCATGCCGAGAGAGCAGACATATGAGGATACGGGGGGGGTCAGTACACGCCGTACTCATAGTCTCTATGTGGGAGTACGGTAGTGACTGTTCACACTGTATCCCTCTGGAAGGTACCTGAAAAGGAACGACGCACATTAGGTAGATATGGGTCTCCGGAGAGACCCGTGTCCACCTCCTACTGACACAAAGTTAAAACTGATTAGCTTGATGCCAGTCGGTGGGGTGTATGCTGCAGAGGAGGAGCCAACCTTTTTTTTGCATATGCATAGTGTCAGCGCCTCCTAGTGGCAGCAGCATACACCCATGGTTTCCTGTGTCCCCCAATTAGAGCGATCGAGAAATTTTTTTTATCATCATTTAGAGCCCTTTACTGGCAGTTTCTGCAGTCTACCTGCAGTGGCCAAATATGTTCTGTACTTACAGTGGCTTGTGAAAATATTCACCCCCTTGGCTTTTCGCCCATTTTGTTACACTACAACCGATGTTTAAATGGTTTTGAAATCCGATTTGTGTGTGATGTATCAGAACTAAATAGTGCAAGTTGGTGAAGTGAAGTGTAAAAATATAGAAATAGATTAAATCTGCGTTCAAATAACTAAAAATTGGCATGTGCATATGATCTGAATCGAGGGGAATATGGACTGTGCAAAATACAGGGATATTCTTGAGAAAAAAACAGTTTCAGTCTGTCAGTGATTTGAGACTGGCATGGAGGTTCACCTTCCAACAGGACACTGCTAAAGCAACACTCGAGTGGTTTAAGGGCAAATTTGTGTGTGGAATGGCCTAGGCAAAGTCCAGACCTTAAACCAATTGAGAATCTGTGGTCAGACTTGAAGATTGTTGTTCACCAGAGGATCTTGAAGGAGATGGAACAGTTTTGCCTGGATAGATGTGGAAATCTCAGAGACTTATCCAAAGCGACTTGAAACTGTAGTTCCTGCAAAAGGAGGCTCTACAAAGTACTGATGTCAATCATTAGGAGCACAATCCACCATGGCAAGCAGGAAGCCTAGAGGCTTGATAACAATGCACTCCTCCGGAAGAGGTTGAGGAGAACACTTTAATTTGGACAAGTGAGGACTGGAGATGTTTTCAGAAAAAAATAGTTAAAGATGACTTCAAGCAATCAGAAGATATGTTTATAACGGAGTTCAAAGGAAACCCATATAGCGTAAGCTGCCACTAGTGGTGGCTGCAAAATAGCTTAAAGTCCTATAAAAGATTTCTATCTATACACACCCACCCACAATACCGTATATGTCAATGTAACTGGGAATCGAGAAGCCAGGCATTACATTGATGTCATGAATTATTCAAACAATTCAGGTCTTTTCAACAGTACACGTTTCATAAAAGATATCCAATAAACGTACGCAATCTCCATGTTCAGGAGTTCCAGGAAGACAGCGAATGTTCCCATCTGGTAGAGAAGGAAGCAGTTGTAGCGGGACCAGTGGAGAATATCTGATTCACTTTCACACTCTCGGTAGACACCTGGCCAGGAAACAAATTATAGATGTCAGCCACTGAGCTTACTGCTTCATCAGGAATGAGATCCCTGGGGAACAAAGATGCCCTGCCAAGTGTAAACCTACAAACAGAAGTTAGGAATTACTTTTAAATAAATCTCATTTTGCATATACAAAAGGAGCCAGTTGCAAACATACGAAAAGGTAACATTTTGGTCAATATAAAAGAGAAGACAAGGTTTATAAACAAACATAGGAGGGTCATCAGAACACAAAAATATTCTAGTCAACAGAATGAAGAATCCCAGCGCTTCATCCATGACACATTTATACAGCCGCAATCATCATTACACATAAATGCATGACTAACAGCAATCAACAATACAAATGTATCAATAAATCCCAAAACTATCGATCCTCACCACTATGTGACCTTATCTATGGGGCATATAAACATTACTGATTTTGCTCTACATAAAGAGAAAGGATATAGGGGACATGCTTAGTATACATCATATACCTTCAAATTACAAATGTCAGACATTGGTGGAGTGGGGCAAGCCTCTAGATAATATCGCGCAAGCCTTTACAATAGTTCTCAACAGGTGAACCATGTAGGAGCTTTGAGCAGAGGATAGTCTGTGCAACAATTTTAGTTTGTTTTTTTGTTATATATACAGCAAAATCACAGAAGGCCAAAAGTGAAGATAAATCGTCAAGTAAGTCCCAATCACATGTACTTGCATTGACGACTACAGCAAATGAGAGAGGTTTGACTTGCGATCAGTGACAGAAAATTCAACACATTTGGAAACATTTGTGACTATGTCGTAGTAGGTCGGAGTACAGCATATGTGCTGTAGCAATGCAAAACTGCGATCTGAGTGTGATGAGACGCGTTGCCACGTAGCCTTATGGATTTTACGGATGATGCTAGTACAATCCCTTTCATGGTTTGACCCTTATTGCTGGGATCAACAATCAGGTAAAGCAATGATAAGAGCCACATAAAGTGCTATTCACTGCTAGGAGTAGAACCAGCTTGTTGCGCTCACCTTGTGCCAAGTACAGAACAGCTCTGGCAGCGGAGAGTCGCTTCTCCCTGATCACCACTTCCAATTCTTCAATGAGGCGCATGACATGAGTTCTGTGCTGTGCTGAACCTAAAGATGTCCATCTGGCCTCCGCTTCTGCAAGAAAGAGTTTATGACAAAAGAAGACATTTTTTAGCGATCTTTCTATAGATCAAGTCAGATCCTCCACTTGTAGCTTTGTACTAGCATACACTGAAAAGACCGCTGTCCCACTATTCATTCTGGAAATATTTATATTACCTTGCTCAAACACAGGCACATAGACCCACTCAGACATGGTGAGAAATATACAAGAGGATATATGGGTGAGAATCCATGAAAGCTCCCAATGACACCTAATCAAAAATTACCTTGGAGTCTAAACCTTTCTTCAAAGCATCTGCGGTTAAGTACTAGTTCTGGCTCCTCGGTGTAGCTGTATAGTTCTATTACAAGAGAAAGACAGTAGTGTTGGTACTGTTATACAATACATAACCCAACATGTAGGATGGCTGCTTTCACTATCCAAAACTGCCAATGGGTAAAAAAGGTTGTTCAAACCACCGGCTTATTAGGGCACCTGGGTGTCCATCACTAGGGATCACTGCCCTTATCGATTACAATGAAAGATTGCTACTAGGAGCGACTCTTGGTATTAGGGCATTCCACCGATCATGCTAAGGCTACGTACTTTCGGTCAATGGCATGGGGAACATTTCACAGGTAGAGGGAAGAATGGAATCAATGAAATTTAAACAAATTCTTGATGCAAACATAGCACCATCTGTAAAAAGCTGAATTTGAAAAGTGGGTGGCTTCTACAAATGGATGACCCTACACATGTCAAAATCCACAATAGACTACCTCAAATAGCGCAAGTTGAAAGTTTTATAACGGCCCTCACAGTCCCCTGATCTGAACATCATTGAAAATGTGTCGTTAGACCTCAAAATAGCAGTGCATGAAAGACTACCCAGGAATCTCACAGAACTGGAAGAATTTTCCAAGGAAAATTGATGTAAAGCCCTCGAACAAGAATTGAAAGATTCTTGGATGGCTACAAAAAGCATTTACAAGCTGTAATACTAGGTACTAACATATATATTTTTTTCTAACATACAAAAAAAATACGGATTTTTGTGTTACTCACCGTAAAATCCTTTTCTCCGAGACGCTCATTGGGGGACACAGGACTGTGGACTGTGGGTGTATGCTACTGCCACTAGGAGGCTGACACTAAGTAAACATAAAAAAGGTTAGCTCCTCCTCCGCCGTATACACCTCAGCACTGGCCGCAGGCAAACCCAGTTTAGTGCAAAAAGCAGTAGGAGGCTAAAACAAAAATCAGTGTTAATACAGGTACAATATATCCAGAAGTAAATCTACTGATATAGACCCAAGCAAACAAAATTAGCTTAGAAAGCAAAGCCATCCGGCTATAAGGGAGGGTGCTGTGTCCCCCAATGAGCGTCTCGGAGAAAAGGATTTTACGGTGAGTAACACAAAAATCCGTATTTCTCCTTCGTCTCATTGGGGACACAGGACTGTGGGACGTCCCAAAGCAGTCCACTTGGGTGGGAAACTGACTCCACAGTGCAATTATACATAGGCATTGCTCATAGGTGCGCTACCGCGCCCTGAAGAATCCTTCTACCCAGGCTAGCATCCGCTGACGCCTGAGTATGGACATTATAATGTTTTGAAAAAGTATGCAAACTGGACCAGGTTGCCGCCTTACAAACCTGTTCCGCCGAAGCCTGATGCCGAAGAGCCCAGGAAGCACCCACTGCTCTGGTGGAGTGAGCCCTGATTCCTGCGGGAACCACCGCGCCTCTGATGCGGTAGGCCTCTTGAATGGTTACCCGTATCCATCTAGCTAAAGTTGACCTAGACGCAGCGAGTCCCTTCCTGCGACCCTCAGGGAGGATAAACAGCGTGTCCGTCTGCCTAAAGGATGCCGTCCGAGATACATATCTCCTGAGTGCTCTCACCAGATCTAGCGTATGGAGAGCTTTTTCTACCCGGTGCGTCGGAGCTGGGCAAAATGAGGGCAAAACAATGTCCTCATTGATGTGAAATGAGGACACGACTTTAGGCAAAAAAGGAGGTGCTGGCCTAAGCACTACCTTATCACGGTGGAAAAGTAAGTACGGAGCTCGGCAGGATAGTGCTGCCAGCTCCGAAACCCGCCTTATGGATGTTATGGCCACTAAAAATACCACCTTCCAGGAAAGGTATGTCAGGGAAACCTCCTGAAGAGGCTCAAAAGGAGATTCTTGCAGAACTCCCAGAACAAGATTGAGATCCCAAACATCTAAGGGAGCCTTGTAGGGGGGCACTATATGGACAACCCCCTGAATAAAGGTCTTGACCTGTAAATTAGATGCGATCCTTCGCTGAAAAAGAACCGACAAGGCCGAAATTTGACGCCTAAGAGTACTTGGTGCTAAGCCTGAATCTAAGCCTGCTTGGAGAAAAGACAGAATGTTGGGGATTGAAAAGTGAAGTGGGGAATAACCATGTTCCCTGCACCATGTAAAAAAGACCTTCCAAGTACCGTAGTAGATACGAGCCGAGGTGGGTTTTCTGGCGCTAGCCATTGTGGCGGCGACCTTTTTGGAGAAACCAGCCCTAGTCAGAATCCAAGATTCAACGGCCAGGCCGTCAAACACAGGACCGCTAAGTTCTGGTGGTAAACTGGGCCCTGGAGAGAAGATCCACGCGTTCTGGCAGACGCCAGGGTGCGTCGCTGAGCAGCTTTACCAGCTCTGCGTACCATGAGCGACGCGGCCAATCCGGAGCAATCAATATCACTGGTACCCCCTCTAACCTGATCTTCCTGATCACCCTTGGGAGCAGAGCCATTGGTGGAAACAAGTATAGAAGATGAAACTGATTCCATGGTAGAACCAGGGCATCCACTGCAATTGCCTGCGGATCTCGGTACCGGGAGACAAAGTTGGGCACCTTGGCGTTTATCCTGGAGGCCATCAGGTCTACATCTGGGGTTCCCCAACGTAGGCATATCTGCTGGAATACCTCGGATGTAGCGACCATTCCCCTGACGCTATCCCCTGACGGCTGAGAAAATCCGCTGCCGAGTTCTCCTCGCCTGGAACAGAGTGATTTCTTTCTGCCCAGGATAGAATGTGTCCTACCTCGCGCATGGCTGCCCTGCTGCGGGTACCCCCCTGATGATTTATGTATGCCACCGCTGTGGCATTGTCCGATTGTATTCGGACAGGGCGGCCCGCCAAATGATGGTGAAAACGCCTCAGAGCCAGCCGAACAGCTCGGATCTCCAAAATATTGATTGGGAGGGTCGCTTCCTGCCGACACCAAGTCCCCTGAGCTGTATAGTGACGAAACACTGCTCCCCATCCGAGAAGGCTGGCGTCCGTTGTGACTATCAGCCAATGGACTGGAGGAAAATATCGCCCCTGGCGAAGAGTGATGTCCCTTGTCCACCACGAAAGCGTCTGTCTGACCTGCCGGGACAGACGGCACTGAAAATTGAGCGAGTAAGGGCTCCCGTTCCATACTGCCAAGAGAGCATGCTGAAGGGAGCGGAGATGGAACTGGGCAAATGGAATGGCTTCGATCGCTGCCACCATCCTTCCTAGGACCCTCATACAAAACCGGATGGTGTGAGGTATTGGTTGGCGAAGGATCCGTACCTCCTGACGGAGAACTAGAGCCTTCTCCTGAGGAAGAGTTATCAACCCTTGAGCAGTGTTGAAAATCATTCCTAAAAAGGTGATCCTTTGAGATGGCACGGGAGACGATTTCTTTAGATTCACCAGCCACCCCAGGCGAGCAAGGGTGTCTAGCGTAATGCTGACACTCTTCTCGCAAGCCTGATAGGACGGACCCTTGATGAGGAGATCGTCCAAATATGGCAAAATGACTATCCCCCGGGAGTGCAGAATGGACACAACGGCAGCCATAACCTTTGTGAACACCCTGGGGGCTGTGGCTAGTCCGAACGGCAAAGCTGTGAACTGGAAGTGAAGGTTGCCGATGGCAAACCGAAGAAACCTCTGATGAGGAGGAAATATGGGGATGTGGAGATAGGCATCCTGAATGTCTATTGATGCTAGAAATTCCCCCTTTTCCATGGCTGCAATAACCGATCGTAGAGACTCCATTCGAAACCGTCGAATTCTGACAAATTGATTCAGTCGTTTTAGGTCCAAAATGGGTCTGACAGAGCCGTCCTTCTTGGGTACTATGAACAGATTGGAGTAAAACCCCCGACCCCTTTCGACCTCTGGAACAGGAACAATGACCCCGCTGCGCCGAAGAGATTCGACCGCCTTGAATAAGGCGTGAACACGGGATTCTTTTCTGGGAAGACGCGAAGGAAAAAATCGATTTGACGGACGATTGATGAATTCTATTTTGTACCCCGAGGAAACTAACTCCCTGACCCACTTGTCGTGAGTAATTGATAGCCAAGTGGGGCGAAACCAGAGTAAGCGGCCGCCTACTCTGGATAAATTGACCGGATTCTGCCTCCAGTCATTTATCCGAATATCTTTGGGATTTAGACCCTCTAGATCTTGGCTGTTGAGATCGCATTCTTCCCAAAGGGTTGGTCTTGTAGGAGACTTGGCGATCTCTGGCCTGATTAGGTCGACCTGAGCCGCTGGAGGTGGCTGGCGCGGCCCAACCTGGGTTACGAAAGGCCCTAAAGCGAGGCTGAAGCTGTCGGCGAAAAGGCTGTCTAATCCTCTGCTGAGGAAGGAAACTGCTCTTTCCTCCCGTCGCATCAGATATGAGCTGATCCAACTTCTCGCCAAATAATCGGCCGCTCTGATAGGGTAAGGACGTAAGTGATTTCTTTGAGGTTGAATCCGCTCGCCAAGTTCTCAACCACAAAGCTCTCCTGATAGCAATCGCATTAGCTGCAGCTAATGCCGCGCAATTTGCCGCATCCATAGAAGCGTTAATTAAAAAATCTCCTGCAAGAGCTATCTGATTGGAGATTTCCGTTACCTCAGAAGGCACCTCTATACCGTGAAGGGCTCTATTTAGAGACTCCGACCAAGATATCATGGCCTTAGCAACCCAAGTCGCTGCAAAAGAAGGGGAGAGTGCAGAGCCTGATGCCTCAAACACTGAGCGGGCCAAACTTTCAACCAGACGATCCGTTGGATCCTTGATCGAGGAACCATTAGGAAGGGAGAGAAGCGTTTTAGACGCTAAACGCGATACAGGAGGATCGACTGTAGGAGATTCTGCCCACACTTTCAGAAGTTCGGGAGCAAAAGGATATCTGGTATTAAGGGCCTTCTGTCCTGCAAAGCGCTTGTCCGGTTTTTCTCGGTGGCGCTGCACCAGCTCCTCAAACTCAGGATGAGCACCAAAAACCTTATGAGTTTGTCTGGCTCGTTTGAAAGACACCTTATGACCAGAGGCCAAGGTGGATTCATCCTCTATCCCCAGGGATTGATTGACAGCTTCAATCAGACTGTCAATTGTCTCCTGACAATACGGTGCCTCTAGATTGAGGGACCCTTCAGAATCAGAATCTGAATACTGATCACTTGCCTCCAAAGGAGAGGGAGAGCGAGAAATGAGCTAAAGGATGCCGAGGCCCCGGACGGCATAGGCGACGCAGTATGGGTTCGCTTCCCATGCGTCTGCCTGGTAAGAGCGCGGCCCCTGCAGGCCGGAGGTTCCTGAGGCGTAGTGAAGCCGGGTGAACCACTGTCCCTGCTCCTATCGGGAGCTTGAAGGGACTCGATTGCTCTGGTTAATGACGCCACAGATTGAGAAAGAGACAAGGCCCATTCCGGAGGACCTGACGCACTAGGCTCGGTTATAGGTAAGGACTCCTGAGCCCGTTCGGAGTCACAGGCTTCGCAGACCCGATTAGTCTGGGCGTGCGGAAAAGGGGATCTACAGGCAATGCATGCAGTATAAAACACCGTGTGGGTCTTAGCCCTTCTGGACATACTGGATCTGTCACAGATTTCCTCCTGTCAGAATAATTTGGATGTGGCGGTGCGGGTAGTAGCGGTGTGGAGCGCAGCAAAAAACGGAGCAACCAGGCTGGAGGTAGTAGCACTTACCCCAGTCCTGTTCCCCGAACGTCCTTTAATGATTTTTCACCTCACTTGCTGGACCGTGTGGCGTAAAAAGGAAGACGGAAGCTCCAGACTTCCAAAAAACGCGCTCCCCTTTCAGGGAGGCGTTCCTAAATAGCCGAGCCCTAGGGGGAGGGGTCGCGGGGCGCGGCCTAGCGCCGGCAGAAGCCAGGGACCTGATTTCCAGCCGCGGCCTAGTCTCCGGCCGAAGCCGGGGGCTAAATTTCAGGCCGCGGCCTAGCGCTGGCCGAAGCCGCGGCCTAAATTTTCGGCGGCGCCCGCTCGGGATCAGGGGGGCGGGCCCGCCGGAAGTGCCGCTGCTGGGGGGAGGAGCCCGAGAACGCGCCCATCCTCTGGAACGCCGAATTACCCCCCGCACTGCCTGACCCTCGGCAAAAGCCGGGGGCTAGATTTCCGCCCGCGGCCTAGCGCCGGCATGAAGCCGGGAGGTAAATTTTTGGCGGCGGCCGCCCCTGTGTCGGAGAGCAGGCCGCCGGATACAGGGGAGAGGGAATGGGGAACTCAGCCATGGACTTGCCCGCTTTTGCTTTGGAGCTGCTCCTGAAAACACCAGACCGCTTTCCCTTTGCTCCAACTCTTCCACGACCGAAGATCCTGGATTAAAGGTGGGTTCCCGGCCGTGATCCACTGGA
This sequence comes from Oophaga sylvatica, assembly GCA_033576555.1. Taxonomy (NCBI): domain Eukaryota; kingdom Metazoa; phylum Chordata; class Amphibia; order Anura; family Dendrobatidae; genus Oophaga; species Oophaga sylvatica. The sequence continues at coordinate 329,340,094 of JARQOD010000004.1, forward strand.
GCATATGTAGTCTCCCAAAAAAGGTCCCAGCGTCTCTCAGCCGCAGTGGTTAGAGAGGGGCTTCCCAGAAAAAAAGGGGGTGAGGATGGTGCAGGCACCCTAACTCCATCACCCCTTCAGGGGTGAGGAGAGGGACCATCCGCCTCCTTGCAGCACCGCGGTCTTGCCTTGGTGGTGAGTGGGGGCCGCACGGACTATTTTCTGCCTCTGTACAGCCTAGGGTTTCAATACCTTAGGGTGGTCAGGGCTGAGTCCGGCATTCGTGTCCCACGTCGCGGGAGAGGATACGTGGAGGCTTTACTCCACGTGCTCGCCCGTTGATGGTTTGGGGAGATCGGACCCCTTCAATAGGGTCCGTCGCCCCTGTCAAATCTTCGTGGGAAAATAGAGAGAAGAAAAAAAAAAAAAAAAAAAAAATGGTCTGGAAGAAACCAGACGTGTGCCTCCATCAGACACTAAGCATGAACTGGGTTTGCCTGCGGCCAGTGCTGAGGTGTATACGGCGGAGGAGGAGCTAACCTTTTTTTATGTTTACTTAGTGTCAGCCTCCTTGTGGCAGTAGCATACACCCACAGTCCACAGTCCTGTGTCCCCCAATGAGACGAAGGAGAAATGTGCCATCTTTAACTTTAGCCCTTTTAGAGATCATTTCATCTTCAACTTGCTTAACTATTCACAATAACAGTAATTTTGGCCAGGTGTGCCTAAACTTTTGCATGCCACTGCAGTGTCTAAATTTTACTGATACATTGTAATTCTTAACATATGAAACTGTTTTAAGTCTTGTAAATTGTATTCATTGCTCATGTATAAAAAAAAAAGGCCATACATATGGCATATAGGGGACTTTAAAATGAATAATTGTCATTTTTCTCACAGATGAAAAATGGACAATTTTTTTATGCTTGTATGAACATAGGAATGCCTTTTCATGTATGCTCCTTAAACAACTATCGTTTCATAGTGAAATATTCAAGACACTGGTCAGACCCGTAGATGTACTGTCTATGGCCTGAGTAACCAACTTTCCTTGCCTCTGCTGCAATTTTCATGAACTTACCCGATAACTCTGCTGAAAAGTGGTCAGAGTCATTGTACTCAAACTCCAGACTTGGACAATCCAGTGAACCCTGCAAAATCAGTAACAGGTTAGGTCCCTTCTCGACTGACATTTAGCAAAAACCAAGAACAGATCCCAAAAAAGAAGTTATATTTGTCCCCACTTTGAGAACTGTTCTAGGTTTTCTCCAAAGGAAATCTACCCACAGCTGCAATGAGCAAAATTGAATAGGGAAAGTAGAAACTGCAGTAAAAGCATAAAATACCCTAGAGAGCTAGGTATCATTAAATGTAATGTACATACATACTACTTGATGTGTTGTTGTTTTAAAACCTCTAATAACCCCACGTCCTAAACTGGCCAGAATTTCAGCTTGGGGTGTGTGACAGACCGCAGTACAAAAGCTAAAAATAAGCTGAGAGTCACCAGCTGCTTGAAACCTATCCATTTACAGTTACACGGAAGAATGTGCAAGATTACTACACTGTGTCAGGAAGAGGAGCAATGTACTACTGTACAATAAAACCCAATTACATAAACTGAATTCTGAGATAAGACCTCGTATATTACCCAGAGAAGAACATCTCCCTCTCTGGAAGACCCGGTAAACCCCTTAGACTCAGCCAAAGGCCTCTAACCCACCCACATTAGACCTCTTGCACAGCACTGATGAGGGGCAACACCCCAAAACATAGGTCTGCAACTAGTGTAAGGTCGGAGTCACACTGGCGACAAAAACGGACGAGTGGAATGCGATTAAATATCGCATTGCACTCGGACCAACGTTTATCTATGGGGCAGCTCCCAGCATCCGATTTTTTCTCGGCCTTTTTACTCGGGCCGAGAAAATCGCAACATGCTGCGATTGTCACAGATTATCGGGCGAGAATTGCCAATGCAAGTCTATGGGTGCGATGAAAAATCGGATTACAAACGGACCACACGGGTGACTTGCGAGAAAATCGCACCGGTGTCCTTTACAAAAGCCGGCAATTCATCCCCGGCTATACTGTAAAATCACACTGACAGGTTTAATAAACAATACATATACACACATAGAATATATATATATATATATATATATATATATATATATATATATATATACATACACACACACGTCATTATGATATATATAGATATATAGTTATATATTTCATACACTTCTACATAGTATAATAGCCGCTAATTCAATTGCCGGCTTCTGTAAAATTACAGAACCCGACATAAAATGACACATGGTTTACATATAGTAAACCATTTCATTACATGTAGTTTGATTTATGGTTTTGATTAACAATTACATGAGTGTATGTGTGCAAAATTTCATACATGTAGGTGCTAATTAAATGTGTTAATTCGTTGAAAAAAAATGCGTGGACTCCCGCGGTATTTTCGCCACCAGACAGGGAAAGCCAGTGAGTGAGGGCAGATAATAATAGCCTAGGGAGGGTGTATTTTTTTGTGCCCCCCCCCTGGCTACTAACATCTGCCCCCAGCCACCCCAGAAAAGGCACATCTATGATTAGATGCGCCTTTTCGGGCACTTAGCCCATCTATTCCCATTGCCTTGTAGCGGTGGTTAATGGGTTAATAATAGGCAGCACGGTGGCTCAATGGATAGCACTGCAGCCTTGCAGCGCTGGAGTCCTGGGTTCGAATCCCACCAAGGACAACATCTGCAAGGAGTTTGTATGTTCTCCCCGTGTTTGCGTGGGTTTCCTCCGGGTACTCCGGTTTCCTCCCACACTCCAAAAACATACTGATAGGGAATCTAGATTGTGAGCCCCATCGGGGACAGCAACGATAATGTGTGCAAACTGTAAAGCGCTGCGGAATATGTTAGCGCTATATAAAAATAAAGATTATTATTATTTATTATTAATAATGGGTTAAGGCCACCTTGCTATTGGAAGGTGTTTTTAAGCCAGGTTAATAATTGAGAGTTGTCAATTAGACAACTCTCAATTATTAATCCTATTGTATGAAATGGTTTAAAAAAACACACATTAATTAAAAATCATTTTAATGAAATAAAAATGTCTGGTGGAGAAAATACAGCGGGAGCCCAAACATTTTTTTTCAACGAATTTACACATTTAATTAACCCCTACATGTATGAAATTTTGCACACATACACTCATGTAATTGTTAGTGAAAACCATATATCAAACTACATGAAATGACATGGTTAACTGTATGTAAACCATGTGTCATTTCATGTCGGGTTCTGTAATAATTTACAGAAACCGGCAATTGAATTTATTTACTATTTACTATGTAGAAGTGTATGAACTATAAATATATATATGTATGTATGTATATATATATATATATATATATTCTTTCTTTTGTGATTTACAAACTATCATTTGGATCCATTATATGTCGGTTTTGCTAGCCACCGACAAAATCTCGCCAGACGGATGTCAAACTGATGTGAAACGTACGCTCAGATGCGACAAAATCGCATCCTCGCATTCCAATCGGATGACAGACGGAGCAATGTTCAGGAAACATTTGTGCGATTATCGGCTGTCAAAAACGGTCCGATTTTTTAGACAGTGCGTGTGACTCCAGCCTAAGAAGCCAACCAAGTCATGTGGCAAATCCCTGTAAAAGGGTCGATGTTGTGATTGCTACTTCAACAGGTGGCCCTAGAGTTCAGGTCCTCTTCCTCTCTGAAGAGCCTAATTGCATATCTTTATCATAAATATGTTAAGCAAAACATGCCAGATGTATTCATGAAAGTTGCTTTGAAAAGTTGCAAACTTTTGTGACTTTTGGTGTGGTCTTGCTCGGTTCGCTAAGTTTTGCGAAAGTGGGCAGAGCGGAGGTGTGACGGCTTGCCTAATTCATGTCAAGTTGGTGTTCCCTACTTCAGACTCCTGATCTACTAAGAGGCGTGCAGCTTTAAATGAATCAACAGCGTTTGACTCTCATCATGACCAGCAAGAAATCGAATCAGGGCCTAGATCTGATTTAAAAAAGGGGCTAAATGCTTGTCTCACAATACAAGGCATGGTAGGTTATAAATAACCTAGCAACAGAGAATGTATAACTGGTGGAGAACTTGATGGGCCTATGTATTTTTTCAACATTTGCAATAAACAGTACATGTCTACAATGGAACATGCCATGATTTGGTTCTTTATAGTATTATATATCCCAAAAATACAGATGATGCATCCTACGCCTTCCACTCAGCATTGGAAATTTATCCTTGCACAGGTGAAGTGTTGTCCTGCGCAGGTACACTTTGCTTTGCCCTACTACTGCCCTGTAATGCACATGTGCCGGCAGTAACTATGCAAAGTTTGCCCCCGCAGTCCTGTGCTTCAGCTGCGCAGGCATGAGTTTTACAGCACTGTGTGAACGATGTAGAACGCATCATCCACCTCCAGGCATGGGGGTGCGATTTCAGTGAAAGAGGGAGGTGCTGGGCAAAGACCAGCAAAAACCCTTCAAATGGCACAGCGCAAATTAGCATACGACAGGGGAGAATTCTAAAAGGTATTTTTTGCATATGTAAAAACAAAGAATCCATTTCTGACAAAAACAGGGATTTTTGTGAGTACTCACCGTAAAATCCTTTTCTCCGAGACGCTCATTGGGGGACACAGACCATGGGTGTTATGCTGCTGCCACTAGGAGGACACTAAGCAAATACACAAAAAAAAGTTAACTCCTCCTTCTGCAGTATATACCCTCTGCTGGCTCTGTTCTGAACCAGTTCGGTGCCAAAGCAGTAGGAGCTCATAAACATAAGTGCAATATGCCAAAACCAAGAATAACTACAAGCCAAATGGCCAAAGAGGGTGGGTGCTGTGTCCCCCAATGAGCGTCTCGGAGAAAAGGATTTTACGGTGAGTACTCACAAAAATCCTGTTTCTCCATCGCCTCATTGGGGGACACAGACCATGGGAAGTCCTAAAGCAGTCCCTGGGTGGGAAAACATCACAACGTGTGAGATCTCACGCACCCAATGCCTTAAAGACTAGTTGACTAGAAGGCAGAGTTACAGATGCGAAACTGCCGATTGCAGAATTTGTCTGCCAAGGGCCGCATCTGAAGAGGCTAAAGCAGGGGTCGACAAAGTTGTTCAGAATCTAGGAGCCAGCCAAAAAATTTAGGAGCCAGAATGCCTGCCCATCATCATCATCATTGCCTCCCCATCATCATCAATGCCTGCCCATTATCATCATAGCCTCCCCATCATCATCAATGCCTGCCCATCATCATCATTGCCTCCCCATCATCATCATTGCCTCCCCATTATCATCAATGCCTGCCCATCATCATCATCGCCCGCCTCCCCATCATCATCAATACCTGCCCATCATCATCATTGCCTGCCCATCATCATCATTGCCTGCCCATCATCATCATTGCCTCCCCATCATCATCAATGCCTGCCCATCATCATCATTGCCTCCCCATTATCATCAATGCCTGCCCATCATCATCATGGCCTCCCCATTATCATCAATGCCTGCCACATCATCATCGCTTCCCCATCATCATCAATGCCTGCCCATTATCATCAATGCCTGCCCATCATCATCATCGCTTCCCCATCATCATCAATGCCTGCCCATTATCATCAATGCCTGCCCATCATCATCATCGACTCCCCATCATCAATGCCTGCCCATTATCATCAATGCCTGCCCATCATCACACACAGACAGCACACAAGCACTCTCTCACATACATACATACACACACACACACAGCACCGAACTACATACACACTGATACACACAGACACACACACACAGACACATCACATCACATCTGACCTGTCCGGCGTCCGCGCGCTCTCTGCCACAGCCGGCTGCTGAATGATGACATTATTCAGCGGCGCTGCTGTGAGAGGAAGCGCCGGCGCCCCTCGGAGCTGCGGCAGCGGAGGCACGGGGAGAGGTAAGTATTGTGCCAGCTGCTGCCGGGGACCTGAGCAAGCGGGGGGGGGGCCCAGTGGCGGCGCTGACACCGCTCTCCTCCGCTAACGGGCGCCGGGGTGCCCGACGGCGAGTAGGCCCCCCCGCCTGCTCAGGGCCCCGGCACTTGCCCGGGTGCTGACGCCGGCCCTGCCTCCCATAACAAACATGCCGCTAGTGGCTAGCAGCAGAAAACAGAATTATGGTGGCAGCCAATCAGCGCGCACAGCGGAGGCAATCCAGACGGCGCAGGAGGAGCTGCTAATCAACTGAGTAAAAATTTTTTTTTTCCTCTTTAATTCCCCGGGCGCCCGGCATGATTTTCTAGGTGCCACTGGCGACCTGGCGCCCGGGTTTGTCGAACCCTGGGCTAAAGCATGAATGTTGTAATGCTTAGCAAACGTGTGAAGACTGGACCAAGTCGCAGCCCTGCACACTTGCTGAGCAGAAGCCTGGAGCCGAATGGCCCAGGAAGCCCCCACTGATTGAGTGGAGTGAGCCTTAATCCCCGCCGGGATAGACTGACCTTTGACACGGTAAGCTTCTTGGATCGTTGAACGAATCCATCTGGCAATCGTGCTCTTAGAAGCAGGCAGGCCTTTCCTGGGTCCCTCCGGAAGCACAAACAGGGTATCTGATTTGCGGAAAGCGCTGTTCTGGAGATGTACCTCCTGAGGGCCCTGACCAGGTCCAAAGTGTGAAGAGCATTCTCAGTACGATGGACCGGGGCCGGACAGAATGAAGACAGAACTAGGTCTTCATTCAGATGAAAAACCGAGACGACCTTAGGCAAAAAAGCCGGAGACGTCCTGAGTACCACCTTGTCTTGGTGGAAAATCAAAAAAGGAGGTTTGCAAGACAAAGCTACCAGTTCCGAGACTCGTCTGATGGACGTTATTGCCACAAGAAAGGCAACTTTCCACGAAAGAAGAGAGAAACCTCAAGCATGGGCTCGAAGGGGTTCTCTTGTAAGGCACTGAGAACCAAATTAAGATCCCAAGGTTCCGAGGGCATCTTGTATGGAGGGACAAGATGGGACACGCCTTGGATGAATGTCTTAACCTGCGGCTTGGAAGCTATCCGTCGTTGGAAAAGGATGGAAAGAGCCGAAATTCGACCTTTGAGAGAGGCCAGCGCTAGGCCAGAGTCTAAGCCTCATAATAAATAAAGTGAAGGAAGCAATTTCAATGTGTGAATAGTGTAATGTCTGATATACAGACAAGGAATAATAATCCCACACATGGATGCCTCTCTATTATAACAGACCAACTGCAATAAGCATAGCAAAAAAAAAACAAAAATGCAGTCAAAAGTCCAAAAATTACAAATTTTATTAAATAACATAGACTATAACAGATGAATGGCAAGGAGGGGAATTGTGACCACAAATGCACATAGCAAAAAACACAGGGCTAAGGAGAGTAACATGACCTCTGCAAAATGACAAATAATATAAACAAAAACAATAAGCATACACTGTGCAATAGATATTGATATCACTGTGTAGCTATCCAGTTGTAATGACACCAAAGCCACAATTTACCTCAGCCCACATGATGTATGGCATTATATGAATGAGGTGGGCAGGAGCACATATACACTGGAAAGTCAGCACAGGGATATATGGTAACAAGGAATGTACAGTATAAATCATTACCAAGTAGTGCAGAGGTCAGCGGTCTCCAAGCCCTCCCCGACGCGCGTTTCGGAGTGAAGCAAACACTCCTTCCTCAGTGGCCCCCTGAGGAAGGAGTGTTTGCTTCACTCCGAAACGCGCGTCGGGGAGGGCTTGGAGACCGCTGACCTCTGCACCACTTGGTAATGATTTATACTGTACATTCCTTGTTACCATATATCCCTGTGCTGACTTTCCAGTGTATATGTGCTCCTGCCACCTCATTCATATAATGCCATACAATCATGTGGGCTGAGTAAATTGTGACTTTGGTGTCATTACAACTGGATAGCTACACAGTGATATCAATATCTATTGCACAGTGTATGCTTATTGTTTTTGTTTATATTATTTGTCATTTTGCAGAGGTCATGTTACTCTCCTTAGCCCTGTGTTTTTTGCTATGTGCATTTGTGGTCACAATTCCCCTCCTTGCCATTCATCTGTTATAGTCTATTTTATTTAATAAAATTTGTAATTTTTGGACTTTTGACTGCATTTTTTTTTCAGAGTCTAAGCTGCCTGAAGGAACTCCAAAATGGTAACGGTGGAAAACACCAAAGGAGACCGACCGTTATCTTTACACCATGAGAAGAACGTCTTCCAAACACGATGATAAAGGCGCATGGAAACAGGCTTCTAGCGTTGATCATGGTAGAGACCACTCGTTGTGAGAAACAGGCCTGGGCTAGGATCCAGGATTCAATGGGCCCGGCCGTTAAACTGAGGACTCTCGAGTTCTGGGGTAAATGGGTCCCTGGGAGAGGAGGTCTGGACGATTCGGTAACCAAGGGACGTCGGCGACTAGATGTACTAGTTCCGCATACCACGCTCGTTGTGGCCATTCGGAGCGACGAGGATTACTGGGATGCCCCTCCGCCTTGATTTTTCTGATGACCCGAGGGATCAGCGGAAGTGGAGGAAAGATGTAGGGAAGACGGAACTGGCTCCATGGCATTACCAGCGCATCGGAGCCGATGGCTAATGGGTCGCGAGACCTGGCTATGAATGCTGGAACCTTGGCGTTTGCTCTGGAGGCCATGAGATCGACGTCCGGAGTGCCCCAACGCTGACAAATCTGAAGAAAGACTTCCGGATGAAGAGACCACTCTCCGGAAGCATACCCTGGCGACTGAGAAAGTCCGCCGCCCCAAATTTTTCTACTCCCGGAATGTGAACTGCCGAGATGAGAGAGTGATTCGTCTCAGCCCATTGCAGAATGTGTGTCACTTCGAGCATTGCTCTTCTGCTTCGTGTGCCTCCCTGGCGATTGATGTACGCCACTGCCGTGGCGTTGTCTGATTGGATCCGAATGGGACAACCTGCCAAGAGGTGATGGAAACGGTGAAGAGCTAGCCATAATCGCACGGATCTCGAGGACATTGATTGGGAGGTTGGCTTCCTGAGTGGACCAACGTCCCTGAGCCGTGTAGTGACGAAATATCGCTCCCCATTCGAGGAGACTTGCGTCGGTGG
>JARQOD010000004.1:329349347-329393142 GCA_033576555.1 Oophaga sylvatica
GGTGTGTGAAGCCGCATTTACAAAAGCTAAATAAGTGGGGGTCACCAGTTTTTTAAAAAACCTTTTCCATTTACAGTTCCGGGGAAAAGGAGGGAAATTTTACAAAGTAAAAAAAACCCCAAAATTAAAAAAAAAAAAATTTTCTGAAAAAAGACCTGGGATATTCCCCAGAGAAGAAAAATTCCCCCTCGGGGGAAGCCCCAAAAAAACCCCTTTTGGGACTCAGCAAAGGGGCCTCTAACCCCCACATTAGCCCCTCTTGCACAGCCCTGATGAGGGGCAAAAAACCCCCCAAAAAAATTGGTCGGGAAAATTTGTGTAAGGTGGGAGTAACTGGCGCAAAACGGCCGAGGGGAAATGGTTTAAAATTTTCGCATTGCCTCGGACCACGTTTTTGGGGGGGCCCCGCACCCAAATTTTTTCTGGCCCTTTTTTTTTTGGGCCGGAAAATCGAACCCATGCTGCGTTTGTCACAGATTATGGGGGGGGAAAAATTCCCAATGCAAGTTTTTGGGTGCGTTTTGAAAAATGGATTCAAACGGACCAAGGGGAAAATTGCGAGAAAATCGCACCGGTGCCCTTTTAAAAAAACCCCCAAAAAAATTTTCCCCCCCGGCTTTTTAGGGTAAAATACATGACGGGTTTAATAAAGAATACTTATACCACTGTAAAACAGTAAAAGGAAATGGGGAAAAATTGAGGTGTATATTTCACCAAAGTACCTTGCGGGGTTTATGGCGAAAAGTGGGCTTTGAAAAATGGTGGTAAAGAAAGGTCCTACCCTCCCCTTCAGTACACGCTTGCGCTCGCCCCGAAACCACTCAGGTGTTTATTAGGGGAAAAAAGAAAAAGGTCTTGTGGCACAGTCGAGGCTATTCAGTTGGACAAAAGGGGGCCAGCACAGAAAAGGGGGCTCAAAGAGTGTGGGAGCTGGGTTTTTGCCCCCGGGGGCAGGGAGGGTCCTGGACAAAGGGGAAAAAGTCTCTAGGTGGAGTATTTAGTCGGGGGGCGGAAAAAACCCCGGGGCAAGGAGTAGGGGCGTGAGAAACGTGCGAATTTTGCGATGAATAGGGGTGACCCCTCTCAAGTTGGAAAAAGGAGGGTTTCCCCTTTGGGGAAAAAGGGGTTCTGTGGGAAATTTTCCCTTTCTGGTAATTGTGTTGGTTTTTTTGGGACAGCTGGTAGGTTGGGTCCCGGGTAGAGAGGGCCATTATCTAAGTGAAAATTTTGGGTAGACAAACCCCCCTTTTTGTTTAGATTTGTTTTTCTTGTTGCTGTTTGGGCTTTAATTTTTTTTTTTTTTAAAATGGGGTTTCGGCCCCTTTTTCCCCCAAAAAGCTGTCTGAATAATTTTTCCCTGCCTTTTTGTCTCCCAAAAAGGATCCTGAGCTTAACCCCCCGGGGAAAATTTTACAATTGGGGAGAATGCTGGGGGGGGGAAAGGGGCCCCCTACCCGTTTGTTGGGTGTGCTTTCAGCACAGAGGGGGAGACAGATTAAAAGGGGAAAACTTTGAAAAAGCAGCAGAAAAAAAAAAAAAAAAACAGCAGAAAATCGTTTGGGCGTTTAAAGGACAGTAGCCCTAATAGAGTTTTTCAAAGAAAAAAAAAAAAAAAAAAAATGGGGTTTTTCACAAACCCAAAATTGAAAATTGTTGTGGAAAAAAACGGGGAAGTGTGCAGAGCAAAGGGGGGAAAAAACTATTGGAGAAGTCTTAAAGAGGGATGGCCCTATTGGTTTGTAGAAAAAAAAAAAAAAAAAAATTTTTTGCACAGAGGCTGAAAATTTTTTTATGGAAAAGACTGTAGAGTGGGGTTTTTCTTGAGTGAAACTGCCGTTTTTTGAGGGGGAAGTCTGACAGCATGGGGTGCGCGGGGGGGGCGCGTTTTTAAACAAATGGCACAGGTTTTAAAAAGCAACTAAAACTGCCTGGTTGGACAGATGAATCGGGAGTTGGAAAGGGGTCTTTTTTCCCCCTGCAGCCCCGGAAAAAAAAGCGGAGCATGGAGCGCGCCCCTGCGCCCCAGCAAATTTCCCCGCAGCAGCGCGGGAAAAACCGGGGGTTGGAGCAGATTGGTCTACCCCTCGTCCGAGTTGTTGTGAAGGCCCCTGGTTGTCCGTTTTAAAAAAGGGGTTTTGACGGTTTAGAAAATACCTTGTGATGGGGGTTTTTTCTGGTTTTGGAGAGGGGGGGAAAAGGGAAATTCCCCTTTTGAAGGGCCATGGTGGTCGCCATTGATTGGGGAACCCAAAAAAAATTTTGGGTGCCGGAAAGGGAACGGACTTTCCAGTGAAAGCGGGATTTCCCGGGGGTGTTCGGTGACAGCCGTGCCGGGGGTTGTCTGGAGATATTTGGGGAGTCTGCAGTAGCGGGCCTGTTTGGGTTGAAAGGGAGGGACCCCTCCCCCGCACGTCCCCTGGGTCGCCCTTGAGAGGTTTTGGGGTTTCCCCGGCGTAAACTCTGCGGAAGAGGTTCCGTTTTGGGGGATGGGGGTTGCTGAAACGGGTTCGGCCCCGAGGGGAATGTGGTGGGAAGTGTGATGGACGTGTTGGGCTGGCGTGAAATTGCAAACTGTCCTTTGGGGGGGGCCCCTGGGTTTTGTGATGATGGCAGACCCTCTTTTGGAAAAATTTGTGTTCCCCCTCCCCAAGGACTGGACCCAGGGGTCCCGGTGGTTGTAAGTGACTCCCAGCACGGGCCCCCTTTGGATCAGAGAGCCGTCCCTTCCGTTTTGACACCCTGAGGTGGGGATTTCCCCCGATAAGCACTGGTGGGTGTACATCCTAAAGCCCCAAAGTTCCCCGGAGCGTGGTTGGCCCCAAAACTCGGGGAGGTTTCATATGAAGTGGGGGTAGTGAAGCCCCGGTGCACCCGTTAAATTGGTAATGACTTTCCCGGTTTTGGATCTTGGGGGAAAAAATGTTTTGATGGACAGTTTGAAAAACTCCTTGAGGGTGCGCAGTCCGGGGGGGGAAAACATGCTAGTGGGCGTTAAATTATGTGTAATGTGATGACCATGAAATTTTGATAATTTTTAATGATGATATGTACTGGATGACTTAAAAAAGGACTTTTCTTTGAGGTGATGTTGGGAGCGAGGGGTGGTTCTGGGAAAACGAGTGTCCTGCCCCCCCCTGGCCCTGTGACAATTTTGGGAGTGACCCGGTGCGAGCCCCCTCAAAAACGGACGGAAAAAAGTTTTGTTTGAGTGGGTTCCCCCAAGACCCTGGTCTGGAGGGTTTCCTCTGCCCCTTGAACAAACCCTTTTGTTGGGGACTGAAGCCCAGGGGAGGTCGGGCCCGTCCTGTACCTGAGCTTTTTGAAGTTAGTGCTGGGGTTGAAAGGTCACTTCTTGGGGCCCCGATGGTAAAGAAAGTTGTGGAGACTGTTAAAGGTTTCCAGTAAGATGTAATAAAAAAAAAATTTTTTAAAACCCCCTGCGTGAGGGTTGTGAATGAAAATAAATTTTTTTAAAACCCTGAAAGAAAGCGGATTGAAAAAAAATGAATTTTTTCCCCCGCAGTGGCAGGAGGGAAAATGTAGAGTGTTACCCCTGACGGGGGCAGTGGGGTGGAAAAGGGGTCGATATGTAGTGAATTATTGGGGGCCCAAAAAGCAAAAGTGAAAGTGGGGGAAGGCTGGTAGGAGGGTTTGGAGCCTGGGGAAGGGGGGGCCTTGCAGTGGGGAGGTGGCATTAAGAGTTTAGGTTTTCCGGTTCCGGCGGCTAAAGGGGAAAAGGACTTGAAATGAAACCCGCAAAATGGATGCTGTTGAAAAAGAGAATTATAATGTAGGGGGGGATTGTTGGCCAAGGCTGAAGGGGAGCTGAGGGTGGGAAACCAGGAAGTGGGGACCCGGCCCGGTGTCACCCGGGCTGAGTTCAAGTAAGTGTGAGGGCAAGTGAAGAGTGGGGAATGATCTGGGAATTGTTTTGCCCGGGGGAAGCGGCTGGCGGTTTTCTGTGGATCCTGGTGCGATGCGAAGTCGGGCGGAAAATTCGGCGCCCGGTGCCCACGGAGTTCCCCCCGGACCCAAAAGGGTCTGGTAACCCCCATGGTTTTGGACCCGGGTTGGTTTTGGGAGTCAGGGCTTTTATGGGTCTAACTTGAAAAACCCGTCCCGGAGTGGGGGGGCGGGTGCTCCCTTGCCCCCCCAGTAAGGGAGCTAGTGGGATGGAAGTGGTGGAAAAGTGTGGTAGGGTTCTGGCATGTTACCCCAAGAGCCCCAAGAAGGGGCCAAAGACGTAAAAGGAGTCCAAAATACGGGAAGAGGTTGCCTTTTGGTTCCTGGAGAAAGAAAAAAAGAGCTTGAGTTTTATGAAAGTGGCCTGTCCCCAAAAAGGTAAATTTTGTGTCCGACCCGAAAAAAAATCAGCCCTTAATGCCCAACGTTTGAACGTGTGGCCGGAATGGTCAAAAACCATGCAGAGGCGTTGGGTTTGTGAGGGAATTTTTAATAATGATATTTAGAAAGAGATGGTTAAAAAAAATTCAGGGGGAATTAGAAAAACCCCCTTCCCGTGGTTTGGGGAAAGGGGCGTGCCCAAAACGGAGGAGAAAGGTTTTGGGAAAATGCGAGGTTTGCGTGGGTGTTTTTTTTGGTGAGCCCTAAGGGGTGGGTGGACTAAATCAAGTGAAAAAGTGGGTACCCCAGGCCCGGAGGTTAGGCGGGGGGTCAGGGGAGTGGGGTTCGAGAAAAGAAGATGATGTTGGCTATGACGTGGGAGGTGAAGTGATGGGGCCTGATGGTCCGAGTTCATGTCTGTTGGATTTTTGCCCGCCCCCGGTTGGTGACCCGCCCCGGTCTGGAGAAGAGGGGGGGGAATGTGAGCAGTGAAGGATATGGGTGATTTGGGGGGGGTTTTCCAAGTATTGTGATGGTTTGAGCGAATGTGGGCTTTGAAAACCCCGGTGGGAAAAAAAAGGACACCCTGCTTTTTGTACACGTTTAGTAGCCCCAAACCCCGGTTTGTTGGAACCAAAAGGGGGTGCTTGTGAGACATAGAGGTATTCTTGGGGCAGGGGTCCGACAGAAGGTTTCCAAAAGGGGGGGGTGTCTTTCCCCCGGGCCAGGGAGGGCCCCGGCCAAGGAAGCCCGTCTTAAGGTGTGAGCTATCCTTTGGGTGGGAAGTCCCCCGGCCAGGAGTGTGCGTGGAACCGTGGAAATAGGACGATAGGAGGTGACCTCTTCAAGTTGGGCGTTTTCACCAAACTGCTGTTGAATAAACCCTGTTTCCGTCCCATTCTGTTCCAGACAGCGATCCTAAGTAAAACCCCCGGAAAGGCTACACCAATAGAATATACATATATATATATATATATTATATAATAACACACACGTCATTATGATATATATAGATATATAGTTATATATTTCATACACTTCTACATAGTTAATAGCCGCTTAATTCAATTGCCGGCTTCTGTAAAATTACAGAACCCGACATAAAATGACACATGGTTTACATATAGTAAACCATTTCATTACATGTAGTTTGATTTATGGTTTTGATTAACAATTACATGAGTGTATGTGTGCAAAATTTCATACATGTAGGTGCTAATTAAATGTGTTAATTCGTTGAAAAAAAATGCGTGGACTCCCGCGGTATTTTCGCCACCAGACAGGGAAAGCCAGGAGTGAGGGCAGATAATAATAGCCTAGGGAGGGTGTATTTTTTTGTGCCCCCCCCCCCCCCCTGGCTACTAACATCTGCCCCCAGCCACCCCAGAAAAGGCACATCTATGATTAGATGCGCCTTTTCGGGCACTTAGCCCATCTATTCCATTGCCTTGTAGCGGTGGTTAATGGGTTAATAATAGGCAGCACGGTGGCTCAATGGATAGCACTGCAGCCTTGCAGCGCTGGAGTCCTGGGTTCGAATCCCACCAAGGACAACATCTGCAAGGAGTTTGTATGTTCTCCCCGTGTTTGCGTGGGTTTCCTCCGGGTACTCCGGTTTCCTCCCACACTCCAAAAACATACTGATAGGGAATCTAGATTGTGAGCCCCATCGGGGACAGCAACGATAATGTGTGCAAACTGTAAAGCGCTGCGGAATATGTTAGCGCTATATAAAAATAAAGATTATTATTATTTATTATTAATAATGGGTTAAGGCCACCTTGCTATTGGAAGGTGTTTTTAAGCCAGGTTAATAATTGAGAGTTGTCAATTAGACAACTCTCAATTATTAATCCTATTGTATGAAATGGTTTAAAAAAACACACATTAATTAAAAATCATTTTAATGAAATAAAAATGTCTGGTGGAGAAAATACAGCGGGAGCCCAAACATTTTTTTTCAACGAATTTACACATTTAATTAACCCCTACATGTATGAAATTTTGCACACATACACTCATGTAATTGTTAGTGAAAAAACCCTATATCAAACTACATGAAATGACATGGTTAACTGTATGTAAACCATGTGTCATTTCATGTCGGGTTCTGTAATAATTTACAGAAACGGCAATTGAATTTATTTACTATTTACTATGTAGAAGTGTATGAACTATAAATATATATATGTATGTATGTATGTATGTATATATATATATATATTCTTTCTTTTGTGATTTACAAACTATCATTTGGATCCATTATATGTCGGTTTTGCTAGCCACCGACAAAATCTCGCCAGACGGATGTCAAACTGATGTGAAAGTACGCTCAGATGCGACAAATCGCATCCTCGCATTCCAATCGGATGACAGACGGAGCAATGTTCAGGAAACATTTGTGCGATTATCGGCTGTCAAAAACGGTCCGATTTTTTAGACGGTGCGTGTGACTCCAGCCTAAGAAGCCAACCAAGTCATGTGGCAAATCCCTGTAAAGGGTCGATGTTGTGATTGCTACTTCAACAGGTGGCCTAGAGTTCAGGTCCTCTTCCTCTCTGAAGAGCCTAATTGCATATCTTTATCATAAATATGTTAAGCAAAACTGCCAGATGTATTCATGAAAGTTGCTTTGAAAAGTTGCAAACTTTTGTACTTTTGGTGTGGTCTTGCTCGGTTCGCTAAGTTTTGCGAAAGTGGGCAGAGCGGAGGTGTGACGGCTTGCCTAATTCATGTCAAGTTGGTGTTCCCTACTTCAGACTCCTGATTACTAAGAGGCGTGCAGCTTTAATGAATCAACAGCGTTTGACTCTCATCATCTGACCAGCAAGAAATCGAATCAGGGCCTAGATCTGATTTAAAAAAGGGGCTAAATGCTTGTCTCACAATACAAGGCATGGTAGGTTATAAATAACCTAGCAACAGAGAATGTATAACTGGTGGAGAACTTGATGGGCCTATGTATTTTTTCAACATTTGCAATAAACAGTACATGTCTACAATGGAACATGCCATGATTTGGTTCTTTATAGTATTATATATCCCAAAAATACAGATGATGCATCCTACGCCTTCCACTCAGCATTGGAAATTTATCCTTGCACAGGTGAAGTGTTGTCCTGCGCAGGTACACTTTGCTTTGCCCTACTACTGCCCTGTAATGCACATGTGCCGGCAGTAACTATGCAAAGTTTGCCCCCGCAGTCCTGTGCTTCAGCTGCGCAGGCATGAGTTTTACAGCACTGTGTGAACGATGTAGAACGCATCATCCACCTCCAGGCATGGGGGTGCGATTTCAGGGAAAGAGGGAGGTGGTGCTAGGCAAAAACCCTTCAAATGGCACAGCGCAAATTAGCATACGACAGGGGAGAATTCTAAAAGGTATTTTTTGCATATGTAAAAACAAAGAATCCATTTCTGACAAAAACAGGGATTTTTGTGAGTACTCACCGTAAAATCCTTTTCTCCGAGACGCTCATTGGGGGACACAGACCATGGGTGTTATGCTGCTGCCACTAGGAGGACACTAAGCAAATACACAAAAAAAAGTTAACTCCTCCTTCTGCAGTATATACCCTCTGCTGGCTCTGTTCTGAACCAGTTCGGTGCCAAAGCAGTAGGAGCTCATAAACATAAGTGCAATATGCCAAAACCAAGAATAACTACAAGCCAAATGGCCAAAGAGGTGGGTGCTGTGTCCCCCAATGAGCGTCTCGGAGAAAAGGATTTTACGGTGAGTACTCACAAAAATCCCTGTTTCTCCATCGCCTCATTGGGGGACACAGACCATGGGAAGTCCTAAAGCAGTCCCTGGGTGGGAAAACATCACAACGTGTGAGATCTCACGCACCCAATGCCTTAAAGACTAGTTGACTAGAAGGCAGAGTTACAGATGCGAAACTGCCGATTGCAGAATTTGTCTGCCAAGGGCCGCATCTGAAGAGGCTAAAGCAGGGGTCGACAAAGTTGTTCAGAATCTAGGAGCCAGCCAAAAAATTTAGGAGCCAGAATGCCTGCCCATCATCATCATCATTGCCTCCCCATCATCATCAATGCCTGCCCATTATCATCATAGCCTCCCCATCATCATCAATGCCTGCCCATCATCATCATTGCCTCCCCATCATCATCATTGCCTCCCCATTATCATCAATGCCTGCCCATCATCATCATCGCCCGCCTCCCCATCATCATCAATACCTGCCCATCATCATTATTGCCTGCCCATCATCATCATTGCCTGCCCATCATCATCATTGCCTCCCCATCATCATCAATGCCTGCCCATCATCATCATTGCCTCCCCATTAACATCAATGCCTGCCCATCATCATCATGGCCTCCCCATTATCATCAATGCCTGCCCATCATCATCATCGCTTCCCCATCATCATCAATGCCTGCCCATTATCATCAATGCCTGCCCATCATCATCATCGCTCCCCATCATCAATGCCTGCCCATTATCATCATCCCCCTCCCATCATCATCATCAATGCCTGCCCATTATCATCAATGCCTGCCCATCATCACACACAGACAGCACACAAGCACTCTCTCACATACATACATACACACACACACACACAGCACCGAACTACATACACACTGATACACACAGACACACACACACAGACACATCACATCTGACCTGTCCGGCGTCCGCGCGCTCTCTGCCACAGCCGGCTGCTGAATGATGACATTATTCAGCGGCGCTGCTGTGAGAGGAAGCGCCGGCGCCCCTCGGAGCTGCGGCAGCGGAGGCACGGGGAGAGGTAAGTATTGTGCCAGCTGCTGCCGGGGACCTGAGCAAGCGGGGGGGGGGCCCAGTGGCGGCGCTGACACCGCTCTCCTCCGCTAACGGGCGCCGGGGTGCCCGACGGCGAGTGGCCCCCCCGCCTGCTCAGGGCCCCGGCACTTGCCCGGGTGCTGACGCCGGCCCTGCCTCCCATAACAAACATGCCGCTAGTGGCTAGCAGCAGAAAAACGAATTATGGTGGCAGCCAATCAGCGCGCACAGCGGAGGCAATCCAGACGGCGCAGGAGGAGCTGCTAATCAACTGAGTAAAAATTTTTTTTTTTCCTCTTTAATTCCCCGGGCGCCAGGCATGATTTTCTAGGTGCCACTGGCGACCTGGCGCCCGGGTTTGTCGAACCCTGGGCTAAAGCATGAATGTTGTAATGCTTAGCAAACGTGTGAAGACTGGACCAAGTCGCAGCCCTGCACACTTGCTGAGCAGAAGCCTGGAGCCGAATGGCCCAGGAAGCCCCCACTGATTGAGTGGAGTGAGCCTTAATCCCCGCCGGGATAGACTGCCTTTGACACGGTAAGCTTCTTGGATCGTTGAACGAATCCATCTGGCAATCGTGCTCTTAGAAGCAGGCAGGCCTTTCCTGGGTCCCTCCGGAAGCACAAACAGGGTATCTGATTTGCGGAAAGGCGCTGTTCTGGAGATGTACCTCCTGAGGGCCCTGACCAGGTCCAAAGTGTGAAGAGCATTCTCAGTACGATGGACCGGGGCCGGACAGAATGAAGACAGAACTAGGTCTTCATTCAGATGAAAAACCGAGACGACCTTAGGCAAAAAAGCCGGAGACGTCCTGAGTACCACCTTGTCTTGGTGGAAAATCAAAAAAGGAGGTTTGCAAGACAAAGCTACCAGTTCCGAGACTCGTCTGATGGACGTTATTGCCACAAGAAAGGCAACTTTCCACGAAAGAAGAGAGAAACCTCAAGCATGGGCTCGAAGGGGTTCTCTTGTAAGGCACTGAGAACCAAATTAAGATCCCAAGGTTCCGAGGGCATCTTGTATGGAGGGACAAGATGGGACACGCCTTGGATGAATGTCTTAACCTGCGGCTTGGAAGCTATCCGTCGTTGGAAAAGGATGGAAAGAGCCGAAATTCGACCTTTGAGAGAGGCCAGCGCTAGGCCAGAGTCTGAGCCTCATAATAAATAAAGTGAAGGAAGCAATTTCAATGTGTGAATAGTGTAATGTCTGATATACAGACAAGGAATAATAATCCCACACATGGATGCCTCTCTATTATAACAGACCAACTGCAATAAGCATAGCAAAAAAAAAAAAAAATGCAGTCAAAAGTCCAAAAATTACAAATTTTATTAAATAACATAGACTATAACAGATGAATGGCAAGGAGGGGAATTGTGACCACAAATGCACATAGCAAAAAACACAGGGCTAAGGAGAGTAACATGACCTCTGCAAAATGACAAATAATATAAACAAAAACAATAAGCATACACTGTGCAATAGATATTGATATCACTGTGTAGCTATCCAGTTGTAATGACACCAAAGCCACAATTTACCTCAGCCCACATGATGTATGGCATTATATGAATGAGGTGGGCAGGAGCACATATACACTGGAAAGTCAGCACAGGGATATATGGTAACAAGGAATGTACAGTATAAATCATTACCAAGTAGTGCAGAGGTCAGCGGTCTCCAAGCCCTCCCTGACGCGCGTTTCGGAGTGAAGCAAACACTCCTTCCTCAGTGGCCCCCTGAGGAAGGAGTGTTTGCTTCACTCCGAAACGCGCGTCGGGGAGGGCTTGGAGACCGCTGACCTCTGCACCACTTGGTAATGATTTATACTGTACATTCCTTGTTACCATATATCCCTGTGCTGACTTTCCAGTGTATATGTGCTCCTGCCCACCTCATTCATATAATGCCATACATCATGTGGGCTGAGGTAAATTGTGACTTTGGTGTCATTACAACTGGATAGCTACACAGTGATATCAATATCTATTGCACAGTGTATGCTTATTGTTTTTGTTTATATTATTTGTCATTTTGCAGAGGTCATGTTACTCTCCTTAGCCCTGTGTTTTTTGCTATGTGCATTTGTGGTCACAATTCCCCTCCTTGCCATTCATCTGTTATAGTCTATTTTATTTAATAAAATTTGTAATTTTTGGACTTTTGACTGCATTTTTTTTTCAGAGTCTAAGCCTGCCTGAAGGAACTCCAAAATGGTAACGGTGGAAAACACCAAAGGAGACCGACCGTTATCTTTACACCATGAGAAGAACGTCTTCCAAACACGATGATAAAGGCGCATGGAAACAGGCTTCCTAGCGTTGATCATGGTAGAGACCACTCGTTGTGAGAAACAGGCCTGGGCTAGGATCCAGGATTCAATGGCCAGGCCGTTAAACTGAGGACTCTCGAGTTCTGGTGGTAAATGGGTCCCTGGGAGAGGAGGTCTGGACGATTCGGTAACCAAGGGACGTCGGCGACTAGATGTACTAGTTCCGCATACCACGCTCGTTGTGGCCATTCCGGAGCGACGAGGATTACTGGGATGCCCTCCGCCTTGATTTTTCTGATGACCCGAGGGATCAGCGGAAGTGGAGGAAAGATGTAGGGAAGACGGAACTGGCTCCATGGCATTACCAGCGCATCGGAGCCGATGGCTAATGGGTCGCGAGACCTGGCTATGAATGCTGGAACCTTGGCGTTTGCTCTGGAGGCCATGAGATCGACGTCCGGAGTGCCCCAACGCTGACAAATCTGAAGAAAGACTTCCGGATGAAGAGACCACTCTCCGGAAGCTATACCCTGGCGACTGAGAAAGTCCGCCCAATTTTCTACTCCCGGAATGTGAACTGCCGAGATGAGAGAGTGATTCGTCTCAGCCCATTGCAGAATGTGTGTCACTTCGAGCATTGCTCTTCTGCTTCGTGTGCCTCCCTGGCGATTGATGTACGCCACTGCCGTGGCGTTGTCTGATTGGATCCGAATGGGACAACCTGCCAAGAGGTGATGGAAACGGTGAAGAGCTAGCCATAATCGCACGGATCTCGAGGACATTGATTGGGAGGTTGGCTTCCTGAGTGGACCAACGTCCCTGAGCCGTGTAGTGACGAAATATCGCTCCCCATTCGAGGAGACTTGCGTCGGTGGTCACCACCATCCCTGATCCAGTGACGACTTTATCGTCCACCACTTGAGGGAGTGTCTGATCCTGGTTGTGCAGCTTACCCAGGTCCTGCGTCCTGTGTCCGTGCCCACAGAGGAGAAAGTTCTGCCCCGCGTCCTATGCAGAAAAATTGCGCTTCCCCTCTTCCTGGGGTTGGAACGTGCCAGGAAGTGAGGCCCGAGGTGAAGAATCTGGCGCTTCTCGTTTGCGGTAAAAAGAGCCAGAAAAAAAAGGGGGCGGAGAGAGCCGTGGGCAGGTTTGGGCCTAGCGAGGCCTAAAGCCGGGGACAAAATTTGCGGTCACGGCGAAGGCCGCGGTAGCGATCGCGGTAGCAATCCCTCCGGGCCCTGCGGTAGCGATCGCGGTAGAGGTGGAGGAGACGCTGTCCCATGCTAAAGGGAACGATCCCCCCCAGGGACATGGACACTGCCCAGACTCCGGAGAGAGAAGCTCTCCCCCTCCGCTGCTGTACTCACTCTGCGGTGCTTGGATGTAGCAGAGTCGGGAGCGCTGCGTGGCCGCACATAAGGAGGATCTGGTCCGCTCCTTTCCTCCTCAATCCACCATCCCAATTAACAAGGAGGTGGAGAGGGCTCTTGTCTCCTGTCACCAGCCGTTCTCCACAGTGGTGGAGCAGTGGGGTCCCTTAGATGCCGAGGGTAAGCCTCTGTGGTGCCCGGGGACCGAAACGGGCTGAGGGGCCTGGCTCCGGAAGGGGGTACGTGGGGGCGACACCCCATGTTCCCGTCCGTTGTCGGTGCAGGGAGATCGGACCCATTAATGGATCCGTCGCCCCAGATGAGAGCCCAGGCAGATGTCTAGGTTGCAGGAGGGGGTACGGGGAGGCAACAGTCCGCGTTCCCACCTGTTGATGATTTTGGGAGATCGGGACCTTGAAAAGCCCCGTCGCCCGATTATTCTATGTAAAAGGTAAAAAATTTAAATTTAAAAATAAAATAAGAAAGTTGGGGTCTGATCAGACCCTAGTGCCTCCTACAGACACTAAGCAAGAACTGGTTCAGAACAGAGCCAGCAGAGGGTGTATACTGCAGAAGGAGGAGTTAACTTTTTTTGTGTATTTGCTTAGTGTCCTCGTAGTGGCAGCAGCATAACACCCATGATCTGTGTCCCCCAATGAGGCGATGGAGAAAAGAAAATATAACATGCTTCACTGCATATATATATATTTCATAGACTTAAGGTTGAAGGTACACTTAAAGGGGTTGTCCGGTCCAAACCAATAAGTCTGCAGTCACTCTGTGTGACTGCAGACTTATGAATCCTCCCAGCACACGCACTGTGCGCTGCAGGGGATTCGCCAGTTTGAGTCAGGAATATAGCATGGGACAATTATATCAGGTATTTTTTGGATATGTAGGAGGGAGTTGTGGGCTTGTATACAAATTGGTGAAGTGCGGTACAAGAGGGTTTAGGCCTGTTTCACACATCCGGTGTGCGCCTGACGGCGCCCCTGGCATTTAGCCGCAGCGCCGCATCAGAAAACCTGATGCGCCGCTTGCGGTTTTTTTTGCATTGACTTGCATTAGCGCCGGATGGCGCCGCATGTCAATGCGTCGTATGCGATTTTGTCCGGATGCGGCGGAAATGTACATTCCGGCGGCCGGACAAAACGCAGCATGTAACGTTTTTTTTTTTTTGCCGGATTCCCCTGATGTCTCCGGGCATCAGAAACCATCCGGCAAAAAAACGCATGCGGCGCATCAGGTTTTCTGATGTGGCGCTGCGGCTAAATGCCGGGGGCGCCGTCAGGCGCACACCGGATGTGTGAAACAGGCCTTAAAAGTGGTGGCTTTATTTTGGGAAAATCCGCTAACAGGTTCCCTTTAAGTTCTATGAGTCGGACTCTGATCTGCATGAGAATCTGCCTCCAGAGATTATTTTACATGAACAGGGGGCGCTACCAGTGTGAGACATGTAATGACATGTAATGACAGACAGTTGTAATAACACACACAGCTCTGCAGTGAGATTAGGACAGCAGACACACACCTCTTCAGCTTCCATCTCACAGGCAGCCACTATGGAGGGAGAAAAGTACAGCTGAGCTGACTAAACTACAATTGGAGAGCTGCAACTGAAGATGTTTGCAATGAGACAAAGCTCAGCTCAGCTGTTCTGTCCCTCCCTACACAGGCTGCCTGTGAGATGGAAATGAAGAAGTGTCATGGTATGATCACACACACACCTCTGCAGTGACATCAGGAGAGCAGCCATTATACATCACACTGGTAACTCTCCTTCATTTAAAATAAGATTTATGCGCCGGACTCCCTGAGAATCTGCCTCCAGAGCTTAACAGCTCATTTACATATTAAGAAAAACATGAAATTCTCTGGAATTAGACATCATATCGCAGATTTCAAGGTATCATTTTATTCAGCTTCCTATGACCTGTTTGCCCCTATAGACGGCTTACGAAGGTTGATCCTACTGACAGATTCCCTATAAGTAGAGAAAAAAAAAATCAGAAACTTGTACAGAAAAGTAAAAACAATTGCTTGTATTGCTGTGTTTTGAGGAGAGTAAAGTTTTAACCCTTTCTGACATCCCGTCCACGTGACACGGGCCCGTATTACCATGGACGGGATAGTACGTCATACACGATCAGCCGCGCTCATGGGGGAGGGCGGCTGATCGCGGCCGGGTGTCAGCTGATTCTCACAGCTGACACCCGGCACTAAGTCACAGACTGCTCCCGGCACTTTAACCCCCAAAACACTGCGATCAAACAAGATTGGATTTAGGGGTGTGTGTTGGAGTTAGAATTGGGGGGGGTTTCCACTGTTTAGGCACATCAGGGGGATCTCCAAACGCGACATGGCGTCCGATCTCAATTTCAGCCAATTTTGCGTTGGAAAAAGTCAAACAGCGCTCCTTCCCTTCCGAGCTCTGCCATGCGCCCAAACAGTGGTTTACCCTCACATATGGGGTATCAGCATACTCAGAACAAACTGCACAACAACTTTTGGGGTCCAATTTCTCCTGTTTCCCTTGGTAAAATAAAAAAATTGGATCTGAAGTACATTTTTTGTGAAAAAATGTTAAATGTTCATTTAAAAAAAAAAAAATTCCTGTGAAGCACCAGAAGGGTTAATAAACTTCTTGAAAGTGGTTTTGAGCACCTTGAGGTTTGCAGATTTTAGAATGGTGTCACTTTTGGTTATTTTCTATCATATAGACCCCTCAAAGAGACTTCAAATGTGATGTGGTCCCTAAAAAAAACAAATGGTGTTGTAAAAATGAGAAATCGCTGGTTAACTTTTAACCCTTATAACTTCCTAACAAAAAAAAAAATTGTTCCAAAATTGTGCTGATGTAAACATGTGGGAAATGTTACTTATTAAGTATTTTGTGTGACATATCTCTGTGATTTAAAGGCATGAAAATTCAAAGTTGAAAAATTAAGAAATGTTCCAAATTTTCGCTAATTTTTTTTTTTTCACAAATAAACGCAAGTCATATCAAAGACATTTTACCACTATCATGAAGTACAATATGTCACGAAAAAACTAATCTCAGAATCACCGGGATCCATGGAAGCGTTCCAGAGTTATAACCTCATAAAGGGACAGTGGTCAGAATTGTAAATATTGGCCTGGTCATTAACGTGCAAACCACCCTTGGGAGTTAATTTTTTGTTTGATGGAGCTGTGACAGGGCTTGTTTGTTTTTCCCTTCTTTGTAGTACTGCAGAAGCTGAGAAAAAAGCAGCTTGTCAAGTTTTCACAATGTAAATAAAGAAAGCAGCGTGAGATTACTATAAATCTCATTCACTTGAAGGAACTGTAATTTGACGCGTATTTTTAGCACAAAAATACACAGCGGAAAAAGAAAGCGTCAAAAACTATTTCTCGGAAATTAGCCTAATACAGTGATCATCTGCTAGCAACAATCAATGCAGGTTCAGCTCCTGAGTCTGCTAGAAAGACAAATGACAAAATAGAACAACGTATGTTGGAAAGAGTGTAACACTGATTTTAGAAGGACAGTTACTACAAATCTTTTCTGATATAACCTCTGGTTTGCAATTTGACAACGATTTTGCTGGAAGCTTACATATTGGTTATTTCTGTAGATGGGTAGCACCATTTCCTGGAATGAAATCTAAGGGCTCCTTCACACCTTAGTTTTTTTCATACGAGTGTTATCCATGTTATTCAGGGATAGTACTCGTACCTATGATAGTCTATATCAAGGGCGGGCAGTTAATTTTCCTGAGGGGGCCATATGAGAGTCCATGACTGCTGTAGAGGGCTGAACCATTAGGCTGAAATTAATTCTGCTCAATATTAACAGTAATTATATTTTATATTAATATAATTTGTATCACTTAATATTGAGCAAAAGTATGCCGACATCCCGCTATATAGAGGATGATCCCCCACATAGCCTCTCAATATACAGGATGAGACCCCACATAGCCTCTCAACATAGAGGATGATCCCCCACATAGCCTCTCCACATACAGGATGATCCCCCACATAGCCTTAACATACAGGATGAGCCCCCACATAGCCTTCCACTAAGGATGATCCCAATAGCTTCAATATAGAGGATGATCCCAATATAGCTCTCCATATACAGGATGATCCCCCACATAGCCTCTCCAATTACAGGATGATCCCCACATAGCCTCTCAACATACAGGATGATCCCCCACATAGCCTCTCCACATACAGGATGATCCCCCACATAGCCTTAACATACAGGATGAGCCCCACATAGCCTCTCCACATACAGGATGATCCCCCACATAGCCTCTCAACATAGAGGATGATCCCCCACATAGCCTCTCCACATACAGGATGATCCCCCATAGCCTCTCCACATACAGGATGATCCCCCACATAGCCTCTCAACATACAGGATGATCCCCCACATAGCCTCTCCACATACAGGATGATCCCCCACATAGCCTCTCAACATAGAGAATGATCCCCCACATAGCCTCTCAACATACAGGATGAGCCCCCACATAGCCTCTCCACATACAGGATGATCCCCCACATAGCCTCTCAACATAGAGGATGATCCCCCACATAGCCTCTCAATATACAGGATGATCCCCCACATAGCCTCTCAATATACAGGATGAGCCCCCACATAGCCTCTCAACATAGAGAATGATCCCCCACATAGCCTCTCAACATACAGGATGATCCCCCACATAGCCTCTCAACATAGAGAATGATCCCCACATAGCCTCTCAACATACAGGATGAGCCCCCACATAGCCTCTCCACATACAGGATGATCCCCCACATAGCCTCTCAATATACAGGATGAGCCCCCACATAGCCTCTCAACATAGAGGATGACCCCCACATAGCCTCTCAACATACAGGATGATCCCCCACATATCCTCTCAACATACAGGATGAGCCCACATAGCCCCATACAGATGGCCCCATAGCCTCTCAATATACAGGATGAGCCCCCAGATAACCTCTCAATATACAGGATGAGCCCCCCACA
Organism: Oophaga sylvatica; assembly: GCA_033576555.1. Taxonomy (NCBI): domain Eukaryota; kingdom Metazoa; phylum Chordata; class Amphibia; order Anura; family Dendrobatidae; genus Oophaga; species Oophaga sylvatica. The sequence goes on from JARQOD010000004.1 coordinate 329,367,144, forward strand.
TAGCCTCTCAATATACAGGATGAGCCCCCCACATAGCCTCTCAATATACAGGATGAGCCCCAGATAACCTCTCAATATACAGGATGAGCCCCCACATAGCCTCTCAATATACATGATGAGCCCCCACATAGCCTCTCAATATACAGGATGAGCCCCCAGATAACCTCTCAATATACAGGATGAGCCCCCCACATAGCCTCTCAATATACAGGATGAGCCCCCACATAACCTCTCAATATACAGGATGAGCCCCCCACATAGCCTCTCAATATACAGGATGAGCCCCCACATAGCCTCTCAATATACAGGATGATCTCCCACATAGCCTCTCCACATACAGGATGAGCCCCCACATAGCCTCTCAATATACAGGATGAGCCCCCAGATAACCTCTCAATATACAGGATGAGCCCCCCACATAGCCTCTCAATATACAGGATGAGCCCCTCCACATAGCCTCTCAATATACATGATGAGCCCCCCACATAGCCTCTCAATATACAGGATGAGCCCCCAGATAACCTCTCAATATACAGGATGAGCCCCCACATAGCCTCTCAATATACAGGATGAGCCCCCCACATAACCTCTCAATATGCAGGATGAGCCCCCCACATAGCCTCTCAATATACAGGATGAGCCCCCCACATAGCCTCTCAATATACAGGATGATCTCCCACATAGCCTCTCCACATACAGGATGAGCCCCCCACATAGCCTCTCAACATACAGGATGAGCCCCCCCCATAGCCTCTCAATATAAAGGATGATCCCCCACATAACCTCTCAATATACAGGATGATCCCCACATAACCTCTCAATATACAGTCATGGCCAAAAGTTTTGAGAATGACACAAATATTAATTTTTACAAAGTCTACTGCTTCACTTTTTCTAATGCCAATTTGCATATACTCCAGAATGTTATAAAGAGTGATCAGCTTAACAGCAATTACTTGCAAAGTCAATTTTTGGCTAGAAAATTAACTTTATCCCCCAAAACACATTTCAACATCATTGCAGCCCTGCCTTAAAAGGACCAGCTAACCTCTTTTCAGGGATTGCTCCATTAACACAGGTGTGGGTGTTGATGAGGACATGGCTGGAGATCAATCTGTCATGATTAAGTAAGAATGACACCACTGGACACTTTAAAAGGAGGCTGGTGCTTGGCATCAGTTTCTCTTCTGTTAACCATGGTTATCTCTAAAGAAACACGTGCAGTCATCATTGCAATGCACAAAAATGGCCTAACAGGGAAGAGTATCGCAGCTAGAAAGATTGCACCTCAGTCAACAATCTATCGCATCATCAAGAACTTCAAGGAGAGAGGTTCCATTGTTGCCAAAAAGGCTCCAGGGCGCCCAAGAAAGACCAGCAAGCGCCAGGACCGTCTCTTAAAAGTGTTTCAGCTGCGGGATCAGGCTACCAGCAGTGCAGAGCTTGCTCAGGAATGGCAGCAGGCAGGTGTGAGTGCATCTGCACGCACTGTGAGGCGGAGACTCTTGGAGCAAGGTCTGGTCTCAAGAAGGGCAGCAAAGAAGCCACTTCTCTCCAGAAAAAAACATCATGGACAGACTGATATTCTGCAAAAGGTACAGGCAGTGGACTGCTGAGGACTGGGGTAAAGTTATTTTCTCTGATGAATCCCTTTTCGATTGTTTGGGACATAAGGAAAACGCCTCATTCGGAGAAGACAAGGTGAGCGCTACCACCAGTCTTGTCTCATGCCAACTGTTAAGCATCCTGAAACCATTCATGTGTGGGGTTGCTTCTCAGCCAAGGGAATCGGCTCTCTCACAGTCTTGCCTAAAAACACAGCCATGAATAAAGAATGGTACCAGAATGTCCTCCAAGAGCAACTTCTCCCAACCTTCCAAGAGCAGTTTGGCGATCAACAATGCCTTTTCCAGCATGATGGAGCACCTTGCCATAAAGCAAAGGTGATAACTAAATGGCTCAGGGAACAAAACATAGAGATTTTGGGTCCATGGCCTGGAAACTTCCCAGATCTTAATCCCATTGAGAACTTGTGGTCAATCATCAAGACGGGTGGACAAACAAAAACCTAAAAATTCTGACAACATGAAAGCATTGATTGTGCAAGAATGGACTGCTATCAGTCAGGATTTGGTCCAGAAGTTGATTGAGAGCATGCCAGGGAGAATTGCAGAGGTCCTGAAGAAGAAGGGTCAACACTGCAAATATTGACTTGCTGCATTAACTCATTCTAACTGTCAATATAAGCTTTTGTTACTCATATGTTTGCAATTATATTTCTGTCTGTGATAAAAACATCTGTCAAACACACATAAAAACCAGAGGGCAGCAGATCATGTGAAAATATAATATTTGTGTCATTCTCAAAACTTTTGGCCATGACTGTACACATGTAAACATCCCATATACATATAAAAAACAAAAAAAAAAACACATACTCCCCTTGCTCCTGTTCCCCGATGCTCTGCTCCTGTCTCCGGTGCACCGACTCTCCATACAGCAAATGCGATATAATGATGTCAACCACTGTTATACAACAAAATTGATAAAAAGCCATCTCAGGATATCAGGTTTGTCACCAAATACCATTCACAATTCTCACGTATGAGGGATTGTCTTCAGAGGGCCTGGCCCATCTTACAAACTGATCCAGTTTTAAATCGTATTCTCCCGAAAGAATCAGCATTACAACTAGAAGATCCAAAAATCTCAGGGATCATTTAGTACATAGCCATTACCAGGGTGATAGCAAATCTAACTTTCTTAATGTCACTGGTCCTAGGCGTGGTTGCTTCCCCTGTGGTCGGTGCGTGGCCTGTCCTAACATTGATCGCAGTGCCACCTTCTCCAATTCAGATGGATCTAAGGTTTATGACATTAGGAAGTGCATTTCTTGCACATCCCGTCATGTAATATATTTTGCCACATGTCCTTGTCCACTAATTTACATTGGCATGACTTCTCGCCAATTGAAGGTGCGCACACGAGAACATGTTTTGGGCATCCAGGCGGCGGTCGGCCACGGTGATCCATCCACGCTAAGGACCATACCACGCCATTTTAAGTTGCATCATGCCTGTGACAGTTCTCTTCTCAGGATCAAGGGAATTGATATGATCGATCCAGGCATTCGGGGTGGCAATTTGAATCAAAGGCTTTCCCAATGCGAGACAAAATGGATCTGGGCTCTGGACACTGTCCATCCCAAAGGTCTAAACGAAACCATCAGCTTTGCCCCATATCTTTAAGTGATTGTAGATACGTCTGTTCTGCTGTGTTGGACACATGTGATTTTATTCTTTTTTAACTGTTTTCTTTTTATGTATTTTAATTCAGTTTTCATCCACCAATTTCGACAATATGACCTTTTCGGCACATTGTTGTGGCATATGTGATGTGAAATCTCGAAGAATACTGTCACCTTCCATCGCCTTACTAACATCATTGTATTGCTATATTGCATTTGATATTTCGTGTGATTCATGTACAAATTTTGTCATACCATTTGTGTGTATTTTCATGATGTATCATCATATGCTATCATATATTGTGCATGTTCTTGGTATATATACATGTATTATAATGTGTGATGTCACAGATACAATTTTACATTGTGGTCATCCAAGAGCAACCTGTTATACCATGTCACAGTATTAGCATTAGTATATCAGCACTTAGCAATTGCTATTTTCCTTGCATTCCTTCCCTTGCGCTTACCATTTGCACGCGTCGGTGCCTGGGCCGCTGACACGCTTCTCTGCTCTCGGCGTCTTGGTTGCTGAGACGACTGATCACATGACTGTGACGTCGTCCGGCACGTGACGCCGACGCCGGGGGGCGTTTCTGGCTGTCCCGTTACTGGCGCGTCACACTAGATACATGGCGCTTTGGAATGACGTAGCCACTATGCCGATTCACACTAACGATATCATACAAGGACGCTGATTGTTCTATCAGGTTACTGATGAATATATACTGCGCCGGGTGCACGGTGACGATCTTATATGCATATCCATATGCTATGGTGACCCTCTATTGGTGTTTTACACATGTGTACCAGTGCGGTCATTAGTTATATTGATCATGTGATCCGCTCCTGTGTCATTCATTGGTGGTTTGAATCTTCTTAATCCCCTCACATTTCCTTTCCCATCACCCCTTGAGAAAGGCACACGCCGAAACGCGCGTCGGGGTGGACGTACTGGGTGCTCCCTGCTCTTTCACACCAGGTAACTAACAGCTGGGCATTGTCCCTATTTACATCTGCATTTGTCTAACTTCTTTAGTATCATGTTGCATTGATTGATAGTTTCTAAATGAGTGATGGCAGCCTCGCTGTCCTTTGTGATACTATCTAATCCTGGTGTTACCACTGCAGTGATGTAATCAATTATATTAATATACTATCATGCACATTTATCCCATGTGCGTCCGTCTTTCCCACATGTGTTAATTTGGCTGGGGTGTCATCCCCGTTTTTTGCTCACCTGTTTTTGTAAATTAATAAAATTTTGTTACATATAAGTACTTGGGACTATTTGGTCGTTCTTTTTTCTTCTGTTCTTAATATTGTTCAGCGACTGTCCTATTTATCTCCATTGTGCCCACATTTATATATACAATGTGACTCTTCCTTTGTTATAACATCCACGTCACATTTATCATTGTTATGGGCACTTGTTTCTTGAAGTGTGTTTGTTAATGACCAGAGATTGCTAGTGCCGACTCTGGTAGCGCAGATAAAAGCAGCGTCCACGCCAAGTGTGAACACAACCAAACCCTTCAGGACAGAATCCGGGAAGCGAGCTCTGCAGGTGCACAGTCACACCCTGCGACATTCCATGTGTTCCTATGGAAAACAGCCGCTCCAGAGAGCAGTCACCCCTACACTTTTAGACCGAACTAAAGCAGCCTCGGTTATTGCTTCTGCTGTGGAACTACAAGTCCCAGAATTCCTCCCGCTCTCCCCCCACCCCCCGACATTACTGCTCTCTCCTCCTCACGACACTGGTGTATGGCTAGCCCCACTCCCTGCAGGTGGCCCCCTCCCCTAGGCCACTGCGGTCAGTCCTGCAGGTCGAGCTTCCCTTGCCCCGTGCCCGCTCCTCACCTCGGGGTCCCTCCTCCTGCCCTTGCTGCTCCCCTCCATGCCGAAGCGACAACTGTCACAGCTCCGTGACACGCACGTGCTGAATAGTGGGGGTGACAGATACCGCCCCCCTCTCAGCTCGCACACTGATTGGTCGGAGTAAGGGGGCGGGTACGAGAACTTGTTTTTCTTCTTCGTCATTGGTCATAAGTTCGGTGTGGGCGGAGCTGTCAGACAGGATGAGCGGGCACGGGGGCAGTGCGGCTATACCTGGTGTGGGTGGTGGCTGGCGCACGTGGGAGGCGCTGCTCGGGGGGCTCCAGGGCTCGTTAGCTGCCCCCCGTAGTACTCTCTATATATTATGCATTTATTATGCGCTGCAGTTTGGAGTTTCCTCTGGTGTGTCAGTCATTAAACACTATTCCTGCAGCAGGGACTGGAGTCCCCCAAACAGGTGCCTGCCCCCAGAATCTGTCTCTGCATCAGCTGCTTGCCCCTAGCCCCAACAATAGGGCGCCGTTCTCTTACACTTGGCAGCTAAGGGCACATTTTTCTGTCAGCAATGTCGCATTCTTGGCTGATCCGCTTGGGAGGATCCTTGGGTGGGTGTGGTGTACCCCACAGGGATATGTCAACAGTGCAGCGGCATTATTTTGTCAATGAAACGCATTTTGGGTGCAATTTGTTTTTTTCCAATTTATAGGAACAATTGTGGCACTTTATAATTTGTATGTACATAACTTAGGAGGAAAGGATTGCAAAGTATGCTGAATAACCAAGTGTTGTGTTTGCGCCTGCCCCTGGATGTGTAACAAAGTGTCAAGAGCAACGTTCACATCCCCATAACTTGCCAGGTTGGAGATGTGTGAAGAGTTGAGCGAAACAGGTCGGTCAGATTCATAAGTCGCTGACCGAAACCCGACCTTAGCGTGCAGTCGGCCATGCGGTCGGCAAAACAAGCGCCAAAGTCGGTTTTCCCATAATGCTTTCAGGCGCCTTTTTTCAGCCAATGAGCAAGAACGTACACTGTGGGCAACGAGGTGACATGTGCAGCGACCACCACCATCTTACAGAAGGGCATTGCAGTGATTGGCTTGCTTTGGGGGGCGTCATAGTGTCTAGTGTTGAGCATTCCGATACTGCAAATATCGGGTATCGGCCGATATTAGCTGTATCGGAATTCCGATTCCGAGTTCCGATATTTTCGTCTTATCGGATACCGGAATCGGGATGTCACTGTCACTGTCAGTGTCCGTCTGTCGGGTCTGTCAGGAGTCAGCGGCACTTACCTGGCAGAAGATCTCCGGCGGTCACATCCCGGACTGCTTCATGGCCGCCATCCTCTTCTCCCCGGCGGTCACATGCAGTTTCTCGCGATAACTGCAGTGACTGCTGGGTAATCCCGGCCGTAAAGCAGTCAGTCCGATGACGTCACCGCCGGGGAAGCAGGTAATCAGCTGTGCTGCGCCGGGATGACAGGCTCTGCCTGTCATTGCGATGTAGCAGAGCTGGATCGTCGTGGGACTATCGTTAATGACTGCGTCGGATAGGTGGTATACTGTTGGTTTGTTTTTTTTCTTTTTTTACAGGAGATCGATGGCGTCGCAGGAATGAGAGTATAATAAAAGAAATGAAAACTGTGTTGTCTCTTTTATTTCATTAAAATACTTTTTTCTTGCTTTGTCTTTTTTTTACACATTTAATAACTTTGGGATTAATAATGGATCGGTGTCTTATTGACACCTCTCCATTATTAACCGGGCTTATTGTCACCGTGCAATCAACGGTGACATTAACCCCTTATTACCCCGCTTGCCACCGCTACAGGGCAAGTGGGAAGAGCCGGGTAAAGTGCCACAATTGGCACATCTTTTGATGCGCCAAATGTGGGGCTGCTGTAGCCTGGTATTATCAGGCTGTTGAGGGCCAAAATCCATGGGCCTTGACAGTCTTTTAATACCAGGCCGCAGCAGTCTGCATTTTACTTGGCTGGTTAACAAAAATAGAGGGGATCCCCACGCCGTTTTTTTTTCGAGGGGATCCCCTATTTTTGTTAACCAGCCAAGCTAAGCAGACTGCTGTGGCCTGGTATTATCAGGCTTGCAAGGTCCATGGATATTGGATCCTTACCAGCCTGAAAAACCAGGCCTCAGCGGTCTGCTTCATCTGGCTGGTTAACAAAAATAAGGGGGACCCCACGCTAATTTTTTTCGAGGGGATCCCCTATTTTTGTTAATCAGCCAAGATATGCAGACTGCTGTGGCCTGGTATTATCAGGCTGGCAAGGTCCATGGATCTTAGCTCCTTAACAGCCTGAAAATCCAGGCCTCAGCGGTCTGCTTCATCTGGCTGGTTAACAAAAATAGGGGGGACCCCACGCCATTTCTTTTTCGAAGGGAACCCCTATTTTTGTTAATCAGTTCCCTCTGACGTCACTGATTGTGTCCCTGGCTGACCTGAAGTGAAAGTGGAAAGCAATCAATTAAGCTTTCCACTTAAGGGCCCGTCTCACATAGCGATATCGCTACCGAGATCGCTGCTGAGTCACTAGTTTTGTGACGCAGCAGCGAGCTCACCAGCGATATCGCTGTGTGTGACATTCAGCGACGATCAGCCCCCCTGCCGGGTATCGCTGATCGTCGCTGAAATGTCAGGACCTTTGATCGCTGGTTTCCCGCCTGTCACACGCAGCGATGCGTGCCTGTCAGAGGGAAACCAGCGATCAAAAAAAGGTCCTGACATTTCTGACAGGTGCCAGGTCGTGCTGAAAAATGAAATCTTCATCTCCATAAAGCATTTCAGCCGATGGAAGCATGAAGTGCTCCAAAATCTCCTGATAGCTAGCTGCATTGACCCTGCCCTTGATGAAACATAGTGGACCAACACCAGCAGCTGACATGGCACCCCACACCATTACTGACTGTGGGTACTTGACACTGGACTTCAGGCATTTTGGCATTTCCTTCTCCCCAGTCTTCCTCCAGACTCTGGCACCTTGATTTCCGAATGACATGCAAAATTTGCTTTCATCAGAAAAAAGTACTTGGGACCACTTAGCAACAATCCAGTGCTGCTTCTCGGTAGCCCAGGTCAGGCGCTTCTGCCGCTGTTTATGGTTCAAAAGTGGCTTTACCTAGGGAATGCGGCACCTGTAGCCCATTTCCTGCACACGCCTGTGTACGGTGGCTCTGGATGTTTCTACACCAGACTCAGTCCACTGCTTCCTCAGGTCCCCCAAGGTCTGGAATAGGTCCTTCTCCACAATCTTCCTCAGGGTCCGGTCACCTCTTCTCGTTGTACAGCGTTTTCTGCCACATTGTTTCCTTCCAACAGACTTCCCATTGAGGTGCCTTGATACAGCACTCTGGGAACAGCCTATTTGTTGAGAAATTTCTTTCTGGGTCTTACCCTCTTGCTTGAGGGTGTCAATGATGGCCTTCTTGACATCAGTCAGGTCGCTAGTCTTACCCATGATGGGGGTTTTGAGTAATGAAGCAGGCAGGGAGTTTTTAAAAGCCTCAGGAATCTTTTGCAAGTGTTTAGAGTTAATTAGTTGATTCAGAAGATTAGGGTAATAGGTCGTTTAGAGAACCTTTTCTTGATATGCTAATTTTTTGAGAAGGACCTGTACATGGTTACTCATCTCCAGTGCTTGGGGAAAGAAACATCCTAAGCTAGGCACTTTGCCAAATAGTACTTCATACGAAGAAAGTCCAGTTTTTCTATTTGGAGTGTACCTTACTGAGTATAGGGCTAATGGTAAACATTCAGGCCAAGATTTCCCTGTTTCAGCCATGGCCTTTTGGATTTTTAACTTCAATGTCCCATTTAGTCTTTCTACTTTTCCACTGCTTTGTGGATAATATGGGGTGTGGAAAGCTTGTTGAATTCCCAGAGCTGTCAAGACTTCATTCATTATTTCACCTGTGAAATGTGTACCTCTGTCACTTTCGATCACCTCTGGTACTCCATACCTGCACACCACCTCCGCAAGCAGCTTCTTTGCGGTCGCCGCAGCCGTAGCCTTGGCAATCGGGAAAGCCTCCGGCCAACCTGAGAATAAATCAAAAACACACCAACACGTACTCCCATGACCCTGATTTCTGGCAGCTGAATATAATCAATCTGCAGTCTCTGGAAAGGTAGAGGGGCCGAGGGGTGTGTTTGGGTGGTGTCTTGACTACCCTTCCCTGATTATGTGTAGCACATACCATACATCCCTGGATCAAACCTTCTATACAGGTGGAAAAGCCTGGTGCTACCCAATGCTTCTGCATCACGCTCATTACAGCAGTTTTGGACTGGTGGGTTGGCCCATGTAACATCTGGGCGACCGCAGGGTACAACGCCCTTGGAAGGCATCGACGCATCCCTCTTCCCCATACCCCATTTGCTTCATTCAGACATGCACCTTCTTTTTCCCACTTTTCTACTTCCTCCTGGCGCACCTGAGCCTGCATCTGGGATAAGGCATCCTCCGACACAAAGGGATTTTTGGGAGCGCTTACCTGGTGCATCGTTACCCCTTGGAGTGGTCTACTGGCTGCTGTTTTTGCTGCTGCATCGGCCATTGCGTTTCCTTTACTCACCTGATCAGTGCGTCTGGTATGTGCTTTAACTTTTATGACAGCTACTTCTTTTGGTAATTGTAATGCATCAATTAACTGCGGACTGCGTCAGCATTTTTAATGGGATGTCCTGCTGCCGCAGGAATCCTCTAGATTTCCAAATTGGACCAAAATCATGAGCTATACCGAATGCGTATCTAGAATCTGTGTAGATGTTAACAATTCTACCTTCAGCTATCTTACAGACCTCGGTCAGAGCCTTAAGTTCAGCCTCCTGGGCCGACTGATGTGGGAGCATTGGTTCTGCTTTGATTACTGCATTCAGGGAGACGATGGCATATCCAGTGTGGAAGGTACCTGAGTCATCTTGGTGGCGAGATCCATCTACAAAAAATTCAAAATCAGCATTAAGTCTTTCAGTTTCAAACACTGTGGGTAGGCCTGCTGTTTCCTGTGCCATAAGCTGAACACAATCATAAGGAATCTCTCTCTTGGATCTTCTTTGTACAATACCGTACCTGACCCCTCCTTTAGATCCGAGAGAGATAACAATGTGGCAGGATTAAGTGTGGTACATCTCTGCAAAGAAACATTTGGAGGCATTAAAAGTGCACATTGCAATCGAAGGTGACGTGCAGCTGAAAGATGTGCCGGTTGCACCTGGTTCAGTATGGTGTATACGTCATGAGGTGTAAGTACTGTCAGTGGATGATCAAGCACGATGTCTGACGATTTATGGAGCAATAATCCTACAGCATGTACTGCCTGTACACAGGACGGGGCACCTCTAGCCACTGCATCTAGTCTTCCACTGAAATAGGCTACAGGCCTTTGATTGTCACCATGTAACTGAGTCAATACCCCTGCCGTGTGTCCCTGCTGTTCGTGGAGATACAGGGTGAATGGTAGTTCATAGTTGGGGGTTCCTAGCGCTGGAGCTGCCACAATCCTGTTTTTGAGAGAATAAAAACAGTCTATACCTTCAGGAGTTAGTTTGAAAAGCACAATGGTGATACAGTCATAGAGAGGCTGCATGAGGATTGATACAGCATGTATCCACTGCCTGCAGTAGAAAACCAGTCCAAGAAATGTCCTAAGAGCGGCAACATTAACAGGAATAGGAAAATTCTGTACAGCTTCTTTGCGAGCGCTGGTCAGATGTCGCGCCCCCTGGCGTAATGCAATGTCCCAAAAAGATAACTGAAGATTTACAGAATTGCAGTTTATCCTTTGACGCTTTACATCCAGCTTGGTACAAAAACAACATGAGTAATATTATTGCACTGTGACACTGTTTTCTGGAGGGGCACAAATCAGTAAGTCATCAACATATTATAAAAATAACATTGGCAAAATCAATAACTGTGAACCAAGCAGCTTCCTGAGATATCTGGAACAAAAGTGTATATATATATATTTTGTACCAGCCAATACATAGAGAGTTAAATCTCGTAGTTGAAGGGGGAAGCTGGAGTTTTTATTGTCAAGGCTGCTGATAAGGAACCTAGCTGCAGGCCTGCTGCCGAAGGTGGGGGCTAGGTTTTAACTAAAACATCACTTGCTACCAGTTTCTGTAATCTGCTGAGCTATAGCCGTCTCTTGAGCTGAACTAAGAGGATACTGTCTCTGTTGGGGCAGGATTGCACCTGGCTTTGATTTGACCATGACTGGCTGCACCCTTAATCTGTCCACATCTGTTTTATCTGAAGCCCAGAAATCATGCGGTATCACACCTTCTAACATTGAAGGAAATTCATTTGTGTCCTCTATACTAGCAACGTCTAGCGACATGATTTTACAAAGAGTGCTCGGCTTCAGTCCTGGTGTCATAGTGACAGTTCCATCAGGGTGATACTCAATATGTGCTTGCAATTGTGACAACACATCACTTCCTAAAAGACTACATTGACCTCGTGGTGATACCATTAATTGTGTATGTACAGTGGTTCCTTGAATTTGCAGGGGAATCTTTTTAGTGACGGGGAGCAGGATAGATGGAGAGTTATAAGGAGTCGCTATAACATGGTGGGAGAAATCACTTTTCCAAATGGCCAGTCCTCTTCTGTAATTACTGAATTGTCTGCCCCCGTGTCCACTTGGAACTCAACCTCATGTCCCCCTGGTGTTCACCTGCACTGTGCAATTAGGAGTGGGGGGTAAGGAGACAAGGGGGTTCATGTGCAAGCTACCTCTTTTTGCCTGCGCTAAATCATGTTGTGCCCCCTGTGCTATTCTGGCTAGATCCTCCGCTTTTACTGATCTCCAATCAGGTCTACTTACTTTCAACTTTCTCTGCCACTTCCTTTTTTAACCCATTCATATGTGCACTTGCTAGAACTCTCTCACTAGTCTTGTTTTCTGGGACAAAACCCATTTCCACCCAAGTTTTTCTTAGAGCCCAGAAATAATCTTTTGGCTCTTCTTCCTTTCCCTGAACTAGTGTCTTCTAGTGTAATTTCCTTTTCTGCTTGTCTATCTTTACATGCTTTTTTCAACGCTTCTGTAAACATAACCCCTGCTGCTGCGTCATGACCTCTGCATCATCAGGTCCGTTCCTACCAACATAACACTTGCATGTCTCTCTGTCAGTCTATCGTATCTAGCTTCATCTGCCAATTTCCCTTCTTATAAGTGCTTCTAGATCTAGTCTAGTTGCTTTATTAGAGCCAACTGCTCTGTAGGGCTCCATGGTCTGTACATTTCTGCTGTTCGGGGGGGGGGAAACAGACAGGAGGGTAAATCAGTCATCCCTGTTTTTGTCAGTCTGTAGTCTCCGTCTCCTAATTCTTCAGTCTTTTCTTCTACGTAATCACACGCACTCATCCACAGGTTCACTGTTTTCAACAGTCCTTTGTCTCTCAACCATCCATGATGTGAGTTAAAGAACCTTTTTCCATTTATCACTGTTCAATTCTCCGTTTTCATTCATGCCTGCTTTTCACAATCTCTGCGCACAACTAAATCTTTAGCAGAAATGCCTTCCTCGGCATTTTGGTTCCCCATTTTGTATCTCCTCACCTAGAAGAGATTCTCTTGTCACCAAGACAAGTTTGTCACCAAGACAATTGCATCACCAAGACTCTGTCACCAAGACAATGGGCCACAAAGGTTTCTGAACCATTTCACTGCTCGCTCTCCAATATTTGTACGCCAACCAAATAAACAATCCAATCACACAGACACCAAGACAAAACCACAACACAATCATTGGATCCATACTGTCATTATTCAAAGGAGGAAAGGCAGGACTGACAATTAATCTGAAGGTCTACTGGTTCAAAGGGACCTGAGCCAGGAAACCTGTGATTTACCTGGAAAGCCGACCGCTCGGGAGGAGGGAGTCCACTATACAGTGATATAGATTTTAGGTAGAATATAATAAGTATTCTTACCCCAGCGCTGTGTATATCACCAACAGAGACCTCCGCTCATCCACGTCTTCCCCTGGTCGGGCGCCAGTTGTCATCGCTGTTATCTTGTTAACCCTTTCCTCCTCTGAATGTGGTACCAGAGAGAATAAGACACAGACCAAAGTATGCGTCAATAGACTCTACTCTTTATTGCTAACAAAGGGGCTTATATACACCCCTGAAGCAGGAAGCGGAATTACCATATATGGCAGTTAATACAACTTATCATTAAAGCACGTAATATATATATATTTTTTTTAACCAAACTTTCCATCCTTGCTTTTAGCCCCTGATTTCGGCTCCTAGCACAGAGTATCTCTTCAGCTCAGGGGAGTATTATCTCAAAGAAAAAACATTCTTTTCTTATCTTCCCTTCTGCTATGCCTCAGCTTCCTAATGCCTTCTGAAGAAATGCTAAATTAACTCTAACAACGGTCAAATCCATACTGAGAGAGCATCTGTGTGTGACTCCGGAAATAAATACGGAGATTTAAATTTTTCCCTACACCGTATACAGCTGTCCGCTTCTGATACAGTACCGTATATCTGCTGTTTGTATTACGGTCAAATCCATACTGAGAGAGCGTTTGTGCGTGACTCCGGAAATAAATACGTAGGTTTTAATTTTTCCCTATACCATATACAGCTGTCCGCTTCTGATACAGTACCGTATATCTGCTGTTTGTATTACGGTCAAATCCATACTGAGAGAGCGTCTGTGTGTGACTCCGGAAATATATACGGAGATTTAAATTTTTCCCTACACCGTATACAGCTGTACGCTCCTCCTACAGTACCATACTACCATACAGTTTATCTGCTGGTATTTTTGGTACATTTTCCCAAACATGAGTAAGTATGGTGCAAGAGCCGTGGCGGGGGGTGGCCAGCTGGTACTGATGGTGGTGGTAGTGAATCTCCTCGTAGTGGCAAAAGCACAATAGCACCTAAGGCAGGAGGTGTTGAGCCTGCGTCATCGTCAGGCTCCAGAAGGCCTGGAAGGATCCCTTTTCTGAGAGTAGGTAAACTGCTTTTAAAGCCGGAGCATCAGGAACAAGTTTTGGCTTACATTGCCGAAACAGCCTCCAGCTCTATCGCCTCCTCTTCTGAAGTTTCAAAAACTGCAAGCACTGAGTCATCAGTACAGGCTCCTGGTCAGGAACAACACCTTTCCTTGTGTCCTTCACCCCACCAAAAGTGAAGGATGCGGCAGGCCACACTTCAGATTACTCCCTGGAGCTCTTTTCACATACCATGCCTGGGTTATCAAGTCAAATCCTGAATTCCCCAGTCCAAGATGAATATGACATGGAGTGCACTGATGCACAGCCACTGCTATCTGATTCTGCTGGTACATTCACCAGAGTACTGCATTGCCCTCGCAGTCTACTGAGCCAGATTCTGACCATGATGAAACTCAGGTGCCCCTTCCCGCATACTATACCACCTTACACGGTGACACAGAGGAAGGTGCAGATGAAATTGAAGAGGAGGTGAAGGATGACCCAGTTGTTGACCTGGATTGGCATCCATTGGGGAAGAGGGTGCCGCTTGCAATAGCTCAGAAGAGGAGGAGGATCCGCAGCAGGCATGGAACTCGCAGCTGCGGTTATCTGGCAGGCCCGTAGCAGTCCAAAAACGTGTTAAAAAAAAACAAAAAGCTGCAGGACAGCTTAGCCAGACGGTCAAATTAGCACAGCGTGCAAGCCCTGAAAATTTAGCCCATAGTAGGAAGAGTGCAGTGTGGCACTTTTTGACTAAAATCCTATTGATGAGGCAAAGGTTATCTGTAAGAAGTGCGGAAGGACCTTTAGCCAAGGGAAAAATCTCCGAAATTTGAATACCAGTTGCATGCTTAGACATTTAAACACCATGCACTTGCAAGCATGGATGGACTACAAAATCTCAGGTAGCACATGTGCACCTGCTCCGACTGAAGGTAGCCAGCAACACTCCATCGCTTCCCCCACTGTAAGCCCACCGGTTAGCACACCACCAGCAAGAAATGTTGAGGTGTTGTCGCAAGGCCAAAGCAGTCAGGTAATCACAATGTTTTCCCAACGAAAGACTGCATCTAGGCCATCACCATCACCAACCCCCTCTCAGCCCGCCATGTCCACCGGTAGTTCCACCATATGCAGCTCTCAAGTATAGCTCACCCTAGGAGACACTCTGAGTAGGACAAAAAAGTACTCATCCTGTCATCCGCGTACACTGGCTTTGAAAGCCTACATTGCCAAACTGATCTCATTAGAGACGATGCCCTTCCGTTTGGTTGAAAGCGCAGCGTTCCGAGAGCTCATGGCCTACGCTGTCCCACGCTATGACCTACCCAGTCGGCACTTCTTTTCTAGAAAAGCCATCCCTGCCCTCCACCTGCATGTGAAAGACTGCGTTGTCCATGCACTCAAACAATCAGTGAGTGGAAAGGTGCACCTCACAACAGATGCATGGGCCAGTAGGCATGGCCAGGGCCATTACGTGTCCATCACTGCGCACTGGGTTAATGTGGTGGATGCAGGGTCCACAGGGGACAGCGGCGGTGGGACAGTGCTGCCTAGCCCACGATATAGGCACAGTTGGGTGTAGGCGTTCGACCCTCCTCCTTCAGAAGCGAAAGCTCGTCGACAGAGCGCAGTCACACGAGCACTCCATCCGCAGCTGCCAGTGTTGCACACGAGGTGTCCCACTATCGAACAGCTAGTGGTAAGCGTCAGCAGGCTGTTTTAAAGATGATTTCTTTGGGCGACAACAGACACACCGCGGAGGTACTGGCCGACTACTTGCAGCGAGAAACTGAGTCATGGCTGGGCAGTCTACATCTTGAGCCAGGCAAGGTAGTCAGTGATAACGGATGTAATTTTGTGGCGGCCATAGCCCTGGCAAAACAGACACATACCTTGCCTGGCTCACACTTTGAACCTGGTGGTGCAGTGCTTCATAAATAATTATCCGGAGTTACCAGCCCTGCTTCATAAGGTGCGAAGACTGTGCTCACACATCCGTCGCTCGCCCGTACACTCCAGTCGTATGCAGAGGCTGCAGCAATCGCTCTACCTCCCCAAGCACCACCTAATCATAGACGTTGCAACAAGGTGGAACTCCACCATGCACATGGTTGAGAGGCTGTGCGAACAGAGGCAGGCTGTAATGCATTTGTGGGAGGATACACGGGCAGGCAGTTTGAGGGCAGACATCGAGATGTCGGGTGTGCAGTGGTCAAAGCTGAAAGACCTCTGTAAAGTCCTTCAGTGTTTTGAGGAATGCACACGGCTGGTAAGCGCAGACGACGCCATCATGAGCATCCCACTTATGCATCTGCTCATGCAAACTTTGACGCACATTAAGGATCAGGCGTCTGCAGCGGGGGAGGAGGGAGAAGCCTTGATGACAGTCAGCCATTGTCTGCTCAGGGAACTGTCCTGGACGAGGTGGAGGAAGAAGAGGGGGATGATTATTTTGGGAAAGAGGATGCTTCTCAGGGGGCAAGAGAAAATGTTGGCTTGCCAAGGTCAGGTACAGGGTTTGTGCGTGACTAGAGGGATCTGGATTTGGCAGAAAGTGCTCCTCCATCCACCACTGGCAGTGCATCATTGACACCTGGAACATTGGCCCACATGTGTGATTATCTCTTGCGGATCCTAAAAAGGGACCCCCGCATTGCCAAAATTATGAAGGATTACGACTACTGGTTGGCCAGCATCCTCGATCCACGCTATAAAGGCAAATTACAGAACATCATGCCACAGGAGAACCTAGAGCTAATATTGGCAAAAAACAAGCAACTCTGGTAAACCGTTTGTTAGAGGCATTCCCAGCACACAGCAGCGGTGCAGGTTCTAACACGAGCCGTACTGGGCCAAATGGAAGAGGTGTTCGTGATGCACACAGCCGAAGTGGCGTTGGAGACAGGGGTTTCATGACCATGTTGTGGACTGATTTCTCGTGTAACGCTCACACGACTGGCAATACTGAATCGATTGCAACAGACAGGAGACAGCAGTTGTCAACTATGGTTCAAAATTACCTCTCCTCCCCTATCAATGTTCTCCCTCACAGTTCATTCCCCTTTGACTACTGGGCCTGTAAACTGGACACCTGGCCTGAATTGGCACAATATGCCTTACAGGAGCTCGCTTGCCCTGCTGGTAGTGTGCTATCAGAAAGAGACTTCAGTGCTGCTGGATCAATCCTGACAGAAAGAAGGACCCGGCTGTCAACCCAAAATGTTGGTGATCTCACCTTCATTAAAATGAACCATGCCTGGGTTTCAAAGGATTTTGTACCACCTTCCCTGATGACACATAGGTTGCTAGCAAAATGGCTCGCTTTGTCCTCCTCTTCCTCCGACCTCTCCAATTCCTCCATTTGCAGCTGTTGATTGTCCAGCCTACACCACAACATATGCCAGTTTTTCCACCTCCCTAACTGGGCTGACCCCTCCCCCCCAGGGCCAGCGTCATCACCTGGCGCACCCGGGCAACTGCTGGGGCCCTGAGCAGGTGGGGGGCCCACTCGCTGTCAGAGACACTGGCATACTATGAGGGGCCCTGGGCCGGTGCCCACGAGTGGGCCCCCCCTGCTTGCTCAGGGCCCCAGCACTTGCAATACTTATCTCTCCCTGCTCCACCGCTGTGACGTCTGCCTGAACAATCACAGTGCAGAGAGCTGGAAGATGGCGACGCTGAGGAGTCCAGAGTAGAGCAGTGCCCAGCGAGGAGAGGTATTTCATTTTTTTTTAATGTTTGGATCAATATATGGGGAGCATTATACACTGGAGCATTATAAATGGGGCCCATCATACACTGGAGCATCATAAACGGGGCCCATTCCACACTGGAGCATCATATATGGGGCCCATTATACACTGGAGCATCATATATGGGGCCCATTATCTATGGAGCATTATATAGGCCCATCATACACTGGAGCATCATCCATGGGGCCCATCATATACTGGAGCATCATATGGGGTCCATTATATATGCCGCATCATATGGGGCACATTATACATTGAGCATCACATGGAGCCCATTATATATGGAGCATTATATATGGGGACCATTATATATGGAGCAGTATATGGGGCTCATCAACCACTGGAGCATCATATATGGGGCCCATCATATACTAGAGCAGTGGTTCTCAACCTTTCTAATGCCGTGACCCCGCAATACAGTTCCTCATGCTGCGGTGACCCCCAAACCAAAAAATAAGTACAGTCCTCCATACAATATTATGGGCACCACATAGTCCTCCATACAGTATTATGGGCCAAATATAATGCTCCAGAAAGAATACTGGTCCCCATATAATGCTCCATACAAAATATGGAGTTCTTCTCTGCACTGTGCTGCGTTCTACACTGTTAGGGCTCAGGAAAGGGCACTGTGGAAAGACTCCCCATTATCATCATCATTGCCTCCCCATCATCATCATCATCGCCTCCCCATCATCATCATCATTGCCTCCCCATCATCATCATCATTGCCTGTCCATCATCATTGGCTCCCCATCATCATCATTGCCTGCCCATCATCATTGGCTCCCCATCATCATCATTGCCTTCCCATCATCATTGGCTCCCCATCATCATCGCCTCCCATCATTAACATCATTGCCTGCCCATCATCATTGGCTCCCCATCATCATCATCATTGCCTGCCCATCATCATTGGCTCCCCATCATCATCGCCTTCCCATATCATCATCATCATCATTGCCTGCCCATCATCATTGGCTCCCCATCTTCATCATCATTGCCTGCCCATCATCATTGGCTCCCCATCATCATCATTGCCTCCCCATCATCATCATCATTGCCTCCCCATCATCAACATTATTGCCTGCCCATCATCATTGGCTCCCCATCATTATTATTGCCTCCCCATCATTATCATCATTGCCTTCCCATCATCATTGCCTCCCCATCATCATCATCTTTGCCTGCCCATCATCATTGTCTCCCTATCATCAACATTATTGCCTGCCCATCATCATTGGCTTCCCATCATTATCATTGCCTCCCCATCATTATCATCATTGCCTTCCCATCATCATTGCCTCCCCATCATCATCATTGCCTCCCCATCATCATCATTATTGTCTGCCCATCATCATTGGCTCCCCATCATCATCATCATCATTGCCTGCCCATCATCATTGCCTCCCCATCATCATTGCCTCCCCATCATTATCATCTTTGCCTGCCCACCATCATTGCCTCCCCATCATCATCTTTGCCTGCCCATCATCATCATCATCATCGCCTTCCCATCATCATCATCTTTGCCTGCCCATCATCATTGGCTCCCCATCATCATCGTTGCCTCCTCACCACCATCACTTCCTCCCCCCATCACCATCACACATACAGCACCACACACAGACAGCACCGAAGCACTCTCTACATACACACACCAGCGACACCACACACACACTGATACACACAGACACATACATCTCACATCTCACCTGTCCGGCACCCGCGCTCTCTGCCACAGCCGGCCGCTGAATGATGACGTCATCCAGCGGCGCCCTGCAGGAAGCGCGGGCGCCCTGCAGGCGCCCCCTGGAGCCCGGAGCTACGGAGGCACGGGGAGAGGTAAGTATTGCGCCGCCTGCTTAGGCCGGGTCCCCCCTCTCCCTGCACAGTGGACTCACCGACCCGCCGCTTAGCTCCGGAGGGTCCCGGGCCGCTGCACTGTGACTCCGTTGGAGGAATTGCTGCTGCCACGCCGCCCCCACACACGTGCTGCCTGAGGCGGACCGCCCCCCGCCCGCCCACGCTATTCCCGCGTTACGCCCTGCTACGCCACTGGGCTAAAGCCATCGGAAATATGTATTTTCCGATGGCTTTAAGCGACCCCTGTGTTTTGGTCGTTCGACCCCCACCGGGGTCGCGACCCACAGGTTGAGAACCGCTGTACTAGAGCATCATATGGGGTTCATTATTTATGGGGCATCATATAGGGCCCTTTATATATGGAGCATCATATGGAGCACTATCATTGGGGCCTATTCTGTATGGAGCATTATATGTAGACCATTCTGTATGGAGCAATATATGGGGCCCATCATATACTGTACGGAGCTTTATATGCGACTCATTATACTGTATGGAGCAATATGTGGGGCTCATTATACTCTATGGGGACCGCCCTATACTGTATGGCACATTATACAGGGATCATCATATACTGGAGCATTATGTGGAGCTCATCATATACTGTATGGAACATTATATGGGACCAATTATGTATGGAGCAATATATGGGGCTCATTATTCTGTATGGAGCAATATATGTGGCTCATTATACTGTATGAACCATTATATTGGGCCCATTATACTGTATGGAGCATCATATATGGGACTCATTATTCTGTATGGAGCAATATATGGGGCTCATTATTCTGTATGGCGCACTATGTGGTGCCCATAATACTGTATGGAGGAATATACTGCCCTGTTTTTGAGCTATTGTAGAATTTACAATAGATATCACTCATGAAATGTAAGAAGTGAAGTATTTGCATTGTACTATACCTATATTTCTCTGCCGTATCGGAGCATCATGAATTGTGGTATGTGTTAAAGGGGCCCATTGAGACTCTTTCGTCCGGGGCCCACGAAAACCTGGAGCCAGCCCTGCCCCCCTCCCAACTTTAGCCAAATAACCCCCAGTTTTCAATGCGTAACTATTATTATAAAGTAAATTAAGGTTGACAAGCTTAAGTAATAAGAATTGATGTCGTTGGCATTGAAATGGGGACTGTAGGTGTTTACTGTCCTCCACTCCCTGCCGACTTTTATTCCCCATTGACTTGCATTGGGGTCGGGTCGGGTTTCAGTCGGAACGCCGACTTTTTCCGATAGTCGGCCGATTTAGTTCGACTCGACTTTTGATAAAGTCGGGTGGTCCGAAACCCGACTCGACCCTCCCGGAGGCAAAGTTGCTCATCTCTAGTGAAGAGTCCAATTCTCAGGTGACTGCAACGGTTTACTGAAAATCTCCCACTCCCTGAGAGATTTCAGTCTCAAGATACAAAAGCTTTTTTTTTATCAGTATTTGTCAATGTTTCATTTTTATTTTTTTCTACGCCTGGCTTTGGCATACAAACACTGATACCAAATACTAACGTGTTAATGAGGCCCCAGGGCTAGGGTCGCACTACAGTTTTTCTCTCATCTAAGAAAATTGGTCCGATTATGCTGATCAAACTGGGATCAGAGTGTGATCAGATTTTCTCTGATGTGGACAATGAAAAAAAATTCTCCATCTTATCTATTCGGTCAGTCCATGAAAATCGGACGACCCCCGGATGTCATCCGAGTGTGGTCCAATTTTTCCATGGGCCCAAAAACATGAATGGCAGAGTGCAATCCAACAATCAGAGGCAAATCGTGCATGCTGGAATTGGACTTGTAAACTGCCCGCAGAATAACATGGGGAGGAGTGCTATCTGTCAAAACAACGGGCAACACTCGTCTAATTTTTACAGTCGTGTGCAACGAGCCCTAAGTGTATGTGCATCCGATGTCTATTTCAGGCAAATCTGCTCTGGAACACACCTGAAAAAGCACTAAGAAAATGCTAAACAGAATGAACATGCTTTGGCATGTAAAAGTTTGGCATCCCTGGTCAAAATTACTGTTATTGTGAACATTTAAGCAAGTTGAAGATTAAGTGATCTCTAAAAGGGTTAAAGTTAAAGATGACACATTTCCTTTCTATTTTAGACCAAACAACAAATATATTTTAATCTTTTACATTTTAAAAATTACAAATAGGAAAATGGACTGATGCAAAAGTTTGGGCACCCTTTATGATAAGTACTTAGTTGCACCCCCTTTTGAGAGTATCACAACTTGGAAATACTCTTTGTAGCCATCTAAGAGTCTTTCAATTCTCTTGTTTGAGGGGTTGTCATCCATTCTTCCTTAAAAAATTCTTCCAGTTCTTTGACATTCCTGGGTCGTCTATTTTGAGGTCTAGTTACAGATTTTCAATAATGTTCAGATCATAGGACTGTGAGGGCCATTATAAAAATGACAGCTTGCGCCTTTTGAGGTAGTCTATTGTGGATTTTGACATGTGTTTAGGATCATTATCCATTTGTAGAAGACCTCTTTTCAGCTTCAGCTTTTTTACAGATGGTGTTATGTTTGCATCAAGAATTTGATGACAATTTCATTGAATCCATTCTTCCCCCTACCTGTGAATTGTTGCCTGAGCCATTGACTGCAACACAACCCCAAAGCATGATTGATCCATCCCCATGCTTAATGGTTGTCGAGATGTTCTTTTCCTGAAATTATGTGTCCTTTTTTTCTCCACACATAGCTTTGATCATTGTGGCCAAAGAGTTCTATTTCATAGAATCATAGAATAGTAGAGTTGGAAGGGACCTCCTGGGCCATCTGGTCCAACCCCCTGCTCAAAGCAGGATTCTCTAAATCATCCCAGACAGATGTCTGTCCAGCCTCTGTTTGAAGACTTCCATTGAAGGAGAACTCACCACCTCTCGTGGCAGCCTGTTCCACTCATTGATCACCCTGTCAAAAAGTTTTTTCTAATATCTAATCTGTGTCTCCTCCCATTCAGTTTCATCCCATTGCTTCTAGTCTTTCCTTGTGCAAATGAGAATAAAGATGATCCTTCTACAATGTGACAGCCCTTGAGATATTTGTAGACAGCTATTAAGTCTCCTCTCAGTCTTCTTTTTTGCCAGCTAAACATTCCCAAATCCTGCAACCGTTCCTCATAGGACATGGTTTGCAGACCGGTCACCATTCTGGTGGCTCTTATCTGAACTTGCTCCAGTTTGTTGATGTCTTTTTTTAAAATGTGGTGCCCAAAACTGGACACAGTATTCCAGATGAGGTCTGACCAAAGAGGAGTAGAGGGCAATAATGACCTCACGTGATCTAGACTGTATGCTTCTGTTGATACATCCTAGAATTGCATTTGCCTTTTTTGCTGCTGCATCACACTGTTGACTCATGTTCAGTCTGTGATCAATTAGTATACCCAAGTCTTTTTCACATGTGCTGTTACTTAGCCCTATTCCTCCTATTTTGAATATGCTTTTTTCATTTTTATTGCCCAGATGTAGTACTTTGCATTTTTCCCTGTTAAAATCCATTCTGTTAGTTGCTGCCCACTGCTCCAGTTTATTTATATCTTTTTGAATCCTCTCTCTCTCTCTCTAGTATTAGATACCCCTCCTAGCTTTGTGTCATCAGTAAATTTGATCAGTTTACCCTCAATTCCTTCATCTAAATCATTGATAAAGATGTTGAACAATACAGGGCCCAAAACAGAGCCTTGTGGTACTCCACTTGATTTTAACCTCATTGATCCACAGGACTTGTTTCCAAAATGTATCAGGTTTGTTTAGATGTTCTTTGTCATACTTCTCTCAATTTTAGGCTGGGGTCACACTTGTGAGAAACTCGCACGAGTCTCGCACCTCAATATCCGGCACTGCCGCCGGCACACAGGACCGGAGTGTGCGGATGCATGTATTTCTATGCAGCTGAACGCTCCGCTCCGAGTGCTTTTGGCAGTTTCGGGCATTGAGGTATTAGACTCGTGTGTATTTCGCGCTAGTGTGACCCCGGCCTTATGGTGAGGACGCAGGAGAGGTTTTCTTCTGATGACTGTTACATGAAGGCATAATTGTGCAGTAGAACAATGTAACACAACTCCAGAGTATGCAAAATTTTTCTGAAGGTCTTATGCAGTCAAGCAAGGGTTCTGATTTGCCTTTATAGTAATCCTACCAGCAGCTCTCACTGAAAATTTGCTTGGTATTCCAGACCTTATCTTGACCTCCACTGTTCCTGTTAACTGCCATTTCTTAATTACATTTTGAACTAAGGAAAGGGCAACTTGAAAACGCTTTGCTATCTTCTTATAGCTTTCTCCTTTTCATTTCAGAGTTCTAGGCAGCTGATAAGAAGAACCCATGGCTGCAGTTTTTTGGCACAAGGTTAATGAAGGAAGAGATGGTTTTATAAAGCTGGGAATTTGCAACACAGCCTTTCCTAACTGGCTAATTAAGTCGATACCTTGGTCAAAGTTATGTGAGCACAAAATCTCAAGGGTGCCAAACTTTTAATCAGCCCATTTTTCTTTTGTAATTTTTAAAATTAACAGTACAATATATACATATATATATATATATATATTCTATCTATATCTATATGTATATAGATATAGATAGATAGATATATATATTTTTTTTTGCCTAAAATACAAAGGAATCATGTTGTCTTTAACTTTAGGCCTTTTAGAGATCATTTTGGCTTTTCACAATAACAGTAATTTACACTGTATGAAATGTAAAAACGACTTACAGTGCATATGTTTAGTCTTTTGAGCTTCCTTTAACCCATTAATGACTCGAGGTATTTTTGGTTTTGCATTTTCATTTTTTGCTCCCCTTCTTCCCAGAGCCATAACTTTTTTATTTTTTGGTCAAAATGGCCATGTGATGGACAAGTTGTACTTTTGGGAAAAAAATTTAAAGCACGTTGAAATTGCAAAAAAGTGCAATCCCACACTTGTTTTTTGTTTTGCTTTTTTATTAGGTTCACTAAATGCTAAGGCTAGTTTCACACTAGCGTTTGACCGACTTGCGTCGGTCTGCGCACGGCCACCGCTAAGCTCCGTCCACAGGCCGCGCCTCCTCCCGATAGCTCCGCCTATGGGCGCATGACGCTGCATGCTATCTGCGCACCCTATCTTTAGCATTGGATTCGCAGGCCTTACGCAGGTCGTGCGCAGGTATGCGTTTGCCGGCGCCTGCGTCCTTTTGATGGTGCGCCGACCTGCACCCAACGCACCGTGTTGCATTTTGGTGCGCTCGGCGCACTGTCAAAAGGACGCAGGCGCCGGCAAACGCATACCTGCGCACGACCTGCGTACCCAATGCTAAAGATAGGGTGCGCAGGTGGCATGCAGCGTCATGCGCCCATAGGTGGAGCTATCGGGAGGTGGCGCGGCCGTGGGCGGAGATTAGCGGCGGACATGCGCAGAGCGACGCAGGTCGGTCAAATGCTAGTGTGAAACTAGCCTAAATCTGACCTGCCATTATGATTCTCCATGTCATTATGAGTTAAAAAAACACCAAACATGTCTAGGTTATTTTTTTATCTAAGTTGTGAAAAAAAAATTCCAAACTTTGTTAAAAAAATGGTGCCATTTTCAGATATCCGTAGCGTCTCCATTTTTCGTGATCTCGGGTCGGGTAGGGGCTTATTTTTTGAGCGCTTAGCTAACGTTTTTAATAATATCACTTTGGTGCAGATATGATCTTTTGCTCGCCCGTTATTGCATTTCAATGCAATGTCGCGGCAACCAAAAAAAACGTAATTCTGGCGTTTCGACTTATTTTCTCGCTATGCTGGTTAACGTTCAGGTTAATCCTTTATTTTATTGATAGATCAGGTGATTCTGAACGTGGCGATACCAAATATGTGTATGTTTGATTTTTGTTTTATTGTTTTATTTTGAATGGGGCGAAAGGGGGGTGATTTTAACTTTTATTTTTTTTATATTTTTAAAAACTTTTTTTTTCCATTTTTGGCATGCTTCAATAGTCTCCATGGGAGACTAGAAGCTGCCATTACCCGATCAGCTCTGCTACATACAGGCGATGATCAGATCGCCTGTATGTAGCAGAATTACTCACTTGCTATGAGCGCCGACCACTGGGCGGCATTCATAGCAATCCGGCAGTGACAACCATAGAGGTCTCTAGGAGACCAGAGATAACCAGGATTGCCTACAGACAGACCTCTTTTGCAAACCGACAGCTGTTAGTGCCCTCTTACATGCCTGCTCCTCCCATCCCTCTGCCATGATTCGAGCTACTCCAACTGGTCAATTTTAAAGATCTCATATACAGTCATGGCCAAAAGTTTT
>JARQOD010000004.1:329393242-329603257 GCA_033576555.1 Oophaga sylvatica
AATAAGATTCTGAAAAAATGCCGGAGCACTGGAAAGTCCAAAAGGCATGACCAGATTCTCAAAATGACCCAGTGGAGTGTTAAACGCAGTCTTCCATTCATCCCCCTCCTTCATGCGCAACAAATTGTATGCCCCTCGAAGATCAATTTTCGAGAACCACTTGGCCCCCACTAACTGATTAAACAAATCAGGAATCAATGGCAGTGGGTAAGGATTGCGTACAGTAATCTTATTAATTTTACGAAAGTCTAGACAAGGCCGTAAACCGCCGTCCTTTTTTTTAGCAAAAAAAAATCCAACCGCCACAGGAGATTTGGAAGGCCTAATGTGACCGGCGGCCAAGCTGGTCTGTATGTATTCCTCCAAAGCCTTTCTCTCAGGAATAGTCAAATTAAATAAACAACTTTTAGGAAGAGTCGCTCCAGGGACCAATTCAATTGCACAATCATATTCTCTATGAGGAGGCAATACCTGGGATTCTTTATCAGAAAAAACTTTCCAAAAATCCTGAATAGGTACAGGTAACTCCCCTTAACTACAGCAGCAATACGCCCGTTACAACACTTGTCATAACACTTAGGACTCCAGGACTTAATTTCATTGGTAGACCAATCCAGTACCGGATTGTGCAATTTTAACCAGGGTAACCCCAAAATCACCGGTGAGGGTAAATTATTCAAAACTACCAAATCCAAATTCTCTTGATGAACACCATTAATAGTAAGAGGAAATTCACAGATATGGTGAGTAACATTTTTCAAGGGAGAGCCATCCACAGACACCACATTAATAGGAGAAGACAGAAGTTTGGGTTTTAATTTTAGTTTTTCCAAAAATTTCCCATCAATCACATTGAGAGTTGAACCACAATCCACAAATACCCGAAACTCCATTAATTCCTCCTCACCAGCAGTGGTAGCAGAAAGAAAGACACCTTTATTGTTTAAACAAGCTATGCGGGCGACACTGACCTCATTTTTTTTTTTCTCTTTATTCATTCGAAGCGCACAGTTCTTAATGAAATGCTCAGATTTACCACAGTAGAAACACAAACCTTGAGCAAATCTGCGTTCTTTTTCCCGAGAGTGAGGTGCCATTGCTCCAATTTCCATCGGCTCTGCAATGTCAGTACATTCCTTCTCCAAACCTGGAGCTGACAAAGCAGACTTACTCTCATTAACCCTTGCACGCAGTCTCCTATCCACCCGTATGGCCAATTGCATAGCCTCTTGCAAGTTACCAGGTATAGGATAAGCAATCAGCAAATCTTTAACCCTTTCACTTAATCCTGCAAGAAATAAACTTTTCAAAGCCGAATCGTTCCAGCCCACCTGGGTCGACCACCTACGGAAGTGAGTACAATATTTTTCCACATTACCCGATCCCTGTCTCAAACGTCTCAACTCTGTCTCAGCTGATGAAACACGATCCGGATCGTCATACAACAACCCCAAAGCATAAAAAAAACATCCACTGATCCAAAGCATGGATCACTAGGCTGCAGAGAAAAGGCCCAGTCCTGAGGTTCTTTGCGCAAAAGTGACATTATGAACCCTATGCGCTGTGATTCATCACCAGAGGATCTGGGTCTCAAACGAAAATACAACAAGCAAGCATTTTTAAAAGAAAAAAAATCTTGTTGTTCACCAAAAAATAAATCAGGCAAACGTACCTTTGGCTCCACGAAATGTGCTCCAGAACAACTACTCACGTGTTGCTGGATTTCAGCCACCTCCAGAGAGAGACCCTGCAGGCGTTCAGCCAAATCCCGAACCGACACCATGATGAAAACAGAAAATCTTTCCTTAGAGATTTTTTTTTTTTTTTTTTATTTCTTGGCTGGACTTACTGTTATGAACTGCTACAAGCACTAAGGAAAGATGGGAACTCTGTCCCTACAATAAAACTGAGCTTGATCCCTACGATGTAACGGGGAACCTGATCCTGCGACCAGACCCGCTAAAGTCCTCAGCTAGTCTGAACGAAGACTATAGTTGCGAGGGAGGAATCCCTACAAGATCTAGGGACTGGGTGAAAAGGTGGACACCTCCTAACAGAAATTGTAGCAGGGAAAATTAAACAGAAAAACAAATTACTACGAGATCCTAAGATTAAGCAAAACTGACAGAGTAAGGCACCTAAGCACCTGGCTAGCTTAAGAGTAGATAATACAATGAAGTCCAGCAAAGCCAGAAGGGCGGAGCCAGACTAAATAGGGAAAAAAGGTCATGTGACCAGCAAACTGAAACAAAATCTAACAAGAGGGTTCTAACATTAGGTGGTTGATGTTCCCTCCAAAATCATTGGGTTCAGCCAATTTACCTAATATGTATAGGGGGTCTTTAGCTTGCTGAGGGTATATTGTATATTAGTCTGTAAGCTTGTAATAACAGAGTATCCATTGTACTAGGTTGTGAGCTCCTATGAGCAGGTTCCATGTCTTTCTTTCCAGGGTCGGCTCTCCTAACCTTATAATTACGTACAGCCGGGGCGGACATGCCATCGATGCAGCCTGTGCAGTCTCACAGGGACCCAAGATGTAAAAGGGCCACTACCACCTCCTAATCAGGTGAATGGTGCATTATGATGAACTATTGGACTGTAAAGGGCCCATATACTGTTCTGGCCCAGCGGCCTCATCTGGCTGTGTCCGCCCCTGACGTACAGATATACAGCAATGTGCAGCAGGACAGACGAGATCCAGGGAGATATCCAATCGCCAGAACTGGGGTCAGGAAGGAATTTTTTTTCCTACCTGCGGGGGTTTCTTCGCCTTCCTCTGGATCCTTGGGTCCAGTGACTCATCAGGTCTGCAATGTCCGCAGCAAGTTCTGTGGCCTCCATCGGGCCTGACCTGAGAGTCATCGTGACCTTTCATTTATTAAAGGACCAGTAATATTTTCATTACAATGTTGCTTATAGCTATTAATAAAAAAAAAAAAAATATATATTATATATATATATATATATTATTATTGTGTTTGTTTTAATTGTGTGCACTTAATCCCACACAGCGACAATGATCACTGACACTCAATATTGGCTGCTGACCCGAGATCGCCTATATTAAGAAAAGCAGATCGTTGTAAGGATTTATGCCAAATTGTGCACCGTTTTATTAGAATAGGGATAGATACACAATCCTGTTAACACAATCCTGCTGACAGATTACTGTTATGTAATCTGAGAGCAGCACATTGTAGGGAAAGAGACCCGGATTCCAGCGATGTATCACTTACTGGGCTGCTTGGTGCAGTTTTGATAGAATCCCTGCTTTCTCTGTTGTAAATGTAGTAGTGCACAGAATTAAGGCCGTATTTGGGGTTCATGCTGCCCTAGGCACTTTAAGTGGTGTTAACAATCCAAGTGACAAGGACTAATTTTTCTTCAGCTGTCATCCTAGTAGCTTCTGCTTTTTTTTTCTCTTCCGTTCTTTTACACTGAAGAGGTTCTTGCTTCCAAATTAATAAAAAAAAAACCTTTGGAAGGTCACGTTTTTATACAAGTTTATCGCTATGTAACAGATCAGTGAGACACAGATGCAAAATGGAAGAAAAATGGAAGCCTTCCAATGTGCATGCGTTTCTCACGGATCCCCATAGACTTGAATGGCCAAGGCTAATCTGCAAATCAGATGAGAATAAGATCTGCTTCGGGTCTCAGGATCTCACTGTCAGATCCATGATTATACCACACGTGTGAATACATCCATTCTACACCGTGGGAGAGAGTCGTGTCGAAGGGAAAAAAATTGGACAGCACTCAGACGTGTCACTGTAGCCCAAGTTCCTACAATGAGTATTTAGGGAGTTTTGATCTTGCAGATTTTCTGCACCAATTAGATAAATTCAGTTACTTGCATTCTTGTACATGTGTTTTTATCACATTTTTGTCTGTCCTCTGCCTCTTTTTGGTATGTCATGCTTTATATAAAACTACTTTGTTTTGGATAAATCCTGTTAGTCAGCTTCATTAAAAAAAAAAAAGTAATTTGTGGATTACATGCACTTTTGTTGTGTTTTCATTGCAGAAATGCACTAAAAATATATACGTTTTTATCTGTTAATTTTTCTCATCTCATTCAAGTCTATGGGTAAAATCTGCAGCTAAAATGCATATTTACTGCAAGAGAAATTGACATGTTGCAGATTTGAAATTCAACACCGTAGGACAGTTTCTGCAATGTAAAAAGCACACTGACATGAGATTTCCATAATTCTCATACACACCAAATACTCACCATAGGAACTTTAGCCTAGTATGTAGGGGATCCGTGACAGATGATTGCTAGGGGAGATAAGGATTTGGCATGTCCAATATTGGACAGCCGATTATTTTGTCCTGTAAGAGACAGGCCGCCACCAAAGATGGCTGACAGCAGCTCTCGCAGAGAACAAGGAGTGCTCCTGTGCATGGGATACTCAAACGAGATAGCTGCTGGCTGAATGATTGGCTGAACCATTGTTCAGCGGACAGTTTTCAAAAGTGTTGTTTGGCTGACATGTTGTATATGGCCTCGTTCGGAAGGCTGTATTTTTAGTCTTTGTGTTGTCCATTGAGAATGGACAGCACTCTGACCTAATAATGATCTGTTGTCAAGTCTGATTGCTACAGGATCAGAACCACCATCAGCACATGAATACATAAGTTCAGTACAGCAATCAATTGCAGTTTCAGGTTAGCCCCATATAAAATTGTACTGTATGAACCTATGACTCCTAGCATGTCCTAAACAATGGTAAGAAGTAACAGAGTTGATGTTACCAGCCATCATCACACTACGGGCCATACAGGAACCACAGCACTGATTAGACGCAGGCATTATCACTACTAATAATTTAAAGGGAACTTGACAGTAGGATTTACCCCTGGTAACTAATTACAGTGCTGCATTTGTCATTAAATGCTGATTTCTAGCAACCCCACTGTTAAGGGCATGATATCAGCTGGCTGGGATGGACTACTCAGCACTAAATGCAAGCTAGCCCGTCTAGTCAAGCTAATTAGAATATGCAGCAAAAAAGATTAATATGCTGATTTTACTTTTAATATTGGGGCTGCTAGAAATCAGCGTTTAACGACTAATGCAGCGTTGTAATTAGTTAATATGGGTAAATCCTTTTGTCAGGTTCTCTTTAAATAGTAACTTAACTTTTGATTTTTTTTTATATATTTTAGTCTCTTTATTTTGAGTAGATCCGTGGAGATCCTGAGAACCCCCACCAATTGCTCAAAAGACCCCTTAGAAGTGTGCAGCTCAGGATACAGAAGCCTATGAATGTCTACTGCATCCGCTCTCTGCCGTTTGTGCAGTCCTGTCTACGGAGCTGCACACTTTTAAGACGTCTTTTAAGTGATCGGTGGAGTCTTTGAACCTGGATCCACACCAATATTCTCAGAACTAAAGGGCCCAATAAACATGCAAAAAATCTCCCAAATGTTTAGTTAGTTACTCTTTAAAGTGCAAAAAAATAGAAGAGAAAACCGCTGGCACGGCTACTATATCCAACTCCAGGGAAGACAAGATCAAACAAGAGAGTTTCGTACCCTATTGTCAGCTATTGCGGTGCTCAGCCTCTGGATAGCTTATTTCAGAATCGGTAAGTAGTAGGTAAGCAGAACAGTGAGCTGGAAGAAGCGTGTACTTGCGCAAAACAGCTGTTAGTTCTTCTGATGTGTCTGTGACCGAATAAAGCTACCTTTTACAGAAATGCCAGTGGTGAATGCCAATATCTACTATTTACCGATGACGCTGTGAAGTACATTTACAATGTAGTCGATAATCAGAACGCAAATATCAGCATATCTTAACAGCCTGTCAATCACCCAACGTAACAGCAAAACGATCGTCGGGTAAAATAATTTTTAAGCTTGCTTAAATATTCTTCTCCGCACCAAATTGTTCTGTCTAAGGGTATGGTTCCACGGTCTGGAACCACAGCGCTTTGGACGGAGTGAAAAGTCTGCTCCGCCCAAAGCCCCGCCCCCTTGTGAACGCGCGGTGAATCCGGATGTGCTCATTGAACACATCCGGAATCACCGCAGGGCTGCATAGGCCTGTGTTATTTACCTTGCAGCGACGGAGTGTTGCCGCAAGGTAAAAGGACATGCGGCGATCTGAAAAGATGCGCAGCATGTCCGTTAACGCAGGTCTGCCGCCTGCATGTTTTAACGCATAGTGGAGATGGGATTTCATGAAATCCCCTCCACTATGCTGTAACATCTGGACGCTGCGTGTTTGACGCTGCACCAGTACACAGCGTCAAATACGCAGCATCTACTGACCGTGGAAACATACACTAAACATGTGAGTCGGAGAACAATGCTATTCTATGAACGCGGAATGATCATATCAAGGACTGTTCCGTGCACATTAAAGTACAGTTGGCGGTCTAAACAGGCTATTAAACAACTGTCGATCAGCTTAATTTATCCAGTGGGCAGTTATTTAGGTGTTGCGACTGACCAGTGTAAAGCACCCTTGGATCCAGGTACCATATAGGTGACATCTTCTCTGATTAGAAAAGAACAATTTCAATTCATCTGGTCCTGATGCTAGGGTTAGTTTTCACACCCACAGCTCGTCTCCACAGACGGCCCCTTCTCCAGTTTTCTGTAACACATTACAACACAGTGCCCTTAAAAATAACAGTGTCATTATAATGCCGCCTGAATAAAACTAGCTACCCTGTTGTTCTCTAAATAAGACCTATGCTATGCCCCTGAAGAAATGATTGCCTCACACTGAGCTCCCTGTCCAAAAATTGTCCCCCCTTTAATATTCTTTAACTACCACAGCATCTCTCCTCCATGAACTATGACCACCACAACCGTTAAACCTTCCCCCTTATTATACCTTCCCCCCTTATTATACCTTCCCCTACACACTGTACATGCGTTATGTACTATAGCTTCCAAACTTGTCCCAATCTTCAGTGCCCTTCAATGTCCCCTCTTCATACTGTGTCCCCTGCGGACACTGTACTCCCTCCAAATTGTGCCCTCACACTGTCCTTCAATTTGTACAATGCTCCCCTCATACAGTGTCCTTACACTGTCCCTCAATCTGTATACTGCTCCCTCCATAGTGTCCTCACACTATCCCTTAATCCGTACCCTGCTCCCCCCATAGTGTCCTCACACTGTCCTTCAATTTGTACAATGCTCCCCTCATACAGTGTCCTTACACTGTCCATCATTCTGTACATTGCTCCCCCATAGAGTGTCCTCACACGGTCCTTCAATCTGTACACTGCTCCCCCAGTGTCCTCACATTATCCCTCATTCTGTACACTGCTCCCCCATAATGTCCTCACTCTATCCCTAAATCTGTACACTATTCCCCCCATACAGTATCCTCACACTGTACCAGAATCTGCAGTGTCCTTGTAAAGGGACGGCTTTCGAAGCTGTGTGCTGTGTTACCTCTGTAGTGTCTATTGAGCGGGGATGATCTCTGCCCGTGAGGGAGCGTACAGAGCAATTAGAGACAGAGTCCAAAATCACATCAAACAGTTCTGCTTTATTTTCCTCTGGGCACAGCACATCCAAGCTACCATAAGCACTTTTTACATGATACCAGCAATACATTCTTCACAACTCCGCTTCTTCTCCCTTGCCACAGCAGAAAGGACCAATGAGTATTGACGGGACAAGGAGCCCGGTGAAAACGGCACTTCAATTGCTTCCCCTGGAGACACTTCAATCCAGCATAAGACACACACATTTACTAGGTCGTCCATCCCTCTCTGGTTATCCTGCCCGGATGCTTCTGATGGCCCACTCGCTTCTACGTTCATGCACGACCTCTTCTGCTGAGCGTTCCCACAGTGGTTCTTCCACTGGACTACTGCTACGTAAACCCACTCTCTTTGGGCTCACGTTTCCCACGGTGAATCCTTCACCGGCTTCTTCAGGGGTTGCTGGTCCCCTCTTCTTCCTACCCTACGCTCAGGGCCCAGGAACGTGGACGTCCTCACACTAGCAAGGTCCACCCCCGACTGATTTCCGCTACGAGGAAACCTTCCTGACAGATTCCTGCTTGGCGGCAATCCTTCCCTAGCAACATGTCCCTAACTACTGTATCTATCAGTCTGGATGTGCTCAATGCCCCCCTCTAGTGACCAACCCTCATAACTGTTCTGACTACTTTTTCTAACGTTCTAACTGGATCTCTAACGTGCTCCCATTAGTGACCCCTCGCAACTACAATTAACCCATGAATATATACATTACCTTTTACAGTGCCCTCCTCCAATGACCCAGGATGCACTATCTACCTAACACTCAATCCCTATATACATACATATAATATATACACAACATTATGCAGAACACACATATATACAAGTTGACACACTTTATCGGGGATGAAACCTTAAAGGGTTAATACCCTTTCACCTCCTTACATCATCACACTGTCCCTAAATCTGTACTGTTCCCTCATACATTTTCCTCACATTATCCCTCATTCTGTACACTGCTCCCCCACACAGGGTCCTCACACTGTCCCACAATCTGTACACTGCTCCCTCCATAGTGTCTTCACACTGTCCCTAAATCTGTACACTGCTCCCCCATAGTGTCCTCAAACTATCCCTCATTCTGTACACTGCTCCCCCATACAGTCTTTACACTGTCCCTCAATCTGTGCACTGCTCCCTCCATACAGTGTCCTCACACTGTCCTGGAATCTGTACACTGCTCCACCCATACAGTGTCCTCACACTGTCCTGGAATCTGTACACTGATCCCCCCATACAGTCTTCACACTGTCCCTAAATCTGTACAGTCCCAAAATCTGTACACTGCTCCCCCCACACTATCCCTCATTCCGTACACTGCTCCTCTCATAGTGTCCTCACAATGTCCCTCAATCTGTACACTGCTCCCCCATAATGTCCTCACTGTCCCTAAATCTGTATACTGTTCTCCCAGTGTCCTCACACTATCCCTCATTCTGTACACTGCTCCCCATACAGTGTCTTCACACTGTCCCTCATTTTGTACACTGCTCCCCTCATAGTGTCCTCACTTTCCCTAAACTTGTACACTGCTCCCCCTATGCAGTGTCCTCACACTGTCCCTAAATCTGTACACTGTTCCCCCATACAGTGTCCTCACACTATCCCTCATTCTGTACACAGCTCCCTCCATACAGTGTCTTCACACTGTCCCTCATTTTGTACACTGCTCCCCTCATAGTGTCATCACACTGTCCTGGAATCTGTACACTGCTCCCCCATGCAGTGTCCTCACACTGTCCCTAAATCTGTACACTGCTCCCCCATACAGTGTCTTCAAACTATCCCTCATTCTGTACACTGCTCCCCAATACAGTCTTTACACTGTCCCTCAATCTGTGCACTGCTCCCTCCATACAGTGTCCTCACACTATCCCTCATTCCGTACACTGTTCCGCCCATAGTGTCCCCACACTGTCCCTCAATCTGTACACTGCTCCCCCAGTGTCCTCACTGTCCCTAAATCTGTATACTGTTCCTCCATACAGTGTCCTCACACTATCCCTCATTCTGTACACTGCTCCCCATACAGTGTCCTCACACTGTCCTTCAATCTGTACACTGCTTCCTCCAGTGTCTTCACCCTGTCCCTAAATCTGTACACTGTTCCCCCATACAGTGTCCTCACACTATCCCTCATTCTGTACACTGCTCCCCCAGTGTCCTCACACTATCCCTCAATTTATACTGTCCCTCATTTTGTACACTGCTCCCTCCAGTGTCTTCATACTGTCCCTAAATCTGTACACTGCTCTCTCCATACAGTGTCCTCACACTGCCCCTTAATCTGTACACTGCTCTCTCCATAGTGTCCTCACACTGTCCTGGAATCTGTACCTTGTCCCTAAATTTGTACACTGCTCAACCATACAGTGTTCTCACACTATCCCTCATTTTGTACACTACTCCCCCATAGTGTCCTCACACTATCCCTCAATCTGTACACTACTCCCCCCAGTGTCCTCAAACTATCCCTCATTCTGTACTGTACACTGTCCCTCAATCTGTACTCCCCCCATAGTGTCTTTACAGTCCCTAAATCTGTACACTGTTCCCCCATACAGTGTCCTCACATTATCCCTCATTCTGTACACTAGTCCCCTCATAGTATCCTCACACTATCCCTAAATCTGTACACTGTTCCCCCATACAGTGTCCTCACATTATCCCTCATTCTGTACACAAGTCCCCCCATGCAGTGTTCTCAAACTGTCCCTAAATCGGTACACTGTTCCCCCATACAGTGTCCTTACTCTATCCCTCATTCTGTACACTGCTCCCCCATTCGGGTCCTCACACTGTCCCTCAATCTGTACACTGCTCACCTCATACAGTGTACTCACACTATCCCTCAATCTGTACACTGCTCTCTCCAGTGTCCTCACACTGTCCTGGTATCTGTACCCTGTCCCTAAAGATCGCTAGCGAGATCGCTGAAACGTCACCGATTTTGTGACGTAGCAGCGACCTAGCCAGCGATCTCGCTTAGTGTGACACTCAGCGACGATCAGCCCCCCTGCTGGGTGTTGCTGATCGTCGCTGAATGTCCTGGACCATTTTTTGATCGCTGGTCTCCCGCTGGCCAGCGTGCATCGCTGCGTGTGACAGGCGGGAGACCAGCGATCAGCCAGCCGGAGCTGGTAACCAAGGTAAACATCGGGTTTCCATGCGCTGGGCGGCGCAGGGAAATCCGATGTGTACCTTAGATACCAGCGCGCTGATGTAGGGGAGCTGGTAACCAAGGTACACAGCGGGTTTCTAAGCGCCGAGCGGTGCCTAGAAACCCGATGTGTACCTTGGTTACCAGCTCCCTGAACCAGCGTGCTGGTATCTAAGGTACACTGCCGGTAACTAAGCGCCGTGCGTCGCTTGTTACTGGCATAGTCGCTGTCCTGATCGCTGCCTGTTTGGCAGCTCAGCAGCGATCATGTAGCGACACACCAGCGATCCTGACAAGTGCATATTGTTGTCGGGATCGCTGGTGAGTCGTTATGTGTAACGGGACCCTAAATCTGTACACTGCTCCCCCATACAGTGTCCTCACACTATCCCTCATTCTGTACACTGCTTCCCCATACAGTCTTTACACTGTCCCTCAATCTGTACACTGCTACCTCCATACAGTGTCCTCACACTGTCCTGGAATCTGTACACTGCTCCCCCATACAGTGTCTTCACACTGTCCCTCAATCTGTTCACTGCTCCCCCCATACAGTGTTCTCCCACTGTCCTGGAATGTGTACACTGCTCTCACACTGTCCCTCAATCTGTACACTGCTCCCTTAGTGTCCTCACACTATTCCTCAATCTGTACACTGCTCACTCTATACAGTGTCCTCACACTGTTCCACATTTTGTATACTGCCTCACATACTATACACTCACTGAACAAAGCTCCACCTCAACAGTCAACAGTAAATGTAAGACAGCAGTCACTAGGCCATCGATTTTCTCATGCAAGAGAATCGCAACAATTATGCAAATGACACTCTGCTCAAACTCTGACAAAGTTTGATCTGAGTGTCATTCTACTGTGATCGCATTCCCTCGCATGAGAGAATCAGAGTATGGCCACGTTCACACGTTCAGTATTTTACATCAGTATTTGTACGCCAAAACCAGGAGCGGAACAGTCAGAGGAAAAGTATAATAGAAACACGTCACCACTTCTGGATTTGTCACCCACTTCTGGTTTGGGCTTACAAATACTGAGGTAAAATACTGACCAAATACTGAACCTTTGAACGTGGCCTACAGGCGAGGATAAAACAGAGAAAGTCAAAAGGAAGTAGATGCAGCACTCTTCAATTCCGGTAAAAAACCAAAGTCCTTTATTCAAATTTTTGACAAGGTTAACATCGGGCTAGGTACATGAAAAACATGCAGTGAAAAAAGACAGGACTACGGCCATTTCGCGTTATGCACCTGGACCCGTTGAAGCGTGCATAAGGCAAAACGGCCGCAGTCCTGTCTTTTTTCACTGCATGTTTTTCATGTACCTAGCCCGATGTTAACCTTGTCAAAAATTTGAATAAAGGACTATGGTTTTTTAAC
Organism: Oophaga sylvatica; assembly: GCA_033576555.1. Taxonomy (NCBI): domain Eukaryota; kingdom Metazoa; phylum Chordata; class Amphibia; order Anura; family Dendrobatidae; genus Oophaga; species Oophaga sylvatica. Next base: position 329,405,320 of record JARQOD010000004.1, read on the forward strand.
GGAATTGAAGAGTGCTGCATCTACTTCCTTTGGATAACAGTCTGCCACTACACGTGTTTTCTTGCAAGCATCAAATCAACCGCATTGAAACCACCTATGTGTCCAGAATTCAGGAGTCATCACCCCCACCAGTGAGTAGACTTTTCTTGGTGCCGTTCTTCTGTAGTTCTCAAGACAGAGAAAGTAATCGGCTTGGAGGACATCAGTGCAATCTGATGTTTCACACACACCCATAGACTTGTATGGGTGTGTGTGTGATCCAAATATCAGAGCCACTCACAGCATGCTGCGTTTATTTTCTCATTATGATTCAACATGAGAAAACAATCGCAGATCTGCACTGCCTCATAGAATAACATTGTTCAGAGTGCCAAAACATGAGATAGCACTCGGACGTTTTATACGCCAGTGTGAGCGCACCCTTGCTTGTGACTTCAGGTCCACTAAAGAGTGCATTCCCCTGTGTCTTCCCCTCCTTTGTGACACTATCACACACAGCTTGCACCATCCCCATGTACCCTACATACAGCTTGCACCACCCCATGTACCCTACATACAGCTTGCACCACCCCATGTACCCTACATACAGCTTGCACCACCCCATGTACCCTACATACAGCTTGCACCACCCCATGTAGCCCCACATACAGCTTGCACCATCCCCATGTACCCTACATACAGCTTGCACCATCCCCATGTACCCTACATACAGCTTGCACCACCCCATGTACCCCCACATACAGCTTGCACCATCCCCATGTACCCTACATACAGCTTGCACCATCCCCATGTACCCTACATACAGCTTGCACCACCCCATGTTACCCCACATACAGCTTGCACCACCCCATGCACCCTACATACAGCTTGCACCATCCCCATGTACCCTACATACAGCTTGCACATCCCCATGTACCCTACATACAGCTTGCACCACCCCCATGTACCCTACTCCCTACATACAGCTTGCACCACCCATGTACCCTACATACAGCTTGCACCACCCATGTACCCTACATACGCTTGCTCCCACTGTACCCCACATACAGCTTGTATGCCCATGGACCCCACATCAGCTTGTACCCCCCCATTCACCTTATAACAGCTTGTACGCCCATGTGTCTCACATACAGCTTGCACTCATGTACCCCTGTATCCTGATTAAATAAAAACTTCCTGCAATCTTTGTGATGGCTCCTCCAGCAAGTCACATGGGTATGACATAATCACAGGCTCTTCACCAGGAGGATTTCTATCTTCTGTCCGGACTTAAGCTGATCAGGGTTACTCTGGCCATGCTGCATGGTCACTAAGGCTGGGTTCACATTGCGTTATAGCAGTCCTTCTAACGGATTGCATTACAACGCGGCATTAACACGATGTAACGCATCCGTTAACGCACTCTTTGTCATAATTGGCATGCGTTAGCGCTGTGACGGACCCTCGGACGCGGACTGCAGCATTTGAGGGTCCGTCACTGCTAGCGCAGATGGAGCGTCTGCGCTAGCATATCGCAATAAAAAAAAAGGCAGTTGTGTTAAACACACTGCCCTAACGCAAGGTGAACCTAACCTTACATCACGAACGCCCAACCTCAAGGCCCCACCTCCCCTGAAAAAAAAACCCCAAAAAAAAAAAGATTTGTCTCTTTATACGGCGCGAGTATGAAGGAAAACATTTTTTTCCCCTCCCTCACAGTACAGTGACGCTGCCTCCCCATAACCTGCTGCCCTCAGGGCTCCCGTGCAGTTGTTGTGACACACGAGCACAGCGTCCAATCAGTGTTGGCGTCACTGTCTCCGCCTCCTGGTGAATTGAGCAGGAAGAGGCAGTCTGAGGTCAGCTGCAGCCCGGACATGCTCTTCATGTTTGATTTGTCCGAAGGGGAAGACAGTGACACCGGCGTCACATGTCACAACGCATGTGAGCACTGGGACTGCAAGTGCAACACTGTGGGAACAGCACCGGCACAGGATGTGAGTATAAGCTTTTTTATTTTATGGGGCCAAACATTTTGATCAAGAAGGGGTTGTCCTAGTAGTGAACAACCCCTTTAAGCCCTGTGTAACCCTGCTCACACTCCTGATTGGCAGCTTCCTGTGTACAAACTGCAAATCAATGGTGAGGGCAGGGTTACACACATTAGCTTGACTGGACTGCAGTGATAATCTGCTGGTGATAAAACACTGCTTTTTTTGAAACTGTAAACACGGCATAAAAAAGTGACATCCTTAGAATCAGGATCTCTTGCTCTATAGACATCATACTGCTCTCAGATTAAATAGCAAAAACCTGCTGACAGCTTCTCTTTAATCAAGTACATGTCCTGTTTGGCATCTCCCAGAGCAATGTCACTCACCACGTATGCAGTCGGTAGCGGCGCTGGACAACCCCTTTATGTCAAATTAGTCATCAGAGACGATGTACACACATCTGTGCTGCAGGTTGGTTTGATCAGGAAACGCATTTTTTTATATTTTTTTTTTATGTCCCGCTCTTAGCTAAAAAAGACGATTTACAAATAGGGAAGAGGGACATGAACACAAGAAAAGCAATGCCAGATTCAGAAGATTTCTGAAATCTCATGCACACACAGCTTGTTTTTTTTCCTGTCTGAATTTGAAACCTACAGTATGTCAATTCTTAATTTTTGTAGAGTTTTTTCATCCATAGAAAGCAATGAGAAAGTGAAAAAATGCTGCAAAAAACCTCTGAAAAATGAATGTTTTTACTGCCGAGAGAGCAGATTTTGGCTACTGGGGAAAAAACAAAAAAATAGCAAAAATGTTTTGTGTGAACAAGCCCAAGCTTCATTTTGGTACCATATATGTGTAGTAGGATTGGTGCTCTTACTGCTTCTGTGTAGTTAATTTGGTTCTTGTACCATTTCTGTGTAATGACTATCAGATCCTTGGTGAGGTTGGTTCTGTCTAGTCTTGATATATTAAGCCTACCTTAAAGGTAAATTTCATATTGTAAACACAATAAGGATGGGCCACTGATGTGTGCTTGCCCCCAGGCCAAAATTTGCCAGCCAGACCCTGACTGAGAGCACCTGTGGTGGACATAACTGGGACAGCCCAAGGGCAATGCCCCATAACAGTCCCCCTGAGGCGGTGTAGGATGTAAGGCCCCATTTACACTACATTCAGGGCTGCACTCATATCTTTACCAAGGCTTCCAACTGAATCCCTGAAATACAGGATTGTGCCATCTGAAGCTAGACATATCCGAAAAGTAGAGGAAAATGGAGCCCAAAGATTTATACTTTGGGCTCCATTTGCCTATGTTTAAATTTAATGGCTACAGCAAATGCACATCTGAATCCCATTTTTCAGGGATTTAGACAAAAGCCCTGAATGGGGACATTAATGCTATACAATACTTGTTTAGATTTAATATATTTATTAATATATACATTTGTTGCCCCAGATCACCCCTAAGTGAAAATTGCCAAATTGTGCCCAATTAGCCATTTCCGCTACCCAGTGTCATGTGACTAATTAGTGTTACACGGTCTCAGGTGTGAATGGGGATCCATAAATGCTCTCCATAAAGATGGCATACGCTGTAGGATGGTTGCCAACACCCTAACACTGAGCTGCAGAACTGTGGGCAAGACCATACAGCAGTTTAACAAGACAGGTTCCACTCCGAACAGGCCTCGCCATTGTCGACTAAACTTAAGTGCACGTGCTCAGCGTTACATGCAGAGGTTGTCTCTTCAAAATAAACGAGTGCTCACAGCATTGCTGCAGAAATTAAAGGCTTGGGGGTCAGCTGGTCAGTGCTCACACCATACTCCACACACTGCATCAAATTGGTCTGCATGGCTGTCATCCTAGAAAGATGCCTCTTCTAAAGATGATGCACAAGAAAGCTCGCACACACTTTGCTGAAGACAAGCAGACTTAGGGTCCCGTCACACTCTTCAATGTCCCAGCAATCCCACCAATGATCCGACCTGGATGGGATCACTGGTGAGCTGTCACATGGGCAGACTCACCAGCGATCAGGACCACGAGCACGCTGGTATCCAATGTACACATCGGGTAACTAAGGGCTGCGCGACTCCTAGTTACCCGATATGTACCCTGGATACCGGCTCCCAGCTTCTGCTGTAGAGCGCTGAGAGCCGGTATCCAATGTACACATCGGGTAACTAAGGGCTGCACGGCGCCTAGTTACCCGATATGAACCCTGGATACCGGCTCCCAGCTTCTGCTGTAGAGCGCTGGTATCCAATGTACACATCGGGTAACTAAGCGCTGCGCGGTGCCTAGTTACCCGATATGTACCCTAGATACTAGCTCTCAGTTCTCTACAGCAGAAGCTGGGAGCCGGTATCCAGGGTACATATCGGGTAACTAAGTGCCACGCAGCCCTTAGTTACCTGATGTGTACATTGGATACAAGCTCGCTGATCGTTGATCTCCCGCTGTCACACGCAGCAATGTGCGCTGGCTAGCAGGAGACCAACGATGAAAAAATAGTCCAGGCCATTCGACGACGATCAGCGATACCCAGCAGGGGGACTGGTAGTCGCTGCGTGTCACACTAAGCAAGATCGCTGGCTAGGTCGCTGTTGCGTCACAAAATCGGTGACGCTTCAGCGATCTTGCTTAGTGTGACGGGAGCTTAAGGACATAGTTCCAGTAATCCAAGATAAACTTATTTGGCTAAGATAATGTCAAGCGTGAGTAGCTTCAACCAGGTGAGAACAAATACAAGCGTGTCTTCCCTACAGTCTAGCATGGTAGTGGACAGGGCCGGCTCCAGGTTTTTATGGGCCCCGGGCGAAAGAGTCTCAGTGGGCCCCTTTAACACAGACCACGATTCATGATGCACAGATACGGCAGAGAAATATAGGTATAGTACAATGCAAAACATCTCACTTACTTCTTACATTACATGAGTGATATTTATTGTAAATTGTACAATAGCTCAAAAAATCCTCACAGCGCACAGTACAGACTGGACAGTACAGTCCTCCATACAATATTATGGACAGGACATAGTCCTCCATAAAGTATTATGGGCCAAATATAATGCTCCATAAAGAATATTGGACCCCAAATAATGCTCCATACAGGATACTGGTCCCCATATAATGCTCCATACAAAATATGGAGCTCTCCTCTGCACTGTGCTGCGTTCTGCACTGTTACGGCTCAGGAAAGGGCGCTGTGGAAAGACTCCCCATCATCACCTCCCCTTCATCATCATCGCCTCCCCATCATCATCATTGCCTCTGGGTCCTGGCTCCTTACCACCATCACACATACAGCACCACACACAGACAGCACCGCAGCACTCTCTCACATACACACATACCTCACATCTCACCTGTCCGGCGTCCCCGCTCTCTCTGCCACAGCCGGCCGCTGAATGATGACGTCATTCAGTGGCGCTGCTGTGAGAGGAAGCGCCGGTGTCCTGCAGGCACCCCCTGGAGCCCGAAGCAGCGGAGGCACGGGGAGAGGTAAGCACCGCTCTCATCCGCTAACGGGCGCCGGGTGCCCGACAGCGAATGGGCCCCCCCGTCTGCTCAGGGCCCCGGCACTTGCCCGGGTGTGCTGACGCCGGCCCTGGTAGTGGAAATGTCATGGTTTGGGGCTGCATGAGTGGTGCTGGCTGTGGGGAACTACACTTCATTAAGGGAACCATGAATGCCAACATGTACTGTGATATACTGAAGCCAAGCATGTCCTCAGACCTAAACCCTATTGCGCATCCTGAAATGGAAAGTGGAGGAGTGCAAGGTTTCTAACATCCACCAGCTCCATGATGTCGTCATGGAAGAGGATTCCTGTGGCCTCCGGTGAAGCTCTAGTGAACACCATGCCCAAGAGAGTTAAGGCAGTGTTTGGAAACAATGGTGGCCACACAAAATTTTGACACTTTTGGCACAATTTGTCCATTTTCACTTAAGGGTGTACTCACTTTGGTTGCCAGCAGTTTTGACATTAATGGCTGTGTGTTGAGTTATTGAGAGGGCACAGCAAATTTACAGTTATATAATCTGCACACTAACTACTTTACATTGTGTCAAAGTTTCATATTCTCAGTGTTGCCTCATGAAAATTTGTAATAAAATATTTCCATAAATGTGAAGGGTAAACTCACTTAAGTGATAGATACATATAGAGAGATAACATATAAGTCAGATTTCTCACAATGAGCTTTTGATGTTGCTTATTTTCCGCTCCTATTAAGTAAAATAGGTTATTTGAACTTTCCAGTTTAAAAAAACTCCCCAAAAACTCATTGTGGGAATGTAGCCGCATAAGCATATACAAAACATTATTAGTTTAGAACACAGATCTATATTGATTCATATTCAAGCATGTGATGACTGAGTTAGAGGGGGGAATGTTTTTCGGAAGTGAAATAATGAGCGCACATAGTTTTTAGAAAAAATGGATTACAGTGAAGCTGGAATGTAGTAAGGGACTATTTGACCACATCATTGGGGAAGGTGAATATAAAGGCAGTGATGCAGTAGCGAATCTGAAAACATGGAAAAAGTTATTTTTTAATCAACTTTTCCACTTAAACATTTTCTGTGACTTTCTTTAGGCTCTGTTCACAGGCCCATTTCTCCATTTTTGATGTCAATATTTAATTAGATCCCAAACAGAAACCAAAGGTTTTCGTTGCCATTCATTTTTATCTCGCCGAACAGATTCGCATTTCCTAGTGGGGTCTCTAAACACCTAGTGGTGGTCATGTGCAGCGTGAATCTGTTATACAAAAAGTACAAATTAACAACTGTTATATTTAGTTTCCAATAAACTTAATGTAAAAACAAACCAAGAACATGTGGTACCTCTGCTCCATTCGTCATGTTTTTAGACAGAAAAATAAGTTGTGCAGACGGTTTTTTTTTTTAAACAGAACAGATGCAAACTGAAGCATTGTAGGAAAAGGGAAATTCTAATGAACGGCTCTCGTTACCCGACGTTTTATTAGTATTTCTGCTTCTGCAATAGAGCAGAAAAACATACGAACGTATCCTTGATATTTCCACCTAGCAGTGTGTGGCAACTTGTACAGATTTCACATAGCGCAGTATTTACTCACATTGTTTGAGGCCCAATTAAATCCACATCAAGGCATCTGGAGAGAAGACATAACATTTAGCAATGCAGTAATTGGTAGTGTGGTTTGGCGGGCAGAGGTGTTGGGTATCAACGATTAACAGTTTCCAGATAAATAATGAAAGGCTTCGTAAATAATTCACAACCTTCTAGTGGTGTTTTTCTCATGGCTAGGTTTTGGACCAGAGACTTTACCTGTGTGCAGTCACCTAAAGCGAAATGTTACCATTCGTTTATACTTTGTTGTATTGGTAGTTTGAGAACATAAAAGCGTTGGAATCCACAGATTTCTGTTCTAAGCAGAGGGGGGTCCTGGCCTCGAAACTCAACCACCATTATTGGGAGAAAAAAAATCCCCTGCACTAAAAGCTTGTCTGCTAAATATATACTTATCAATTAATATCTGTAAAACCAATTGCACAGTTGCTGCATCGTGTGGTTATTGTTAGACGGCCGTTTGTTCACATGCTGAAATTTTACCCCCCAAAGGGTGAGGAGAAAATCGCTCATATGCATAAGCACGTAGTTAAAGGCTGAAATAAGACCTAGGACCCTTAATTTCCATCTTTCTCCACCAATTATACATGCTGAGGAAATCATCCAGCCCTTTTATAAAAGCTGTTATAGTGTCTGCCATTACTACCTCTTGTGGTAGTGCATTCCACACAGTCTGACTGCTCTATCTGTAAAGAACCCTAGTGCATTCCACAGTATGACTGCTCTAACTGTAAAGAACCCTAGTGCATTCCACAGTATGACTGCTCTAACTGTAAAGAACCCTAGTGCATACCACAGTATGACTGCTCTAACTGTAAAGAACCCTAGTGCATTCCACAGTATGACTGCTCTAACTGTAAAGAACCCTAGTGCATTCCACAGCATGACTGCTCTCTCTGTAAAGAACCCTAGTGCATTCCACACAGTCTGACTGCTCTATCTGTAAAGAACCCTAGTGCATTCCACAGTCTGACTGCTCTAACTGTAAAGAACCCTAGTGCATTCCACAGTATGACTGCTCTAACTGTAAAGAAACCTAGTGCATTCCACAGTATGACTGCTCTAACTGTAAAGAACCCTAGTACATTCCAGTCTGACTGCTTAACTGTAAATAACCCTAGTGCATTCCACAGTATGACTGCTTAACTGTAAATAACCCTAGTGCATTCCAGTCTGACTGCTCTAACTGTAAAGAACCCTAGTGCATTCCACAGTCTGACTGCTCTAACTGTAAAGAACCCTAGTGCATTCCAAAGACTGACTGCTCTAACTGTAAAGAACCCTAGTGCATTCCACACAGTCTGACTGCTCTATCTATAAAGAACCCTAGTGCATTACAGTCTGACTGCTTTAACTGTAAAGAACCCTAGTGCATTCCACAGACTGACTGCTCTAACTGTAAAGAACCCTAGTGCATTCCACAGTGTGACTGCTTAACTGTAAATAACTCTAGTGCATTCCACAGTATGACTGCTTAACTGTAAATAACCCTAGTGCATTCCACAGTCTGACTGCTCTAACTGTAAAGAACCCTAGTGCATTCCACACAGTCTGACTGCTCTCTCTGTAAAGAACCCTAGTGCATTCCAGTCTGACTGCTCTCTGTAAAGAACCCTAGTGCATTCAACAGCATGATTGCTCTAACTATAAAGAACCCTAGTGCATTCCACACAGTATGACTGCTCTAACTGTAAAGAACCCTAGTGCATTCCAGTCTGACTGCTCTCTCTGTAAAGAACCCTAGTGCATTCCACAGTCTGACTGCTCTAACTATAAAGAACCCTAGTGCATTCCACAGTATGACTGCTCTATCTGTAAAGAACCCTAGTGCATTCCACAGACTGACTGCTCTAACTGTAAAGAACCCTAGTGCATTCCAGTCTGACTGCTTAACTGTAAATAACTCTAGTGCATTCCACAGTCTGACTGTTCTATCTGTAAAGAACCCTAGTGCATTCCACAGTATGACTGCTCTAACTATAAAGAACCCTAGTGCATTCCACAGTATGACTGCTCTAACTGTAAAGAACCCTAGTGCATTCCACAGTATGACTGCTCTAACTGTAAAGAACCCTAGTGCATTCCAGTCTGACTGCTTAACTGTAAATAACCCTAGTGCATTCCACAGTATGACTGCTCTTTGTAAAGAACCCTAGTGCATTCCAGTCTGACTGCTCTAACTATAAAGAACCCTAGTGCATTCCACAGTATGACTGCTCTATCTGTAAAGAACCCTAGTGCATTCCAGTCTGACTGCTCTCTGTAAAGAACCCTAGTGCATTCAACAGACTGACTGCTCTAACTGTAAAGAACCCTAGTGCATTCCACACAGTCTGATTGCTCTATCTGTAAAGAACCCTAGTGCATTACAGTCTGACTGCTCTAACTGTAAAGAACCCTAGTGCATTCCACAGTATGACTGCTCTAACTGTAAAGAACCCTAGTGCATTCCACACAGTCTGATTGCTCTATCTGTAAAGAACCCTAGTGCATTACAGTCTGACTGCTCTAACTGTAAAGAACCCTAGTGCATTCCACAGTCTGACTGCTCTAACTGTAAAGAACCCTAGTGCATTCCACAGTCTGACTGCTCTATCTGTAAAGAACCCTAGTGCATTCCACAGTATGACTGCTCTAACTGTAAAGAACCCTAGTGCATTCAACAGCATGATTGCTCTAACTATAAAGAACCCTAGTGCATTCCACAGTCTGACTGCTCTAACTGGAAATAACCCTAGTGCATTCCAGTCTGACTGCTCTCTCTGTAAAGAACCCAAGTGCATTCCACAGTCTGACTGCTCTAACTGTAAAGAGCCCTACAGTCATGGCCAAAAGTTTTGAGAATGACACAAATACTATATTTTCACATGATCTGCTGCCCTCTGGTTTTTATGTGTGTGTTTGACAGATGATTTTATCACAGACAGAAATATAATTGCAAACATATGAGTAACAAAAGCTTATATTGACAGTTAGAATGAGTTAATGCAGCAAGTCAATATTTGCAGTGTTGACCCTTCTTCTTCAGGACCTCTGCAATTCTCCCAGGCATGCTCTCAATCAACTTCTGGACCAAATCCTGACTGATAGCAGTCCATTCTTGCACAATCAATGCTTTCATTTTGTCAGAATTTTTAGGTTTTTGTTTGTCCACCCGTCTCTTGATGATTGACCACAAGTTCTCAATGGGATTAAGATCTGGGGAGTTTCCAGGCCATGGACCCAAAATCTCTATGTTTTGTTCCCTGAGTCATTTAGTTATCACCTTTGATTTATGGCAAGGTGCTCCATCATGCTGGAAAATTCATTGTTGATCGCCAAACTGCTCTTGGAGGGTTGGGAGGAGTTGCTCTTGGAGGACATTCTGGTACCATTCTTTATTCATGGCTGTGTTTTTAGGCAAGACTGTGAGAGAGCCGATTCCCTTGGCTGAGAAGCAACCCCACACATGAATGGTTTCAGGATGCTTAACAGTTGGCATGAGACAAGACTGGTGGTAGCGCTCACCTTGTCTTCTCCGAATGAGGCGTTTTCCTGATGTCCTAAACAATCGAAAAGGGGATTCATCAGAGAAAATAACTTTACCCCGGTCCTCAGCAGTCCACTGTCTGTACCTTTTGCAGAATATCAGTCTGTCCATGATGTTTTTTCTGGAGAGAAGTGGCTTCTTTGCTGCCCTCCTTGAGACCAGACCTTGCTCCAAGAGTCTCCGCCTCACAGTGCGTGCAGATGCACTCACACCTGCCTGCTGCCATTCCTGAGCAAGCTCTGCACTGCTGGTAGCCCGATCCCGCAGCTGAAACACTTTTAAGAGACAGTCCTGGCGCTTGCTGGTCTTTCTTGGGCGCCCTGGAGCCTTTTTGACAACAATGGAACCTCTCTCCTTGAAGTTCTTGATGATGCAATAGATTGTTGACTGAGGTGCAATCTTTCTAGCTGCGATACTCTTCCCTGTTAGGCCATTTTTGTGCATTGCAATGATGACTGCACGTGTTTCTTTAGAGATAACCATGGTTAACAGAAGAGAAACAATGATGCCAAGCACCAGCCTCCTTTTAAAGTGTCCAGTGGTGTCATTCTTACTTAATCATGACAGATTGATCTCCAGCCATGTCCTCATCAACACCCACACCTGTGTTAATGGAGCAATCACTGAAAAGAATCATAGAATGGTAGAGTTGGAAGGGACCTCCTGGGCCTTCTGGTCCAACCCCCTGCTCAAAGCAGGATTCTCTAAATCATCCCAGACAGATGTCTATCCAGCCTCTGTTTGAAGACTTCCATTGAAGGAGAACTCACCACCTCTTGTGGCAGCCTGTTCCAGTCATTGATCACCCTAACTGTCAAAAAGTTTTTTCTAATATCTAATCTGTGTCTCCTCCCATTCAGTTTCATCCCATTGCTTCTAGTCTTTCCTTGTGCAAATGAGAATAAAGATGATCCTTCTACAATGTGACAGCCCTTGAGATATTTGTAGACAGCTATTAAGTCTCCTCTCAGTCTTCTTTTTTGCAAGCTAAACATTCCCAAATCCTGCAACCGTTCCTCATAGGACATGGTTTGCAGACCGGTCACCATTCTGGTGGCTCTTCTCTGAACTTGCTCGTTTGTTGATGTCTTTTTTAAAATGTGGTGCCCAAAACTGGACACAGTATTCCAGATGAGGTCTGACCAAAGAGGAGTAGAGGGCAATAATGACCTCACGTGATCTAGACTGTATGCTTCTGTAGATACATCCTAGAATTGCATTTGCCTTTTTTGCTGCTGCATCACACTGTTGACTCATGTTAAGTCTGTGATCAAAGAGGTTAGCTGGTCCTTTTAAGGCAGGGCTGCAATGATGTTGAAATGTGTTTTGGGGGAAAAAGTTCATTTTCTAGCCAAATATTGACTTTGCAAGTAATTGCTGTTAAGCTGATCACTCTTTATAATATTCTGGAGTATATGTAAATTGCCATTAGAAAAAGTGAAACAGTAGACTTAGTAAAAATTAATATTTGTGTAATTCTCAAAACTTTTGGCCATGACTGTAGTGCATTCCAGTCTGACTGCTTAACTGTAAATAACCCTAGTGCATTCCACAGTGTGACTGCTCTAACTGTAAAGAACCCTAGTGCATTCCACAGTGTGACTGCTCTAACTGTAAAGAACCCTAGTGCATTCCAGTCTGACTGCTCTAACTGTAAAGAACCCTAGTGCATTCCACAGTCTGACTGCACTAACTGTAAAGAACCCTAGCACATTCCACAGTCTGACTGCTTAACTGTAAATAACCCTAGTGCATTCCACAGACTGACTGCTCTAACTGTAAAGAACCCTAGTGCATTCCACAGTCTGACTGCACTAACTGTAAAGAACCCTAGCACATTCCACAGTCTGACTGCTTAACTGTAAATAACCCTAGTGCATTCCACAGACTGACTGCTCTAACTGTAAAGAACCCTAGTGCATTCCACAGACTGACTGCTCTAACTGTAAAGAACCCTAGTGCATTCCACAGACTGACTGCTCTAACTGTAAAGAACCCTAGTGCATTCCACACAGTCTGACTGCTCTATCTGTAAAGAACCCTAGTGCATTCCACAGACTGCTCTAACTGTAAAGAACCCTAGTGCATTCCACAGACTGACTGCTCTAACTGTAAAGAACCCTAGTGCATTCCACAGTATGACTGCTTAACTGTAAATAACCCTAGTGCATTCCACAGTATGACTGCTTAACTGTAAATAACCCTAGTGCATTCCACAGTCTGACTGCTCTAACTGTAAAGAACCCTAGTGCATTCCACACAGTCTGACTGCTCTAACTGTAAATAACCCTAGTGCATACTACAGTATGACTGCTCTAACTGTAAAGAACCCTAGTGCTTTCCACAGTCTGACTGCTCTAACTGTAAAGTAACCTAGTGCATTCCACAATCTGACTGCTCTAACTGTAAAGAACCCTAGTGCATTCCAGTCTGACTGCTGTTGTGAATGGGTTTGAGATGAGTTCTGAGCAGAGGCTCCCTCTGGTGGTTACAAGCGGTGCTAGTCTGTCCAGTGAAGATTGTGAGGACTGGAAATCAGGTGTTACTGATTGGTCTTATATAAGGGAGTCACCTTCCCATCAGGGTTGCCGGTGATCAATTGTTCTGGTCTGGATCCTTTATTCCTGTTTCCTTGTAGCCTGCTGTGTCGTGTCTGCATCTCCTGCTAACAGATAAGACATTTTCTTCTTTTGTGTTTGTGCTATATTTTTGCATTTTGTCCTGCACTTCTGTGGGGGCCTTCAGGGTCCCCTCCGGGGGCTTCTGCCCTCTCAGTTTTGTTCAGCCACTGATGTTTGTACTTTTGCTTTTTCCAGTTTTTTCAGTGGCTGCTGTTTTGATTTTGTTACACCAGAGAACTAATTTAGGTGGAAGAGGTCGTGTGATCTCAGGTGTTTTTGAAATTAGTAGAGTTGGTGCCTTTCAGGGTTTTCTGGGATTGCAGTAAGTACCCTTCCTATCCTTTTCTATTTAGTTAGTTTGGGCCCCAGCGTTTGCTCATACTATTTTCTTTCTGTGTCAGTATTTCATCTTGTCTAACCGCCATTACATGTTTGGGGGCTTTCTATTATCTTTGGGGTTCTGCTCCGGGGCAGATAGCTTTCCTATTTCTATCTTTAGGTGTAGTTAGTTTCTCAGGCTGGGACGAGGCGTCTAGGACCAACGTAGGAACGCTCCACGGCTGCCTCTAGTTGTGGTGGTTAGTCAGGGTACTGCAATCTCATAGATTCCAACTGATCTGGTGTATTGCCTTTTTTACCTGCACTCCTCAGCTACCGAAACATAACAGTATCACCGGCCTAAAAATTGAAAATTGTATGGTACTCACAGAAGGGAAAAAATATTGTGAAAGAAAAAAGGTTGTCAGAGTTGTCAGAGATATTTTTCTGTTTGTTGCATTTTTTTTTTTTTTCCCTCTGTATCTCTGGGTGCTGGGGAGGATCTTTTCTCTCAATGGAGTTTGCACAGTTGTCTGGCCGTGTGGATCAGCTTGCCACTGAGGTTCGGAGTATTGCTATCTATCTTGCTGGGTTGCCTGTTGTGGAACCTAGGATTCCCATGCCAGATTTGTTTTTAGGGGATCGAGCTAAGTTTCAGAATTTCAAAAATAATTGTAAATTGTTTTTTGCCTTAAAACCTAAGTCCTCAGGGAACGCAGCGCAGCAGGTTCAAATTATCATCTCTCTCCTGCGCGGCGATCCTCAGGATTGGGCTTTTTCCCTGATACCTGGGGATCCTGTTTTAAGTGATGTTGATGCGTTTTTTCAGGCCTTGGGGTTATTGTACGATGAGCCTAATGTCACTGATCAAGCTGAAAAAGCCTTGTTGGCATTAAATCAGGGGCTTGATGACGCTGAGTTATACTGTCAGAGATTCCGTAGGTGGGCAGTCCTGACCAAATGGAATGACGACGCTTTGGCGGCCCTTTTCCGGAAGGGTCTGTCTGATAATGTAAAGGATGTTATGGTGGGATTCCCTGTCCCTCTGGTCTCAATGATTCTATGTCATTAGCGATTCAAGTTGACAGACGTTTGCGTGAGCGGAGAGGTATGCGTGGAATGGTGTTGCCTTGTGAGCCAGCTTCTGAGCCCATGCAGTGTGATGGAGTGGTGTCTGGGGCACAGCATCATGAGTTTCGAAAGCGCAATGGGTTATGTTTCTACTGTGGTGATGCCTCTCATGCTATTTCAGTCTGCCCTAAGCGGGGAAGACGTTTTGCACGCTCAGTTGTCTTGGGTAGTGTTCAGACTAAGTTTTTATTAACTGTCACTCTGATATGCTCTCTGTCCTCATTTTCTGCTCAGGCTTTCGTTGATTCTGGAGCAGCTATTAACCTGATGGATTATGATTTTGCTAAACGTTGTGGATTTCCCTTGATACCCCTACAGAAGTCTATTCCCCTACTGGGGATCGATTCTACCCCTTTGGCTGAGAATAAACCCCAGTTTTCTACTCAGGTGATAATGAGGGTTGAACCTGATCACCAGGAGTGCTGCAAATTTTTGGTTCTGTATAATCTGCATGACATTATCGTGCTGGGTTTTCCTTGGTTACAGTCTCATAATCCTGTTTTGGATTGGAAATCTGTGTCTGTAACCAGTTGGGGCTGCCAATGTGTTAATACCAACACTCCTGTTTTTTCTACCTCCCCCAGGCTCAGGATGTTCCTGACTTTTTGATTGATTTTTCTGATGTGTTTAGCGAAAGTAAATCTGCATCCTTGCCTCCCCATAGGAGCTATGACTGCGCTATTGAATTAGTGCCAGGTAGTAAATTCCCTAAAGGTCGCCTTTTTAACTTGTCTGTACCTGAACATGACGCTATGCGGTCTTATATCAAGGAATCATTGGAGAAGGGTCATATCAGACCATCCTCTTCACCCTTAGGTGCCGGTTTTTTCTTTGTGGCCAAAAAGGATGGTTCATTAAGGCCGTGTATTGATTATCGTCTCTTGAACAATATTACTGTGAAATATCAATACCCGTTACCCTTGATTTCTGACCTGTTTTCCAGGGTGAAAAACGCTACTTGGTTTACCAAGCTTGACCTCAGGGGGGGGTATAACCTTATTCGCATTAAGCACAGGGATGAATGGAAGACGGCATTCAATACCCCTGAAGGGCATTTTGAGTACCTGGTGATGCCCTTTGGGCTCACTAATGCTCCTTCCGTCTTCCAGTCCTTCATGAATGACATTTTCAGGGATTTTGTGGACAAATTTCTGATTGTTTATTTGGATGATATCTTGATTTTTTCTAATGACTGGGACTCTCATGTGAAACATGTTCGAACTGTATTCCATATTTTGAGAGAGAATGCTCTGTATGTGAAGGGATCAAAGTGTCTTTTTGGCGTACAGAGGATCTCATTTCTGGGATTCATTTTGTCCCCATCTGTTATTGAAATGGACCCGGTCAAGGTTCAGGCCATCTGTGATTGGGTCCAACCTACTTCATTAAAGGCTCTTCAGAGATTTTTGGGTTTTGCCAATTTTTATCGTAAATTTATTGGTAATTTCTCGGTTATTGTTAAACCATTAACTGATTTGACCAGAAAGGGTTCTGATGTGGTGAATTGGCCTCCTGAGGCAGTATCTGCATTTCAGGAACTTAAGCAGAGATTCACTTCTGCTCCTGTTCTACGGCAGCCTGATGTTTCTCTGCCATTTCAGGTGGAGGTTGATGCCTCTGAAATTGGGGCAGGTGCCGTTTTGTCCCAAAAAGATCCAGAGACCTCTAAAAGTAACCCTTGTGCCTTTTTCTCTCGAAAATTTTCTCCTACTGAACGTAATTATGACGTGGGTAATCGGGAGTTATTGGCCATGAAGTGGGCTTTTGAAGAGTGGAGACATTGGCTGGAGGGAGCCAAACATCAGGTGGTGGTCCTTACGGACCATAAGAATCTGGTCTATCTGGAATCTGCCAAGCGACTCAATCCTAGACAGGCCAGGTGGGCCTTGTTTTTTACACGTTTTAATTTTGTGGTTTCCTTTCTTCCTGGCACTAAGAATGTTAAGGCGGATGCCCTCTCGAGGAGTTTCCTTGCGGACTCTCCTGAGTTATCTGATCCTTCTGTTATTTTGAAAGAGGGTGTAGTTCTTTCCGCCATCTCGCCCAATTTGAGACTTGCTCTGGAGGGGTGTCAGGAGGATAGGCCCGAGCGCTGCCCTGTTGGAAAATTGTTTGTCCCGGACCAGTGGAAAAAGAGTGTGATGTCTGAGATTCATTGTTCCGCATTGGCTGGGCATCCCGGAATTTTTGGTACCAGAGACTTGGTTAGTCGGTCCTTTTGGTGGCCTACCTTGTCTCGTGATGTCAGGGAATTTGTGCAGTCCTGCGTGACTTGCTCTCGCTCCAAGCCTTGCTCTCGCTCTAGTGGTTTGTTGATGCCATTGCCTGTGCCCAAGAGACCATGGACCCATATCTCTATGGAATTCATTTCCGACCTTCCTGTTTCTCAGAGAATGACCACCATCTGGGTAATTTGTGATAGGTTTTCCAAAATGATACATCTTGTGCCATTACCTAAGTTGCCTTCCTCCTCTGAATTGGTGCCGTTGTTCCTTCAGCACGTGGTTCGTTTACACGGCATTCCTGAGAACATTGTGTCTGACAGAGGAGTCCAGTTTGTTTCCAGATTTTGGAGGACTTTTTGTTCTAAACTGGGTGTTCAATTGTCTTTCTCCTCGGCATTTCATCCTCAGACCAATGGTCAAACTGAGAGAACAAACCAGACATTGGAGACTTATCTAAGATGCTTTGTGTCTGCTGATCAGGATGACTGGGTCTCTTTTTTGCCTTTGGCTGAGTTTGCTCTTAATAATAGGGCTAGCTCTGCCACTTTGATGTCTCCATTTTTTTGTAATTCTGGGTTTCACCCTCGATTTTCTTCAGGACAGACGGAGGCTTCTGTCTGTCCAGGTGTTGACTCTGTTGTGGAGCGTATGCAACAGATTTGGGACCAGGTAGTGGAGAGGTTGTCCCTCTCTCAGGAGAGGGCCCAGCGGTTTGCTAACCGGCATAGGACTGATGGTCCTCGGTTTAAAGTGGGGGATTTGGTCTGGTTGTCCTCAAAGAATATTCCTATGAGAGTAGCATCTCCTAAATTTAAGCCTAGGTTCATTGGACCTTATAAGATCATGGAGATTATTAATCCTGTTTCTTTTCGTTTGCTTCTTCCAGGGACAATTAAGATCCATAACGTGTTCCACAAGTCCTTGTTGAAGAGGTTTGTTGAGCCAGTGGTTCCTGCTGCTGTGCCTCCTGACCCTGTTTTGGTTGAGGGCAATCTGGAGTATGTGGTTGAGAAAATATTAGATTCTCGTTTTTCTAGACGGAAACTCCAGTATTTGGTTAAATGGAGAGGTTATGGTCAGGAAGACAATTCTTGGGTGTTTGCTTCGGACATCCATGCTAGGAGACTTTTCCGTGCGTATCATAGAACTCATCCTGACCGACCTGGTTGCTCAAATGAGGGTTCGGTGACCCCTCCTCAAGGGGGGGGTACTGTTGTGAATGGGTTTGAGATGAGTTCTGAGCAGAGGCTCCCTCTGGTGGTTACAAGCGGTGCTAGTCTGTCCAGTGAAGATTGTGAGGACTGGGAATCAGGTGTTACTGATTGGTCTTATTATAAAGGGAGTTACCTTCCCATCAGGGTTGCCGGTGATCAATTGTTCTGGTCTGGATCCTTTATTCCTGTTTCCCTTGTAGCCTGCTGTGTCGTGTCTGCATCTCCTGCTAACAGATAAGACATTTTCTTCTTTTGTGTTTGTGCTATATTTTTGCATTTTGTCCTGCACTTCTGTGGGGGCCTTCAGGGTCCCCTCCGGGGGCTTCTGCCCTCTCAGTTTTGTTCAGCCACTGATGTTTGTACTTTTGCTTTTTCCAGTTTTTTCAGTGGCTGCTGTTTTGATTTTGTTACACCAGAGAACTAATTTAGGTGGAAGAGGTCGTGTGATCTCAAGTGTTTTTGAAATTAGTAGAGTTGGTGCCTTTCAGGGTTTTCTGGGATTGCAGTAAGTACCCTTCCTATCCTTTTCTATTTAGTTAGTTTGGGCCCCAGCGTTTGCTCATACTATTTTCTTTCTGTGTCAGTATTTCATCTTGTCTAACCGCCATTACATGTTTGGGGGCTTTCTATTATCTTTGGGGTTCTGCTCCGGGGCAGATAGCTTTCCTATTTCTATCTTTAGGTGTAGTTAGTTTCTCAGGCTGGGACGAGGCGTCTAGGACCAACGTAGGAACGCTCCACGGCTGCCTCTAGTTGTGGTGGTTAGTCAGGGTACTGCAATCTCATAGATTCCAACTGCTCTGGTGTATTGCCTTTTTTACCTGCACTCCTCAGCTACCGAAACATAACAGTATCACCGGCCTAAAAATTGAAAATTGTATGGTACTCACAGAAGGGAAAAAATATTGTGAAAGAAAAAAGGTTGTCAGAGTTGTCAGAGATATTTTTCTGTTTGTTGCATTTTTTTTTTTTTCCCTCTGTATCTCTGGGTGCTGGGGAGGATCTTTTCTCTCAATGGAGTTTGCACAGTTGTCTGGCCGTGTGGATCAGCTTGCCACTGAGGTTCGGAGTATTGCTATCTATCTTGCTGGGTTGCCTGTTGTGGAACCTAGGATTCCCATGCCAGATTTGTTTTTAGGGGATCGAGCTAAGTTTCAGAATTTCAAAAATAATTGTAAATTGTTTTTTGCCTTAAAACCTAAGTCCTCAGGGAACGCAGCGCAGCAGGTTCAAATTATCATCTCTCTCCTGCGCGGCGATCCTCAGGATTGGGCTTTTTCCCTGATACCTGGGGATCCTGTTTTGAGTGATGTTGATGCGTTTTTTCAGGCCTTGGGGTTATTGTACGATGAGCCTAATGTCACTGATCAAGCTGAAAGAGCCTTGTTGGCATTAAATCAGGGGCTTGATGACGCTGAGTTATACTGTCAGAGATTCCGTAGGTGGGCAGTCCTGACCAAATGGAATGACGACGCTTTGGCGGCCCTTTTCCGGAAGGGTCTGTCTGATAATGTAAAGGATGTTATGGTGGGATTCCCTGTCCCCTCTGGTCTCAATGATTCTATGTCATTAGCGATTCAAGTTGACAGACGTTTGCGTGAGCGGAGAGGTATGCGTGGAATGGTGTTGCCTTGTGAGCCAGCTTCTGAGCCCATGCAGTGTGATGGAGTGGTGTCTGGGGCACAGCATCATGAGTTTCGAAAGCGCAATGGGTTATGTTTCTACTGTGGTGATGCCTCTCATGCTATTTCAGTCTGCCCTAAGCGGGGAAGACGTTTTGCACGCTCAGTTGTCTTGGGTAGTGTTCAGACTAAGTTTTTATTAACTGTCACTCTGATATGCTCTCTGTCCTCATTTTCTGCTCAGGCTTTCGTTGATTCTGGAGCAGCTATTAACCTGATGGATTATGATTTTGCTAAACGTTGTGGATTTCCCTTGATACCCCTACAGAAGTCTATTCCCCTACTGGGGATCGATTCTACCCCTTTGGCTGAGAATAAACCCCAGTTTTCTACTCAGGTGATAATGAGGGTTGAACCTGATCACCAGGAGTGCTGCAAATTTTTGGTTCTGTATAATCTGCATGACATTATCGTGCTGGGTTTTCCTTGGTTACAGTCTCATAATCCTGTTTTGGATTGGAAATCTGTGTCTGTAACCAGTTGGGGCTGCCAATGTGTTAATACCAACACTCCTGTTTTTTCTACCTCCCCCCAGGCTCAGGATGTTCCTGACTTTTTGATTGATTTTTCTGATGTGTTTAGCGAAAGTAAATCTGCATCCTTGCCTCCCCATAGGAGCTATGACTGCGCTATTGAATTAGTGCCGGGTAGTAAATTCCCTAAAGGTCGCCTTTTTAACTTGTCTGTACCTGAACATGACGCTATGCGGTCTTATATCAAGGAATCATTGGAGAAGGGTCATATCAGACCATCCTCTTCACCCTTAGGTGCCGGTTTTTTCTTTGTGGCCAAAAAGGATGGTTCATTAAGGCCGTGTATTGATTATCGTCTCTTGAACAATATTACTGTGAAATATCAATACCCGTTACCCTTGATTTCTGACCTGTTTTCCAGGGTGAAAAACGCTACTTGGTTTACCAAGCTTGACCTCAGGGGGGCGTATAACCTTATTCGCATTAAGCACGGGGATGAATGGAAGACGGCATTCAATACCCCTGAAGGGCATTTTGAGTACCTGGTGATGCCCTTTGGGCTCACTAATGCTCCTTCCGTCTTCCAGTCCTTCATGAATGACATTTTCAGGGATTTTGTGGACAAATTTCTGATTGTTTATTTGGATGATATCTTGATTTTTTCTAATGACTGGGACTCTCATGTGAAACATGTTCGAACTGTATTCCAGATTTTGAGAGAGAATGCTCTGTATGTGAAGGGATCAAAGTGTCTTTTTGGCGTACAGAGGATCTAATTTCTGGGATTCATTTTGTCCCCATCTGTTATTGAAATGGACCCGTCAAGGTTCAGGCCATCTGTGATTGGGTCCAACCTACTTCATTAAAGGCTCTTCAGAGATTTTTGGGTTTTGCCAATTTTTATCGTAAATTTATTGGTAATTTCTCGGTTATTGTTAAACCATTAACTGATTTGACCAGAAAGGGTTCTGATGTGGTGAATTGGCCTCCTGAGGCAGTATCTGCATTTCAGGAACTTAAGCAGAGATTCACTTCTGCTCCTGTTCTACGGCAGCCTGATGTTTCTCTGCCATTTCAGGTGGAGGTTGATGCCTCTGAAATTGGGGCAGGTGCCGTTTTGTCCCAAAAAGATCCAGAGACCTCTAAAGTAACCCTTGTGCCTTTTTCTCTCGAAAATTTTCTCCTACTGAACGTAATTATGACGTGGGTAATCGGGAGTTATTGGCCATGAAGTGGGCTTTTGAAGAGTGGAGACATTGGCTGGAGGGAGCCAAACATCAGGTGGTGGTCCTTACGGACCATAAGAATCTGGTCTATCTGGAATCTGCCAAGCGACTCAATCCTAGACAGGCCAGGTGGGCCTTGTTTTTCACACGTTTTAATTTTGTGGTTTCCTTTCTTCCTGGCACTAAGAATGTTAAGGCGGATGCCCTCTCGAGGAGTTTCCTTGCGGACTCTCCTGAGTTATCTGATCCTTCTGTTATTTGAAAGAGGGTGTAGTTCTTTCCGCCATCTCGCCCAATTTGAGACTTGCTCTGGAGGGGTGTCAGGAGGATAGGCCCGAGCGCTGCCCTGTTGGAAAATTGTTTGTCCCGGACCAGTGGAAAAAGAGTGTGATGTCTGAGATTCATTGTTCCGCATTGGCTGGGCATCCCGGAATTTTTGGTACCAGAGACTTGGTTAGTCGGTCCTTTTGGTGGCCTACCTTGTCTCGTGATGTCAGGGAATTTGTGCAGTCCTGCGGGACTTGCTCTCGCTCCAAGCCTTGCTCTAGCTCTAGTGGTTTGTTGATGCCATTGCCTGTGCCCAAGAGACCATGGACCCATATCTCTATGGATTTCATTTCCGATCTTCCTGTTTCTCAGAGAATGACCACCATCTGGGTAATTTGTGATAGGTTTTCCAAAATGATACATCTTGTGCCATTACCTAAGTTGCCTTCCTCCTCTGAATTGGTGCCGTTGTTCCTTCAGCACGTGGTTCGTTTACACGGCATTCCTGAGAACATTGTGTCTGACAGAGGAGTCCAGTTTGTTTCCAGATTTTGGAGGACTTTTTGTTCTAAACTGGGTGTTCAACTGTCTTTCTCCTCGGCATTTCATCCTCAGACCAATGGTCAAACTGAGAGAACAAACCAGACATTGGAGACTTATCTAAGATGCTTTGTGTCTGCTGATCAGGATGACTGGGTCTCTTTTTTGCCTTTGGCTGAGTTTGCTCTTAATAATAGGGCTAGCTCTGCCACTTTGATGTCTCCATTTTTTTGTAGTTCTGGGTTTCACCCTCGATTTTCTTCAGGACAGACGGAGGCTTCTGTCTGTCCAGGTGTTGACTCTGTTGTGGAGCGTATGCAACAGATTTGGGACCAGGTAGTGGAGAGGTTGTCCCTCTCTCAGGAGAGGGCCCAGCGGTTTGCTAACCGGCATAGGACTGATGGTCCTCGGTTTAAAGTGGGGGATTTGGTCTGGTTGTCCTCAAAGAATATTCCTATGAGAGTAGCATCTCCTAAATTTAAGCCTAGGTTCATTGGACCTTATAAGATCATGGAGATTATTAATCCTGCTTCTTTTCGTTTGCTTCTTCCAGGGACAATTAAGATCCATAACGTGTTCCACAAGTCCTTGTTGAAGAGGTTTGTTGAGCCAGTGGTTCCTGCTGCTGTGCCTCCTGACCCTGTTTTGGTTGAGGGCAATCTGGAGTATGTGGTTGAGAAAATATTAGATTCTCGTTTTTCTAGACGGAAACTCCAGTATTTGGTTAAATGGAGAGGTTATGGTCAGGAAGACAATTCTTGGGTGTTTGCTTCGGACATCCATGCTAGGAGACTTTTCCGTGCGTATCATAGAACTCATCCTGACCGACCTGGTTGCTCAAATGAGGGTTCGGTGACCCCTCCTCAAGGGGGGGGTACTGTTGTGAATGGGTTTGAGATGAGTTCTGAGCAGAGGCTCCCTCTGGTGGTTACAAGCGGTGCTAGTCTGTCCAGTGAAGATTGTGAGGACTGGGAATCAGGTGTTACTGATTGGTCTTATATAAGGGAGTCACCTTCCCATCAGGGTTGCCGGTGATCAATTGTTCTGGTCTGGATCCTTTATTCCTGTTTCCCTTGTAGCCTGCTGTGTCGTGTCTGCATCTCCTGCTAACAGATAAGACATTTTCTTCTTTTGTGTTTGTGCTATATTTTTGCATTTTGTCCTGCACTTCTGTGGGGGCCTTCAGGGTCCCCTCCGGGGGCTTCTGCCCTCTCAGTTTTGTTCAGCCACTGATGTTTGTACTTTTGCTTTTTCCAGTTTTTTCAGTGGCTGCTGTTTTGATTTTGTTACACCAGAGAACTAATTTAGGTGGAAGAGGTCGTGTGATCTCAGGTGTTTTTGAAATTAGTAGAGTTGGTGCCTTTCAGGGTTTTCTGGGATTGCAGTAAGTACCCTTCCTATCCTTTTCTATTTAGTTAGTTTGGGCCCCAGCGTTTGCTCATACTATTTTCTTTCTGTGTCAGTATTTCATCTTGTCTAACCGCCATTACATGTTTGAGGGCTTTCTATTATATTTGGGGTTCTGCTCCGGGGCAGATAGCTTTCCTATTGCTATCTTTAGGTGTAGTTAGTTTCTCAGGCTGGGACGAGGCGTCTAGGACCAACGTAGGAACGCTCCACGGCTGCCTCTAGTTGTGGTGGTTAGTCAGGGTACTGCAATCTCATAGATTCCAACTGCTCTGGTGTATTGCCTTTTTTACCTGCACTCCTCAGCTACCGAAACATAACAGACTGCTCTATCTGTAGAGAACCCTAGTGCATTCCACAGTAACTGTTCTAACTGTAAATAACCCTAGTGCATTCCACAGTCTGACTGCTCTAACTGTAATAACCCTAGTGCTTCACAGTCTGACTGCTCTAACTGTAAAGACCTTGCATTCCACAGTCTGACTGCTCTAACTGTAAGACATTAGTGCATGCCACATCTGACTGCTCTAATATACAGAACTAGTGCATTCCACAGTGTGACTGCAACTGTAAGAACCTAGTGCATTCCACAGTGTGACTGCTAACTGTAAAGAACCTAGTGCATTCCACAGTGTGACTGCTCTAACTGTAAATAACTCTAGTGCATTCCACAGTGTGACTGCTCTAACTGTAAAGAACCCTAGTGCATTCCACAGACTGACTGCTCTAACTGTAAAGAACCCTAGTGCTTTCCACAGACTGACTGCTCTAACTGTAAAGAACCCTAGTGCATTCCACAGTATGGCTGCTTAACTGTAAATAACCCTAGTGCATTCCACAGTATGACTGCTTATCTGTAAATAACCCTAGTGCATTCCACAGTCTGACTGCTCTAACTGTAAAGAACCCTAGTGCATTCCAACAGTCTGACTGCTCTATCTGTAAAGAACCTAGTGCATTACAGTCTGACTGCTCTATCTGTAAAGAACCCTAGTGCATTACAGTTGACTGCTCTATCTGTAAAGAACCCTAGTGCATTCCACAGTATGACTGCTCTAACTGTAAAGAACCCTAGTGCATTCCACAGTATGACTGCTCTAACTGTAAAGAACCCTAGTGCATTCCAGTCTGACTGTTCTATCTGTAAAGAACCCTAGTGCATTTCACAGTCTGACTGCTCTAACTGTACAGAACCCTAGTGCATTCCACAGTATGACTGCTCTAACTGTAAAGAACCCTAGTGCATTCCACAGTGTGACTGCTCTAACTGTAAAGAACCCTAGTGCATTCCACAGTGTGACTGCTCTAACTGTAAAGAACCCTAGTGCATTCCACAGTATGACTGCTATAACTGTAAAGAACCCTAGTGCATTCCACAGTATGACTGCTCTAACTGTAGAGAACCCCTCATCTGTGTGCAGTCCAATTGTAGTCTATGTGCTTTTGCATGTGAGCGATTTTCCACACAAATCTGAGATCCATGTGAAAAAAAAAATTACGTAACGCTTGATCCTTTTCCATTTCACACACCAAAATAGTGCATGTATAGTCAGGCAGCTCCTGCACCCATTCAAGAGGAGCTTGAGCGCATGGTGCTGCACCTAGACCAGTGGCTTGATAATATTAGCACCATATGACGTCAGCCCAAGTTTCACGCTCCCCCCACAGTTTGCCAGTGATTTTACCTGTGTGCATAGATGGAGGGAGGATGATGTACACATCAGCTGGTCTTTACTAAACGCAGATGGCAGGATGCAAAGGTAAAACGCTGCATCCTGAATGTAATGGAGAAAGAAAAGGCTTTAAGACACAATTATTTTCCATTATTTTATTCATGTTTAAGATTACAGATTCCTTATTGCTGATCTAATACAATCACTCATACATTAAAATGTAAAAGACTCTGGAGAACGCGGCTGTGCCCGCTGACTGTAGTACAGGACAATGAGTGCAGACTGTCAGAGCCCCCCACTGCTGAAGGGAGGGCTACAGAGGACTGTGCATTGCTCACCAGCAATACATAGCTGTCATATATTCATCAATGCCCAAAAAGTTAAATGCATTTTGCTGGTATCCTGTATATCCTGCTTTAGTAGATTTCTCAGTTATTAGCTATAAAGTTGGATCTTCAGACACCAAAACAAGACGTAGTGGATTGAGGAAAGCTTCAGGAGTGGTAGTGGATGCAGGAGAAAGGTCCGAGACCCCCAGGAGGTGCGATTCTATGGGAATTACAACTACAGTGCATCAGTCAGCGACAAACGGTATACACAGCGGAGAAGCCAAACTCATCTGAATGTATATCCACATTGTCAATTCATCTAATAAGGCAGAATGCCTAGTGGTTTTCTTGCTTTGGATTTCTAGATTCTAGTGATTTAATTCCATGAATATTGATTCCGACAATAAAACATCCGGCCTCACGTGTGTGTCTGGCAGACCAAGAAGTCAAAAATACTATAAAAAACCCCAAATAAAAAAAATGAAGAGGAAAATAGTAAACCACACCAAATTACCAATCTGATTTACTGACAATCTGTCAAATATATTTTTGAAGAAAATAAAAAGTTTGCAAAGTTTTGCTACCACTTTGTGGCAGTAAAATACAAAAAAAAAAAAACAATCTTTAATGGGGCAGTTTCAAGTTCTTAAAATGGGTGCAATAGCAAAGTGCTGATAAAAACAGGCAACTTTGAAATTTACCTTTAATTAAAAATCCTCTTTATGGAGGGATTTTATATAGTATACAGCTCGTGGCCAAGGCCTTGTGATCTCAGAGTGGTCATTACCTAGGCAAGGAGTGCACGCTGCTTGGAGACTCTATACGTTAGCGCCTGCTCTGAAGGATTTAGTCGGGCCAGTCTCAGGGTGCTTCACATAGTTGCCTTCTCTAGCAGCCTGGAAGAGCGCCCAGTTTGGACCAGTGCTGCGACCACACTGCTGGTCTGATGTGTCAGTAATCGACCACACTGCTGGTCTGATGTGTCAGTAATCAGGAGCGCACTGCTGGTCTGATGTGTCAGTAATCAGGAGCGCACTGCTGGTCTGATGTGTCAGTAATCAGGAGCGCACTGCTGGTCTGATGTGTCAGTAATCAGGAGCGCACTGCTGGTCTGATGTGTCAGTAATCAGGAGCGCACTGCTGGTCTGATGTGTCAGTAATCAGGAGCGCACTGCTGGTCTGATGTGTCAGTAATCGACCACACTGCTGGTCTGATGTGTCAGTAATCAGGAGCGCACTGCCCCTAGCAACCAGGAAGCCGAGAGGCAGAGGAGCGGTGTGCTTCTGAAGAAAAAGCTGTGGTGCCTGAAAAAGCTAATACTTGGCTAGAAAATAAATCCCATAGATGCAGAAGTAATTATGCGAATACAGGCAGTAATATACAGCTCTGCTGTATACATACAATGTTTCAATACTCTCTATAGCGCAGCACATCACAATACAGTCTCAACTTTGCCGTTATGTAGCAGCAGAATACTGCAATGTGCAGTAAAAGGAACAATATCTCTAGATTTTCTTACATACTAAACTAAAAAGTGTCAAATACAGACTCATCAGACTTACTATGGAGGTAATCGATTAACATAATCATGAAAAAAAGTCAGCAAATAATTTTTCTTTCAAGCCTTTGGAACATGACAAAACGAAGAGAACTACATGAAGTGGCTTTTCCAAGTTACCTACTGGCAGCTTACATAGGTTCCCATAGGGGGAATTCACAGCTTCAGCAGGGAATGTATAGCGCCCCCATTTGATGAGGATGACTAAGGACTGCTGGCAAATTACGAAGGACCTCAGTCATAAGAGGGACAAAAACAAAGGCTTATTGGAGCCATTTTGCTAAGCAAAGAGCAAATATATTGGAGCAAAGCAGGCAAGAAAGCAGAGAATGTGCATTTTGTTTATCACCAGCACAAAGATGTACAATATACAGTGGTACCTTAGAGTAGAGGCTTTATCATTTAGTCAGCATTTTGCACACATCAATTCACTCATCACAAAAGTGAGTGGCTCATTTCTCAAGGGTAAGAGACCAGAGAATTATCGTTAACCCATCTTGATCTGCGGAAAGTATAATAAACGTACAGGGGCCATTGCAGGAGATCGACTTGAGAATGTCATGTCTTGTATACTTCGTGACATAGGCATTAATACAAAGACAACAAGAGAAAAATAGACACAGTACCACATCAGATACCTCTTATTAATCCACGGGCCAAAGTAGCACGTACACATTCTGTAAGGAGCCAGCACGCCATGGGGTTCATGGACTAATGCAAATGTACAGTACAAGTATGGACCGTTAGGAAGGCTTGCATTCACTCATGTAGCTACTAACATGCATCACAGTTTAGTGATTATTATGTAGTGTTGGAACTTTTTGGAGCCATCACAGCAGCAGAAGTGATAGAGGTCAACAATAATAATAATATTATCTCCATTACCCTGGGAGGAAATTAAAAAAAAAAAAAAAAAACCTTCACTATTAAAAACAACAATAAAATAGGATTTAAGTCACTTTACAGTTTTCATTAAGACATCCGCACTTTGCATCTTTCAAAATAATCAATGTTAAAAGAGAAAATAAAACTGAGAGTTAACGTAAAATAAGATTCATTTTAGGATTCATGCTTGTTAACGTGTTCCCCTTCCCATGTGCTACCGGGATGAGTATTGTTAACGAATAAGTACAGCAGAAATCTGGAGGGACTTGTCAAAAGACCTAAAAACAAGCTGCCCAAAACCCCAGCAATCTGTGATTAGCACAGTATATTCTAGGCATCTTCACTTTAATAAATACCCTAATATATTGTTTGTTAATATGGCAGAAAGTCCAGTTCTTGCAGTAAGAGCCGGCTGTACAGTGGCTGTGAAAGGCTTCTTATTTTTATTTGATTTTTCCAGAATCTCCCATCTTCCAACAGCTCCTGGTTTGTGGTATTCAGATGCACTCAATACCTATACAAGAGAACACACACACGTATGTAAATCTTACAATCTTTGTACTGGAAGATTGATGTGAAATTTCAGTGCAGAATGGGAACAGCAAAACCGCCACATCGGAACATGTCCCAATGTAGAAATGTGGGTTCTACGAGTTTTTACAGGAGACATCGCTTCTATTTCATTTAGAACATTAAAATGTGTCCACCCCTATAAACTTGAATAAATAATCTGCATTGATAGCAAATCACTATGATCTTGTGTCAACATTTGCTTTTTTTATGACATTGGAGCACAAGTACAACAGATGGTGTCCATTAGAGGCGCTCAGGACATAGTGGGTTCAGGGATAAGTTAACTAACAACTAAAGTCGCACTCTCTAACGCTATAGCTTAGAAACATGAAGTATAGGAAATTGGAATTGCATTACTGCTCTAGAAGACAGGAAAAAACGCAGTGATGCAATTCCAACTTCATGTTTGCATGTTAGAGCTACTTAGTTATATATGGAGGTGGCTACTCTTAGTATGCATTTGAGCCCTTTTTGAACATTTAGTAATAAGTTAAGGTCACCATACACACTGGATGGCTGTCCGCCAAATGATGGCTCGGCCAGCAGCCATCCAGCTCTCCGATACACAGGAGTGCTCATTCGGCAGCCATAAGGAAGCAGTCGCCTGACATGTCTCATCTCCAGGAGGCAAAACATCGGCAGTCCAAAATCAGACATGTCTGCTTGATATTTCCTTGTCTGGGGCCCCAATACACATTAGACCAACAGCTGAAACCGTTGTTATTGGTGGGTTCGGACAACAGTAGTCTACTGTGTATGGCGGGCTTTAAGGAAAGCCATCTGTATACTCTTAAGAGATTAAATGGTTACTCTTCTCTCCCTTTTTCGTAAATGCATTCACTCCATTGCCGCCCGCCAGGGAAAAGGTGGGCTCCTGGAGACGGACAGTGTACAGAGCAGTAGAGGATACGCGTATAATTACAAATTGCTCTGTTCTTGAGAACAGACAGGATGTTTGATGCGCTTCTTTTTACAACCAAGGTAGAAGTGTACCCATTTATGACGAGAAAACCAATTTAAAATGGTAAACTGCTCAACAAAAATCCCAGAATACATACCTGTAGTAGTTTGGTTTAAAAGGCCCATTCTTGTTGAGACCGAGATATTTGGCCTGCTCATCAGAAAGTTCAGTCAGGTGGGCATCAAATGTGGGAAGATGGAGGCTTGCTACATATTCATCTACACGGTAAAAAAAGGCCATCCACTTAGGTCAAACTCCAAACCGCCAAGTATAGAGAATTAGTAACAGCTATCCAAAGTAGTACAAGTTTCTCCTATTGGAACACTCACCCATTTTTTTAGGCAAAAGGTAGACATCCTGCTTGTAGCGCCCCTCAGGAGCATTGTAGAGTTCTATGAGTGCGAGTGCCTATAAATGTGCAGACAAGATGGTGACTGGAGCAGAGGACAATGCAGAGATGGATAGAATTGTCGGACAGTGAAATGCAAACTATAAGAATATGGAGGAAATATTTACTAATAACTGACAAATGCAAGAAGGTCAGTCACTGTTCAACATGATCTGAAATATAGGCCCAGGAGATACGGTACTTATGGTGCGGTAACAGTGGCCATGCAATTAATGTTTTACCTACAGGCCGCCACAATTACTACATATCCATTAGATAGATAACGGCTATATCAGTGTGGGTGGAAAGCTTTCCCCCGGCCACAAGTCCGTGGCTAGGAGAAGTTAAATGGGGCCGGTTGTGCTCCATTTAGGGTCTATGTGGATGACAACGATAGCCGAGGACAGCAGTTTGATATAATCATCTTTCCCGTAGGTAATGAATGAAGCAAACAGCAGTTACATGACCGGCCGGCTTTATTCTACTCCTTAAGCCTGTGGTCTTGCAGTCAGGAAGAAAAAACTCCCATATTCTGGTGATTGATGGAGGTACAAGCACAGATTTCACTATATTCTGAATACGTGATAAATGGGCATTTCTGTGTCAAAAAATTAAGTACAGTAATGAAATAATCGTAAAAAACTATTGATATGGCATATGAGCAGAATATTGGGCATCTTGATTTAGCCCTATGACTGTTGCAGAATGCTAGATTTCAGAATTATTTGGGATGACCATATGACGACTCTTAGGTATCAGGACTAATGTCAGCTCATTGTAATGTGTCACAAGGAGGAAACATTTTATATTAAGTGCCATAATACATAGATTGAATTCTAGGTTTTGCTTTGTAAATGTGACTGACCTGTGTAGTAGCAGTAATCGATAACACAAAAGTGGGAACAGTAGAACAGCTCAGATTAAGCAGCCGGCCCTGGAAGAAAAAGTACAGAAGACATCAATGGAAAGTAGTTAATGTCATTTTTAGAAGCACAATTATTAAATGTCCACCTGCTCAGTCTGCACTGGGCTTACTGATGAGAAGAGGCACCAGAGGTGCTGCAGGTGGGAGGCAGTGTGCAGTGCTGGGACTACAGAATGTGGCCGCTGGACTAGGGTCCGGCGAGTCTTTGGCCTCTTGTGGTTTTTTACCACTGCCCTGAGGGTTGCCAACCTAAATGCAATTTATTTTTGGACCTATTTTAATTTTATTTTTTACCACACAACTTAACCAAACATCTTGGACATATGCTAAGTAACATTTGTCTATAATGCAATATACTGACAGTAACACATTACCAGCATTCGCTGTGAGCTGTAAAAGAATATTTACAATCTGAATGTGCCAACAGCCTAAAAAGAAAAAAAAATACAGGGATGCATGCATTTTATTTCATGGACAATGGAAAAAGTGCCAGATTGTTACTGGCTGTCCAGCAATTTCTGGATGTTTGGCAAGCTGGCCTGGCACGGTCTGAGCACCTTGTTACAGAGTTGTAATGGACTGGCCGGCTGTGGTGTGCTGCCATACCTAGGCAAAGGAAAATCTAGTTTTAGGACTGACAGCTTGTATGAGGAGATGCAGAAAGAGGCCGACATAGGTGTGAAAAGCTGGGGCGCCAAAACAATGCACTGCACCATTAGTATTTAGGACACTGTTTGGTGTAAGGTGCCTGCTGTGGTCTGTGAGAAAGAATTGGCATGAGCTTGACCTCCAAGGAGCCATGAGTGGGATGTGTACCGAATAGCAACTGTGAAGAGGGTCGGCTGAAGCGCTGACATCGCCACTTCTCCAAATTTGGTTTAAGAGCGCTACGTCATAGCAAGGCATGAGTATATATACAGAAGGGTCGGCTGATGGAGTGCCTCCTAGCTAGAGTTAACTCAATGTAAGAGGTCAGCCTCCCCACTGAACAATGGGGGAAAGCCAGTAACCACTGCAAACGCCGGAGTATCAGTGTTCCTAGTCCTCATTAAAGAAGAAGCCAACCACAATGTGAAGTTCTGTAAGGTTTACAGGCTGTGATTTTAAGTCTGTTCTGCAACCATCAAGCCTACAGCTCTACACCGTGCTTGCAACCCACAAGCACGATCCAGCGCATGATTGCAAGAGATCCATTTATATGTATGACACATACAAACAGCGGAGTGCTGTACTCTCCTCTTACAGAACCCATGCATCCCTACTACAGTGAGGAGGAATCGGTGATAGAGAGCCCCATTCTCATGACCAGAACGTAGGTTTATCGCTTATTAAAACTCTTCATACTGTGAAGTAGATAACTACACAGTTTAGGAGGTTCTCAATACCTCAGCCAGAAGAACAATTCTCTTGCCGTCAGGCCAGATGACGTGGTCAACTTGAGACCGCACTCGTTCCCATGTCAGCTCAGGAGTACGCAGGCTCGCCTGATTGGGGGAAAAAAAAATTATATATATATATATATATATATATATATATATATATATATATATATATATATATATAATGAGACACTTGTTAGATTAAACACTAAGAAAGGTAGAGTAAACATATGAATTATTCTTAGACCCCATAGGTGTAAATGACATCCCTGATGTTTTATTCCTTCTATAACAGACCTAGTTTTCTATAGATCCTCCCATCACACGGCTGGCTACTTACCACGTCTATCTCAGTGTTGGAGTGCCCCATGTTGCAGACAATACAGCCGTTCTTCATACGATCTAGGTGTTCTCTAGTCACCACGTTCTTGTTGCCTAACAGATTGACAAATTATGTTGCAGGCTATAATTACGCACATCTCTCAACAAGTTAGACAATACTCTGCAGTGGTTATTTGTGATAGTCACTGCAAGAGAACATCAAAGGGAAAAAGGTTGGCATAAAAAAAATATGAAGTGTTGACTGCACGATGAAAACGATGCTAGAATGAAGCCTCATCCAACGGCAACAATTCTACTGGCATGGACTAAATGACTACATTTTTATCTAACGGAGACCACCGATTTCCAAGACATCAGATGTTCCCCAAAGGTTTCCTTTAAAAAAAAAATACAAACACACGGTAAATATGGTGACATTCTGGCTACAAAAGCCCCTTATGAAGCTAAAATTCAAACACCTTCAACTTGAGTTAGGGCTTGAAAAGGCTCCTTGTGTCTGAAACGTCACCATACTTGCCGCGGGTATTTATTTATTTAAACAAGATGCAATAAAGTAAACATTTGTGGATTATCTGGTGCATTGGAAATCCATTTTCTCTGTTGTATGAAGGAAGAATGTTGCATCCAAAGAAAAGCACAGACCTGCAGAAGTGGTGCAGGGATATAGAACTATTTGTACGACACATGTAAAACTGTGAATATCAAGAGTTAACCCAATTGTCTGGGGTAGTGCATTCCAGACAACTGGCACAGCACAGAAAAAAAAAAAACGTTGGGAGATGGTAGTGTTAGATTCAGATTATGGAGGATGTGCGTTATAAAGGGAAGGTGCCATAAAATAAAAGTTTTTACAATTCAAAAAATGTAAATTAAAAATGTTTTAATTTTTTTAAATTATGATAATTTGCTTTTAATTAAGTAAACTATGATAAGTAATTTAAAAAGTTTTGGTATTTCCACTTTTAAACACTAGAGGGAGCAGCGGCTGAAATTTGCCATGAAAACCTAGTGTACAACTAGCGCACATTACAACTGCAGTAAATGTTGGCGGGATCCGCCCCCATGGGTGTGATGTCACTCCTCTCCTCCCCTTCTGGTGTTTATCTTTTTTGCAAAGAGGATGACGTTTAGGATCACAGTGCGGAGCCATTTTGTTGGTCACTGTCAGGGAAACTGACTAGTATACCGTCACGGAGGACAGCTGGCAGCACCTTGCTGCTCGCTGTCTCATCACTGGGGTTGGATACATGGAGAGTATCATGTACGTGATTAGATACGCTTAGAGTAACAAACTGGGAATGGATACAGGGCTAAGTGTAGTGTATCACGATGGGATTAGATATGCAGTATTTAATGTATGACACCGCTCTGTCCACTTCTATGGGAGCAGTGTGTAATGTGTGACCCTGCTCAGTCCTCTATACTACTGCTCCCATAGAAGTAGAGGGAGCGAGTCACACATTACACTATTGCTCCCATAGAAGTAGAGGGAGCGAGTCACACATTACACTATTGCTCCCATAGAAGTAGAGGGAGCGAGTCACACATTACACTATTGCTCCCATAGAAGTAGAGGAAGCGAGTCACACATTACACCACTGCTCCCATAGAAGAAGAGGGAGCGAGTCACACATTACACCACTGCTCCCATAGAAGAGGGAGCGAGTCACACATTACACCACTGCTCCCATAGAAGTAGAGGGAGCGAGTCACACATTACACTTTCTCCCATAGAAGTGGACGTAGCTGGGTCACGCATTACACCACTGCTCTCACAGAGGTGGACAAAGTGGTGTCACGTATTACACATCTGCTCCAACAGGAGTGGACGTAGCGGGGTCACGCATTACACCACTCCGTCCGCTTCTATGGGAGCAGTGGTGTAATGCGTGAGCCCGCTCCATCCACTACATTAATACTCCCATAGAAGTAGACAGAGTGGGCACACATTTAACCACTGCTTCATAGAAGTGGAGAGAGCGGGGTCACACATTTATCGACACCCCAAATCCTCAAAGAAAAAATATTTAACAGTCACGGAAGAGCATATCTCATAACTTTACAGAACTTACAAAGTAATTTTCATTTTAATGAACCCCCTAGATTCCCATATACTTTTAGATATAGTACAATGAGCCCCACAGAGTGCACCATACAGTATAATGAGCTCCATATAGTGCTCAATACAGAATAAAAACTAGAATCACAGTGAAGTGAAATTTTTGTGGGTGACTGTACTGTGATCTACACTGGGCCAGAGGATTAGGGAGTATCAGGGATGAGGCGGTGAGAGTATCAGGGTCAAGCATGCCCTGATATAACCAATGGATGAAGTTGCCGCTGCTCCTATGGTCCACGATCTTCACTGCTGTCTGCTGCTCTTGTGGTTTCCTCGCAACCCAGGACCTGTTCTACAGGAAGTGAACAGTCCTGGTGATAGAGGCTAAGTGGAGCTCAGCAGATAGTGCTGGGGCTACAATTTAATGATGCCCGGCCACACCTACAGTTATGGACTGGGCAGCCCACAGAGGCATGCCCAGTTCACTGCTGATGCGGCTAAAATGTAAGACATTGGGTCGGTGTCCGAACGCCGTCTCCTATGCCCATGGGGGGTTGTATTTGTAGACTAAGAGTTGTGCAGTGTCCCTTAAAAACTTGCAAAGTAAAACCCCAGTAAAACATTTAAAAAAAAAACATATATAATTTAATAAAGCACAGGTTAAAACAACAGGTTATGTAAAAAAAAAAATATGTTCTAAATAAAAAAAAGTAGCACCTTCCCTTTAAGGCACAGAGCATGGGTTAGTTGGTAGACAGAAATAAGGGAGATGTGAGGTGGGGCAGCACTGTGTCTCACTTTGTCAGTGGGTGTGATCAGCTTATACTGTATTCTATAGTGCATGAGCAACCAGTGCAATGACTGGCAGAGGGTGGAGGCATTGGTGTAATGGCTGAACACAAATATGAACCTCGCTGCTGCATTCAGGACAATTTGGAGAAGGGTAGAGTTTAGAGAGAGGAAGAACAATTAGTAGTGAGTTGCCCAGTCATGTATGATTAAGAGTGATAGTAAGAGCTTTTGCAGTTGTCGAAGATTAAAAAAAAAAAAAAAAAAGGTGGATTCTGGAGAGGTTTATGAGGTGCATGTGACATGAACGAGCAAGTTATTGGATATAAGTAATGAAGCAAAGATATGAGTCAATTTTAACTCCAAGTGAGCGGGTGTAGTACGACAAATGGAAAGATCAGCTTTAGGCAGGTTATTAGAGGGAGTTCTGTTTTCGAAAGATTCAGTTTCATATAGAGTGAGGACATAATGTTAAAGGCAGAGGACAGGCAATCACTGCTATTTTGTAGTAATGCAGGGGTGATGTCAGGAGACTGTGTAATGGGGGTGTCATCAGCATAGAGATGGTACAGGAAGCCAAATCTGCTCAGTTTCTCCATTAGGGGCATTGATTATATTTATAACGCATATATATTTCTATACTAGGGTCCCGTGAATCGATTCACTCATTTCTATGTGGTGAATTTATCAAATGATTCCAACTTAAAATGTATGTTTTGCATGGAAAATATAATTTCTAACCCCTGAAAAAAAAATCAAAACAAAAAAAAAAAAAAAACACTGCCTGTTACACTGCCTGTTAGGTCTCCTTGAGAGGTCTGGCTTTTGCGTACGAGTGCTATTCATGTTCTCTACGTAAAGCACTTGTACCTGTGATAGTCTTTGGGGCCCTGTTTAACCCCTTAAACAGAGATCCAATTTTGACCTTAATGACCGGGCCAATTTTTACAATTCTGACCACTGTCACATTATGAGGCTATAACTCTGGAACGCTTCAGCGGATCCCACTGATTCTGAGATTGTTTTTTTGTGACAAATTGTACGTCATGATAGTTGTAAAATTTCTTCGATACGACTTGCAATTATTTATGAAATGAACGCAAATTTGGCAAAAATTTTGAAAACTTAGCAATTTTCAAACTTTTAATTTTTGTACCCTTAAATCAGAGTCATATAGCACAAAATAGTTAATAAATAACATTTCCCACACGTCTACTTTACATCAGCACAATTTTGGAAACATAATTTTTTTTGTTAGAACGTTATAAGGGTTAAAAGTTGACCAGTGATTTCTTATTTTTCCAACAAAATTGCCAAAAACATTTTTTTGGGACCACCTCACATTTGAAGTGAGTTTGGGGGTCAATATAACAGAAAATACAGAAAAATGACACCATTATTAAAAGCTGCACACCTCATGGTGCTCAAAACCACATTCAATTCAGGTGATTCACAAGAACTAAAGCAATGTGGAAGGAAAAAACGAATATTTTACTTTTTTCACAAAAAATTTACTTTAGACCCAAACTTTATTTTCACGAGGGTAACAGGAGAAAATGAACCAAAAAATTTGTTCTGCAATTTGTCCTGAGTACACCGATACCCCGTATGTGGGGGAAAGCCACTGTTTGGGCGCATGGCAGGGCTCAGAAGGGAGGGAGCACAGTTTGACTTTTCAAATTCAAAAATTGGCTGGAATCAATGGCGGGCGCCATGTCACGTTTGGAGACCCCTTGATGTGCCTAAACAGTGGGACCCCCCAATTCTAACTCTAGCCCTAACCCCAACACACCCCTAAACACTCCCAACACCACAAACCTAACCCCAACACAACCACCCTAACCACAACACTATTCTCAAGCCCCCTATCACCCAGTTGTCGAGACCTCTGAGATTTTCCGATGCTGGGGGGGCGCTATACACTTATTTCTCAGCGCTGTTATAAAGCGGAACTGAGGAATAAGACCCCTTAACAGCCGCCATTAAAAGGTGCATCGGTGGTCGTTAAAGGGTTCATTGTTTCCTCAGACTGAATTATCTGCAGATATCAGATTTTGATCCAAAGGTAGGATCAAATATCAACAATGCAAGTCAATGGATCCATGAAAAAATTTTTTATCAGACCTAGGAACTAGGATGACAGAATGCAGTTTGATTTTCAGAAACTCTCATAATGGTGAACGTTTACATTTCTCCACGTATGAGAAAACCGGATGACACTCGGACCACGCTCGTATCAGAGTCTGAATAGAATAATCAGGTCTGGTTTTCTTGTAATTGAAAAAAAATGACATCTGAATGAGATGTAACAGAGAAATGTTAATACGGGTAAATTGTGGTGGAAAAGTCTTTGATCATCAGGTGAATAATAGGCCAGCGTAAATCCATGTTCTAATGTTACAGATATGTCAGTGATTTTTCTCATACGAGAAAATCAGTCCAAGTTTGTGTTTTTGATCATTGTCATCAGTTTTCATGGGTGAGAAAAAAAATATAAACCAGCTTCACCACCTTCTCTCATCTATCAGTCAGTGAAAAACAGAACATCACACGAATGGTATCCAAATGCTGTCAGAATTTTTACAGGCCCATAGACTTTCATTGACTGTTTTCATCCAACACTCGGATCATGTCTCCATGATTTTGCATGGCCTGCTCAGTCCACGAATGGTCACAAACATGTGAACAGCCCCATTCATTTTTATCAGTATGAATGCCATCAGTGAAAAAAAAAACAACCAATGTCCCATTTGTCTAAGTCCTCATTCGCACATCAGTTTTTGTGACAAAAGAAAAATGGACCAGGTTTCATCACTTTTATTCCACTGATCCATCAGACTTCGTTCAGTCAGTGTAAAACAGACAGCACACATGATATCTCCATGCTGTCCGATTTTTTCATGGAGCCATAAACTTGCATTGTTCATTTAGCTCAATATCGGACATGTCTCCGCAATTTTCCAGATGACTTGTCAGCGATTTTTTGCTGACCAAGTCAACAGCTACATAACACACATACATATGACAGCCTGTGGAAAAAAAAGAAACTGATCGCACTCGTCCATGAAAAACTGCGGCACAGATGAGCCCTAAATTGTGATTGCATAAATGAACTATTTATATGTATGGAATAGATTTTTTTATTATCAATTGTAGAAATGTATGAAATCTGCTGCATGGTAAAAAAAAAAAAATCTGCGTGCAATCACTTGCAGTCAAGCGGGAGTTCTGATTTGCCTCTCTAGCAATCCTACAAGCAATGCTCACTGAAATTTTGCTTGGTCTTCCAGACCTCATCTTGACCTCCACTGTTCCTGTTAACTTGCATTTCTTAATTACATTTTGAACTGGGGAAAAGGCAACTTGAAAAAGCTTTGCTATCTTCTTATAGTTTTCTCCTGCTTTGTGAGCCTTCCCCATTTTCAGAGTGCTAGGCAGCTGCTTAGAAGAACCCATGGCTGCTGTTTTTTGACACAAGGTTAGAGGAGGCTGGTTTTTATAAAGCTGGGAATTTTTTTGCATCACCTGGCCTTTCCTAACAATGATCGTGAACAAGCCATAATCCCAACAGGTGGAAAAAGACTTTTTTTTGCCTAAAATCGAAAGGAAATATGTAATCTTTAACTTTACGCCTTTTTAAGCGATTATTTCATCTTCAACTTGCTTAACTGATCACAATAACAGTAATTTTAACCAGGGGTGCCCAAACTTTGACATGCCACTGTACACATAAGAGAAATGGTCCAAGATTTAGATTATATAATACCTGTGCATGTGATGACAATATCCACCTGTCTGATCACCTCATTAAGTTTGACCAGCCTGAAGCCGTCCATACTGTAAGATGAAGTATATGGTTAGATCCACTGAAGAGCAAACATGAAATCACTCACAAATGCAGAGAGATGAATTATCTTCTGGGCATTTTATGCCATACTTACCAGGCCTGCAGAGCACAGATTGGATCAATTTCTGTCACATACACAATGGATCCCATGGCCTTAAGAGCGGCACAACATCCCTTACCAACCTAAAGGAAGCAACTTTATTAGCTTCCAGCACTACACTAAACATGGCTCATGAGTACAATTAACAGATTAGTCTGGTATGTGCGGTGACCAATTATA
Source organism: Oophaga sylvatica (assembly GCA_033576555.1). Lineage (NCBI taxonomy): Eukaryota > Metazoa > Chordata > Amphibia > Anura > Dendrobatidae > Oophaga > Oophaga sylvatica. The sequence goes on from JARQOD010000004.1 coordinate 329,445,039, forward strand.
ATAAATGAAGAGTGTCAATGATAACTTCAAAAAAAGACCCCACAGCGGAGGAGACCCCAATACTCACCTCGCCATAGCCGCACACCACCACCTGCTTCCCTCCAAACATCATGTCTGTTGTTCGCTTCAGGCTGGAAAATAAATGATCCTTTTTTGAATGACTGAAAACAAAAATGCTTTTACCACAATCTTACAAGTGCAATTTTAGAAGAGTAACAAAAGCTCAACCCCTCCATGCCGACCCACTAAGGAATTAGGTAGGGAACCATGCGTACATCTGCATTCATGGATGGTAAAGTGGAGTATGCTCCAGCTATAGCATGTCATGGCGTTTTTTTTTTTTTTTTATTAGGAATCCTTGTAGAGTTTCACAATTGTTCCTTAAACTACATAAACATACAAATACTACAGATTTCTCAACACAAGGTGTAAAGATCTATTACTGGGATCAGGGCTGTGGAGTCGGTAAGCCAAACCTCCGACTCAGACTCCTCAATTTCCATGACACCGACTCCACCACCACCAAAATGGGCTCCGACTCAGACTCCATGACTCCGATCCATGACTCCGACTCCACAGACCTGCCAGGGCTGTAGAGTCGGTAAGCCAAGACTACTCAATTTCCATTACACCGACTCTACCTCCACCAAAATGGGCTCAGACTCAGACTCCACGACTGCCCTGCCAGGGCTGTAGAGTCGGTAAACCAAGACTCCGACTACTCAATTTCCATGACTCCGACTCCACAGCCCTGACTGGGATATGGCATCCCTTGGTAGTGGGTTCTGAATTCCCGGGACTCCACCAATCCTCCGTACAGCAGTAATCATAAACCCTCCTGCTTGTTCACAGTTTTCTCCCCAGACACATACACATTAAGGTACTGTCACACTAAGCAAGATTGCTAAAGAGTCAGCGATTTTATGACACAGCAGCGACCTCGTTAGTGACGTCGCTGTGTGTGACATGTAGCAGCGATGTGGCCCCTGCTGAGATGTCGCTGATCGTTTATGAACGTTCTGAGCCGTTTTTTGGTCGTTGGTGTCCCGCTGGTGAGCCTGAATCGCTGAGTGTGACACCCTTTATGAACGACTTTACCAGCGTCGCAGGTGGGACTAGGTTTTCCCAACGACCGCAGAGGTCGTTATACAGATCACTGATCTCTGATGAGATCTTTGGGTTTGGAAGCAACTAGCGACCATATAGCGATCGCACCAACGATCTCGCCAGGTCGTGTCGTTGTCGAGATCGCTAGTGCGATCGCTAAGTGTGACAGTGCCTTTAGACTGAAGTGGACAGAAGATATCGGAGTGCTTGGCTGACAGTCTAATGGGTATAGGGGGCTCCTGACGCTCCCTGAAGGATGTTGTCGGGGAAGAGAAGGATCCAGCGTGTCCGAATACGGACTGCCAATCCTTTTATTCTTGGTGAAAAGTCTCCACCAGAGAAGGTAAATGATTTGTACAACACTTTGGGCCCAAGTCATCAAAGCTTTCTCATCAGTATTCTGTCATAAAAAGCTTTGAAAAGTTACAGAATTTTGGCACAATTGAGTCTGTGATAAAATATTGTGACTTTTGGCGTTCCCACGCCATTTTCGCACAACTCCAACAAAGTGGGTGGATCTGTAGTAGGATGGTGGCATGACGAGCAGCAGCGTTTACTACGTCACAAATCTTACTCCATCCAGCAGGGACTGGAGTACAATTTGTGGTGAGAAGACAGAGGTGCACAACAATCGTCCAACGCTCCCGATTCATGAAGAAGCGTGTGTAGCCATATGCATTAGGCCAACGTCAGCTGAAGTCACAGAAATTATGACTGGTTTGGCTGTCAGTCTATAGTGTATGGGGGCTCTGGTCAATTCACCGACAGGGAAGCTAAGTAACCAGCATTTCCGATTTCGGACTGCCGATCCTTTGGCCCTCCCTCAGATAAGCAACCATCAGATACGTCTCGCAGCAGCTTGCTAGGAGAACACAGGAGTGATGGCCGGACCATCATTTGGCCAACATCCATCTAGTGTGTATGGGAGGGGGTTATTTTGTATGAGGGTCTTAACTATCCTTTGTCTTTCCCATGCCAGTAATCAGTTTATCTACATGGAACAAACATTTAGGGAAAGAACAATGGACTGGTAAAACAGGAGAGAAGCCAATCCCAAGGTTACCATGCAGCAGTCTTTTCAAGTTACTCATTAATCAAGAAACCTTGATAAAGACTTTACAACAGGGATACAGAGAAAACAAATACAACTTATCTACTCGCTACCATCTCTGTGCAAATGAAGCACAATTAAGAGGAAATCTTATAGACTCCCCGATAATGCACAATGTGTTGTATACAATGAATGTGGTAATGTACCATAGAGGTCATTTAGATAAGCTTGCTATGTATTGTCTCAGTTACTATCTGCACATAGACGAGAGGCCCATGACCTATTAGTGCGACATTCTTTATAAAGGACTATATGTCATTGCTAACAATTGTATATATAGTAAAGGGGGGCTTTGCTGTACACAATAAGGAGTTGGGATGGGTTTTCCACACGTTAGACAGAAGTCAGGGGAACCCACAAGGCAGGTTGTCTGGCAGCTATATCATGTGCAAGGCCTGCCATACAAAATATTAAACTATTCCGTTCTAAGAAGTAAAATTATCAGATTTATCATTACCCATCCAGGATGGACTCGCGACAGCAGTACAAATTGTCAAACTTCTGCTTGGTGACAGAATCATTGACATTCATGGCAGGAACACACAGCTTTCCGGCTTTAGACAACTGGTATAGGCTGTAACCAAAAAGACACTTGTTAATGCCACTGCTTATGGTGAGCAAGGTCGACAACATCTGTATAATACTAAAATATGAGAAAGAATTTCACCATAATATATGCCATGTAATACGAGCGGTGCTGCTACTCACCGGTGCACACCCGTTACACTCTCCTCCACAATGCCCTTTATTTTTTTGAACATGTTCGGATACTTCTTATATATCCAGTGTGTGAGGTCTCCACCATCATCAAGGATCTGCAAAGAGAACAGATATATAGCCATTACATAAAGGGGATTAAAGGGGTTATCCAATAAATTTTTACGAATATAGGCTTCTTAGGTGTTCCTAGTACACACTGCTGTTACTCACCTTCCCCTAATTGAGCAATGCCTCTTCAACACCACTTCCATCTATGGTGACAAGCTGCAGTGGTGACATCACGACAACAGTGCACATGACTGCTGCAGCCAATCCCTGGTCTCAGCAGTGATACAGAGGTACAAGGACTGCTGATACGATAGGTTGCAGCGGTCAAGTTTACCTGTAATAGTGATGCCCTCGCTGTAGCTTGCAAACAAAGTCAGGAGCAGCACAGACCAAACAGGAATGGCAGAAAATGGCTCTCTGAAATCCCTAGTGCGTGGCCAGCTCAAGACTTTCTGGCAATTTTGTGGTCGTTAAAAGGAACCTGTCACCATGAAAATGCCGTCCGATCTGCAGGCACCATGTTACAGAGCAGGGGGAGCGGAGCAGACTGATAAAACCCGTATGTTGTGCATTTCACCCTCTGCCCTGAGATTTTCGGTCCAGTGGGCGGTCCAATCAGTGACAGACCGCTTCCTTTGTATTACACAGACAGCCGTCAGTCACTGATAGGACCACCCCATGGACTTAAAAGTCCCACAAGCAGCCAAGGGTTAAATGACGAAAACACAGGTTACACTGAATCTCTTCTCAGACAACTGTATAGGAAAAGCTCCAGTGCTTTCAGGGTCACGTGGAGCTTCAGGTCACGCGTCTTATCGCCGCCCGTTCATGTCTACGGTCACTAACAAGCTGAATGAGCAGGAGATGGAGAACTGCGCCTCATGCACATGTGTACAAGGCTTCACTATTCTCCGGCCGCACTGCTGCTCCTGAACATGTCTAATGCAGGCGAGGAGCCAGCAGACAACACCCCGCCATGTTATTACATGTCCAGCTAGCATGTCTATATATCTATCTCTGGGCAGACCAGACAAAAAAAACACACTTGCTACTGTCCCTTTTGCACTGTTTTATGTGGAGATCCATAAAAGCTGTTTTTGCCAGTCCTCCAAAGCAGTGACAGTGGCATCCCAGCTGGATGTGCAGTTCCCACCATCTACGCGCTCATTGGGATGCTGGGTCACATCCCCCCATATTGTGCACTTCCCCTCTGTCCAATGTGTATCTAAGCAACTTGTGCTTGGCAGATCTCTGCCTCCGTCCACTGCAGAGTCTGGGCAACAACTATTGTGGAGTCATCAGAATGATCAATGGGCTGTGTGAGAGCCACATTTATGTTCAGAGACAAGCTGCTCCTTCCCAAAACGGGGTTAACCATTGCAGCTTCCTCACAGCCCATTCAGGTTTCCTGGGACACATTACTAAAACAGACTAACAGGGACTAGAACTAGAATGGCCTGAGCAGTGTGACAGTGCCCGGCCACAAGCAGTCAGCAGGGGGCAGCACATACAGTGACTCCCACACAACGGCTGCAGGAGAACACAGGCAGCAGATGAGTCTATGGCGTCCTCACAGTTACATGCTATACACCGCTTTATTCTCACTTACTGCATCAGGACACAGACAGAGCAACATTTTATATCATATTCTAATACTATATATTATTACTACTATACTTACATCATATCTTCTGCTACAAAAACACCCAAAGCACATACTGCAGTTACCTGAAGAGAACCCGTCATCAGGATCATCCATGCTAAACTAAAGGTACGGACAGAATGGCGCTGTCATACGGATTTTATACATCCCTTTAGTGTAAAAATCTGTAGCCTGGTTGTCATTAAGTCATCATGATAAATTTCGGTTTCTTTGGTGCTTTGGGGCAGGACTATGGGTAGGATCTTAGGCTCAGCATAATGCAGGTGCAGAGACCCTGATTCCAGTGATGTGTCACTTACTAAGCTGTGTATGCGTTCAATAAAATCATTGTCTTATCAGGAGATCACTAGAGGACTAGTTTTCTTGCATCATGTAGTCCTTTTTTCGCTCTAACTCTGCACCCACCATTGACTGACAGCTTTCAGCATATGCATAGTATACACAGAAAGCTGCCCATCAGTGGTTGGGACGCGGGGCTATACATAACTCAGCATTCAGACAAATGCTAGATCTGCAGTCGAGAAGATATTGGGCTGCTTGTAGCAGTTTTGATAAAAGCACTAAGTGACACATCACTGAAGTCAGGGACTCTGTCTCTACATCATGTTGCTCTTAGATTACATATCAATCCTGTTGACAGATTCCCTTTAAGCTATTATGCACATGGTTATATCACAACTCTGCATGTATTCCTAGTTGTTTGGAAGCATAGTAAGTAGTGATGAGCGAGTATACTCCTTGCTCAGGTTTCCCCGAGCATGCTCGGGTGATCTCCGAGTATTTTGGCGTGCTCGGAGATTTCGTTTTCGTTGTCTCAGCTGCATTATTATTTGCGGCTGCTAGACAGGTTGATTACATGTGTGGAATGCCTGTTTGTTAGGGAATTCCCACATGTATTCAGCTTGTCTAGCAGCAGCAAATCATGCAGCGGAGACGACGAAAGCTAAATCTCCGAGCACGCCAAATTACCCGATACTAATACTAAGGCATTCACCATAGACCGGAGCGCTACTGTAATACAGCTTCATACCCAGGCAGAAAAAAATGTGGCATGCTCTTCTGGATGACATTATTCCCCACTAGGAGCATATTAGCTAAAGTGAGAATCTGTAATATGGTGCGTGCAGGTTGTCACACAGAGTGCCGACAGCTGCTTAGGAAAGTACCATGTGCTGTCATATAGACTCCATGTGTACCCCTTGCCCATTGGTGGTAATCATGCAAGTAACACTATGTATTACTACACAGTACTTTTTGCAAAGATGTCAGATGCTCTAACTACCTATTAGATTAGCATTTCAATGATCAGTACACATGGAGCAGCAGAGAAGACTTCCCAGCTTGCCCTATAGCCCTCTCAGCCACAGAAGACTGATCAAAAGCTTCTTCCACTAGAAGACACCGTTCATTAGGCATGTTCTATTAATTCTAGGTTTTAATGACAATCATTTCCTGACTATCACAGTTTGAGTAGTTTCAATTTTTAACAACTAAACAGCCAAAAGCCTCACCATGTTGGGCTGCCAACCTTCCACATTTACACACCGGTCAATGCACCACCAGAAGTCATCTTCTGATTCCCCTTTCCAAGAGAACACTGGAACACCTGGAGAAGATTCACACATTACCTACACGGTTTCTCATGAGGACAATTCTTCAACTGCACATGAATAGCTTACAGTATAGAGCAGACCTGAGCAATGTGCAGCCCGCCGGCCACATCCGGCCCTTTGGCTGTTCCAGTCCGGCCCATGGACTGTGACAACCGACGGGCTGAAAACACCGTGCCCGCCCGCTTGTTGTCTCCGCCCGCCTGCTCGCTGTCTCCACCCGCCGGCTCGCTGTCTCTGCAGTCACTCTCCATCCACGCTGATTGCATTGGTGGAGGAGGGGCCTCCGGCCACAACCTCCATCAATCAGCGTGTGACAGCTGACGTCATGTCATCGCGTCAGCTGTGTACTGCGGAGTCAGCGTATCGGAGGCAGAAGCAGAGCAGAGCACCGGGGAACGGGAGAAAGGAGAGTATGTGGTGTTTTTTTTTTTTTATTTACATGTATGGGATGTTTAGCTGCATATTGGGATGATGTATGGGTCTTATCATGGACACAGGGAGGCTATATGGGTCTTATCATGGACACAGGGAGACTATATGGGTCTTATCATGGACACAGGGAGGCTATATGGGTCTTATGGACACGGAGAGAGGCTATATGGGTCTTATGGACACGGAGAGAGGCTATATGGGTCTTATGGACACGGAGAGGCTATATGGGTCTTATGGACACAGAGAGGCTATATGGGTCTTATGGACACGGAGAGAGGCTATATGGGTCTTATGGACACGGAGAGAGGCTATATGGGTCTTATGGACACGGAAAGAGGCTATATGGGTCTTATGGACACGGAGAGAGGCTATATGGGTCTTATGGACACGGAGAGAAGCTATATGGGTCTTATGGACACGGAGAGAGGCTATATGGGTCTTATGGACACGAGAGGCTATATGGGTCTTATGGACACGGAGAGAGGCTATATGGGTCTTATGGACACGGAGAGAGGCTATATGGGTCTTATGGACACGGAGAGAGGCTATATGGGTCTTATGGACACGGAGAGAGGCTATATGGGTCTTATGGACACGGAGAGAGGCTATATGGGTCTTATGGACACGGAGAGAGGCTATATGGTTCTTATGGACACGGAGAGAGGCTATATGGGTCTTATGGACACGGAGAGAGAGGGTCTATAAGATATATGGGTCTTATGGACACGGAGAGAGGCTATATGGGTCTTATGGACACGGAGAGAGGCTATATGGGTCTTATGGACACGGAGAGAGGCTATATGGTCTTATGGACACGGAGAGAGCTATATGGGTCTTATGGACACGGAGAGAGGCTATATGGGTCTTATGGACACGGGAGGCTATATGGGTCTTATGGACACGGGAGAGGCTATATGGGTCTTATGGACACGGAGAGAGGCTATATGGGTCTTATGGACACGGAGAGGCTATATGGGTCTTATGGACACGGGGAGGCTATATGGGTCTTATGGACACGGGAGAGGCTATATGGGTCTTATGGACACGGAGAGAGGCTATATGGGTCTTATGGACACGGGAGGCTATATGGGTCTTATGGACACGGGGAGGCTATATGGGTCTTATGGACACGGAGAGAGGCTATATGGTCTTATGGACACGGGAGGCTATATGGGTCTTATGGACACGGGGAGGCTATATGGGTCTTATGGACACGGAGGCTATATGGTCTTATGGACACGGGGAGCTATATGGTCTTATGGACACGGAGAGAGGGCTATATGGATCTTATCATGGACAACGGGGAGGCTATATGGGTCTTATGGACACGGGGAGGCTATATGGGTCTTATGGACACGGGAGGCTATATGGGTCTTATGGACACGGGAGGCTATATGGGTCTTATGGACACGGGGGAGGCTATATGGGTCTTATGGACACGAGAGAGGCTATATGGGTCTTATGGACACGGGGAGAGCTATATGGTCTTATGGACACGGAGAGAGGCTATATGGGTCTTATGGACACGGAGGAAGGCTATATGAGGACTATGTATGGACACGGAGAGGCTATATGGGTCTTATGGACACGGAGAGAGGCTATATGGGTCTTATGGACACGGAGAGAGGCTATATGGGTCTTATGGACACGGAGAGAGCTATATGGGTCTTATGGACACGGGAGGCTATATGGGTCTTATGGACACGGAGAGAGGCTATATGGGTCTTATGGACACGGAGAGAGGCTATATGGGTCTTATGGACACGGAGAGAGGCTATATGGGTCTTATGGACACGGAAGAGGCTATATGGTCTTATGGACACGGGAGGCTATATGGGTCTTATGGACACGGAGAGAGGCTATATGGGTCTTATGGACACGGAGAGAGGCTATATGGGTCTTATGGACACGGAGAGAGGCTATATGGGATCTTATGGACACGGGAGGCTATATGGGTCTTATGGACACGGGGAGGCTATATGGGTCTTATGGACACGGGGAGGCTATATGGGTCTTATGGACACGGGGAGGCTATATGGGTCTTATGGACACGGGAGAGGCTATATGGGTCTTATGGACACGGGAGGCTATATGGGTCTTATGGACACGGGGAGGCTATATGGGTCTTATGGACACGGGGAGGCTATATGGGTCTTATGGACACGGGGAGGCTATATGGGTCTTATGGACACACGGGAGGCTATATGGGTCTTATGGACACGGGGAGGCTATATGGTCTTATGGACACGGGGAGGCTATATGGGTCTTATGGACACGGGAGGGCTATATGGTCTTATGGACACGGGAGGCTATATGGGTCTTATGGACACGGGGAGGCTATATGGGTCTTATGGACACGGGAGGCTATATAGGTCTTATGGACACGGGGTATGGTCTATAACGGAGGTATAGTCTTATGGACACGGGAGGAGCTATATGGGTCTTATGGACACGGGAGGCTATATAGGTCTTATGGACACGGGGAGGCTATATGGTCTTATCATGGACAGGGGAGGCTATATGGGTCTATATGGACAGGGGAGGCTATATGGGTCTATAAAGCTGGCTATAGGAGGAGGCTATAGGTCTTATGGACATGGGGCATAGGTCTTATGTGAACATGGGGAGGCTATATGGGTCTAGGGACATGGGAGGCTATATGGTCTTATGGACATGGGAGGCTAATAGGTCTTATGGACATGGGGAGGCTATAGGTCTATCATGGACATGGGGAGGCTGTGGTGGACCTCAGTATGGCTAGGCCATGGGGAGGCTGTTGGGCCTCATGATGCTGGCATGGGAGGTGTGATGGGCTCATGCTGGCATGGAGGCTGGGGGCCTCAGATGCTGGACCATGGGGAGGCATGTGTGGGCCTCAGTATGCTGGCCATGGGGAGGCGTGTGGGCCTCAGATGCTGGCCATGGGGAGGCTGTGTGGGCCTCAGATGCTGGCCATGGGGAGGCTGTGTGGCCTCAGATGCTGGCATGGGAGGCGTGTGGGCCTCAGATGCTGGCCATGGGGAGGCTGTGTGGGCCTCAGATGCTGGCCATGGGGAGGCTGTGTGGGCCTCAGATGCTGGCCATGGGGAGGCTGTGTGGGCCTCAGATGCTGGCCATGGGGAGGCTGTGTGGGCCTCAGATGCTGGCCATGGGGAGGCTGTGTGGGCCTCAGATGCTGGCCATGGGGAGGCTGTGTGGGCCTCAGATGCTGGCCATGGGAGGCTGTGTGGGCCTCAGATGCTGGCCATGGGGAGGCTGTGTGGGCCTCAGATGCTGGCCATGGGGAGGCTGTGTGGGCCTCAGATGCTGGCCATGGGGAGGCTGTGTGGGCCTCAGATGCTGGCCATGGGGAGGCTGTGTGGGCCTCAGATGCTGGCCATGGGGAGGCTGTGTGGGCCTCAGATGCTGGCCATGGGGAGGCTGTGTGGCCTCAGATGCTGGCCATGGGGAGGCTGTGTGGGCCTCAGATGCTGGCCATGGGGAGGCTGTGTGGGCCTCAGATGCTGGCCATGGGGAGGCTGTGTGGGCCTCAGATGCTGGCCATGGGGAGGCTGTGTGGGCCTCAGATGCTGGCCATGGGGAGGCTGTGTGGGCCTCAGATGCTGGCCATGGGGAGGCTGTGTGGGCCTCAGATGCTGGCCATGGGGAGGCTGTGTGGGCCTCAGATTCTGGACATGGGGAGGCTGTGTGGGCCTCAGATGCTGGCCATGGGGAGGCTGTGTGGGTCTCATACAATATAGTAAAGGGGCTGTAGTTGGGTTCAAATGGTATATAGGGGGATGTTAGCCTACTTAATTCTGCTCAATATTAAGTGATAATTAATCTTAATATATAATATAATAATTAATATGTTGATTATAACATTGAATAGAATTTCAGCATATTGGTTCGGCCCTCCACAACAGTCATTGTCTCTAGTGAGGCCCCTTGAGAAAATTTAATTGCCCGCTCCTGCTTTAGTGAATATGTGCTTAACCCCTTTATTCCATCAGACGTACTATTCCGTCCATGTGACCCTGGACCTAATTCCCATGGACGGAATAGTACGTCATGGGCGATCAGCTGCGCTCCCGGGGGGAGAGCAGCTGATCGCCGCCGGGTGTCAGCTGATTATCACAGCTGACACCCGTGACTGTGTGTCAGGAGCGGTCACGGACCGCTCCCGGCACATTAATCCCTGGCACACCGCGATCAAACATGATCGCGGTGTACCGGGGGCACAGGGGAGGATCGCGCAGGGAGGGGGCTCCCTGCGCGCTCCCCTGAGACCCTCAGAGCAGCGCGTTGTGTCGTGCTGTTCTGAGGGTCCGTCCTCCCTCCAGGTCCCCGGATCCAAGATGGCGCCGGGGTCCTGCAGGGAGGCGGCTTCCTCAGTGCCTGCTGAGAGTAGGCGCTGAGGAAGCCTGCAGCGATGCCAGAGCGATCGCTGGTGTGACAGAGTGCTGTGCACACTGTCACACCAGCGATCTGCTAAAATACTGTGATGTCCCACCCTGGGACAAAGTAAAAAAGTAAAAAAAATAAAAATAAAAAGTGGTAAAAAAAATCATAAAAAAAAAAAAAATATTCCCCAATAAATTCATTTTTTACTGTAAATAAAAAAAACAAAACAATAAAAGTACACATATTTGGTATCGCCGCGTCCGTAACGACCCCCCCTATAAAACTGTCACACTAGTTAACCCCTTTAGTGAACCCCTTAAAAAAAAAAAAAAAAAACGAAGCAAAAAAATCAATGCTTTATCATCATACCGCTGAACAAAAAGTGGAATAACACGCGATCAAAAAGACCGATATAAATAAACATGGTACCGCTGAAAACGTCATCTTGTCCCGCAAAAAACGAGCCGTCATACTGCATCATCAGTGAAAAAATAAAAAAGTTATAGCTCGCAGAATAAAGTGATGCAAAAATAATAATTTTTTGTATAAAATTGTTTTCATTCTATAAAAGCACCAAAACATAAAAAAAATGATATAAATGAGGTATCGCCGTAATCATACTGACCCGAAGAATAAAACTGCTTTATCAATTTTACCACGCGCGGAACGGTATAAACGCCTCCCCCAAAAGAAATTCATGAATTGCTGATTTTTGTTCATTCTAACCTCCCAAAAATCGAAATAAAAAGCGATCAAAAAAATGTCATGTGCTCAAAAATGGTACCAATAAAAACGTCAACTCGTACCGCAAAAAATAAGACCTCACATGACTCTGTGGGCCAAAATATACAAAAATTATAGCTCTCAAAATGTGGTGATGCAAAAAACTATTTTTTGCAATAAAAAGCGTCTTTTAGCGTGACAGCTGCCAATCATAAAAACCCGCTATAAATAGTAAATCAAACCCCCCTTTATCATCCCCTTAGTTAGGGAAAAATAATAAAATTAAAAAAATGTATTTATTTCAATTTTCCCGTTAGGGTTAGGGTTGCGGCTAAAGTTAGGGTTAGGGTTGGCGCTAAAGTTAGTATTAGGGTTAGGGTTGGGATTACGGTTAGGGTGTGTTAGGGTTAGGTTTGTGGTTAGGGTTGGGACTAGGGTTAGGGGTGTGTTGGGGTTAGGGTTGGAGTTAGAATTGGGGGGTTTCTGCTGTTTAGGCACATCAGGGGCTCTCCAAATGTGACATGGCGTCTGATCTCAATTTCAGCCAATTCTGCGTTGAAAAAGTCAAACGGTGCTCCTTCACTTCTGAGCTCTGCCATGCGCCCACACAGTAGTTTACCCCCGCATATGGGGTATCAGCGTACTCTGGACCACAAGAGTTATTGTGCAATTTGTCCTATTTCTCCTGTTACCCTTGGGAAAAAAAAAAACTGGGGGCGACAAAATCATTTTTGTAAAAAAAAAAAGATTTTTTTGTTTTTACGGCTGTATGTTATAAAACTTCTGTGAAGCACTTGGGGCTTCATAGCGCTCACCACACTTCTAGATAAGTTCCTTGTGGGGTCTATTTTCCAAAATGGGGTCACTTGTGGGGGGTTTCCACTGTTTAGGCGCATCAGGGGCTCTCCAAATGCGACATGACGCCCCCAGATCATTCCATCAAAGTCTGCAATCCAAAACATCACTACTTCCCTTCCGAGCCCAGACGTGCACCCATACAGTCGTTTTCTCCCACATATTGGGTATAAGCGTACTCAGGACAAATTGGACAACAAATTTTGGGGTCCAATTTCTCCTGTTACCCTTGTGAAAATAAAATATTGGGGGCGAAAAAATCATTTTTGTAAAAAAAAAAAAAAAAAAGGATTTTTTATTTTTACGGCTGTACGTTATAAACTTCTGTGAAGCACTTCGGGGTTCAAAGTGCTCACCACACATCTAGATAAGTTCCTTGTGGGGTCTATTTTCCAAAATGGGGTCACTTGTGGGGGGTTTCCACTGTTTAGGTGCATCAGGGGCTCTCCAAATAGACATGACTCCCTAGACCATTCCATCAAAGTCTGCAATCCAAAACGTCACTACTTCCCTTCCGAGCCCCGACGTGCGCCCATACAGTAGTTTACTCCCACATATTGGGTATCAGCATACTCAGGACAAATTGGACAACAACTTTTGGGGTCCAATTTCTCCTGTTACCCTTGTGAAAATAAAATATTGGGGGCGAAAAAATCATTTTTGTAAAAAAAAAAGGATTTTTTTATTTTACAGCTGTACGTTATAAACTTCTGTGAAGCATTTTGGGGTTCAAAGTGCTCACCACACATCTAGATAAGTTCCTTGAGGGGTCTAGTTTCCAAAATGGTGTCATTTGTGGGGGGTTTCCACTGTTTAGGCAGATCAGGTCGTCTCCAAACACGACATGGCATCCAGACAATTCTGCGTTGAAAAAGTCAAACGGCGCTCCTTCCCTTCCAAACTCTGCCATGCACCCAAACAGTGGTTTACTCCCACATATGGGGTATCAGCGCACTCAGGACAAATTGCACAATAACTTTTGGAGTCTTGTTACCCTTGGGAAAATAAAAATTGGGGTGAAAAGATCAATTTTGTGGAAAAAATATGATTTTTTAATTTTACGGCTCTACGTTATAAACTTGTGTGAAGCAGTTGGGGGTTCAAATTGCTCACCAAAGATCTAGATAAGTTCCTTAGAGGGTCTAGTTTGCAAAATGGGGTCACTTGTGGGGGTTTCCACTGTTTAGGCACATCAGGGGATCTCCAAATGCAACATGGCGTCCAATATCAATTCCAGCCAATTTGGTTGGAAAAAGTCAAATGGTGCTCCTTCCATTCCGAGCTCTGCCATGCGCCCAAACAGTGGTTTCCCCCCACATATGGGGTATCAGCGTACTCAGGACAAATTGGACAACAAATTTTGTGGTCCAATTTCTCCTGTTACCTATGGGAAAATAAAAAATTAGTGACTAAGAGATAATTTTTGTGGGAAAAAAATAGGATTTTTTATTTTCATGCCCGGGCATTATAAACTTGTGTGAAGCACTTGGGGGTTCAAAGTGCTCACCAAAGATCTAGATAAGTTCCTTAGGGGGTCTAGCTTCCAAAATGGGGTCACTTGTGGGGGTTTCCACTGTTTAGGCTCATCTGGGGCACTACAAACGGAACATGACCCCCATCAATGTTTGCATTCCAAAACGTTACTGCTTCCTTTTCAAGCCCTGCCGTGCGCCCAAACAGTTTCCCTCCCCACATATGGGGTATCAGCGTACTCAGGACAAATTGGACAACAACTTTTGGGGTCCAATTTCCTTGGGAAAAATCAAAAATTTGGGACTAAAAATCATTTTTGTGGAAAATTGTTTTTTTTTTTTTTTTTCACACCCAGGCATTATAACCTTTTGTGAAACACTTTGGGATTCAAAGTGCTCACAACAGATCTAGATAAGTTCCTTAGGGGGTCTAGTTTCCAAAATGGTGTCACTTGTGGGGGGTTTCCACTGTTTAGGCGTATCAGGGGCTCTCCAAACACGACATGGCGTCCAATCTCAACTCCAGCCAATTTTAGTTTGAAAAAGTCAAACGGCGCTCCTTCCCTTACAAGCTCTGCCGTGTGCCCAAACAGTGGTTATCCCCCACATATGGGGTATTGGCGTACTCAGGAGAAATTGCACAATAACTTTATCTGCCCATTTTCTCCTTTTACCCTTGTGAAAATAAAAAAAAGTTTGTAAAAGATCATTTTTGTGGCTAAAAAGTTAAATATTAATTTTTTCCTTCCACGTTGCTTCAGCTCCTGTGAAGCACCTGAAGGGTTAATAAACTTCTTGAATGTGGTTTTTAGTACCTTGAGGGGTACAGTTTTTAGAATGGTGTCACTTTTGGGTATTTTCTGCTATATAGACCCCTCAAAGTGACTTCAAATGTGAGGTGGTCCCTAAAAAAATGGCTTTGTAAATTTTGTTGTAAAAATGAGAAATCACTGGTCAACTTTTAACCCTTATAATTTCCTAACAAAAAAAAATTTTGTTCCAAAATTGTGCTGATGTAAAGTAGACATGTGGGAAATGTTATTTCTTAACTATTTTGTGTGGACATATTTCTCTGTTTTAAGGGAAAAAAATTCAAAGTTTGAAAATTGCAAAATTTTCAAAATTTCGCCATATTTGCATTTTTTTCAAAAATAAACGCAAGGTATAGTGAAGAAATTTTACCACTAACGTGAAGTACAATATGTCACGAGAAAACAATCTCAGAATCGCGAAGATCCGTTGAAGCGTTCCAGAGTTATAACCTCATAAAGAGACAGTGGTCAGAATTGTAAAAATTGGCCCGGTCATTAACGTGCAAACCACCCTTGGGGGTGAAAGGGTTAAACATGTGTCTGTGCATACACTTACCAATTTCAGCCAAGGCGGCAGCCACTTCATTTAGAGTGGAGTAGATGTTGCAGGCTGCCCACCTACACTGAGCTCCTAAAGCACCCAAGGTCTCAATCAGGACCTGGAAAATTAAAGCAGTTCAAGCAATTGGTCTCCTGCCATCATTATATTTTCATGATTAAGTGAAGATTTGCGATCACAGGAATACAGTAAAGGGTTATTCCACAATTTTTTTTTTTTTTTTACAAAGCACAATATCTGTATGACTATTGTTAATATTATGTTCCTAATATACAGCCCAACAAATAGTTTCTTTCTTGACCCATAGTCTTTTTCTTTCCATCTTCTGCCCTTATGTGGATCCTGCTTCATAGAGTTAAATGTGTGGTCTTATTCTTATCTGATAAAATCATATTTCCTAGCAGCACCCTGCTTCTCCCCAGTGATACAGACCCCACCCTCGGCTCTACTGTAGGCTGATCGATAGAGAGATCAAGAAACATGGGCAACTTTTATTTCTATGGATGAGGTGACCATTGATAGGTTTTGAACATAGTAACTGTGACCCAATATTTGACCAATATTCATTACTATTTACAAGCTCCACATTCATTAGTGGTTCATGGGGATCTCCAGAACATAATTATGTGCTCCCCTGCATGTACAGCAGTGAGAGTGTCTTAGTTTTATTACATATGTCATAGGTGCATCTGTTTATCACAAATTAAATGGGGCCATTTAGGTGCAAATTCAGCCGTTAACGGGCTCTTCTGCACAGCATAGCTGAGCCACACTCCGGGTGTCAGATGCTTTATTACAAAGGGTCAATAGGTACATCTGAGCATGCTCAACAAACCACATAAAACTCCTGGAGGACGGTTCCAGTGGTAACAGAGTGGAAAATAATTGATAAAGGTGATATTTCTGATAACACTTAGGCCAATTATATATGCATGTAATCGATCACATTCTCCACATATAATACGCTGCAATTACATCATCCCACAGATCTCATAAGGCAACGTAGCACCATGACAGGTCCTTAATACATCTATACTACACTTATGTGATATATAGGTTTCCTCAGCCATTGAAAAAGGATACAACTCAGGGTTTCCCATGTCCTGTAGGGCAAAATAATGCAAATTTCCCACTATAATTAAAGAAAACCTTGACTAAATGTAATAATAGTTGATCTCTTTTGATTAAAAGAATAAATATAAAAACATGCAGGCCTCCGCTCACCGCAGTTTGTGCCGTGATGTGAGTACAGCCAACAATCTTGGCTCCAGCTAATGGCTTTTCTCCTTGTGCTCTTTTGCGCAAAGCCATCAATGCAGGCATCTCTACAGGACACAAAAAAATTATAAAATCTATTACATCCGACGCCTGGGGCTAAAGATGTCACAGCAACTTTATAAGAGCGTCAGCGAGACTTGAGACACACGCAAACTTGGATTGGTGTGTAGTCTTCTATAGGGGCCGGTCTCCTGAAAGAAGATGGCCAACATGATTATGTATTGTGGAACGTAAGAACAGTCTCAGGAACTCTGGCCTGGATACGTGTGGGGTCTTCTCGGAGTGGTGGTCTTTTGGAGAGCCAACGTGTATCAAGTGTGTAATCTGTAACATGAAAGTCTTATCTAATTGCATTATGCTCCCTCCTTATAGGCAATGACTGTAATCTCCATGGCACTATACATGGTGTGTCTCCTACAGCAGTGCATAGCGTTCAATATTTCACATTTCACAATTGGGATTGCAATTAGGAGCGGATAAGAGAATAATAAAAGAGGGAATTAAAGGGAATCTGTCAGCAGGCGTACGGAGCACTGGACAGCAGGAAAAAGCAGGAGAAACCCAGATTCCAGACGGCATCAGTGTTTTTCTGCTTAAGGGTATGCCACACTAAGCAAGATCGCTAGCGAGATCGCACCTGCATCACCATTTATGACGCAGTAGCGATCTCGTTAGCGACTTTAGCTGTGTGTGACATGTAGCAGCGATGTGGCCCCTGCTGAGATGTCGTTAATCGCTCATGAACGTTCTGAGCCGTTTTTTGGTTGTTGGTGTCCCGCTGGTGAGCCTGAATCGCTGAGTGTGACACCCTTTATGAACGACTTCACCAGCGTCGCAGGTGGGACTAGGTTTTCCCAACAACCGCAGAGGTCGTTATACAGATCGCTGATGAGATGTGTTTGGAATCACAGATCGCCGATGAGATGTGTTTGGAATCACACAACTAAGTCGCTAACGAGATCGCTACTGCGTCATAAATGATGACGCAGGTGCGATCTCGTTAGCGATCTTGCTAGCGATCTCGCTTGGTGTGGCATACCCTTTAGTTTTCAGAATCAGCTGCAGCATGAGCAGTGCTGTAGTCCTAGGAGCAGATTCATCAAGACTTGATTAGCACACAATCACGTTTCGCCATACTTGCAGGAGTAGCAGGCGCCGAATTCATTAAGCTACGCCTGCCAACTTATTGAATTTGGCGCCTCTCCTAAGTGGCTTGCGCCTCCGGTCAAGGACTGGAATAGCATTTCTGGCATACAAAAGCCAGCACCTTGGATAAATTTGATGAGTGGGCAATGGTCACGTCCACAGCCCAGCTTCACCAACACAAACTGGCGTGAAAACACTAAGTTACAATTTTTTGTGTAACTTTGCATTGTGAAAATAATTGAGACTTTTCAAAAGTGATGTAAACGTTATGATGAATCGGCCTCCAAGGGTTTATGAGCTGTCGCTCCATTTGCCCGCTTGCTGCCGATTCATTGCCAATTTCTAGAACTAAACAGCATAGGAAGAAAGCAATCGGGAGACGGTGGAGGAGGCTGAAGCTCATGAATATTAAACGCTATGGACACCTTTGACACGTAATAAAAGATTTTCACATAGGTTAGTGCAATATTATTAACTAAAGGTAACCACTAAGTTTAGTCTGAAGTCTTCATTCTCAGATCCCCAATATGCAATTTGGAGTCTGGTCCAAGTTTCAGATTTTTCTCTGGGAGTGTCCCTCCCTGTAATACATGCTGGATGGGAGCTCTCTGGGAATCTATGGTGCATGGTCTTCTTGTTTTCATGTGTCTGTACAACTATAATTTTGAATTATTTCCTCCCTACCTCTTTCCTCCTTATCTACAGCCTATTTTCTCTGCCCTGCCAGAGACTGTAGATAGATCCATTGCAAATATTAACATAGGAAACCATCTGTTTTTTTGCACCCATTGAAATGTGTAGGCGAGTCTATCCAAATAACTGATGAGACTAGTGCCTGCTGTGATATTTTTCCCAAACTGCTGGCCTGTGTAGAAAAGCATTCATGAGAACTAACACCCTTATTAACATTGGTCCGCGTGTAATCTGGTTTCCACAGGGATATATTTTCGGTCTGAATACCGTTTGGGTTGGGTGAATGCTTCCTTACACTTACAGATGTGAGAGCAGAGCAAACAGAAATCAGAAGAACCAAGAGCTCTGACACATTTATATCCAGACATACTACAAAATGGTAGAACATTTTATTTAATGAAAACTATTTAGAAAGTTGCTTAACTTCACACTCAGAAAGCAGGTGAGTATTAAAAACAATAAATGTACATAACTTTTAAGGACTATATAGGAGTCTGCCCAACTGTATTTTTTAAACTGTGATTTTCTGCAAACCACTGCTAGTGCCAGCACCCAAATTCAGGTCTCTGTCACTACTTCATATTACCCTTGGGGGGCATAAAACTTGTGACAAATTTACTCAAAGGGAATCTGTCAGCAGAATTTCACCCTCAAACCATTAATATTTGCATGTAGCTCTTTCAAAGACATGTCCAGCAATACCTTTACATGGCCAGTCTGTTCCTCCATTATTGAGAACTCAGCGCTTGAACTGATATTCAAATGAGGCTGTAGATCTGAAGCCTACGTCACTCCAGCTCTATTCCCTCCCCAGCATCACCTCCTCCTGCTTGACCAAAAGCGCGTTTGCCTAAAATCAAACAGCACAGGAGCTAAGAGTCAAGCAGAAGAGGTGGTGTGGGGAGCAGGGAATAGAGCTGGAGCGACAGAGGCTTCAGATCTAGCATAGTGCTTCAGCCTAATTTGCATATGAATTCAAACACTGATTTCTCAGTAACTCAGGAATGGACTGGCCATGAAAAGGTATTTCTGGGCTTGTCTTTGAAAAGGCTGCATGCACATATAAATAACAGCTTTAAATCCCGCTGATAGATTCTTTTTAAAAGAGGACTTGTCACCAGTTGAGAAATGGACAAATTTTTGCTTTTTTACTCTTACTGCTCCTGAGTATTCTGTTTTATTATCCGCCATACATTTCAGACATACAAGCCTTTTCATTTTGTACTAATTTCTATGGCATTTACAAGGAGGTGCTGTACACAGGGCAATAATGCAGAGCAGCCTAAAGACACCCCTGCCCCCTCATAATCCTGTAAGAAAACCCTTTGGTAAAGACCATAAAACAGCACTAAATAAAGAGACCCATACCTCTGAAACAGCATTGCGGATTTAACAAAAATAAACTGAAAACTCAGTTGAGCAGCGGGAATAAAATAAGAGCAAGAACTGGTCATTTTTCATCTCGTGATGGTCCTCTTTACAGAGGATTCTACTAATGCTACACTTTGCGTTAATTCAAGATGAAGTACCTTCACAACACCGGACCACCCTTACCTTGCTCAGCAATCTCAATTTCCCGACGACCAAATTCCGCCTGCTTGATGTTTTTCACGCAGAAGTCACTGCTGCCCTTGGAGTTCTTCTGCTGCTTGTCCCGCGGAGAGGTCTCATCATCTGAGCTGTCTGTGTAGGAAGCAGCTAGTGAAAGAGGATATAATCAGCAAAGGCAAAAAAATATAGATTTTTTTGCCTCTTGTGATAGCTGTTCAGAAACACCTGAACAAGATCATTCACCTTCATTTATTGATAAGTGTTCTAGCAGATCAATCAAGTACCAAAATTATAAAGGAATGAATGTCGGCTCCCAAACCATTACTGGAAATGAACGTGTACCAAGCCATAGTGACAATCACACAAGGTGAGGAAGACATCTGGAATAGGGAATATCAACAACTCTCCTATTAACAGGATATATATAGGTGATGTGATGGCTGACCGGTAATGACCGGTAATGCATGCAATACTTTGTAATGTGATGGTACTCCTCTTCTATCTTGATTCTCTGCTGGTTTTCTTGCAGGCGACTCCTAGCACAGATACTCTGTAGTTTCCAGGGTTTGTGCACAACCCTTACCCAAGTCACACTTTCTCATGTTATACAGCACAATTAACTACTTATATCCTGCCGGTGACTGGTGGAGGGGCCGGGTGTCAGACCCCCATCAATCTCATATTGATGAACTATCCAATGGAATCATCAATATCATACTAGTGGAGAAGACAATCATCTAAAAAGTGGTTCCATGCAAAGCTCATTTTTTATGTGCAGGGTGGGCCATTTATATGGATAAACCTAAATAAAATGGGAATGGGCCAACCATTCCCATTTTATTTAGGTGTAACCATATAAATGGCCCACCCTGTAGATTTAATATGGCCACAGGCCTAAGACCTCTGTTAGACCATGGGCTATTGAGCCATTCCTCCAAACCAGTGTTTCACAAACCCAGTCCTTATGTTTTCAGGATCTCCATACTGTTGCACAGGTGAGAGAATTCCTGATGCCTTGATGATACTTCCATCAACTGTGTGATACTAAGGAAATCTGGAGAACATGAAGTGTTGGGGGCCCTGAAGAATGGAGTTTGGGAAACGCTAGGCCAAACCATTACTCCTACACGCTCGGCCAAACACGCACATGTTTTTAAAGGGAACCTCTCACCAGTTTTTTGGGCTACCAGGTAAAAATATCATTCAATTTAGTGTCCTCCATGCATTACACAAGTACTTTTGATACCCTTGACTCCCCACATATGATCCATAAATACCCTTTTTATTCCTCCCGCGCTGTATGTAAATATGCTCGGTCCAGTCCGATGGGCGTGGCTTATTGTCCGTCTCCCCCACCGCTCCTCGGCTTGTATACTTTCGGTACATAGAAAGCAATCACGCATGCCGGCGCATGCGCAATACTGTTTTTCCGCTTTGCCCACAGCTGGGCAAAGAATACTGCGCACATGCCAGAGGACATTTGAATGCACACGCGCCAAACCTCTACGCGATCTGCGATATTCACAGAAATGAATACGTACAGCAAGCCGAGGAGGGGTGGGGAGACGGACAATAAGCCACGCCCATCGGACCGGACCGAACATATTTACATACAGCGCTGGAGGAATAAAAAGGGTATTTATGGATCATATGTGGGGAGTCAAGGGGTATCAAAAGTACTTGTGTAATGCATAGGGGACACTAAATTGAATGATATTTTTATCTGGTAGCCCAAAAAACTGGTGACAGGTTCCTTTTAATTAGGAGAGAGCGGTAAGGCGCTGTCAGACACCGCTGGCACAACCTAGCTCCCCTAACCAGCTAAGGACTGGGGCATTTACTCCCAGGCACATTTTCGTTCTTCTTTTGTACATGTGGTTTAAAGAGATGTAAAGAATTCTCTCATTCGGATATTCTGGTACTTTTTGCGTCCTCTTATCATGAACATGGGGTTCCATTTTTAGGTTACTGCCCCATTCACTTGCGCTCTCTTTTTTTTTTGTATGTTAGGTGATATCAGAGGGAAAATAAGTGAAACAAAAAAATTTCTACTTTTTTTTTTTTAAAGTACACAGGATTAGTAAAATACATAAAATTTGTTCCCTTTCTGTAACAATTATTCTTAAAAATATTGGACACTTATGGGGCGGTGATAGTAACAACGATTTGGTATGACAATGGATTTATTTTTAAAGTGCTAATTATGTTTAATTCAAATTTACATATTGTGCCTCCATAAGGTGATGAGAAACCTTTGTCAGCGCATTTCATCATTTTACTTTTAATCTAATTTTCTTTACACTAGCCCCTTCTGGCTGCATAGCAGAGCCATCAGAGTCTCATATGACCCCGCAGCTCCCGCTCCCTCCCCATTCCCAATTATCTCCTCGTCTATGTGAGCTTTAAGACCTAATGCAGAGTCATATTAAGGTTGTACACAAGGCTGTGGAGTCGGAATCAATGGACAGACTTCTAAAATGTCTTCATAAGAATTTGGCAAGTTCTGAAATGTCCTATAAAAGTCTGTTCCTGATCTCAGGATCTGGGCTTTTAGTGGAGATGAATCTGTGCTGCACTTTATGCACATGCTCAGTAGTGACCAGGGCTGTGGAGTCGTAGATGAGATGAATCTGTGCTGCACTTTATGCACATGCTCAGTAGTGACCAGTGCTGTGGAGTCGTAGATGAGATGAATCTGTGCTGCACTTTATGTACATGCTCAGTAGTGACCAGTGCTGTGGGGTCAGATGCGATATAAATCTGTGCTGCACTTTATGTACATGCTCAGTAGTGACCAGTGCTGTGGAGTCGTAGATGAGATGAATCTGTGCTGCACTTTATGTACATGCTCAGTAGTAACCAGGGCTGTGGAGTCGTAGATGAGATGAATCTGCGCTGCACTTTATGTACATGCTCAGTAGTGACCAGGGCTGTGGAGTCGTAGATGAGATGAATCGGCGCTGCACTTTATGTACATGCTCAGTAGTGACCAGGGCTGTGGAGTTGTAGATGAGAATTAATCTGTGCTGCACTTTATGTACATGCTCAGTAGTGACCAGGCTGTGGAGTCGTAGATGAGATGAATCTGTGGGTGCACTTTATATACATGCTCAGTAGTGACCAGGGCTGTGGAGTCGTAGATGAGATGAATCTGTGCTGCACTTTATGTACATGCTCAGTAGTGACCAGGGCTGTGGAGTCGTAGATGAGATGAATCTGTGCTGCACTTTATGTACATGCTCAGTAGTGACCAGGGCTGTGGAGTCGTAGATGAGATGAATCTGTGCTGCACTTTATATACATGCTCAGTAGTGACCAGGGCTGTGGAGTCGTAGATGAGATGAATCTGTGCTGCACTTTATATACATGCTCAGTAGTGACCAGTGCTGTGGAGTCGTAGATGAGATGAATCTGTGCTGCACTTTATGCACATGCTCAGTAGTGACCAGGGCTGTGGGGTCGGAGGTGAGATGAATCTGTGCTGCACTTTATGTACATGCTCAGTAGTGACCAGTGCTGTGGAGTCGTAGATGAGATGAATCTGTGCTGCACTTTATATACATGCTCAGTAGTGACCAGGGCTGTGGAGTCGTAGATGAGATGAATCTGTGCTGCACTTTATGTACATGCTCAGTAGTGACCAGTGCTGTGGAGTCGTAGATGAGATGAATCTGTGCTGCACTTTATGTACATGCTCAGTAGTGACCAGGGCTGTGGAGTCGTAGATGAGATGAATCTGTGCTGCACTTTATATACATGCTCAGTAGTGACCAGTGCTGTGGAGTCGTAGATGAGATGAATCTGTGCTGCACTTTATGTACATGCTCAGTAGTGACCATTGCTGTGGAGTCGTAGGTGAGATGAATCTGTGCTGCACTTTATGTGCATGCTCAGTAGTGACCAGGGCTGTGAAGTCGTAGATGAGATGAATCTGTGCTGCACTTTATGTACATGCTCAGTAGTGACCAGGGCTGTGGAGTCGTAGATGAGATGAATCTGTGCTGCACTTTATGTACATGCTCAGTAGTGACCAGTGCTGTGGAGTCGTAGATGAGATGAATCTGTGCTGCACTTTATGTACATGCTCAGTAGTGACCAGGGCTGTGGAGTCGTAGATGAGATGAATCTGTGCTGCACTTTATATACATGCTCAGTAGTGACCAGTGCTGTGGAGTCGTAGATGAGATGAATCTGTGCTGCACTTTATGTACATGCTCAGTAGTGACCATTGCTGTGGAGTCGTAGGTGAGATGAATCTGTGCTGCACTTTATGTGCATGCTCAGTAGTGACCAGGGCTGTGAAGTCGTAGATGAGATGAATCTGTGCTGCACTTTATGTACATGCTCAGTAGTGACCAGGGCTGTGGAGTCGGAGTCAGAGTTGGAGTCGGATGTCAGAGTTGGTGGTTTGGCTTACCGACTCCACAGCCCTGGTTGTACAACGCTATAACATCTATACAGGTGTATTGGGCGTTACTGCAGCTCTGATTTCATACACAACCTGAGGATTTTTTGTGTGAAATTTAACCCCTTAACGACCGCTAATATGTCTTTTAACTGTAGCAGTTAAGGGTACTTATTCCTCAGTGTCGCAGAGAAATAATAATAATTAGCAATTATCTCAGTTTTCTCTAAGTAACCATAATAGCAAAAATTATATTTTTTAAATTATCATTTGGAAGCGATTTTTAAAAGAAAGTTTTGCAATGGGAGTTTGCAAGACCTGATGCATGTTGTGAATCACTTATTGGATGACCGTCACTCCAAGCTGCTTGTAAAAAATTGACACTTTGGAGACAGTTATTGCCCTTATCGGGTTCATTGACCTTATCAGAATGTGGGTTTAACTCTCTCCTTCCCAGAGCACACAGATTAGAGATAAGAGTACCATCATAGCTATAAAAATGAATTTATGCCCATATGAGCAACTCAGAACTGCGACCTGGTATAGGTCAGTAACAGCAATTCGTTCAATTCAACTATCATATTCAGAAACAAAAAGCCTAAAAAATGAATTCCAATAAAATAAAGCCAAGCCGCTGAGTCGCAGACTTTCACAGAAGTTAATTGAGTGCCCAGGGATTAGACCATGCAGAAATATTCCCCTGAAGGCCAGTCGTCAGTAAGGCTCTGTCCAGGAGCTCAGCCTGACCTGCAAATCCCTGTGAGACAGGAGCCTGGCATTTCCCGGGCTAGATTCCCACGTTGACCTAAAGCCCTAGAAATCTGTGCTTAATAAAGGAGTGACATTGACAGAATATCTGCATGAGAATGAAGAGAAAAGGGCCAGCGTTGGGAAAGATCAACCAGCTAGAACTGGATTTCCATCAGAAGCCAGAACTTGTGACCAGCATCTTATTAGAAAGCGTCTCGCTTCTATCTTCTATTTCTAGCAATGCAGAGGATAAGGGTGGATTATAACAGCGTTATTACACTCAATGGCCATTATTATGGGCTGCTTTTACCTAATACGCTGTATAACGTACAGACAACATACGTGGCCTAAAGGGACCATCATGTTTAAGGGTTCATGTCAATTTGCGCCTTTCAACATTCATTAAAGGGATCTTGTGAGATTCATGCTGTCTGAACTACAGTCAGCGTGAATCAGACTGTGGCTGCATTATTGTAGTATGAATGGTTTGCTCTGAAATGCTGCAGAGCGAGGGATCAACCGGTCCAAGAAAGATCCCTGCTGCAGTCACCCCGCACCTATGCTTTTGACTGATCGGTCTCTCCCTACACATAGAGGAAAGGACCCATAAGGGAATGGGTCCTTTCCATACCCTTATGGGTCCTTTCCAGCGTCAAACACGTTCAGGAAACGCTGCGTGTTTGACGCTGTGTACAGCCGCAGCGTCAAACACGCAGAGTCCAGATGTTACAGCATAGTGGAGGGGATTTCATGAAATCCCGTCTCCACTACGCGTTAAAACACGCAAGGGCGTCAGACCTGCGTAAACGGACAGTCCTATGTAGCGCTGCACATCCGGAATCACCGCGCGTTCAGAAGGGGGCGGGGCTTTGGGCGGAGCGGGATTTCCGCTCTGTCCAAAACGCCTGTCATCCTGAACGTGGAACCATACCCTAAGTCTATCGGAGTGAGGTGGGGAGAAGTCACCGGGGATCAGCCAGATTCTAGTTAACCAAGACACAATCTCCTGCTCCAGCTTTTCAAATAATGTTTTCTCCGAAACTCTGCAGCATTTCGTAGTAGACTATACATAAGGATGCAATAATGCAACAATTCTTGCTCCCTGTAGGTTTGGCAGTAAAGCCGCTCTGTTCTGCCAAGTGTAGACACAGGAAAGCAAAAGGAGATTTGGCTGTGATAAAATATAGGCCAAAGACTTATTCTATCCAGAAAACTGCACTGTGTGAGCGCGGCCTTATCGGTGTGGAGTGCACAAATCTTCCAGGGGCTCATCAAAAGCGAGAAGAGCAGCGCGTGTAAGCAGGAGATATACCTAGAACTGAACCGCCCAGAGTCTTACCGTGCTTCTTAAGTAGAAAGGCTCTATTGTTTAGATCTCAGAGTGATGGACCCTGCAGAATAAGGTTCCATAGGGACCACAACGGTCGTTTTTTTAGTTTTTACTTACCGGAGCTGTAACTGTCAGTTGAGGATTGGGATATAGAGCGGGATAAGGAGCGGCGTCCAATCTTTGTTGGTCGTTTATTAAATTCTCTCTTCTGGTCCGCAAACTGGATCTGCTGCGATAAATACAAAGACAAGCTGAATCTATGGAAAACTACAGATCAGTACTGCAGGTATAATAAAACCAATGCCTACATCATCATCACAACGTAGTTATATCCTAAGACCAATATACACTAATGTGACAATATATACTTCACTACGCCAGAAATGGAGAATTAATGACTCATCCCAACCAGTATCGAAGGATAAGATTTCATACACAAACATCAATGTTGTAATCACCACCAGGAATGGAGGGGGTGTAGGGAGGCAGTGAATCCAACACTTCTACAATTAGGCAGGCAACCTTAACTGTACGTCATGAATTTGGCAGCAGTGAATCTGCATATTACAGAGTTTGATGGCAAGTTGCATTGCAATGGGTGAAATACAGAAGAATTAATAAATCTTCTATAAACTACAGAGTGAAAAACGGACAGCAGTCAGATATGACACACGGACAAGAGTAGTCTGTTTTTTTCATGAACCCATTCACTTAACTGTGAATGAGTCCATAGCCAAACACCAGATGTACCAAAACAAAGCAGCTTTATTCAAGACTTGTAAAAGAAAGTCCGCAGCACCAAAAACGCATGTAAAAAATGCAAGTAACCTAACAGGTGCAGAAATTGTGCTACATCAAAAACCCACCACAACCTCATCACACACACATATACAGGGGTTGGACAAAATATTGGAAACACCTAACGTTTTGGCATCATAATCTTCGAACATGTTATAAACATGCAAACCGTGACATATGGTAATGTTTTGTAGTTGATTATTTGTGCTATGTGATGTGTATGTAAATTAACTGTTTGGCATAATTGTAAGAACATTGATGAGAACCTGATAATGGCAGACCTCTCGGATTTTCAAAGAGGCCAAATTGTTGGTGCTGGTATGGCAGGCGCTAGTGTAACCGAAAGAGCCCGAATGCTTGGCGTGTCAAGGGGTACTGTCTCTTAAGTAATGACTGCGTTTGAAAGAGAAGGAAAAATGTCCGCAGCTAAGCACAGGTCTGGCCGAAAGTCGAAGTTGACTGAGAGAGACAACCGGACTCTAAAGCGAATTGTGAGAGAGGATCGCAAGACCACGGATCCGAAAATCACTGCTGAGCTCAATGAACACCTACAGAACCCAGTTTCCATGAAAACTGTTCGTCGGGAGCTGAACAAATCTGGATTCCAAGGAAGAGCTGCAATTCGAAAACCGCTGCTCTCAATGACAAATGTTTCCAAGCGTTTAGAGTGGTGTAGAAGCCTCCAGAATTGGTCCCTCGCGCAGTGGAAAACATGTGATATTCTCAGACAATCATCGTTTACCCTTTTTCCGACCTCCGGCCGCGTGTACGTTTGGAGACAGCCGAAAGAAGCATTCCATCCAGACTGCCTTCTCCCAACCGTAAAACATGGCGGAGGTTCTGTGATGATCTGGGGTACTATTTCGTGGAGATCTGCCGGGCCAATGATATCCCTTCATGGAAGACTTAACAGCCGCGATTATTTAGGCATTTTGGGCGACCAAGTGCATCCTATGGTTCAAACACTGACCCGGAGGGGGAACGCCATCTTTCAGGATGATAATGCACCAATTCATACAGCTAGAATCGTTAAAGCATGGCACGAGGAACATTCTAATGAAGCTGAGCATCTCATCTGGCCCCCACAATCCCCAGACCTCAACATTATCGAGATTTATGGTCGATTTTAGAGATTCAAGTTAGACGTCGATTTCTGCCACCATAGTCGCTCAAAGAACTGGAGGGTGTTTTAACTGAACAATGGGCTAAAATTCCTTTGGAAACAATTCACACTTTGTATGAATCCATACCTCGGAGAATTGAGGCAGTAATCGCCGCAAAAGGTGGACCTACACCATATTAAACTAACTTTTGTAGATGTTTCCAGGTGTTTCCATTATTTTGTCCAACCCCTGTATATCCGTGCTTCTACAGTCATGGACAAAAGTTTTGAGAATGACACAAATATTAATTTTTACAAAGTCTACTGCTTCACTTTTTCTAATGGCAATTTGCATATACTCCAGAATGTTATAAAGAGTGATCAGCTTAACAGCAATTACTTGCAAAGTCAATATTTGGCTAGGAAATGAACTTTATCCCCAAAACACATTTCAACATCATTGCAGCCCTGCCTTAAAAGGACCAGCTAACCTCTTTTCAGTGATTGCTCCATTAACACAGGTGTGGGTGTTGATGAGGACATGGCTGGAGATCAATCTGTCATGATTAACACTAGAACTACTGATGGAGTCATTTTGACTCCTTTCGTTTTTTATTTCTCTTCTGTGACTACATTTTTCAGAATTCCGGCTTGAAACTCGGTGACTTTTCCTCAAATATGATGTGAAAAAAGATTTTGTGAGAATAAATAATTTTGGTGAAAAATTTGCGCGTTTTTTTCAAAATTTACAAAGAACTACTGAAGGGAGTCATTTTGACTCCCTACTATATTTTGAGGTCCTTTTGTCACTAAATGTTGCTATAAAGTTTTGTGCATAATTTTTTCACTCTGTCTTATTTACCCTGATGTTCATATAGATGTAGTTCAATTTACATGTCAACTTTTCACATTTTCCTTGTGTTTTACCTGCTTGTATTACTGTGTAATGCTGAACAAAATAGCTTGTTTAAGGGTATGCCACACTAAACATCGCTAACGGGATCGCTAAAAAACGTCACTATTTAGCGATCCCGTTAGCGATGTTGTTGTGTGCGGCATCTGCCAGCGACGAGCTTCCTGCTGTGATCTCGCTCGTCGCTGGAATCGTTCCGGACCCTATTTTCGTCGCTGGCGCCCCGCTGGGTAAGTATATATCGCTAAGTGTGGCACCTCTTTTAGCGATTTAGTGGTACTTTTGTACCGCTAAAGTCGTTAAGGAGATCGCTAACCGCGATAGCGTCCTAACGACATCGCTAAAATAGGTAGCCACTAGCGATATAGAAACAATCCCGCTAGCGATCTCATTAGTATGCGACGCTAACGAGATCGCTAGTGGGATTGTGTAGTGTGGCAGTACCTTTACTCTAGGCTCTTATCTTATGCTAATGAAGGGTGGTGGACACCTACTTTTCCCAAGCAAAACTAGGTGTCCATTCACGCAGTACATGCCTTCCAAACCAGATAAATATGGCCACAAATATTGGCTAGCTGTTGATAAGGAGAGCAAATATCTCACAAATGGCTTCCCTTATCTAGGCAAAGATGACACACGCCGTGCTGAGGACCGTTTAGCTGACCATGTGGTAATGAAGTTATTGGACCCGTTTTTGAAAAAAGGTCGCAATGTTACAACCGATAATTATTTTACTTCAATAAAATTAGCTAAACAGCTAAAAAGCAAAGGAACAACCATCGTGGGAACACTGAACAAGATAAGGCGAGAAGTGCCTAAAGAAATAAAATCCATGAAAGAGGAATTGTACAACACTAAAGTGTTTAGAAATGAAGACAATTTTACACTTACAGTATATCAAGGAAAGCCCAACAAAAATGTTGTCATTTTGAGTTCCGTCCATCCAGATGTTGTTGTTGCGTCTGATTCCGCTAAAAAAACTCCAGAAACGGTAAAGTTTTACAATGAAACAAAATATGGAGTAGATGTAGTGGATCAGATGGCACGAAAATATACCACACGAACATGCACAAGGAGATGGCCTGTTCATGCATTTGAAAATGACTTTGCGGGTATAAATGCATGGATAATATTCAATGAGATAACCCACCAAAAAATGTCACGCAAGGCATTTTTGCAAACGCTTGTGAGAGAGTTGAGTGGTCCTTATGTCACAGATAGGGAAAAGGGTTCCACGTCCCAAGTTTCTACATGCTCAGAAGTGATGGTTCAAACAAAATTTTGCCAGATCAAAGAAAAGTGCAAGAAAAATAGATCTGTCGGCAATTGTAAGACTTGTGGTAAGTCTTTGTGTGGGCAATGTACTGCCATAAATCAAAGGCAATGCCTAAAATGCGAAACACCAAATGTTTAGAAGGTGAATTCTGCGCCATATTTTCATTTTTATGCTCCTCCACCTACATTTTCTCTGCTTTTTGTTCTTCAGTTGTTGTTTATATGTGTGCACTTGAATAAAAAAAATGTTTGAAAAACGTCTATTATAATTATTGGTATTTTCTGTAGAAAAATAAGAAAAGCAGAAAAAAAAACAATCAAAAGCATTACTGTTGGATCTCACAATAATAATACATTACAAAAAATATAATTATTAATAAATAACCACAAATGAAACTCTAAAAATAAACGAAAACAAGCAAGGAGTCAAAATGACTCCTTTCAGTAGTTCTAGGCGGGGTCACGAGTCCAGTAGTCCTAGTGTTAAGTAAGAATGACACCACTGGACACTTTAAAAGGAGGCTGGTGCTTGGCATCAGTTTCTCTTCTGTTAACCATGGTTATCTCTAAAGAAACACGTGCAGTCATCATTGCAATGCACAAAAATGGCCTAACAGGGAAGAGTATCGCAGCTAGAAAGATTGCACCTCAGTCAACAATCTATCGCATCATCAAGAACTTCAAGGAGAGAGGTTCCATTGTTGCCAAAAAGGCTCCAGGGCACCCAAGAAAGACCAGCAAGCGCCAGGACGTCTCTTAAAAGTGTTTCAGCTGCGGGATCGGCTACCAGCAGTGCAGAGCTTGCCCAGGAATGGCAGCAGGCAGGTGTGAGTGCATCTGCACGCACTGAGGCGGAGACTCTTGGAGCAAGGCCTGGCCTCAAGGAGGGCAGCAAAGAAGCCACTTCTCTCCAGAAAAAACATCATGGACAGACTGATATTCTGCAAAAGGTACAGGCAGTGGACTGCTGAGGACTGGGGTAAAGTTATTTTCTCTGATGAATCCCCTTTTCGATTGTTTGAGACATCAGGAAAACGCCTCATTCGGAGAAGACAAGGTGAGCGCTACCACCAGTCTTGTCTCATGCCAACTGTTAAGCATCCTGAAACCATTCATGTGTGGGGTTGCTTCTCAGCCAAGGGAATCGGCTCTCTCACAGTCTTGCCTAAAAACACAGCCATGAATAAAGAATGGTACCAGAATGTCCTCCAAGAGCAACTTCTCCCAACCCTCCAAGAGCAGTTTGGCGATCAACAATGCCTTTTCCAGCATGATGGAGCACCTTGCCATAAAGCAAAGGTGATAAATAAATGGCTCAGGGAATAAAACATAGAGATTTTGGGTCCATGGCCTGGAAACTCCCCAGATCTTAATCCCATTGAAAACTTGTGGTCGGTCATCAAGAAACGGGTGGACAAACAAAAACCTAAAAATTCTGACAAAATGAAAGCATTGATTGTGAAAGAATAGACTGCTATCAGTCAGGATTTGGTCCAGAAGTTGATTGAGAGCATGCCAGGGAGAATTGCAGAGGTCCTGAAGAAGGGTCAACACTGCAAATATTGAATTGCTGCATTAACTCATTCTAAAGGGCCCGTCTCACATAGCGAGATCGCTACTGAGATCGCTGCTAAACAGCGATCTCAGCAGCTATCTCGCTATTTCTGACACGTACCAGCGATCAGGCCCCTGCTGTGAATCGCTGGTCGTGTCAGAAATGTCACGACATTTTTTTGATCGCTGGTCTCCCGCTGACAGGCACGCATCGCTGCGTGTGACAGGCGGGAGACCAGCGATCCGCTGGTAACCAAGGTACACAGCGGGTTTCCAGGCGCGGGGCTGTGCCTGGAAACCCGCTGTGTACCTTGGATACCAGCGCCCTGATGCAGGGAGCTGGTAACCAAGGTACACGTCGGGTTTCCAGGCACCGTGCAGCGCCTGGAAACCCGACGTGTACCTTGGTTACCAGCTCCCTGCATCAGGGCGCTGGTATCCAAGGTACACTGCGGGTAACTAAGCGATGTTACCCGCAGTGTCCCTGTGCTGATCGCTGCCCTGAGCTGCCTGTGTGGCAGCTCAGCAGCGATCATGTAGCGATACACCAGCGATCCTGATCGCTGTCAGGATCGCTGGTGTATCGCTATGTGAGACCCGGGCTTAACTGTCAATATAAGCTTTTGTTACTCATATGTTTGCAATTATATTTCTGTCTGTGATAAAAACATCTGTCAAACACACAAAAACCAGAGGGCAGCAGATCATGTGAAAATATAATATTTGTGTCATTCTCAAAACTTTTGGCCATGACTGTAGGATGTGTGGCATCTGTTTTTTTTCACAATACCACATGTACCCATAACCTATGGTGCCATGCACAATTCCGTGTTTTTACATGGACCATGTGTCAGTACAAAACACACAGACATTTCAGGTTTTTTTCTGGCAGCATGGATGACAAGGGCCAATACAAGTCTATGGGTCCATGAAAAACACATACAACAACCATGTACCGTCAGTATCTGTGTTTAAAATTGTAACGTATAGGAGAAGCTTTGTCATCTTTCTTTATCCATACCGGAAAACCAATGATGGCGAAAAAAAAAAAGGAAATAGAGACTGTACATTGATGGCACACAGATAGAAAAAACACTGAGGACACCGGTACTGTTTTTCAGAACTACACAGAACAATTTCTATTCCAGTAACCATATATTAAAAAACAGAAACGCATTTAATGCCATGTCCACTGCTGTGACCACTGTCCAATGAAAGGTGCTCACGCATGCAAAACTCTATTCTTTTTTACAGGAATTCGCATTCAAATGAATAATGTTACGCGTGTGCGGCCACCTCGCCCCTTGGGATGAAGTATTACAGGATACTGTTATTTATGGAATATCCTGTGAACAAGTCATGTCCGATTAGACAAGCCCTTTTATAACTCTGAATTTAACCAACCAACCAGTTTCCCGGTGAAGCAACCTGTAATTCGGAAACATCAAGCTCAATTGTATTGTATTCTACTATGTAAGCAAGTTATTATGGGATGGTAATAAAAGGCCTGCCACTCCTGTAACAAGAGAAGAACCTGCATGATCCCCCACCCCCAATTCTGGTCAATCCTTCTCCACTTTAGATCATGTATCTGTACTTGGCTACTTGCATTTTCCTACTTCCCAATTATATAAGCCCTATACAGTACAATCAGACAAAACTGATTAGAGTTCACGGTCAGTGATGTAACAAATCTAACAAAGCAAGTTCATAAACCTATGTACATATTTAAATACTTCAATAAAAAAATGTTTTTTTATAACACTGGAGATGTAAAAGATTAAGCGTTTTCAAGCAAATTATTGTGTGGAAAAGTTTGTATGTAATTATAGAGTGTATACAGTCTATATGGTATCAGGTAAATTAAGCCCTGTAGTACATGCAGTTTGTAAGGCTGTGTTTACAGCTACGTTAGAGGCTGTGTCTCATTCTGCATTGTGCAATGCTACTTTATTTTTCTAACAACTTTGTCTCCTCTGCAAAACGCCATAACCCCATAAGATAATACGGTCTGTTGGGCACCACTGGTGTCTGGTGTGTGACAGAAAGCATCCTACTACCCATTTCTTTCTAAACTCATGTTATCTACTAAGCATTCATAATAAAGATCGGGAGATAAACAGGCCTTCATCACTGCCCTCACCTGAGATTTCTCGTCCACCTCACCATTGACGTTGTATTTCTTTCTGTTATTCAGCATTCCGAGAGACCACCAAGAATCGGACATCGTTGTGAATGACTTGGGCACAGGGAAGTCATGTTTTATACCCAAAAACCCGCTGGCTCTGGTTTCACCCAGCTTTAACTTTTGGGCACAATTGGACTTCCCCTCCCAAGTTAATGAAGCATTCCAGAATTCACTAGGGCATAGTTTGGTTTAATGGCCAATTACATCAAGACACATTAACCTCAACTTTTAACAGCAGTTCCCTTACAAGGCCCTAACACCAGTCCTTTATCTTTATGTAAGCAGTGCTTGCTGTAATTAGCTTGTACATTAGGTTAATTATAATGTATGAGGCCCGCAGGTGCTCATAGCTACCCTGTTTTACCACACTAATTTACTAAATGGCACAATTATGTTCATATATATAGCTCTGGCAAAAATTAAGAGACCACAGCACAAAAAATTAAGAGACCACAGCACAGTTTTATAAAAATCCGCTTCTCTACATGTCTGACAGCCATTCCATTCCAGTGTCAGTTGAATTCCAACCAGAGTACAACTCATTCTACTTAATGTGCTTCTGATTAGGTGATCACTAGAGTTGAGCGATACTTTCCGATATGCTAAAGTATCGGAATCGGAATGGTATCGCCGATATCACTAAAATATCGGCGATACCCGATACCGATACCGGAAGTCCCATGTAAGTCTATGGGAACAAAATATCGCAACTAAAAAAACCCCATTCTTTCCTTGTAAACACTAAATATACACACATAGAATACATATATATATATATACATGTCATTGTGACATATATATATATACATATATGTATAGTTTATACACTTCTACATAGTAAAATATCCTTTGATTCAATTGCCGGGTAAAACCGGCTTCAGTGAAAAGACAGAAGCACCCGACATGAAATGACACTTGGTGTACATAGGGTTAAACATTTCTTTTCATGTCCTTTGCTATCTAATTTGCACAAACAATTAAATCAGACTATGTGTGCAAAATTTCACACCTCTGGGGGTTAATTAAAGGTGTAAATTCGTTGTAAAAAAAACTGACTTTTTTGCTACGAATTTACACCTTTAATTAACCCCTAGAGGTGTGAAATTTTGCACACATAGTCTGATTTAATTGTTTGTGCAAATTAGATAGCAAAGGACATGAAAAGACATGGTTAACCCTATGTACACCAAGTGTCATTTCATGTCGGGTTCTGCATTTTCACAAAAGCCGGCAATTGAATTAGCGGCTATTATACTATGTAGAAGTGTATGAACTACAAATATAAATATATATATATGTGTCACAAATTCAATGACATGTATATATATATATGAGGTGTAAAATTGCTGAAAAAAAATGCGTGGGCTCCCGCCCTATTTTCGCAACCAGACAGACAAAGCCAGTGAGTGGGGGCAGATAATAATAGCCCAGAGAGGGACCATTATTTTTGCCCCCCCCCCGGCTACTAACATCTGCCCCCAGACACCCCAGGAAAGACAAATCTATAATTAGATTCGCCCTTTCTGGCACTTTGCCCGTCTATTCCCATTGCCCTGTAGCGGTGGCGAATGGGTTAATATGGGGTTAAAGCCACCTTGCTATTGAAAGGTGACCTTAAGCCAGGTTAATAATTGAGAGCTGTCAATTAGACAACTATCAATTATTAATCCTATTGCATGAAATAAAAATAAAACACACACACTTTAATTAAAAATCATTTTAATGAAATAAAGACACATGTTTTTGACCATCTTTTATTTTACTGCAAAAACCATTTCCTGTAATAAAAATAAAATAAAAAAGCAAAATTATTCTTACCTATCCCATGCACAGTCAGGTCCCACGGTGTAATCCTTCAGAAAGGGTTAATGTTTACTGCAGGGACCGCAGCTAATGCTGCAGCCTCACAGTAAACCCCAAATGAATGAGTTCCTCTCCTGCCTGACAGGAGAGTAAAGGCTGGGTGTCACATAACGATACACCAGCGATCCCGACAACGATATGCACTTGTCAGGATCGCTGGTGTATCGCTACATGATCGCTGCTGAGCTGCCAAACAGGCAGCTCAGGCAGCGATCTGGGACAGCGACACTGCGGGTAACATCGCTTAAGGGCCCGTCTCACATAGCGATATCGCTACCGAGATCGCTGCTGAGTCACTAGTTTTGTGACGCAGCAGCGAGCTCACCAGCGATATCGCTGTGTGTGACATTCAGCGACGATCAGCCCCCCTGCCGGGTATCGCTGATCGTCGCAGAAATGTCAGGACCTTTTTTTGATCGCTGGTTTCCCTCTGACAGGCACGCATCGCTGCGTGTGACAGGCGGGAAACCAGCGATCAAAGGTCCTGACATTTCAGCGACGATCAGCGATACCCGGCAGGGGGGCTGATCGTCGCTGAATGTCACACACAGCGATATCGCTGGTGAGCTCGCTGCTGCGTCACAAAACTAGTGACTCAGCAGCGATCTCGGTAGCGATATCGCTATGTGAGACGGGCCCTTAAGTGGAAAGCTTAATTGATTGCTTTCCACTTTCACTTCAGGTCAGCCAGGGACACAATCAGTGACGTCAGAGGGAACTGATTAACAAAAATAGGGGTTCCCTTCGAAAAAAAAATGGCGTGGGGTCCCCCCTATTTTTGTTAACCAGCCAGATGAAGCAGACCGCTGAGGCCTGGATTTTCAGGCTGTTAAGGAGCCAAGATCCATGGACCTTGCCAGCCTGATAATACCAGGCCACAGCAGTCTGCATATCTTGGCTGATTAACAAAAATAGGGGATCCCCTCGAAAAAAATTGGCGTGGGGTCCCCCCTATTTTTGTTAACCAGCCAGATGAAGCAGACCGCTGAGGCCTGGATTTTCAGGCTGTTAAGGAGCCAAGATCCATGGACCTTGCCAGCCTGATAATACCAGGCCACAGCAGTCTGCATATCTTGGCTGATTAACAAAAATAGGGGATCCCCTCGAAAAAAATTGGCGTGGGGTCCCCCCTATTTTTGTTAACCAGCCAGATGAAGCAGACCGCTGAGGCCTGGATTTTCAGGCTGTTAAGGAGCCAAGATCCATGGACCTTGCCAGCCTGATAATACCAGGCCACAGCAGTCTGCATATCTTGGCTGATTAACAAAAATAGGGGATCCCCTCGAAAAAAATTAGCGTGGGGTCCCCCCTATTTTTGTTAACCAGCCAGATGAAGCAGACCGCTGAGGCCTGGTTTTTCAGGCTGGTAAGGATCCAATATCCATGGACCTTGCAAGCCTGATAATACCAGGCCACAGCAGTCTGCTTAGCTTGGCTGGTTAACAAAAATAGGGGATCCCCTCGAAAAAAAAACGGCGTGGGGATCCCCCCTATTTTTGTTAACCAGCCAAGTAAAATGCAGACTGCTGCGGCCTGGTATTAAAAGACTGTCAAGGCCCATGGATTTTGGCCCTCAACAGCCTGATAATACCAGGCTACAGCAGCCCCACATTTGGCGCATCAAAAGATGTGCCAATTGTGGCACTTTACCCGGCTCTTCCCACTTGCCCTGTAGCGGTGGCAAGCGGGGTAATAAGGGGTTATTGTCACCGTTGATTGCACGGTGACAATAAGCCCGGTTAATAATGGAGAGGTGTCAATAAGACACCGATCCATTATTAATCTCAAAGTTATTAAATGTGTAAAAAAAAGACAAAGCAAGAAAAAAGTATTTTAATGAAATAAAAGAGACAACACAGTTTTCATTTCTTTTATTATACACTCATTCCTGCGACGCCATCGATCTCCTGTAAAAAAAGAAAAAAAACAAACCAACAGTATACCACCTGTCCGACGCAGTCCATAGTAACGATTGTCCCACGACGATCCAACTCTGCTACATCGCAATGACAGGCAGAGCCTGTCATTGCAACGCAGCACAGCTGATTACCTGCTTCCCCGGCGGTGACGTCATCGGACTGACTGCTTTACGGCCGGGATTACCCAGCAGTCACTGCAGTTATCGCGAGAAACTGCATGTGACCGCCGGGGAGAAGAGGATGGCGGCCATGAAGCAGTCCAGGACGTGACCGCCGGAGATCTTCTGCCAGGTAAGTGCCGCTGACTCCTGACAGACCCGACAGACGGACACTGACAGTGACAGTGACATCCCGATTCCGGTATCCGATAAGACGAAAATATCGGAACTCGGAATCGGAATTCCGATACAGCTAATATCGGCCGATACCCGATATTTGCAGTATCGGAATGCTCAACACTAGTGATCACCTGAAACAAATCTTATTTAACGAGGGAAAGTATAAAAAACACTGCTGTGGTGTTCACAATCCTCTTGCAATAGGACAAGCTGGACGGCAAAACAAGTGCTAGTAATATCTCAAAAGAAATAGGAATGAAAAAATAGCTTTTTTAACCATGCCAAAGGAGTTGAAAAGAAAAGTCTTGAGTGAGGAAAAGAAGGGCTCAATTCTGGCTTTACTATCTAAGAATACAGTGAGCGTCATGTTGCCTCCATCCTTAAAATTTCTAAGACGGCAGTCCATTACAACAATGTCAAGCAGCAGACAATGGGGACAACAAAGCTACAGACCGGCAGAGGGCGAAAACGACTCTCCACTGACCGTGATGACCACCATCTTATTCAAATGTCACTCAGCAACCGCAGGATGACAAAGTGACCTACATAAGGAATGGTAAATGGCAGCTGGGGTGAAGTGCACAGCAAGAATAGTTCGTAACAGGCTCCTAGAGGCAGGGCTCAAGTCATGTAAAGCTTGAAAAAAACCTTTCATCAAAGAGAAGCAAAGGAGAGGAAGGCTGAAGTTTACCAAAGAGCATAAGGATTGGACCAAAGAGGACTGGAGTAAGGTAATCTTCTCTGATGAGTCTAATTTTCCGCTTTGCCCAACATCTGGTCGTCTAATGGTTAGACGGAGACCTGGAGAGGCGTACAAGCCACAGTGTCTTGCACCCAGTGTGAAATTAGGTGGAGGATCGGTGATGATCTGTGAATGCTTCAGCAAGGCTGGAATTGGGCAGGTTAAGCCCGGGTCTCACATAGCGATACACTAGCGATCCCGACAACGATCAGGATCGCTGGTTTGTCGCTACATGATCGCTGCTGAGCTGCCAAACAGGCAGCTCAGGCAGCGATCAGCACAGCGACAA
Source organism: Oophaga sylvatica (assembly GCA_033576555.1). Taxonomy (NCBI): domain Eukaryota; kingdom Metazoa; phylum Chordata; class Amphibia; order Anura; family Dendrobatidae; genus Oophaga; species Oophaga sylvatica. Next base: position 329,484,671 of record JARQOD010000004.1, read on the forward strand.
TGCGGGTAACATCGCTTAGTTACCCGCAGTGTACATTGGATACCAGCGCCCTGATGCACGGAGCTGGTAACCAAGGTACACGTCAGGTTTCCAGGCGCTGCGCGGTGCCTGGAAACCCGCTGTGTACCTTGGTTACCAGCTCCCTGCATCAGGGCGCTGGTATCCAAGGTACACAGCGGGTTTCCAGGCACAGCCCCACGCCTGGAAACCCGCTGTGTACCTTGGTTACCAGCTTCCTGCATCAGGGCGCTGGTATCCAAGGTACACAGCGGGTTTCCAGGCACACCCCCGCGCCTGGAAACCCGCTGTGTACCTTGGTTACCAGCGGATCGCTGGTCTCCCGCCTGTCACACGCAGCGATGCGTGCCTGCGAGCGGGAGACCAGCGATCAAAAAAATGTTCAGGACATTCAGCGACGATCAGCGATACCCAGCAGGGGGGCTGATCGTCGCTGAATGTCACACACAGCGATATCGCTAGCGAGATCGCTGTGTGAGACGGGGGCTTTAATCTTTGCTAAGGACGTATGAATCAAGCCGCATACAAGGTTATCCTGGAAAAACAGTTGATTCCTTCTGCTCAGGTAATGTTCCCCAACTCTGAGGACTGGATTTTCCAGCGGGACAATGAGCCATGCCACACAGCTAGGTCAATCAATGTGTGGATGAAGGACCACCACATCAAATCCCTGTCATGGCCAGCCCAATCTCCAGACCTGAACCCCATTGAAAACCTCTGAAATGTAATCAGGAGGAAGATGGATAATCACAAGCCATCAAACAAAGAAGAACAGCTTAAATTTTTGTACCAGGAGTGGCATATGGTCACCCAAAAGCAGTGTGAAAGACTGGTGGAAAGCATGCCAAGGCGCAAGAAAGCTGTGATTAAAAATTATGGTTATTCCACAAAATATTGATTTCTGAACTCTTCCTGAGGTAAAACATTAGTATTGTTTCTAAATGATTATGAACTTGTTTTCTTAGCATTATTTGAGGTCTGCAAGCACTGCATTTTTTTTGTTATTTTGACCATTTCTCATTTTCTGAAAATAAATACAAAATTTATTGCTTGGAAATTCGGAGACATGTTGTCAGTAGTTTATAGAATAAAAGAGCAATTTACATTTTACTCAAAAACATACCTATAAAGAGAAAAATCAGACAAACTGAAAATTTTAAACACAAAAATAGATCCCCAAACCACTGGAAACACAATAACGAGCAAAACTCAAAATTTCAACAATAGTACATCCAAATCTCTTATCAAGTCAATTATGCAAGACGCCAGGGATCAGAGTTTTTTAAAGCTAAATATTACATTTTATTGATATATTGTAACAGAGCAATACTGCTAATGCAGGCAATACAGGGCACATGTAACAACATTGCACCAGAAAAACACATTAGTCAAATAAATAAATAATTATAGCACCTTATTTATTAATAGGCACTTTATCCCCCAATTCCTCATTTGAGGTTATACACCTATTTCAGGTTCAAATTTCACCTAGGGGTTGGTCCTTAATAACTTTTAGTGCTCGATTAGATTTGGTTTAATTATTTATTTGACTAATGTGTTTTTCTGGTGCAATGTTGTTACATGTGCCCTGTATTGCCTGCATTAGCAGTATTGCTCTTTTATTCTATATCAATAAAATTTAATATTTAGCTTTAAAAAAACTCTTTGATCCCTGGCATCTTGCATAATTGACTTGATATGGGATTTGGTTGTACTAAACTGAAAATTTTGCAGTGGTCTCTTAATTTTTGCCAGAGCAATATTACAAAAGAAACGTGCCAAAAGTTCTCAATGCAAAATCCAATACATCTGAAAGAGCTGGTCACTTGATCTCTTCACACCTCTCAGATTACTGAAGCTGAATTATTACATGCTCACTCAGACAGCCATATGTATGGCCACTATTTCAATTCACATTAGGACTAGTGATCATAAACCTAGCTGTGTAATTCAGCACTTTAACCATGGTGGTTAACTCCATTTCATACAGTTACTTGCACACATTAAACCCACGAGCACCTGCCGTACTTTTTACTCTATGAAATAAAACATGGATTTGTCCGTCATAGATACTGCATGACCATCATCATCCTCTATACAGCACCATCAGCAGAAAACCCAACATGCTCAAACTTCAACCATGGACCTCCAAAAAGTGAGGTCCATACATTTCCAGAAACTCCTACAGCTCATACTTCATGAGGAAACCTAATAAAAGCGGATGTGGCCATAGAGGTAGCTATAATGATTAAAAATCCAACGGTAAGAGGCAATAGCCAAGTATAGGAAGGAAGGAATAAATAACTAGAGGAGAATTAGCATGGAAGGCAACGGGCATGAGTATTTGTACCATCAACCCCATAAATATGGAAAACCTTTTCTATGACTCAGAACCTCTTTTAGCCCCACTAATAAATATTGGACAATCTTTGGTAAATTTTTAGGCTTAAGATGTAGTATACGCCCCATCTTTCCTTTTTGAGTGTGTCCTAAAATAATAAGAATATACATTGATATACAGTAAGAAGCTACTTCTCCCAAGCACAGAGATAAGTCGCCAGTCGTCTGACTGCCTTACTAGCTTCAGGCAAACACAGCAGTTAATGGGAAAGTGCAGAATTCAGAAACCTTTTCATTTATAAAAGCAATTATTGTCCCCAAATCCATTTATGGTTTGTAATCTTCTCAAGAATGTCTTGGATAGCGTTTCAGGACAGGACTAATAAGCACATCCCTGCTCCTTGTACAGCACACAAACTTCACAAGTCACGGCTTATATCTGGGCACATCCGCATTGACAGGCTGGCCATGAAATACATACACACGTAACCAGAGCCACAGGCAAAAAGGGTGGAAAGAGCTAGCAGCGATATCGGACAAGCCTTATTATCCCGGCGTCACGGTCTCTGCGGTCCTGATCTTCCAGCATGGCTTTCCACGAGTGAATGAACCAGCAAGAGTGTGTCCGATGATGCACACGAATGCATATAGCATTGACCAGAGAGGGGACAGTGTTCCTCTGCCCAGAACACCTGTGTTATCTTCTCCACATTCCTGCATATCTCCTCATCATGGAGATCACATTACCTATGTAGAACGAGGTCACAGCTCTCACATAAGGAACTTTACAGGGAAGAACCTGCTGCAGATACACCAGATGTGAAAAAAGCAGAATATCAAGAAGATAATCAATGGGGTTTATGGTCTATGGGCAACAGGTACCAGGAGACTAATCCATGCAAAAAGCTAAATTAAATCATTCCTTGCTCTGCAATCTCACATACTTGTAATTAGAAAAGATATTTAATATTGATCTCTTGAACAAGTTAAGCATTTTAATAATCTAGAAAGAATGCCTCTATACCTCTAATCCGACCCCCTTGAACCATAACTCCATCAGCAGACAAGCGAACAACTCCATCCTCTAATGGCTGAAGGCCAGGAGATTGTTGGCACGTTACCAAACATCTATAATGACAACATGTACCCTGGTTCCATGGGTGGTTAGAGGGGGTTGTTCCCCAAATACGTCTACTATCCACAGGACAGGTGATGAAAGTATAATGGTGGAGAATGTACATTTATGGGACAACCCCTTTAAGAAGGGATATTCTGGCTGGAAATGTAAATTAGTTCAATGATTGTGGATAACAGGCATTAGCAAGCCATCAACTGGACCAGAGAAGGTCTAGACCCAAGCACCACTTTTAGGATGAAGATGAAAGATGAAAAGGAAAACAGAGGCAGTGCTCAGGAATGCATAATAAAGCTGGGAGCATCCATAAAGCATCCTGTATTGGGGTCAGGGTAATGAATATATGAGCAATACTGCTACAATATCCCCCCTCAGCCCACCACTGCCCCAACCGACCTCACTCATCTCTGCTGCCCTACTAATCCACCTCTCCCCTCGGCGCTCCTCTGCAAATCCCTTCATTGCCTCCCAATTCCACAACTAGCCAATTCAGGCTACTAACATTGACCTACAAAGCCATCCATATTCGGTCTCCCCTATATATCTCTGAACTTATCTACCACCACATAATCTCCGGTCCCTCCAAGCAGGGCTGTGGAGTTGGAGCCCATTTTGATGGAGTTGGAGCCCATTTTGATGGAGTCGGAGTCAAGAGTTGGAGTCGGTGTCATGAAAATTGAGGAGTTGGAGGTTTGGCTTACCAACTCCACAGCTTTGGTATAAGGGAGTCTGAGTCGTGGAGTCGGTGTCATGGAAATTGAGGAGTCGGAGGTTTGGCTTACCTACTCCACAGCCCTGCTTCCCAAGACCTCGTCTCCTCCACACGTGTACGTTCCTCATGCAATCACCTGCAAGACTTCTCCTGAGTATCCCGCATCCTGTAGAATTCTGTGGCCCAACAAGTCTGATTATCCCCTATATTCGGAACTGTCAAGGATAACGTGAAAACCCATCTCTTCAGAACAGCTTACAGCCTTCACTGCCACCTCACCACTACTGGAGCTACTACCTCACCTGTTGTGAATGGGCTGGAAATGAGTTCTGAGCAGAAGCTCCCTCTGGTGGTTACAAACGGTACTGGACTGTCCAGTGAAGATTGTGAGGATTGGGAATCAGGTGTTACTGACTGGTCTTATATAAGGGAGTCGCCTTCCCATCAGGGTTGCCGGTGATCAATTGTTTTGGTCTCAATCCTTGTTTTCTGTTTCCTTGGTAGCCTGCTGTGTCGTGTCTGAAACTCCTGCTAACAGATAAGACTTTTTCTTCTTTTTGTTTTTGTGTTTGATTTTTGCATTTTGTCCTGCACTTCTGTGGGGGCCTTCAGGGTCCCCTCAGGGGTTTTTTACCCTCTCAGTTCAGTTCAGCCACTGATGTTTGTACATTTGCTTTTTCCAGTTTTTTCAGTGGCTGCTGTTTTGTTTTTGGTTACACCAGAGAACTAATTTAGGTGGTAGAGGTCGTGTGATCTCAGGTGTTTTTGAAATTAGTAGAGTTGGTGCTTTTCAGGGTTTTTTGGGATTGCAGTAAGTGCCCTTCCTATCCTTTTCTATTTAGTAAGTTTGGGCCCCAACATTTGCTCATACTATTTTCTGTCTGTGTCAGTATTTCTTCTTGTCTAACCGCCATTACATGTTTGGGGGCTTTCTATGTTCTTTGGGGATCTGCTCCGGGGCAGATAGCTTTCCTCTTTCTATCTTTAGGTGTAGTTAGTTTCTCAGGCTGTGACGAGGCGTCTAGGACCAACGTAGGAACGCTCCACGGCTGCCTCTAGTTGTGGTGGTTAGTCAGGGTACTGCAATCTCATAGTTTCCAACTGCTCTGGTGTATTTCCTTTTTGCCTGCTCTCCTCAGCTACCAAATCATAACACTCACCAACACCGGAGCTGCTGCAACCCCCGAACATACTGTCTCCTTCCCCACCATCCTGTAGAACGTAAGGCTGCAAGGGCAGGGTCCTTTCTCCTCTGTACCTGTCTGTCACTATTGGTTTGTTCTTTGGAATTTTTATTTGTGTTTTGTATGTAACCATGGAATTAATGGTGCTCTAAAAATAAAATGATTACCTAGATCAACCAAATCTATCAATCAATACCACTAACTCCCTTCTCCGCATTTTACTAAAAACTGAACTCTGTGGTAGATTATAACTAGCGCCAATGGTTTCCTTAGCACTTAGATGCAAGAAAATGCCAACCTATGATAGATTGATTACTTGTAGTTCTGGTATTGATCAAGGTTTATTACTTCATGGGAAAGACAATTCTTTCTATTAGGGCATTCATTGCAGAAGCTATTAAAAGCTAATGCATAAAAATATATACTTGTATATATCCATAGTAAACACAGAAGATTAGCCCTGGTTAGAGGGGTCTGACAGCAGCCTGATCACCTCCCCTTTTTAAAGGGAATCTGTCACACCATTTTTGGACTATGAGATACGGCCACCGCCATCAGGGGCTTATCTACAGCATTCTGTAATGCTGTAGATAAGCCCCCGATGTTACCTGAAAGATAAGAAAAACGAGTTATATTATACTCACTCAGGGGCGGTCTTCCGTCTGGGGCGGTCTTCCGTCTGGTTCGGTCCGATGGGCGTCGCGGTCCACTTCGGCGCCTCCCATCTTCTAGCGAAGCCGGCCTCTTCTTTCCGTCCCGTCGTGGCTCCTGCGCAGGCGCACTGATCTGCCCTGGTGAGGGCAGAGCAGAGTACTGCAGTGCGCAGGCGCCGGAAAGATCAGAGAGGTCCGGCGCCTGCGCACTGCAGTACTCTCTCTGCCCTCACCAGGGCAGATCAGTGCGCATGCGCAGGAGCCGCAACGGGATGCAGAGAAGATGATGGCTTCGCTAGAAGATGGGAGGCGCCGAACCGGACCGCGACACACATCGGATCGGACGGCGGAGTATAATATAACTCGTTTTCTTATCTTTCAGGTAACATCGGGGGCTTACTACAGCATTACAGAATGCTGTAGATAAGCCCCTGATGGCGGTGGCCGCATCTCATACTCCAAAAATGGGGTGACAGATTCCCTTTAAAAATAAACATAGTCTGTGTGACATTGGGCACCTAATCAAAGAAATCAAACAGCCACTGGTGATGAGCGACCTTGCTCAGACAAGGTGTTATCTGAGCATGCTCGGGTGCTAGCAGAGTGTCTTCCGCGTGCTCGAATAATATGCTTGAGTCCCTGCGGCTGCATGTCTCGCCGCTGCTCGACAACTGCAACATATGCAGGGATTGTCTATTAGGCAATCAGTACATAGTGAGCGGCTGGGACCATGCTCGACACTGACTGACATCAGTACTGATGCCCTGTAGAGCTGGCTGTCAGTCAGCGTATGTGGTTACAGTCGCTGCATACCATGTACTGAGAGGTGACCGAAAGCACCAGGCAGCTTCAGAACGTTATTAACCTGCAGATTAACCCCATATCTGCAGGCTAATAGCATTTTTCATATGACGGGTTCCCTTTAAGCATGTGGCAGTGGCCTTATTCCCCTCCCTATATTGAGCTACATAGCTGTTTACAAGTAATTATAAATGTGTTAACAGTTATTTTAGGTGTATGGCCACCATAAGATGGGTCTATACCTGTAACAGCTAGAAGAACGACCCTTTTTAAAAGGAAGGGTTTTACTGAAGTCTATTCCACTAACGGTATAAAACAACGGCAACAACCTCTGCTCAACTGTTACATGCATGGAAAAAAAAACATTTTCAATAAAAAACCTTTTAAAAACCATAGCAAGTTTTAAAGAGACTGAAGGTTTGTCTACAACAGGGAAACAGAATGACATGTAGCACTAAAGGGTTCATTAAATCAGCATAGCAAAAACAGATTTGGACTAAAATGTATGCATAACCTACTAAAGGTGCACTTACACACAGATCATCATGAGCGAGCGTTCCTAGAAACACAAGAATAATGATATTCTTGCAGTGTTATCAGGCTGCTGATCACCAGATGAACGAGCAAAACGCTTGTTCGTCAGGTGAAAAGATTTTTAAGCTAGCTTACACATCAGATCTCGGCAGCACATCATCCTTTGACAACGGAGCGATTATTACGGACGGTGCATATCTGCCCGTGTCCACACTTAAGGTACTGTCACACTAAGCGAGATCGCTGAAGCATCAGCGATTTTATGACGCAGCAGCGACCTCGTTAGCGACGTCGCTGTGTGTGACATGTAGCAGCGATGTGGCCCCCGCTGCGATGTCCCTGATCGCTCATGAACGTTCTGAGACGTTTTTTGGTCGTTGGTGTCCCGCTGGTGAGCCTGAATCGCTGAGTGTGACACCCTTTATGAACGACTTCACCACGTCGCAGGTGGGACTAGGTTTTCCCAACGACCGCAGAGGTCGTTATACAGATCGCTGATCTCTGATGAGATCTTTGTGTTTGGAAGCTAACTAGCGACCATATAGCGATCGCACCAGCGATCTCGCCAGGTCGTGTCGTTGTCATGATCGCTGGTGCAATCGCTAAGTGTGACAGTGCCTTTAGAAACGACCACAGATTGGTAAGTATTTGCCGATCAGCAGTCGGCCAGTTCTTGTAACAGACCCTTCCTTCTGTCAAGCTTCTCTGCCCTCATCTCAATGTTAGTGTGGCCTCCTGTTTTCGGGGGACGCTGTTGCGCTCCCAGGATTTCTGACAACTTTGGCAAAAAATGTTCCACAGAGCCCTAAATAAGTAGAACAGATCATGGAATAAACTTTCAACAGTTTAAAAAGGAAAAAAAGTTCCAGCTGTGGCCCGATCACCCGAGAGGAGACCAACTCAAGGTTAAGTACACTCCTTTCCCTTTCAAAGTACACTGTGATAACACTATCATAATTAAGATTAAGCAAGGGTACAAAGCACTCATGACACAGAAGGAAATTTCCAGGCAGATACAAAAGGTGTTAATTTGCTCATTTAGGCGACAGCTATTCTCTCTACACCTCCATGATAAGCACTCTCAGATCAAGAGAGCACGCATGTTTCCAACAGGGAGTAAACCTCTGCCAGACTCCATTGGTGCTTGTTTATCAGCTACTGGAATTCAACATATCCAATCCCACTTTAACTCAATAGGAAAGTCGGGAGACCACCCTCCCGCCCACCATACAAGGGTCACCATCCTGCTAGAATTTGCTTCAATGCGCCGGCATCTTAAGAGTATAGGAGCAGCCACAATTATGTGCCACAAGATTGTGCAAAGTGTAAAAACGGACCTAAAAGATAAGCAACATGCAGCATTGGGCACCGGGACCTTCCTAGAGGTTACCTGCATTAATTTCACAATGGGAACTTTAGTAAAAACAAAAGACTCAAAATTAAATCCTTACACTAAAACAATTCACTTTTTTTTTTAACTAGACTCTTCCTGGGACACAGACCGATGTCTGTACTAATGATCAGTCATTGTGTAATTTTTGGCACGGCTTGCATACTTACCATCCAGTCGGGCATATTAAAGGCGGTGGTGTCGGCGGTGCTCTCTGTCCTCTCCATGGCTTCACCTGCTCAGGAAAAGTGGTCTGAGGAGTGTGAGAAAAGCCGTGCTGTGTACTTTGCTGCCAAAGCCAGTGACTGTCAGTCCAGGAGCTCATGTAGGGTCCAGCCCCCTGCTCAGTGCACAAACTCCACTATTCTCCAGCAGCACTGTTATAGGACGCAGTGTGACACAGAGAATCCGGCCGGCCCCTCCTCACATCGCACCTTACACTACTGGTAGGATCTGCCCTTTGTAATGTCAATACTCTAAAACAATGACTCATTCAATTCCCGGGCTACTAATGTCAAGAAAGTCAATCAACGTCAAGGAGGAATTTACACCGCTATACTCCTTGGGTGAATCTTGGTGCACGGCTAATTGCTACAGATATACGCTAGAAAGCGATCGTTAATGCAGCGCTACAGAAAGGGGTCAGAAATGTTAAGATATATGTTAAAATAACAAAAATCAGACAGGTGAATAAAATGTTTTATCTAGTGACACCTGTCAAAGTGTGAACTGTATAGGCGGTGCGTGATGGATGGAAGACTACCGTAGTTCAGAGCATCTTCTTCCCAGCATGCAATGGACCGCGGTCCAGGGAAGGACAAGCAGGTAACCAGCAGACAGGGTAATAGGCTTGGAAATGACAAAGTGGAGGACAGCGAGCCTGTCTGTATGGATAGCACATGAGCTACTGCAGTACAAAGTACAGAAATCCTAAATATGGGCCTAAACCTAACGCACAAGTAGTAGCCAACTAGCAGCCTTCTGTGCCATCGCAGACCACTCCTGCCAGCGATTCAGCGACTTGTGCCGGCATCACGCTGACTGGGCAGCGGCTTCTCTTCTGCTGACATCATACTGTTCGACAGCCGGCTCCCCGCTACCTAACTGGCAGTCAATCTGCATGAAGTCGGCAGTCATGCCCTGTCAACAGAGCAGCCTGGAAGAGGAAGAGCTGACTCTCCGGTAACAGTGGTCAGTGACCGCTGAGCCGGCACAGGGTAGAACAGACAGGCAGTTAACTACATGCTTGGTAGTTATTAGGCCCAGTTTTAAAAAATAAAATAAAAAATAGTTCTGGATAAAGCCTTTAATGCTTGGTATAACAGACAGGTCAGATTCTAGAGGATTCGGATCTGAGAACGCTGGGAGTGATGACGTCACTAACCTGGGAAGGGGCACCAGGATACTCTATAGGGCAAGGCAGTGTGAGGCTCTGGGTAATCATCTGGGTGACCTTGCCTCCTGGCATTGATGTGTTACGGTACTTCAGAGGGAACTGGTCACCAGGTTTTCCCTATATAAGAGCTGTATTCATCCTTGTACTGATTTTTCATCGCGCTCCTGCAGCCCTTCATAAGATCCCCCGCATACCTAAAAAATGCCTATTAGAATTGTCCTGCGCCTTATGCTAACTTACACAAGCAGTCCGATGGGCGTCTCCGGACTCTGGCGCCTCCTATGTCTCCGCAATCGCCATTTATTCCGCTTTTAGATATGGATGACGTTGTCTCAACTCAAGAGTTGTGCAGAAATTTAGTGATTTTTGCGTTCAAGGCCAGTTTCTCCCCGATCTGCCAAAATGGGTGAATGTCACAGCTTGTCGAATTCATGACTGTGAGTTAAAAAAGAAATGATAGCACTCACCCGATCCTTCAGGAGGTAAATTAGTCATTTATTAGTGGGGAGGGAGAGGGGGGTGGGGTACTGGGTAAAGGGGCTAGTTCATGTTAAATGAAATGTTTCAATCTGCTTTGTCATTTTGGTATCTGAAGTTTGTGTCAGACTGTACTACATTTTTGATGTATGCCTTAATAAAAAGTACTTGATTAAAAAAAAAAAAAATTAGTCCTTTATTGCTTTTCTTCATTTTTGGACAAACACAAGATGCGGTAGCTGCAGGAGTTTCACTAACCAGAGACAAAAGACATTACGGACAGTCCATTTGTCTAAGATGGAAGAAAAGCAATAAAGGACTATTTTACCTCCTGAAGGATCAGGTGAGTGCTGTCATTTCTTGTTTACTGGCAAGCATCTTACATATATCTTTGATATTGCACCACCCTGAAGCAATCCAAAGAGGTTGTGAAGGAAAAACTGGGAATACGGACACTTAATTAAAGTTAAAAAAGTTGCTGCCCCTACAGCTCTCTTTTTTCGATAATTCATGACTGTGGTGTTCTTTACACCAGAAATTGTACCCTAGACCCTTACTGGAGTAAGATTCATGGTGAGGAGGAGCAGGCCACTTGTCAGACACCCAAAATTCATAAAGAGGCATGCGCTTGTTTATGAATGGGGAGTGTGACCCCAACACCCCCTCAACAAGTGAAAAAACCGCTGACCTTGAAGAATCAGGGCCACAATCTTATTCATTCCAGCAGGTGAAGAGACACAATGTAGCGATATCTCAGTCAAGCAACACAAGACTAAAAAGCAATAGATTATTCATGTCTCGCTAAGGCCTCTTTCACACTTCAGTCATGCGACGTCAGTCAAAATCCGTCAAAATGTGAAAAAAACGGATCCGCCATTTTTTTGGCGGATCCGTTTTTTTCCCACAGACTTGCATTAGTGACGGATTTTGACGGATGGTCGTCCGTTAGGTCCGTTTTTTGACGGATCCGCCAAAAAATTGGCGTCCGTCATTTCAAAAAAACGTCCAATGCAACGGTTTTTTTTGACCGCCAAAATGGCGGACAACGGCGGATCCGCCACATCCGCCATTTTTTACAATGGTCGCCTATGGGCGGCGGATCCGCCAGCATCCGTTTTTGACGGAATCCGCCTGCGGATCTGTCGCCTCTATTGAAAACCATAGTAAAATGCAGAAACCGGGGTGTGTCTGTCTCTCTCTCTCTCTCTCATCTTCTTGGCGGATCCGTCAGAAAACTGACCATTTTTCCATCCGTTTTTTTACTTTTCTGACGGATCCGCCATTTTCACGGATGGGCGGACGTCACACAACGGAAGTGTGAAAGAGGCCTAAGCCACAACGTCGCCGAGGTGTTATTCTACCGTAGTGGTCTTTGTACCTGATGGAATAAATAAAACACGGATTTTGGTAAAGACTTACCTGTAAAATCCTTTTCAGCGAAGGAAGGAAGAGAGACACAGTATTCATTACTGATGGGTAGGCGGAGCCCCAGATCAGGATGTTACCTCAGATCAAAAGAGTGATGACTGGCTGGCCCCTCCAGCTCGGGCTCCTCCTACTCAGCTCCAGTCGTATCAAAGCTTTTAGGAAAAGAGCCAAGATCACCAGCGGAGCAACATAACCCCTTCTGAAGGAACTTCAGAGAAAAAACACAAGGATACAGGTTATGCATGCAAAGAAAGCCAAAAAACCACAGAGTTCCAGGTACTACTCACGGAACCTGACTACTGCGATGAGCTGGCGATGCTGGAACAGAGCCTTAGCGCGCTGACCTCAGCCCAGATAATCGCTATCAGATAAGGGTCGCGCTGCATCTGAAAACATCAACACACTTCTGCCGTGGGAGGGTGCTGTGTCTCTCTTCCTTCCTTCGCTGAAAAGGATTTTACAGGTAAGTCTTTACCAAAATCCGTGTTTCAGCTGCAGATGAAGGAAGAGAGCCACAGTATTCATTACTGATGGGACGTCCCAAAGCAGTTCAAAAATAAGGGTGGGAAAAAACCAACAAAAGGCAGAAACCCAACAACCTTAACAACAAAGCGCAACCAGCGCTAAACACAAGTTCATCCAGAACTTTAAACTACAGCTGCCTGCAGGACCCTACGTCCGAGGGCTGCATCAGCGGAAGCACTGACGTCCACTTTATAAAATCTTGTAAACGTGTGGACAGAGCGCCAAGTCGCCGCTCGGCAAAGCTGCACTGCCGAAGCACCTTGATGAAAAGCCCACGATGAAGCCACAGCTCTCGTGGAATGGGCTCGAATCTTAATCGGACAAGATTCACCCCGAAGACGGTAAGCTTCCAAAATAGCTGACCGGATCCAACGAGCTATAGAACCCTTGGAAGCTCGTTGACCACGCCGACGACCTGCCGGAACCACAAACAGGGAGTCCGTCTTACGAAAACCTTGAGTAATAGATAGATAAAACTTCAAGGCCCGCACTAAATCCAATGTGTGTAAATCTCGCTCTTTCGTATTCTTCGGATCCGGACAGAGTGAAGGCAACACAATATCCTGGTTAACATGAAATTGTGACACCACTTTAGGCAAGAAATCACCCCGAGTGCGAAGCACTACACGATCCGGAAAAAACTCCAGAAAAGGAGGCGAGCAAGAAAGAGCTGCCAATTCAGAAACTCTCCTCAAGGAAGTGACTGCAACAAGGAAAGCCACCTTCCAAGAAAGTAAAGAAAGGCTAGCAGAAACCATAGGTTCAAAAGGTTTATGCTGAAGAGCCTCCAAAACAAGGTTGAGCCGCCAAGGAGACACGGGTGCCTTCCGCGGCGGAAACTTACGAGAGATACCTCGAAAAAAGAGATCACGTCTCTATTCGAAGCAATGGTTCTCCGGAATAATAAGGACAGAGCAGAAATCTGACCTTTCAGAGTGCTAACTGCCAAACCCTTGTCCAGCCCATGCTGCAGAAAAGCCAACAGGTTGGGAATGGAAAATTTTCTCGGGTTCCGAGAAGACCCCAAACACCACGAAAAGAAGGTTTCCCAAATTTTGTGGTAAATCCTAGAAGTAGCCGGACATCTTGCAGCACGAAGGGTAGCAATGACCTCGGCTGAAAAACCTCTACGGGTCAAGATCTCGGTCTCAAGAGCCACGCCGTCAAACGCAGGGACATCAAGTCCGATGACAAATGGGCCCCTGAGTCAACAAGTCCTGTTGAAGAGGAAGTGGAAACGGAGGTGCCGCCAAAAGCGACATTATTGTCGAGAACCACACCCTTCTTGGCCAGTCTGGAGCTATCAGAATAGCTGGAATTCTCTCTAGTCTGATCCGACGCAGCACTAGAGGAAGTAAGGATATCGGCGGGAATACATAGATCAGCTTGAACTGATCCCACTGAGCCACTAGAGCATCCACCGCCACCGCCTTCGGGTCCTTGTACCTGGACATGAATGTCGGTAACTTGGCATTGGACCTGGAAGCCATCAAATCCACTTGGGGAGTTCCCCAGCGAGAGCACAGTAGTGCAAAGACTTCCGGGTGGAGGCTCCATTCCCCGGGATCCATCCTTCTGCGACTGAGAAAGTCCGCTGTAATATTCTGAACCCCTGGAATGTGAATCGCCGAAATGGCTGGTACATTGGCCTCTGCCCAAATCAGAATTCGGGACACCTCTACCATGAGTCTGGAACTCCTTGTCCCACCTTGGTGATTGATATACGCGACAGCCGTCGCATTGTCTGTCTGCACACGGACTGGCAGACCGCTCAAAGGGACCGTCCAATGTTGGAGGCAAAGAAAAATCGCCCTCAATTCCAGGATGTTGATCGGAAGCACAGACTCTTCCGGTGACCATACCCCCTGAATCCAGAGATTGTTCCAAACACCCCCCCAGCCCGTCAGGCTGGCATCGGTGGTTATGACTGACCACTTCAGAGGGAGGAAAGACTTCCCCAGGGAGAATGCCCCTGGACGTAACCACCATTCTAGAGAATCCCGCACCGCGCGAGAAATGGTGACACTGCAATCCAGCGATTGCGACTGATTCCATCGACTCAAGATGAACCTTTGAAGAGTCCTGGAGTGGAACTGGGCAAAAGGAATTGCCTCCATGGACGCCACCAACAGTCCCAGAAGACGCATACACTTCCGTAGGGACATTGCCGTTGAGGATGTCATAATCTGTACATGTCGAAGAAGACATGACTGTTTGTCTGGTGGTAGGGAAACTACCGACCGAAACGTGTCGAGATGCATTCCCAAAAAGAGAATTGTCCTCGATGGTTCCAGGGACGACTTCTCCCAATTGACCAGCCAACCGAAGTCTTTCAGAAACTGAAGAGACAAATCCCGAGCCGTCAATGCCTCCTCCTCCGAGGAAGCCACGATCAAAAGATCGTCCAGATAAGGGAGAATCGTAATCCCCTGTCTTCGAAGGAGTGCCATGAGGGGCGCCAGAATTTTTGTAAAGACCCTTGGCGCTGAGGCTAGGCCGAACGGCAGAGCCACGAACTGGTAATGATTCTGACCTATGGCAAATCGAAGAAAGCGCTGATGAGCCTTTCCGATGGGAATATGCAAATAGGCGTCGCGAATGTCGATTGACACCAGAAAATCGTTCTGTGACAGAGCTGCCACAACGGAACGAAGCGACTCCATGCGAAATTTCCGGGCATGGACATGCCGGTTCAATCGCTTGAGATCCAGAATCGGACGAAATTTGTTCTCCTTTTTGGGAACTATAAAAAGGTTGGAATAAAAACCTTTCCCTCGGTCCTCTGACGGAACCGGTATCACTACACCCTTTTGTAGTAGCGATTCGACCTCTCGCTGTAGAGCGACAACAAGCTCGGGTTCCGACGGAACGCGAGATTGACAAAAAACATTTGGGGGTTGAGAAGCAAACTCTATGAAATAGCCTGCCGACACTATCCGCGTTACCCAGGAATCTGGAACGCGAGCCATCCAAGTCTCCTTGAAAAGAAGCAGGCGACCCCCCACTCGAGAATCCTCGAGTGGACCCCTGGCGTCAATCCGACTTTGCGGTTTTCTTGTCAAGTTCCCGCTTGTTCTGGCGGAAACTCTGCTTCCAGGGAGTACGAGTTTTCTGAGAGGATTTCTTTCCTGAGAAAGAAGGACGACCCGATCCCCACGAGGAGTGACTAGATCGTCCTCGGCCCCGAAAGGACCGCCGACCACTATAAACACCAGGCTTACTGGACACCGAGGCCATGGCCCTTCGCTGTGGTAATGCTGATTCCTTTGCCTTAGCCTTGGAAATCAGCTCTGTGAGGTCGGATCCAAAAAGATGGCCACCCTTGTAAGGTAAGGCCAACAACCCTTGTTTGGAAACTGCGTCCCCGGCCCACTGTCTGAGCCATAAAGCTCTTCTGACTGTGACCGCTGAAGCTTGCGCTTTGGCCAGCAGAGATGCCGTATCCAGACCGGCATCAAAGATATAACAGGCTGCCGTTTCTAACCATTCACAAGTTTCCCGTATCTCAGATAACGGAGATTCATTTTGCAACTCCGTCTTCAGACGTGCCAACCAGCTTAGAGAAGCTCTAGCAGCACACATGGATCCTAGCACTGCTCGAAATCCATGACCCGCAGCCTCATAGCTTGCTTTTGCCGCCAATTCTGCCTTTCTATCCAAAGGCTCCTGTAAGCTCGCTTTTCCCTTAATAGGGAGTAGTGAGGATTTATTAAGCTGAGATAAAGACACATCCACTTCAGGAGCAGAGGTCCAATTAGCCTTTAACTCCGTAGAGCAAGGATAAAGTGTATCAAAGAAATGCGTTCCATGAAAACGCTTATCTGGACATAGACGTTCCTCCTCTATCACACCATTAAGCTCATCCAGAGCTGGCAATGTTGTACGCGAAGCACGGGACTCCTGGAACATGCGTGCTGATTTACCAGGACGACTAGTTACCTCCTCCGGTAACTGTAGTATATCTCTCATGGCTTCAATTAATGCCTCCGTACGCTTCGCCATAGAGGAACGCCCCTGCGGCTCGTCCGCATCTGAATCGGATATTTCTCCATCCGAATATAAAGGGGAACTCTGCCCAATATCAGATACCTCTGACTCGCTCCGTGTAGAGGCCGGTAACGGCCTGCGTCGCTTCCTCTGAGAGGCATTAGCAGACACATATTGACCTAAAAGGTCAGATAAGTTATTAATCGATCGAGCGATATCATCCAATTTTCCACCGCTGTCGACCGCAGCGCTAGACGCTGTGGAGGTCTGCGTATCTGATTGCCGCAATGGCACTGGGACGTGATCCGCGGCATCTGAACTCTGTTCAGACATGTCTTATCTGTATGAGCAGGTCAAAGCGGTAATACCAGCAAAAAACTATGCGGTTTTTTTTTTTTTTTTTTTTTCAAACGCTGAAGGGTTAACGCTCCACCAAGCAGAGTTACCCCAGCGGTATTCAGTCAGCAAATTTAGCAGGTAGAAATAACCCTCAAAGGGGTTAATATTGCAAACTCACCAAAATATATATATATTTGTGAGCCCCAGCCAATTTTTATGTCTCTGATGAGACTGCAGCTGCAGGATAGCGATCGCTGCGCTGCGGGGTGAGGAATCCACACTCACCCAGCTGGCCGTGGTGTCTATATGAGGAGGGGAGCGGTCCGAGGAGCCCAGGAGCCTGAGTAATGGCCGCCACAGTGAGGGGGTCGCAGGAGAAAAGCCAGAGCGCGCGTCTTCCTGCTCAAAAGACCGGGATCGATAGGCCACGCCCCCTGCTAGCTCAAATAATGAGCGCGAACTCTCCCCGCTCCTGCTCCCTCCCTGTCCTGCAGCTATCTGCCTGCGGACAAAAAATCACCACATCTTCATGTAGTAGCGCTGTCACAGTAGCGCTGAAGCATACTGACATTACATGTAGTAGCGCTGTCACAGCAGCGCTGAAGCTTACTGACATTTACATGTAGTAGCGCTGTCACAGCAGCGCTGAAGCATACTGACATTACATGTATTAGCGCTGTCACAGCAGCGCTGACGCATACTGACATAGTAACGCTGACATTAGTAATAGCGCTGCTCATTCAGACGCTAAAGCACTCACACATAATTATTATTAAAATTTGTGTGGAGTACTCACCAGCCAAGGCGCCACAGGGACCCTCAGGGGTTTCTGGCGCAGTGCCCATGCTTCCCTCCAGGGCGAAGAACGCAGTGACCGCACGTGTGGTTTGCGTTCCCGCCAGAGAAGCTCTCCTCATCCCCCAGGGCCGGCAAGGATTCTGCAGGGACTTTGAGTAAATACAGATCCGCCAAGGGAGAGGTTGGGGTACAGCAGCGCTGATACCCTGAGACCTCTAGACCAACTAGTGATCCAAGTCTCCTGTCCGAATATTAAAATAAAATTTTCTGAGGAGCTGCATTAGCAGCGACCATCCTCTGGACCTCAAATCTTAGACTGGAGCTGAGTAGGAGGAGCCCGAGCTGGAGGGGCCAGCCAGTCATCACTCTTTTGATCTGAGGTAACATCCTGATCTGGGGCTCCGCCTACCCATCAGTAATGAATACTGTGGCTCTCTTCCTTCATCTGCAGCTGAAAAGAGGAGCTTTTATTCCACCTGCAGTGCTTTGGACATTGCTTCTCAGCTCAGAGGAAGGTCAAGTCTGCACAGAGGTGTACTTGTGGGGCATGGGAGGACTCGCTATACAAGTACCTAAACATTGTACAGACCAGATGTGCTCCTCCATGGTCATAAACTGCCTGCGGGTATTGGCTTATTTCAGCAGGATAATGCCCATTCCACGCTGCAAAAAGTGAATTATGTCCCTGAAGACCTCCAGTGTATCGCGGTAACAGATAAAGCCGGACATACAAGTTCACAACCACGGCACTTGTAATGCAGAAGGATACATTATAAGGAACACCCATAGGGTGTAGCCGACATGCACTGAAAGATTATCATGAACAAGGGTTCCCCTGGGAATGCTCCTTCACAATCTTTCAGTGTAAACAGGCTGCCAAGATGCTTGTTCGTCAGGTGAAATTATGTTTTGTGCTGCACAAAAGATCATCGTTCTCGGCAGCACATCATTCTGTGTACACAGGACGCGCAATAATGTTAACAATGGCTGCGTATGTGCACTGACTGGCCTAGAGGTGTAGAATCGGGGGATCAAATGAGCGCAAATAGGGTCTTCACTGATAAAGAAAAAACAGGGTGTCAAGGGAAGTATTATGCTCACCTGGTACAGCAACATGTAAGACGCATGATCAGCTGCTGCTGGACACAGGTCCAAATCAGTGGTGAATCCAGGTGTCAGATTCTGCGCTGCTGATGAGGATAGTCGTCAGGATGATATTCTTACAAATTCAATTAGGTTTCAAAGTCAACACGTTTCGAGGTCACGAAGGATCTCTTCCTCACTTTTTGTCCTGGGTGACCTAGAAACGCGTTGACTTTGAAACCTAATTGAATTTTTAAGAATATCATCCTGACGACTATCCTCATTAGCAGCGCAGAATCTGAATCGATACATGAGGGGCCAGTCAGTCGTTTAATAGCCCGATTACACAGTCGATCAGTAAATAAGTTGCTGATCAGAGGCAGTTTAGTGTAAAAGACCCCTTAGGCCAAGTTCACATGTCCAGTAATCATCCTTCAGAAACAGATCCAGCAGGAATCCTTTGACAAAAAAAGTTGTGCAGAAACAACTTTTACTGCGGCAACACACAGGCTTCGAGTCCAACTTTAGTGGTTTAATGTCACTTTAAACAGCAGGTTTAACAGAAAATAAAGAAAAAAACAAATACACTCCAGCTTGGAGAACCACTGGTCTCAGACTCACCCTCGCACGTGACGGGCTTAACTAAGCGGCTGCCCGGTCAGCGGCGTCCGCCAGGTGCCATTCCCAGGGTTGTTAGGAGTCTTGCTGCTAAAGCTTTGCAGCACGGGTAGTCCAACAAAACAAATTCAGGCCAACTCCAGCCTAGTTCCTCATACCTTCCACACACACTCCCCGATCCACTTGCGCCTATTAACTAGTTTAATCCCGCTGTCAAAGCTGACAGCGGGCATTTAACTAGAGATTCCGGCCGCCGGGCCGTAAGTGAGCGCATCGCTGACCCCGTCACATTATCGGGGGACGGCAACGCATTGTCTTGACAACCAGAGGTTTCAGAGACCTCTATGGTTGTTGCAGGCACATTGCTATGAGCGCCGCCCGGTGGCCGGCACTAATAGCAATGCAGTAAATCTGCTACATATGGGCGATCTGCTCATTGCCCATATGTAGCATAGCCCATCAAGTGTGGCATGCTTCTAGCCTCCCATGGAGGCTATTGAAGCATGCCAAAAGTGAAAGAAAAAAAAAAAAAGTGTTTAAAAATTTAAAAAAAATAAAAAAAAACCTAAAAGTTTAAATCACCCCCCTTTTCGCCCCAATCAAAATAAAAAATAAAAGAAAAATCACACATACACATATTAGGTATCGCCGCGTTCAGAATCGCCCGATCTATCAATCTAAAAAAAAGGATTAACCTGAACGTTAAATAGCGTAGCAAGAAAAAAAATTCAAAACGCCAGAATTACGTCTTTTTGGTCACCGCAACATTGCATTAAAATGCAATAACGGTCGATCAAAAGACTGTATTTTCACAAAAGTGGTATAATTAAAAACATCAGCTCGGTGCGCAAACAATAAGCCCTCACCTGACCCCAGATCACGAAAAATGGAGACGCTACGGGTCTCGGAAAATTGCACATTTTTTATTTTTTTTAAGCAAACTTCGGAATTTTTTTTCACCACTTAGATAAAAGAGAACCTAGACATGTTTGGTGCCTATGAACTCATAATGACCTGGAGAATCATAATGGCAGGTAAGTTTTAGCATTTAGTGAACCTAGCAAAAAAGCGAAGCAAAAAAAACAAGTGTGAGATTGCCCTTTTTTTTTTTTGCTATTTCACCGCACTTGGAATTTTATTCCCGTTTTTAAGTACACAACATGGTAAAACCATTGGAGTCGTTCAAAAGTACAACTCGTCCCGCAAAAAATAAGCCCTCACATGGCCATATTGATGGAAAAATAATAAAAAGTTATGGCTCTGGAAAGAAGGGGAGCGAAAAACGAAAACAAAATATCGAAAAAAGCTACGGCAGTTAATGGTTAAAAAGATCCGGGTTTTTTTTGCTTACTGGAGATGGAGAAAAACATTTAACATATACTACTGGACATGTGAACTTTCTAGTAATCTACTGAAACTCATCCAGTAAGCAAAAAACA
Organism: Oophaga sylvatica; assembly: GCA_033576555.1. Taxonomy (NCBI): domain Eukaryota; kingdom Metazoa; phylum Chordata; class Amphibia; order Anura; family Dendrobatidae; genus Oophaga; species Oophaga sylvatica. The sequence goes on from JARQOD010000004.1 coordinate 329,505,528, forward strand.
GATCCTTTTCAAATGAGAGAAAAAACGATGGCTATTTAACGGATCAGTTTTCCATAGACTTCAATGTAAAAAAAAAAAAAAAAACAACTTTACAGTTTAAATCAGTTTTTTTTTTTCAAGCAGACAAAATAGTTGTGTCTGCAAAAGTTTGCCTAAGGACTGCTATTGGATCCGTTCTACCTGATGATGACTGGACATGTGAACAGAGCCTTATTCAATGCAAGACAAGAAAACAGGCATCGTACAAATAGAATACTAGAAAGAGTAATGTTTCGGCCCGCCGTCACCTTTCTATGACTGTGATTTAGCCTTCAAATTCTCCAGGTCGTAATCTGTCCTGGTGTTGTGCTGGAAAAATAAGTTTAATCCTTGGAGGCCCTGCCACAGACCTTACAGGACTGAAATGACAAATATCACAGGACTCCCATTAGAAGTCATGTGGAGTCCTGGCATTAACAAGTCAACTGCCTTTGAGGCACAAGGGGGACGATGGGCAGATCAGGGTGTAATGTTATGGCTGAATGGTGTATGGCCATTCACAACACCCTCTAATCTAGCCCACATTACAACTCTTCTATTTACTCCCATGCAAAATGAAAATGTTAGAATAGTGCAGCTTCATGATTGTAGGCATCACTATTGGTGAACAGCAGGTCTGAGAACTACAAGTGTCCTTACATCACCGCACAACAGGAGCGATGGTCAAAGAGCGAGACGCCCAAAGCTAACCTTATAGGGATCAACTTATAGAGCCAAGAACACACCAGCTGACTGCAGGGAGCAGCAGCACATGTAGAGCACACGGCCTTCAGGAGGTATGGTGACCGTAACCAGGCTACTTCATCTGAGGGTAGAATAATGTACAGGCAGATACCCCGATGTGTCACTTTCTGAACGACTTGCTGTAGTTTGGATAAAATACTGCATCTTCAGAAGGAGAAGATCACTAGAGGACGTGAAAACCTGCAGCACCGTAATCCTCGATAGTGATGAGTGGTGTTCCCCGGCATCCTACCCCTCCCCGAATGGCAGAAAGTGGTCAATCATTGTTGCAGGCAGTGTTCTACAAAGCTGCAGAGGATACATGACGACATATAATGTATATATGCTCAGGGATTTTATTAGTAGTGAGGGGGCAGGACGTTAAGGAAGAAAAGAACTCGCACACTTGCCTACCCTCTCGTGAGATCACTCTGCCTATTCTGACCAACTCTACACAGAAAACTAGTGTCAGCATTTAACAATGCTTGCAGTAAAAAATTAAATTATAAATATTACTTTTTATGTAGATGTTATCAAACATTTATATGTACAAGATAGAGCTAATAGCATCAGGCCTTTATTTTCATCATGTGCAGCACTCGCAATCAACCACTAGATGGCGAGCAAGCCATTTGGTTCCTCTGAATTGAAGAGGACTGGAGAGTGGGAATCAGGGCACATCAGAGACGGCACTGAGAGAAATGGGGTCAGCAGCCGCAGAAGTCAAGGTTTCACATTTATTCCCACTGTACATTCACAGTTATTCTGAGGCAATGTAACGGGGGAGCGAACAGTGGGACAGAGCGACAATTCATCTTTATTTAGATAAGAGAAAGAAGTGCAAAGGCCGCAAATGATTAACAAAGCCATGACATTAGTATGCTGCTCACCTGCAGAGCATTTTCCTTCTACACCCCCTGTACAGGTCCTTCTCAAAAAATTAGCATATAGTGCTAAATTTCATTATTTTCCATAATGTAATGATTACAATTAAACTTTCATATATTTTAGATTCATTACACACCAACTGAAATTTGTCAGGTCTTTTATTGTTTTAATACTGATGATTTTGGCATACAACTCCTGATAACCCAAAAAACCTGTCTCAAAAAATTAGCATATCAAGAAAAGGTTCTCTAAACGACCTATTACCCTAATCTTCTGAATCAACTAATTAACTCTAAACACATGCAAAAGATTCCTGAGGCTTTTAAAAACTCCCTGCCTGGTTCATTACTCAAAACCCCCATAATGGGTAAGACTAGCGACCTGACTGATGTCAAGAAGGCCATCATTGACACCCTCAAGCAAGAGGGTAAGACCCAGAAAGAAATTTCTCAACAAATAGGCTGTTCCCAGAGTGCTGTATCAAGGCACCTCAATGGGAAGTCTGTTGGAAGGAAACAATGTGGCAGAAAACGCTGTACAACGAGAAGAGGTGACCGGACCCTGAGGAAGATTGTGGAGAAGGACCGATTCCAGACCTTGGGGGACCTGAGGAAGCAGTGGACTGAGTCTGGTGTAGAAACATCCAGAGCCACCGTGCACAGGCGTGTGCAGGAAATGGGCTACAGGTGCCGCATTCCCCAGGTAAAGCCACTTTTGAACCATAAACAGCAGCAGAAGCGCCTGACCTGGGCTACAGAGAAGCAGCACTGGACTGTTGCTAAGTGGTCCCAAGTGCTTTTTTCTGATGAAAGCAAATTTTGCATGTCATTCGGAAATCAAGGTGCCAGAGTCTGGAGGAAGACTGGGGAGAAGGAAATGCCAAAATGCCTGAAGTCCAGTGTCAAGTACCCACAGTCAGTGATGGTGTGGGGTGCCATGTCAGCTGCTGGTGTTGGTCCACTGTGTTTCATCAAGGGCAGGGTCAATGCAGCTAGCTATCAGGAGATTTTGGAGCACTACATGCTTCCATCGGCTGAAATGCTTTATGGAGATGAAGATTTCATTTTTCAGCACGACCTGCCACCTGCTCACAGTGCCAAAACCACTGGTAAATGGTTTACTGACCATGGTATTACTGTGCTCAATTGGCCTGCCAACTCTCCTGACCTGAACCCCATAGAGAATCTGTGGGATATTGTGAAGAGAAAGTTGAGAGACGCAAGACCCAACACTCTGGATGAGCTTAAGGCCGCTATCGAAGCATCCTGGGCCTCCATAACACCTCAGCAGTGTCACAGGCTGATTGCCTCCATGCCACGCCGCATTGAAGCAGTCATTTCTGCAAAAGGATTCCCGACCAAGTATTGAGTGCATAACTGAACTTTATTATTTGATGGTTTTTTTGTTTGTTTTTAAAAAACACTTTTATTTTATTGGACGGTTGAAATATGTTAATTTTTTGAGACAGGTTTTTTGGGTTATCAGGAGTTGTATGCCAAAATCATCAGTATTAAAACAATAAAAGATCTGACAAATTTCAGTTGGTGTGTAATGAATCTAAAATATATGAAAGTTTAATTGTAATCATTACATTATGGAAAATAATGAAATTTAGCACTATATGCTAATTTTTTGAGAAGGACCTGTATGTAGGTTGTGCTGCACTTGTGAGGAGCGGGGGAGGTTTTTCTTTTGGTTGTTTATTATAAACCTCTCCCTTTTTCATTTCTAATAAAGCCTCCTCGTGCTTTCCCTGGGGTCCGCTGCCCTACTCTTCCCATGTGAGTAATGGGGCTCCGGCCTGCGTGACCTCCGCTTCAGGACACGATCGTACACTGTCAGTGTGGTGCAATCTTCCCAAATCCCCTCCACAACTCAGATTTTGCAGATTTAAGTTATTTTATCAGATTTAGCCTTGGAATCTGGCTTCAGGTTAGAGAAAGAGGGTGATGTCTGCTGGAGGACCACCGCACACCACCAAAAGCCATACGGGACATACATAGTGCACGGTGACTGCCTTCTTATGTGTCACAAGAGAAGCTGAAGGCAATGGTCAGACAAAAAAGGAACGCAGCAGATTCAGCAGTAAAACGTACCGCTCTGAGTTGTTTTTTGCTGCTCAGTTTCTTTAATCTAAATGGCGGATAAAAGCAGATAACACTGATAGAACTAGCAATGGGTTAGAAATAAAATCACACTCCCTAGCAAAGTTACACAGTGCAATAAAATAGAACGCATCGTTTACAAACCGTACTCATTTTGCAACTACGGTAAAAAACCGGATTACTTACCGGTAATGCTCTTTTATAGAGCCCACGACAGCACCCACTGAGAGAGGGGATCCGCCCCTAGGAACAGGAAACCTACAGAGAGATAAAAGGGGCGGCCCCCTCGCTCCTCAGTTGGTTTACAGAGAATGAGAGGAACCGCCACACAAGTTTTAGTTAATTTGCACCATAACATGTTTAACATATATATACATATTTACACTGCTAGACTATATATAGCCAATATAATCAATCCTTCACCAAACAGGATGCACCGTGTATACCACAAGTAGGGGAGGGAAGTGAGTGGGTGCTGTCGTGGGCTCTATAAAAGAGCATTACCGGTAAGTAATCCGGTTTTTTCTCTTCGCCACGACAGCACCCACAGAGATTTTCAGAGACAATTATCTGGGTGGGACCACCGTGTCAAGGATCGATCTACCAAACACTAAATCTGATGAGGAGGATAGATCTAATCTATAGTGCTCATAGAAGGTAGAAGGTGAAGCCCAGGTTGCGGCCTTACATATAAGGTCTATCGGGACATCTGCTCTTTCTGCCCAAGAAGACGATATGGCTCGTGCGGAATGTGCCTTCACGCCCTGTGGTGGAATTTTCTTTTTTGCCACATACGCCAGTGCTATTGCGTCTCTAATCCATCGAGATAGCGTGCTTTTCGTTACTCCTGAACCTTTGCGGCTGCCCTGGAAAGAAACAAAGAGAGCCCTGCTCTTCCTCCAGGGGCTAGTCCTATCTAGATATGCTAAGATTGATCTTTTAACATCTAAGGTGTGGAATTTCTCTTCCTGTGGTGATGAGGGGTTGTCATAAAAGGAAGGAAGATAAATTTCTTGAGATCTATGAAATTTAGTTGATACTTTAGGAAGATAAGACGGGTCAGTTTTTAATACTATCCTGTCAGAATATATAGATAAGAAAGGAGGATCTATTGATAAGGCGTGGAGATCACTCAAGGTACTGCCACACTAAACAATCCCGCTAGCGATCACGATAACGACGCATACTAATGCGATCGCTAGCGGGATTGTTTCTATATCGCTAAGTGCGGCCACATTTAGCGATATAGTTAACGACGCTATCGCCGTTAGCGATCTTCTTAACGACTTTAGCGGTACAAAAGTACCGCTAAATCGCTAAGAAAAGGTGCCACACTAGCGATATATACTTACCCAGCGGGAGCGCCGACGAGAAAATAGGGTCCGGAACGATTCCAGCGACGAGCGAGATCACAGCAGGAAGCTCGTCGCTGGAAGCTGCCGCACTGAACAACATCGCTAACGGGATCGCTAAATAGTGACGTTTTTTAGCGATCCCGTTAGCGATATTGTTCAGTGTGGCATACCCTTCACTCTTCTTGCTGAGGTCAAGGCTACTAGTAAAACGGTTTTTAATGAGGCATATTTTATTGGAACTGACTGAATGGGTTCAAATGGACTTTCTGTTAAGGCGTCTAGGACTAAGTTTAAGTCCCAAGATGGCATTTGAGGTATATGGACTGGTTCTGCTCGATGGCATGCTGAGATAAACCGAGCTACCCATTTATTGCCTGCTATGTCATGACTATATAGGGCACCCAGGGCCGATACCTGGACCTTAAGAGTATTTACCGATAGGCCTAATTCATGCCCTTTTTGTAAAAATTCTAGAATAGCTGGGATAGGTACTTCACTAGATAGACGTACTGAATGAAAAGACAGAAATTTCCTCCAGACTCTGGCATATATATTAGTAGTGGACTCCTTCCTGCTATTTAGGAGCGTATTAATCAGTCCGTTCGAAAAACCTCTTAGTTTTAATAACTGCCTTTCAAATTCCAGGCCGTGAGGCGCAATCCTTTGACCTGAGGGTGATAGAAGGGCCCCTGTGAGAGAAGTTCCCGGTCCCAAGGGAGGATCCATGGATCCGAAATCGACATGGCTCTCAGCCACGAGAACCATGGCCTTTTGGGCCAGAACGGGGCTATCAGGATTACTCTCGCTCTTTCCTCTCTTATTTTCCGGATGACAATCGGTAACAGAATCATTGGAGGAAAGGCATAGGCCAAGTGGAATGTCCACGGGATCTGCAAGGCGTCGAGAATGTCCGGATTGTCCTGCTTGAATAAGGAGGCGAACCTTTTTACCTGCCTGTTGTTTCGTGTAGCAAACAGGTCTATATCTGGTGTGCCCCATTTGAATGTTATTCTTTTGAAGATGCAATGATTGAGTATCCATTCCCCTTGATGTAGGGTATGACGACTTAGAAAATCTGCCTTGACATTGTCTATTCCTCTGACGTGCAGGGCCGACAGGGATAGGAGATGACTTTCTGCCAATGTTAAAATTTTTTCTGCAATAAACATGAGTGGCATTGATCGTGTACCTCCTTGGTGGTTTAGGTACGCTACTGAGGTGCTGTTGTCCGACAAGATCCTTGTATGCGTCCCTTGCAGCTGCGGAAGGAAATTACATATGGCATGATATATAGCTTTTAGCTCTCTCATGTTTGATAAATCTTCTGACTCTGAACTAGACCACTGTCCCTGCGCCACATTATCCTCCCAATGAGCCCCCCACCCCAAAGGGCTGGCATCTGTGGTTACTATATTTGAGGGAACCACTATCCACGGAACACCTCCCGACAGATTATCTGAATCTAGCCACCAAGTTAGGGAACTGATTACCTCCGGGGTCAGGGATATTTTATTTTCTAACTGTCCCTGTAATCTCTCTTCTTGCTGCAGGATTAATCTTTGCAGCTTCCTGGTATGAAATTGGGCCCACCGAACTGCCGGAATACATGAGGACAAAGAGCCCAGCAAAGACATGCCTTCTCTTAGAGATAGAATAGGATTCTGTATTACCGTTTGTACCTTATTAATTACAGTTAATTTCTTTGCCTCTGGTAGCCGACATTTCTGACTTACTGAGTCTAGATGAAGGCCTAGGAACGTCTGACAGGTTACCGGCCGTAGCCTTGATTTTTCCCAGTTGATCAGCCAACCTAAGTTCTGTAGGGATGAAATTACGTCAGACAGCCTGTGCTCACATTGTTGGAATGAATTTCCTACTATTAGCAGATCATCCAGGTACGGAATTATTAGTGTGTCTCTTACTCGTAAATACGACATCACCTCCAGCATCAGTTTTGTGAAGACGCGTGGTGCCATAGATAGCCCGAATGGCATTGCCGCAAACTGCAGATGACAGATTTGGCCTTCTAATGTGACCGCCACTCGGAGAAAGCGTTGATGTGAGGCATGTATTGGTAGATGATAATATGCATCTTTGAGATCCACGACCACCATGTAGCATCTGGGAAATAAGAGTTTTATGGCTGATCTTATAGACTCCATTTTGAAGGTTCGGGTTTTCAAAAAGGTATTCAGTTTTTTTAGATTAACTATGGTTCTAAATGAACCGTCTGGTTTAGTTACCAGAAATAAAGGAGAGTAAAAGCCTTTCTCTCTTTGATTTACCGGAACCTCTACTAACACTTTCTTGGATAGTAGGCCTTTAATCTCTAATTCTAACGCCTCTTGTTGAGCCTGGGATTTTAGAGAAGTCAATAGAAAGGAGTCCGGAGGATTCCGGACAAATTCTAATATTAGTCCTGATTTTATAATGTTAATGGCCCAGGGGTTAGATGTAATTTGCTCCCACTGATAACTGAAGTGTAATAGTCTGCCACCTACCGGTAAGTTGGTACTAGCGGAACCTATCTCCGATCTGAAGGGACGTTTACCGAATAGGTTTCCCTTTTGTTTGAAATCCCTGTTATTCCAAGAATTCTGGGACTTATAATCCTTCCTTCTGTTAAACGATGGTCTCCTGAATGCCCTCCTGTAGGATGGAACGTATGGATTAGGGAAGCCTTTTTTCCTTTCTCCTGCTTTGGTTAAAATATCATCCAAAACTGCACCAAACAGGTACTCACCCTGACAGGGTATAGCGCAGAGTTTTGATTTAGCTTGCGTATCCCCCTTCCATCCTTTCAACCACAACGCCCTTCGGGCTGCATTGGTTAGTCCTGCTGTTCTTGCCGCTAGGCGGAGAGAATCTACTGAGGTGTCTGAAAGAAATGCTGCTGCACCTCTAATTAAGGGAATGGAGGACCGTAGCTTGTCTCTGGAAAGGCCCTTCTTTATATTTTCCTCCAGCTGATCTAACCATACTAACATGGCCCTGCCTGTACAAGTGGCCGATATTGCGGGTTTAAATGCCCCTATACACGACTCCCAGGACCTTTTTAGGAGTGCATCTGCTTTACGGTCTAGGGGATCTGACAAAATTCCAGCATCCTCTACTGGTAATGATGACTTGCGGGAGGTTGACGCTACAGCAGCATCCACCTTGGGTGCTTTCTCCCAGGAGGCCAGGTCCTTATCATCAAAGGGGTATCGTCGTTTTGACGCGGCTGGCATATAACCTTTCTGCCCTTGTTTTTCCCACTCTTTCTTTACTAATTCCTTAATAGCCGGATCTATTGGGAACACTCGCCGTTTGCGTTGGGAGATACCCGCGAACATGATCTCCTGAGGAGTTTTAGGGTCTTTTGTATCCGATAATCCCATAGTGTTCCGAACAGACTTAATCAGATTATTAATACTATCCGTCGGAAAACAGGTGTGCTCCTCCTCCTCTGATGAACCCGATTCACGTGAAGCGTCTGAATTGAGTTCCCCGCTGTCCGTGGAGGATCCCACCCTAGGTGGGGTTATCTCACTAAGGGATTTCCTTCCCGTAATACTACTGGCTCCCCCTAGGGCCTGTAACTCCTCTCTGATCATCAGGCGGATATCTTCTGCTCTCACAGAACTTTCCTCCTGCTGCGTATGGCTAATACAATCCTGACACAATCTTTTGGGATAAGTATCCGGAAGAGGTTGGGAGCATAAGGCACATTCTTTATGTTTGGTCTTTTCCGTCTTTTTGGCCTAGGAACACACAAATCAGGGGGAGGGGAAAGGGCCATCAGCTTGACAGGTGTGAAATATAACACTCACCCAGTGAAGCTTTTTATCAAGATGGTACCGGTCTTAAGGATGGAGGGTCCGGCTGCGGTATGGAGCGACTTGATTTCCCTCCAGATCTGCTTGTGGAACCACTCTGCTTAGAGTGTCCACTTCCACTTTTTCTGCCGCTGCTGCTGCCGCTGTGATGTGGCACCACCAGTTCCTCAGGTGGGCGCAACGCAGGATCGCTTGGGGACGACATTGCTGCGCACCGCTATGCACATGATCGGTGCTTTTATGCAGTTTCCCCATTCTCTTTTTTTTTTTTTTTTTTCATCTCAGCGCTGACCCGGAAGTGCTAGGTTCACTTCCGGGTTCTCTGCCTTCCTGCACCTGCGCAGCCGCCTCCTCCAGCAGCGCTCCATGATTTTTTATCAAGCAATTTGCCGGGACCTCTCCTGACCACGCGCTCGCGTTCCTGACTGCTGTGGTCCCATCCCTACCCGGCAAGAGCGGCGATGGGACCTTTCCTGCCGAGGCTCCCAGCGTTATCAGGTAGGGCAGCCTCGGCTCAGTATGTGACACCCGTATTATATGTGAGCCAGAGCAATCCTGCTCCTGGCCTCGCACCTGGGAATATTCTCCTGTGACGGTGGGCTGCGACCCCTGCCGCTGCCGTCCTCCGACCCGTTACCTCCAGGCATGTGCGGTGTCTTTCTTGTCCCAGCTGAGGAGGGATAAACCCCCGACGCTGCTTCTGGTGCTGGAGCCCCTGCCGCTCCAAAAGAAACCGCACAGGCGGCTATCCAGCCCAGGAATCCTCTTCTCACGTAGGTTCCTCTGCTAGGAACAGGAAACAACTGAGGAGCGAGGGGGGCCGCCCCTTTTATCTCTCTGTAGGTTTCCTGTTCCTAGGGGCGGATCCCCTCTCTCAGTGGGTGCTGTCGTGGCGAAGAGAAAATGAGCTTTATTTCAGCATAAATAAAAAGAAGGATAAAAATGCAAAAGAATAACACTATGTATGAACAAGCCCTTGACATAGTCATTCGTTGTTTCAAGCAGCTTCCAGTACGTATCAGAAATCCACAAACCGTAGCGCTGCAGATTTTCTACCAGTTTGAAGTACTGATTCGACAAGCGACACGTCACTTCACACATTTATATATGCATCTTGCCATTAGCCTCCGGAGGCACATTTTCCAAAGGCTAGATTCACACATTGCGTTTTGGCTGCTGTTTTTGTTTCTGCATGCAAAACCTGCTCTCTTGGCATAAAGAAGCAGCTTAAAAAAAAAAAAAAAAAAACAAGCAGGTTTTTCTGCGTTTTTGATGCTCACACAGTTTAGTGCCAGTTCCTGAGTTTTCTGCACCAAAAGCGCAGAAAAACCTGATTTTTCCACTTACTCATTGCTTTCTAGGGGTGAAAAATCTGCAACGTGTGCACAAGCTGCAAAAGCTGAGATTTCTCATGCACACACATTTTTTTTTTCCTGGCTGAATTGGAAACCTGCAGCGTGTCACTTCTTTCAGTGTTTTTTCACCCCTAGAAAGCAATGAGTAAGTGGAAAAATCAGGTTTTTAGCAAAACCTGAAGCAATCCTGATGCCAGCAAAGTGAATGAGAAACCTGAAGTGTCATGATTTGGTGCAGAAAGGCAATAATCAAGTTGATGGACACAACACTCATCATACAAATTCTTCGGTGAAAAAAACATCCCAGGAGGAGGGTAAAGGCCCCAGAAGAGGCCATAGTAGAACGCAATAATGGATGGCGAGCTCACGGAGGCAATGCCAAGAACACTAAATCAGTGGTCTAAAGCCGGGAAAAGCATGGTGACGGCAGGAGGATATTAAGGGGTTTCTGCATATCCAATTGCCTTAAAATCCAGCTTGGATCCTACTTTGGTTCCTTTGGCGGTCTTCTTTTTAGGAGGAGTAGAGGAGTCGACTCTGGGGTGTACATTTTTCAGTGAAATCTTCACAAGTGCTACACCTTGCTGAATCCTAATGGTGTGTAATATACACACTGCTACCATTCGTGCTCCACTTGCTGGTTCCAGCAGTTGTTACGTGGCCACAACCCACAAGTATGCGATTTGTGACCTAAAGTCACATGCTGACCATTGGGTCAGCTGCAAACGTCCGTATTCTCTCAGACAAAATCAACTTGATTATGCAAATGACGCTCTGATCAAACGCTGATCCGATCCATATTCTCCATTCTGTGAGTCTGTGGAAATCGGACTGCGCTCAGATGCCATACGAGTGCAGTCCGATGGCTTCCACAAGACTTATTGACTTGCATGGCCGATTGTGATCCAAATATTGGCTCAAACTTGGGCCTGCAACAATTTTCTCTCTTGACAAATTCTGTCCGAGGAAGCTAAAATCAGACATGTGCAAGGCCCATAGATTAACACTGGTCCGAGCACGATCCAATGTTTTGTATGATCGCAATCAGACCAAAAAATACAGCCATGTGCGTGAGTCCTTAGGATTCTGCAAGCAGCAGCGCTTGCTGGAAATTTCACCTGTTAGGCCAGGTTCATACTGCGTTCATGCAGTCTGTTCAACGCATAGCGGTGACGTAACCTCGGACGCTGCAGCCCGCATCCGAGGGTCCGTCACAGAATGATGGCACATCGCTAGCATATGCCGGTTATGGCATGCGTTAGCGATGTGCTCGGTAATGGGGGTCAATGGCAGCGTTAACGGACTGCGTTACATCACGTTATGCCAGACTGCATTAACGCAGTATGAACCCAGCCTTAAGAATAATGTAGATTCTTATGAATGCCCGATTTACTTTTTCCAATTGACGGGTTGTCCGCCATATTCTTTCCATCTTCCCATGCGATGGGCAGAGTCTCACCTCACTGCATTATTCTCCCTATTGGCACATTTATGAGACAGTCTGAAATAAAACGACTATTTTTGCCCACAGCAACTTGGACTTTTGCTGAGCACACTACAGAAAGTTCTCAATGGTGACCGGTTGCTATCAGCATCAAACACTTATCAATTAGAGGGTTTCATAAAAGTCTCCAGACATCTTTAGTTGCATGTGGGAAGGAATCAGCTGGGTAAGGCTAGTTTCACACTAGTGTTTGACCGACCTGCGTCGGTCTGCGCACGGCCGCCGCTGGGCGCGTGTGAGAGTGGGCGCGTGTGAGAGTGGGCGCGTGTGAGTTGTGACTGTGTTCCGCTGGTGGTACCGCGAAATAGGTTGGTACCAGCAGCAGTTTACATATTGAGACACCCATCACTTGGGTGTCCCAATATGGCGGTCAGTGAACTTCCTCCACTTGGAATTCTGGGATACGGTGACATCTGGACAGAACAGGAAATTAAAACATTACAAGGCAATTATATAAATAGATGAATTTATAATGTGGTGGCAGAATGGCGACTCAGAGATCAGCGCTGGAGTCCTGGGTTCAAATCCAACCAAGGCCAACATCTGCCAAGAGTTTGTATGTTCTCCGCGTGTTTGCATGGGTTTCCTCAGATTTCCTCCAACCCTCCAAAGACATACGGATAGGGAATTGTGAGCCCAATCGGGGACAGTGCCGATAAAGTCTGTAAAGAACTGTGGAATTAATGGCGCTATATAAGCAAGTAAAGTAAATAAAAATTAACTTTGTGTGACCTAACTCTGGTTTACGGGCATAAAAATTAAAACTTTGATTATAGTGATAATTTCACAATAAAAGGCAAACAAAATATCGTCCTAAATTTAACACTAACATGAAGTACAATGTGTCACGGAAAAACAATCCGTTGAAGCGTTCCAGCGCTATTACTCTGGTCAGAATTGTAAAAATTTGGCCTGATCAGGCTAGTTTCACACTAGCGTTGCACGGCCGCCGCTAAGCTCCACCCATGGCCGCACTTCCACCCGGCCGCTCGGTTTATGGGTGCATGACGCTGCATGTGACCTGCGTACCCTATCTTTAGCATTGGGTACGCAGGCCGTGCACAGATATGCGTTTGCCGGCGCATGCATCCTTTTGACGGTGCGCCAAGAGCACCAAAATGCTACACGGTGCGTTGGGCGCAGGTCGGCGCACCGTCAAAAGGATGAAAGCGCTGGCAAATGCATACCTGCGCACGACCTGCGTACGGCCTGCAAACCCAATGCTAAAGATAGGGTGCGCAGGTTACATGCAGCGTCATGCGCCCATAGGCGGAGCGATCGGGAGGAGGCGTGGCATGGGGGCGGAGCTTAGCGGCGGCCATGCGCTGACCAACGCAGGTCAGTGCAAAGCTAATGTGAAACCAGCCTCAGAAAGGTGAACACAGGCTTGGGGTGAAGGGTTAGTACATTACAGGTGCTGAAAAGTAAATGGCAAGAATTTTTCCATAAAGTTACTATTAAAAATATACAATATACAAAACAATTACTATAATAATTTGTACACATTTTAAATTAATGTCACAAAAAAATTCCAACATAAATCCATAGGCACAGCCATCCAATAGCCAAGCTAGAATAGCTAGGTATTCCCATGAATACATATGAAAAGACAAATGGGCTTTTTTACTGTAATTATAGCCTCTGCTTTACCATTTGTTAATCCTCACTGGCGTCTATGTAGCTCAGTTACTTTCCGATAAGCACATCTGTTGCCAGGAGAACAGTTAAATTGGGCTAAACAAAAAGAGGCTTTGTATGAGCAACACAAAGAGCACATAGAAGACATGGTATGTTAACCTGCTCAGGAGGAAGCACACCCTTGCTGGCCTTGACCCCCTGGAATATCACCATGCTGCATCTCCTGAAAACCACCGCGGTAGAAAGGGAAACGCAAAAATACAAATACAATATACCCATCACCACAATGAAAAAAATATATGTACAGATGCACACTATAATGCAGCATTTACCTATGTAGAGCGTTTCATTATTCTTTGACTAATCTCTTCTAAAATCCTAATGAATGGTGGGGACAAGTTCTGCTGGTTATATGGAAAAGAATAAGTAGATAATCAAAAGGAGAAATACACCACACTATGAAGTATGACCCAATAACATTGTACGATTACGGTCTATTCTTCCCAGAGAAGTCTCACATGTTCACTTTTTTTCAATCTCCTTTGCCATAAGCTACAGTTGTGCTCAAAAGTTTTTTCAGGGAATATGAATGATAACACCAAAACTTTTTCTCCACTCATAGTTAATGGCTGTGTGCGCATAAAAGCGGAGTGAGTTTCTGGGATCCAGACAGACTCTTGTATCTTTCATCTAGCCACTGATGTTTCTGGATTGTGAGTCATGGGGAAAGCAAAAGAATAATCAACGGATCTAAGAGAAAATGTAGTTGAACTGTATAAAACAGGAAAGGGATACAAAGCGCTATCCAAGGAATTGATATTGCCAGTCAGATGCGTTCAAACTGTGATTAACGGAGGTGGATCGCTGATGTTTTGGGGATGTGTGAGCTACAAAGGCACAGGAAATTTGATCAAAGTTGAAGGAACTATGAATGCAGCAGGTTATCAGCAAATACTGGAGGCAAATTTGCACTTATTAGCACGGAAGTTGCGCATGGGACGTACTTGGACGTTCCAACATTACAACGATCCAAAACACAAGGCCAAGTCGACCGGTCATTGGCTACAGCAGAACAAAGTTAAGGTTCTGGAGTGGCCATCTCAGTCACCTGACCTCAATATCATTGCGCCACTCTGGGGAGATCTCAAGCGTGCAGTTCATGCTAGGCAGCCCAGGAATTGACAGGAACTGGAGGCTTTTTGCCAAGAAGAGTGGGCAGCTTTACTATCTGAGAAAAGGTCAGATTTACCATCTGAAAAAATAAAGAACCTCATCCAAAACTGCCAAAAAAGACTTCAAAAGATGTCAATGATGTTAGAGGGGGCAATACACGGTATTAAGAAATGGGGTATGTGAACTTTTGATCAGGGTCATTTGGATGTTTTGGGTTGTCATTATGATTTAAAAAGAGGAAACAGCAGTTTGACAATAAATGGCTTCACCCAACCACTAACCATGAGTGGGGAAAAAGTTTTGGTGTTACCATTCATATTCTCTGAAAAAAGGCCAAGAAAGAAAAAGTTCTGTCGGGGTATGTAAATTTTTGAGCACAAGTGAATATCTTGCAGGTCAACTATAGTTTCAAGTTTGATCAGCACTTTGTTTAATGACCCATTCGCATGGTCGATGCTGTAGGTCAGGGGTCTCAAACACATAGCCCACGGGCCGTATGCGGGCCCTGAGGCCGCTTCATGTGGGCTGTAGACCCCTTGGCATCCCTGTCCGGTTCAGTGGGACGCCAGCGGCGTTTTATTTCAGCTGAATTGCGTCCTTAGGCGCACATTCAACTGAAGTGATGTACCGGCTGTGGATGGGGAGGGGCAGCAGCACAGCCGCAGCTAACCCCTGTGCACGCTGCTAAAGACAAATGAATATTCATGACTCTCCATGGCTATGGGAGTGGAGAGCAGTGAATATTCATTTCTGAAGACAAAGGATTTTTCTGGCACTGGAGATTTTTCTATAAAAAATCATCTTTATTCAGAAAATCTTCATGGTTAAAAAACAATACATGAGGGGAAAACCCCCAACGCTAACGCGTTTCGGACCTGAAGCGGTCCTTCCTCTAAGGCATACAGACATAAAATCAACAATTCCTTTATATGTTCTCAACCATTGCAAAAGCACATGTGGTTAATTAAGGAGACCACTTCCATTTAACTATTTAACAACCAATACTATTTTCATAGAATGTGGTCACACAAAAAACACGTCACTGTTATAATACTGCATAAAGTGCATATGTGCGGCCATCTTGGATCCGGAGGCCTGCAGGGTGGAGGCCCTCAGAACAACGCGATCACATCGTGTTGCTCTGAGGGTCTCAGGGAAGCACGCAGGGAGCGACTGATCGCGTATGATGTACTATTCCGTCCTTGGGAATTAAGTCCCAGGTCACATGGACGGAATAGTACGTCAGATGGAAGAAAGAGGTTAAAGAACTGAAATAAATTAACTTTTTGATGATATTCTAATTTTGTGAGAAGCCCCTGTTTCTACAATATGAGGACCTGGATGGGACGTAACTGCAATATGAGTGCACATTTGTTATCACATCCGTAACAACCTAAGCTCTAAAAAAAAAAAAAAAAAAAAATCAACACTGCAGATATGTTCAAAAGGTGACTAGAAAAAAATGGTATAAAAAAAATGTCACTTTGTCCTTTAAAGAATGTGGCCACACAAATTCAAATGTTTTCTATATGCGGCCCATATACCCAGCCGAGTTTGAGACCCCTGCTGTAGGTGGACAGAGCTATGTTGTCGGCAGCACGTCAGCATAGAAAGGGCGATGATGAGGAGGAATACCGTAAGTGTTCTTGTGAACACTTATTTTTTATTGCTAGTCCGTTCACATGTTTAAAAGTAAACAAACATCCGATTGGTGGTCTGAACTCAGCCCTCCCACCGATGACCAGATATCTGTGACCTATCGTAGCCTCCAATATCTAAGTAGTGGACAATTCCTTTTAAAACGGGTTCTGCAGGTATAGTGACTGCAGACTACTGAATCATGACAATGTGCAGCGATCACGCCGTCACTATAGCACAATATTTTCAGTGAAAGTGGTTGGCCACTAGATGGCGTGTATATGATTTGAATACTTGTGATCACATGTCAACTACACATATTTGGCTTCTCTGAATAGAAGGGAATTGAGAGAAACTGTCTAGTCCACCCATGACTACAAGTGTTCAAAACCCATACATGTGATCAGCCACGTGTACAAGGAATACCAGGGAATCAGGACAACGCACCACACTGGCAGTCTGAAGTCACACTGTGCAACAGCAGACATAGGCTCTGGTTACAGTTTCTTTCATCAGAAGAATCCCCCTGTTCTAGGAGGTGACTGGTTAACTTTGCTTTAATGATTTTTAGATTTTAGAAACCTGCCTTGCAAGATGTGAAAAAAAACATAATGCGTGGTCCCCTCGAGAGTATTAGTACATCATCGATATACCTGGCCCACATTTTGATTTGGGCAGTATGCTCCTCCCTCCTATCTACAAAATACCTATGTTTCTTCCCATCAGCCCAGGAACATGTTGGAATAAGTAAGCGCATGGGAATTACTTGTAAGAGTGTATTTGAGTTTAATTACAAAGTTATTGTGCACCTGAAATTGTAGCCTCTTCGTGGACAAAAAGCATTCCACTGTCTCAGTCCCCCCTCTCATGGGGTATTGAGGAGTAACAGGCTTCTGCCTCAATAGTAGCCAGCCAGATTTTGTTGTCAGTTGGGTTCCCTTCCAGTTTCCTTAAGAGGTCCATAGAGTCTCTTATATAGGAAGGGAAGGCCACTACAAAAGATCTTAACACCTGATCCAGGTATATGCCTACATGCTGGCAGAGACTGACTATGCCCGAGACGATTGTTCTACCCCTTACTGCATTAAGGCCCTTGTGGATTTTGGGAAATACATAAAAAGTTGCCGACAAACAGGGAGGAGGAACTCAAACTCACTTTTGCCAATGAGGTTTTTTCTTGCCAAAATTGCAGTCAATTTTTCGACCAAAGAGGGAATATAATTTTTCAGCAGGACTGTAGCGCTCCAGATCTGACAGTAATCTTGGCCTATGTTCACAAATTGCATTTTTGCTGCTTTTTTATGCAAATTTTAAAGCTATGTTTAACAGTACCAGCAAAAGCTATGACATTTTAGAAATCGCATGCACACTTTTTTCCCTGACCGATTTGGAAAACTGCTGCATTTTGGCAAGCAGCCACATGTCACTTTCAGCATTTTTTTCACGCATAGAAAGCAGCAAGTGTACAAATGCAGCAAAAAAGCAGGTATCAGGTTTTGCTGCATTTTTGGTGCAAAAACCTTAAAGGGAACCACCTGTCAGCAGGACTGTGCACAGTAACCTACAGACAGTGTCAGGTCGGTGCCGTGATACTGATTAAAATGATACCTTGGTTGATGAAATCAGTGTTATGGTTGTTTAATAGTGATGAGCGAGTATACTCGTTGTTCGGGTTTCCCCGAGCGCGCTTGGGTGATCTGCAAGTATTTGGAAGTGCTCGGAGGTTTAGTTTCTGTTGCCGCAGCTGTATGATTTGCGGCTATTTGACAGCCTTAATAAATGTGGGGATTTCTTAACAAACAGGCAATCCTCACATGTATTCAAGCTGTCCAGCAGCCATAAATCATGCAGCTGCGGCAGCAGAAACTAAATCTCAGAGCACTTCCAAATACTCGGAGATCACCCAAGCATCACTATTGTTTAATCTTTATTAACACAGTAAACATACAATTATGCTGCAGCGCAGGCCAGCACCTGCCTGTAGAAGGTTTTTTTTTGCAGTATGTACAGATATTCATTATGTAAACTAGGTGGCAGGTCAGTGAGGGAACCTGTCAGCAGTCTGCATTAACACCTAATCAGAGCACCACATGAAGACCCCCCACAAGCCGCCCCGGGGCACGAGAAAATCAGTAAAGGGTATGCCACACTAAACGAGATCGCAAACGAGATCGCAAACGAGATCACTAAAACGTCACTATTTTACGATCTCGTTAGCGACCTCGTTGTGTGTGGCATGTAGCAACGATGTGGCCCCTGCTGTGATGTCGCTGATCGTTCACTAGCGTTCTGGACGTTTTTTGATCGTTGGCGTCCCGCTGGTGAGCCTGAATCGCTGTGTTTGGCACCTTTTGTGAACGACGAGCGACCTCGTTTGTGACGCATATGACTGTTTTGCGTCACGGAGTGGATCGCAATATCTGTAAGTTCTCTTTTGCATCACAGAGAGGATCGCAGAAGTTGCAAAGCAGGCTAGCAGGACGCAGAGAGCAGGAGCGATGCTGGAAATTCCTATGAATCAGAAGTGCTCAGTACATGCTAATGACATCCTAACGACCGCCAAAGTCGTTAAAGAGATCGCTGACCGCTGATGAGTCGTTTATGAGATCTCCTGTTTGGCAGCTACTAGCGACCTAAAAGAGATCACAAAAACGATCTCGTTAGCTTGCGTCGTTATTGAGATCGCTAAGTGTGGCAGTACCTCAACTCAAAACTGAAAAAAAGGATTAAACATCCACAAGTTGGATTTCATCAACCAAGGTAACATTTTAATCAGTATAACGCCGCCGACCTGACACTGTGTGTAGGTTACTGAGCACAATCCTGCTGACAGGTTCCCTTTAAGGAAGTTGCATCATGATTTTTGGGGGCACTAAACTTTATCAGCATGCACAAAAGACAACAAAAACGCAGAAAAACCTGCTTTTTCTAAGCAGCTTCTTTATTGCCAAGTGAGCAGGTTTTGCCTGCAGCAAAATGGCAACGTGTGAACATAGCCTTAGACACATCTCTCTATAGTCATGTGTGTCCATAATCACTATTACCCCCTCTTGCCCGACGCTTTAAAGACAATGGTGGTGTCCATTATTGCATTCATTTGTTCTTCAGACAGACTGGCCCTAAAGCCTTTACAGTCCATCTCCACGTTTTTACTGACCATATTAACAAAAATGTCAACAGATGATAAGTCTACAGACAAGGGGGCATTTTGGCACTTTTATTTTTAAGGGACGTGAAAGGTCCAGTGCCAGTTGATTCTGGGGGGAGGGCTACTCCGTCCCGCCACATCAAGAAATAAATCAAGGGGGATGTCAAGGTCGGCACATAAACGATTATCTTTTGGTGCACAAAAATATTGCCATTTCAGCTTTCTAGCAAACGTAAAATCTTTGATCCAATCAAAATGACAAAAATTTCTAATTGCCACAAACGATAATCTAGGTGTATTTTTTTTGTAAAATTGTTCGCTCTTAAGGTACTGCCACACTAAACAATCCCGCTAGCGATCACGATAACGACACATACTAATGCGATCGCTAGCGGGATAGTTTCAATATCGCTAGTAGCGGCTTTATTTAGCGATGTCGTTAAGGACGCTATCGCGGTTAGCGATCTCCTTAACGACTTTAGCGGTACAAAATACCGCTAAATCGCTAAAAAAAGGTGCCACACTCAGCGATATATACTTACCAGCGGGACGCCGACGATAAAAATAGGGTCCGGACCGATGTCAGCGACGAACGAGATCACAGCAGGATCTCAGCAGGGGCCACGTCGTTGCTACATGCCACACAGAACAACGTCACTAACGGGATCGCTAAATAGTGACGTTTTTTAGCGATCTCGTTAGCGACGCTGTTTAGTGTGGCATACCCTTTAGATTTCTTTGGCTTCTGCCAACCACTGATCAGAATTTAAACTAACAGATAGGAATCCTGCTATACTTGGAGCAAGATTAGCCAATTAGCTGCGGATCCTGCTAAATATTCTGGGGTCTGGTTTTTCAGAAATATAACTATATAAATGGAAACCAACCAGTGATGAAGAAAGGTTCCAAACAGTGGTATATAAAAAAATACCAAATATCTTTATTGTAATCAATATTAAAATCGTACATACAGAAAATGCAAGACCACAAATGAAAAGGAACATGTATCCTCCATAGGAACAAAAACACTTCAGCCTATATAAAAATGACAATGTGATGTAAATCTCCAATTATTGCGATAGCTAATGGGGGAACATAACTGCACAGCATCTCCTTTGCCACCAATTGGCATAACGTTTGGTGTGCCTAAATGTACTAAAACCCCTAATGACAATATGGCATAAGGGAGAAAAAAATCATATGAGTACAGTTAGGTCCATAAATATTTGGACAGAGACAACATTTATCTAATTTTGGTTCTAGACATTACCACAATGAATTTGAAACAAAACAAATCAGATGCAGTTGAAGTTCAGACTTTCAGCTTTCATTTGAGGGTATCCACATTAAAATTGGATGAAGGGTTTAGGAGTTTCAGCTCCTTAACATGTGCCACCCTGTTTTTAAAGGGACCAAAAGTAATTGGACAATTGACTCCAAGGCTATTTCATGGACAGGTGTGGGCAATCCCTTTGTTATGTCATTCTCAATTAAGCAGATGAAAGGGCCGGAGTTGATTTGAGGTGTGGTGTTTGCATTTGGAAGGTTTTGCTGTGAAGGAAACATGCGGTCACAGGAGCTCTCCATGCAGGTGAAACAAGCCATCCTTAAGCTGCAAGAACAGAAAAAAACCCATCCAAGAAATTGCTACAACATTAGAAGTTGCAAAATCTACAATTTGGTACATCCTGAGAAAGAAAGAAAGCACTGGTGAACTCATCAATCCAAAAAGACCTGGGAGCCCACGGAAGACAACAGTGGTGGATGATCGCCGCATACTTTCTTTGGTGAAGAAGAACCCGTTCACAACATCAACTGAAGTCCAGAACACTCTTAGTGAAGTAGGTGTATCTGTCTCTAAGTCAACAGTAAAGAGAAGACTCCATGAAAGTAAATACAAAGGGTTCACATCTAGATGCAAACCATTCATCAATTCCAAAAATAGACAGGCCAGAGTTAAATTTGCTGAAAAACACCTCCAGAAGCCAGCTCAGTTCTGGAAAAGTATTCTATGGACAGATGAGACAAAGATCAACCTGTACCAGAATGATGGGAAGCCAAAAGTTTGGAGAAGAAAGGGAACGGCACATGATCCAAGGCACACCACATCCTCTGTAAAACATGGTGGAGGCAACGTGATGGCATGGGCATGCATGGCTTTCAATGGCACTGGGTCACTTGTGTTTATTGATGACATAACAGCAGACAAGAGTAGCCGGATGAATTCTGAAGTGTACAGGGATATACTTTCAGCCCAGATTCAGCCAAATGCTGCAAACTTGATTGGACGGCGCTTCATAGTACAGATGGATAATGACCCCAAGCATACAGCCAAAGCTACACAGGAGTTCATGAGTGCAAAAAAGTGGAACATTCTTCAATGGCCAAGTCAATCACCAGATCTTAACCCAATTGAGCATGCATTTCACTTGCTCAAATCCAGACTTAAGAGGGAAAGACCCACAAACAAGCAAGACCTGAAGGCTGCGGCTGTAAAGGCCTGGCAAAGCATTAAGAAGGAGGAAACCCAGCGTTTGGTGATGTCCATGGGTTCCAGACTTAAGGCAGTGATTGCCTCCAAAGGATTCGCCACAAAATATTGAAAATAAAAATATTTTGTTTGGGTTATGTTTATTTGTCCAATTACTTTTGACCTCCTAAAATGTGGAGTGTTTGTAAAGAAATGTGTACAATTCCTACATTTTCTAACACATTTTTGTTCAACCCTTCAAATTAAACGTTACAATCTGCACTTGAATTCTGTTGTAGAGGTTTCATTTCAAATCCAATGTGGTGGCATGCAGAGCCCAAATCGCGAAAATTGTGTCACTGTCCAAATATTTCTGGCCCTGACTGTATATACCTATTAGGCTGGTGTCTGTCCTCGGACGTCCCTCTGCCCCGACGCGCGTTTCGCTCTGCTTCCTCGGGAGGCGTGTCAGGGCAGGGGGCTATCCGGTTTAAAAAGAGGCTAGTCCACAAGCTATTGGTCACCAAAAGATGCCGAAACACCTGTATATAATCATCAATCTCTGCCATAACAGAATCGCCGTTTACAAAAGGTCCTGTGAGTAGGAAACGGATAAGCATATCGGCGCATGCGTCAGATTACATGAGACCAGTCAGCCAGTTGTGAGAGGCATCAAGCGGTCACGTGGAACTGGAGACGCAGGTCCTTCTGCTGAAGACACTCGCGTACCCACACCACCATTGACCGCCCGTATCTCTCGACCGCTCAGTATCCAGCGCATGCGCTCTGCTTAGAATATTTTAAATGAAGAGATATCAAGCAATATCAAAAAATATTAAATTAAAATTTGGTAACCAATAGTCCGGGCAAATAGACAAAGAATCACTTATACATAATAGTAGTACAATTGTTTAACGAAAAAATACAAAGACATGAAAACAACATAATAGTGAATATATGAACAATAATATAAACAAAATGTGTTTAAATATACTAGGATACTAGTGTAAATAATATACAATTATAATATATACAAACTGTTAATACAAATCATATACAAATATTATGTGTTTAAACTAGTGATAAATCACCAAGAATAAAAATAAAAATGAAAATAAATAAAGTGACCGATGTCTGTTAGAACGCCATTATAAAACAAAAAGTGTACTAATGATGAGTGTAAAAAGTGCCTAATAGTGTTGAGCGATACGATAATGCAAATATCGGCTATCGGCCGATATTAGCTCTATCGGCCTTTCGATAATTCGTTTCGATATTTTCGTCTTATCGAATACCGGAATCGGATTTGTCACTGTCACTGTGAGTGTCCGTCGGTCGGGTCTGTCAGGAGTCAGCGGCACTTACCTGGCAGAAGATCTCCGGCGGTCACGTCCTGGACTGCTTGATGGCCGCCATTATCTTCTCCCTGGCGGTCACATGCAGTTTTTCGCGATAACTGCAGGGTAATCCCGGCCGTAAACCAGTCCGATGACGTCACCGACGGGGAAGCAGGTAATCAGCTGTGCTGCGCCGGGATGACAGGCTCTGCCTGTCATTCTGATGTAGCAGAGCTGGATCGTCGTGGGACACTCGTTACTATGGACTGCGTCGGTCAGGTGGTATACTTTTTTTTTTTTTTTTTTACAGGAGATCGATGGCGTCACAGGATGAGACTGTAATAAAAGTAATGAAAACTGTTTTTGTTTTTTTTTATTAAATTAAAAAACTTTTTTATGAACATTCACCCGTCCGGGTACATAAACAATTTAACTATTTACATACAGGGACCCTGTCCGGGTTATTTATAATTCTTTGGCAGGGGTGTTCCAGGTACCACCTGGTACTCTTCTGATGCTTGCCAAACATCCGAGGCACCAAGGACCACCAGGACCTGATGACGTCGTGTGGCCTGTACAGTGACGTCGTGACCCGCTATCTGGGTCTGTGTGGCCACCTCTTTCATCTCCCTCCGGGTCTGGAACCCTATGTCCCGGACTGAACGAACCCCAGGGGGCCTAACAGGCGCCGGGTACGGGCCAGCTATAGTCATCATGTCCATAGCTGGGGCTGCTGAGAGAACCACTGAGGGAGGCTTGGGAGATTTACGGCGTGGGGTGGGCACTTTTGCAGAGGCCTGGATGTGGGAGGCTGAAGGCTCCGAGGGTCTCACAGGTTCCTGACACTCTGGGGAGTAGGGTCGCACCTGGTAACATTTAGGGCGTACCATCCATTGTAACCCCAGTGTCGGGTGTAAGTCACCAAGTCTCCTGGCAACAGGTCCCTCCCCGGGTGTCCTTCTGGGAGGTGAGCCTCCACGTCCCGCCGGTTCACAAAAACTTCTAAATAAAGTCCAGGCTCCTGGATGAAGCCCCAACCACCTTTCAATTTAAAGCTCCGTACTGCACCCTTACGCCGCGGCTCCCACAGGGTTCCTTTATCCTTTCTCATCCGATCCTTATCTGCCCGGTCCTTCTCCAGCTGACGTTGGCGAAGCTTTTGGGTTTCTCGCTGCTCCCTTTGTCGCTCTGCTTCCCGCTCCCAACGTCTCCACTCTTCCTCCTGACGCCGGTTGTAATTCTCCTCCACCAGCTGCTCCATGTCTCCACCATCAAATGCCAGCTTACAGTGTCCGGTTTGCGGCAGCTCTCCTGGCGCCCCCCAGTCCTGGCGGCGCTCACCTGCGGAGGAAGGAGTCGGCTCTGGAACAGATGACAGTCGGAGCTCCGGTACAGGCAGGTAGTGCTCTGGTGCCTGCGCGGCCTCCTCCATGAGGACGGGTGTCGCTTCTTCTGCCTCAGCGACGGGGGCAGACAGCGGGATCTGGGGTGCTGCCGGTGCAGAGTTTTTTGCACGAACGGGTGCCTCCACTGCGACAACGTCAACCGGATCACATTGCAAGGGCTCCTCTACTAGAACGGGTGCCTCACCTTCCGGTACAGACACTTCAGGTAAGAGGGATTGGCGCCGCTCCAAGTTTAGTTTTAGGGCACGCCAGCTGGCTTCCATCCTGGCGACCTCCTCCCGGTGCCGGGCCAGGCCTCTTAGGGTATCCTCCACTTCTTGCAGCGTAGGAGGGTTTCCAGGCCGGGTGCCCAACGGTGGTTCCGTGGCGATCGGGTCGCTTCCGTGGGGGGAGAGCTCTGACTGCTCCATCCCTTCACACTTCTGCTCGTGTCCATTAGCCATCTCTGCCAAGTCACATGTGTCATTAGCATCTGGAGAGGGCCCCTCTTTTGTAGGGAGGCGGGACCTTCGTGTTAGTTTCCGCCCACTGAGGAGGATGAGGAGGCGGAACTCAAGAGCTGTGGGGCACGATCTTATATTGCAGTACCATTTAGAGCCATCGTTTTCGCGTCACTGAGTGAGTGTACACCCATGAAGAGCACGCCCTTCTTCTTCACCAGTGCCTCGTCGTGACGCAGATATGGCGGAAAAATGGCAAATACATTCTCTGATGATTTTAGCAATTCTCAAGCACAAAACCAGTTCAATTCAGGCACACAGGACTCGCTTATAGCGAGCTACAGAATCCTGTTCGTGACGCCCAAGTTGAGTCGCACAGAGCCAGAGGTTTTGGGGGTACTCGGCACCGAGCCCGTCGACTTCTATGGGGTATGTCACGGCTTTACCCGGCAATTGAATCAGAGTCTATTTTACTATGTAGAAGTGTATAAACTATAAATATATGTATATATATATGTCACAATGACATGTATATAAATATATATGTATTCTATGTGTGTAATTTTGTGGTTTACAATGAAAGAAAGGGTTTTTTTTGTTGCGATATTTTGTTCCCATAGACTTACATGGGACTTCCGGTATCGAAATCGGATATCGACGATATTTAGTGATATCGGCGATACAATTTCGATACGATATTTTTAGATATCGAGCAGTATCGCTCAACACTAGTGCCTAAACAAACAACACTGACAGCATAGAAGAACTATTAAAACACTAAAAGTTAGGTCTCCAAAAAAAAAAAAAAAAAGGCTGTAGAGGACAATTGACAACCAACAATAAAGGAGTACACCTACGTCACCTACATAATGACCATAGTTATTGGTACCTTAAATACAAATTAGATTAACTAAATTAAAAAGTGCCAGGATCAAGATCTTAGGGTGGGCTGTCACTCGAAGCGCGTTGATGTCGCATTTCGAATAGCTGTATTGCTGATTTTGTCCTCTGAGATGCACTGTGTGAATAAAAGCCTATTCACAGTTCGCTGCGCTGGATCATCTTCATTTTACTTTTGTTCCATGCCTTGATGCAGCGTTTCTGGGCTCCGAACACTTCCAAGATGTCTCTGGTGGTGAGCTGGATCTAACCTTGCAACCATCTGTGCTGCCAAACGGCATTCAATGGTCATGTGAACACTGGTAAAACGGTCAGAATGTATAAAGCAGGTGTCACGTGTGCCACATAGCCTTTGCCTCCAAATACTAATTCACAGGTAAGGGATTTAAAAAAGAACCACAATCAATTATCGTGACTCGATCACCAAGCGGAAGACCAGGCTAGCAGCAAGTTTTTGCATCTCCAATATCTCTTCTATTAACACATCATAAAAGACAAGCTATTCGTATACCCAGATTACTGTGCGTGTCCTAGCTTGACTTGTCAAAGCCTCTAATACCGGGTGATGGGGAGATTACAAGTAAAGCACAAAAGGTATATTCTGTGTCTTTAATGATGGCCCGGTTTATCATGTGTCATGGTGCATCGCCACGAAGATCGTCGCGATTGCACATTCTGACTTCTCACAGCTGAGCTGCTGTTTCTTTGTGTTTGGTAATGAGAGAGTTAATTTTACCTAGCTCTTTGCTAAGACTAGGTCCAGCCTCGCCCGGCTGCTTTGGATTATGTTCTAATTAGTTTCCTTTATATTCCTGCCAGTCTGGGTGTTGGATGCGGTGAAAGCATTCATATAGTTTAGCAGACTGGATCGGTTCTGGGAATACTTAAGCTAAGAGCTCCTTAGTTGTTTTTACTCTTACAGCTTATAGTTTTTCTCTGAGACCTTAGGTGTTCCTACTGTGTGTGAGTGTTGTATGTAAGACTTTATTTACTTTATTTCTTGTCTTTCTTGTATGTCTTTCTGTTCATTAACCGTTACCTGTTCATTCCCTTTGGTGGTATTCAGGGTCCTTCTTAGGACTAGAATACAGTTGGCAGGGATTGATAGGAGACAGGGTTTACGCTGGTGGCCTGGACCTCTGTACCTTTAACAGTACCTCCAGGTTGAGGGATTAGTTAGGACCCCAGTTTAGGGTCAGCTTAGACCCCGGTCACCCTCTAGCCGGAGACAGCGTATAACGGATTCCGTTTTGACCCACTGGACTTTCTGTCAGGTAAATCTATGTTATCATATAGCTATGCGCATGTTATATAGTATGTTGCCCTTTTGATATAGATTATTGTCATCACATATATATATCTGCTATACAGCGTGACATTTTCACCGGCCATACTAAAGATTCTCCCCAGCTATCATGGATCCAGTAGCCCAGCTGGCCCGGCAGTTGCAGGGATTGTCCATGGAGTTGGCAGACATTAAGTCCAAGGTTTTGTCTCCCCCGGAGCAAACCAGATCTGAACCTAAGGTTGCTCTCCCGGACAGGTTCACTGGTGGGCGGGACAAATTTTTTACTTTCCGGGAGGCATGTAAATTGTACTTTCGGCTGCGGCCTCGGTCATCTGGGAGTGAAGAGCAGAGGGTGGGAATTGTAATCTCGCTCTTACAAGGGGATCCTCAATCTTGGGCGTTCTCTATTCCTCCAGGCTCCCCAGATCTCCAGTCAGTGGATCGATTTTTTACTGCCCTGGGTCTGGTATATGATGATCCGGATCGAGTCTCCCTTGCTGAAACAAGGTTGCGTAAAATACGGCAAGGAAATCGTCCAGCGGAGGAATATTCTTCTGAGTTCCGTAGATGGGCAACAGATACTCAGTGGAATGACCCAGCTCTTAGGAGCCAGTTTTGTCAAGGGTTGTCTGACAAATTAAAAGATGTGTTGGCTCAGTATGATTCTCCTCCATCACTGGAGGCTGCTATGGCCCTCGCTATTCGCATTGATAGACGTCTTCGGGGAAGACGCGAGGTAACTCCGCCCCCCGTGATGACTCCACCTACTACTAAAGTCCCTTATACTGAGGTTCCCCTGGTCTGTTCTGAGGAACCCATGCAGTTGGGAGGGACATCATTTTGTAGGAGGGAATCAGCGGTGCGCCGCAAGACTAGAAGGTGTTTCTTTTGCGGGAGAGAGGGACATTTTGTTGGGGGGTGTCCATCCCGGACCTCTTTGAACCAAGGAGTTAACCTGGGAGTGTGTATTTCGTCCCCAAATCCCTCTCAGTTTCTCGTGCCTGCGGAGGTGGTGATTGGTACTAGAACTGAGAGGATTTCTGTTTTTCTTGATAGTGGGTCCGGGGCTAATCTGGTGGACGCTCGGTTTGCCCAGGTGCATGGTATGCAACTGAGTGTATTGGCCAAACCGGTCCCTATACTCTCTATTGATTCTAGACCTCTTGGTCAAGGTAGCTTGGTACAAGCTGTTCATAACATAGATCTTCGAGTAGGGGCAATTCATAAAGAGCAATTGTCTTGTTATGTGTTGGAGGGTCTACCTACTCCTATTGTGTTGGGACTTCCTTGGTTGGCTAAACATAACCCAGTGATTGATTGGCAATCCAGAAAGATAAGCCAGTGGGGTGAATTTTGCAGGAATAACTGCATGAGCACGGTCATCGGTGCGGTTGTGCCTAGGACTTTGCCTCCTTTTCTGGAGGACTTTGGGGAGATGTTCTCAGAGGAGGGGTGTAAAGAGTTACCTCCTCATCGCGCATATGACTGCTCAATAAAGTTGCTTCCTGATGCCTTATCTCGTACTTTCCCAGGGGCCGGGAAGACGGATGATCCGGTTCCTATTCCTCAGGAGGGAGTTGTAGTGTCAGCTGTATGCTCTGAGCTTGAGGGGGAGGTATTGGGGGCTCAGGGGGACGCCCCTGTGGGACTTCCAGGGAGACTGGTAGTTCCAGATCGCTTAAGACTGAAGGTTACGGGGAACCGTTACAAACGGATGGCTGATAGGAGGAGAGTTTCTGGTCTAGATCTGAAGGTGAACGATCTGGTTTGGTTGTCTACCAGAATATAAAACTTAAAGTTTCCTCCTGGAGGTTGGGTCCCAGATTCATCGGGCCGTACAGGATCAGTTCCATAATTAATCCTGTGGCATTTCGTCTGGACCTCCCTCCTACGTTTAAAATTCATAATGTGTTTCACAAGTCATTACTTAAAAAGTATGTGGCACCAGTCATACCGTCACCTCTACCTCCTCCTTCAGTGGTAGTCAATGATAACGTGGAAGTTCATTGGAGGGGGTATGGTCCTGAGGAGAGGACGTGGGTCCCTGCGTCTGATGATAACGCAGATCGATTGGTTCGGACCTTTCACACAATTTACCCGGACAGACCTGGTCATGAGGGTCCGGAGGCCCCTCGTAGAAGGGGGGTACTGTCATGGGTGCATCGCCACGAAGATCGTCGCGATTGCACATTCTGACTTCTCACAGCTGAGCTGCTGTTTCTTTGTGTTTGGTAATGAGAGAGTTAATTTTACCTAGCTCTTTGCTAAGACTAGGTCCAGCCTCGCCCGGCTGCTTTGGATTATGTTCTAATTAGTTTCCTTTATATTCCTGCCAGTCTGGGTGTTGGATGCGGTGAAAGCATTCATATAGTTTAGCAGACTGGATCGGTTCTGGGAATACTTAAGCTAAGAGCTCCTTAGTTGTTTTTACTCTTACAGCTTATAGTTTTTCTCTGAGACCTTAGGTGTTCCTACTGTGTGTGAGTGTTGTATGTAAGACTTTATTTACTTTATTTCTTGTCTTTCTTGTATGTCTTTCTGTTCATTAACCGTTACCTGTTCATTCCCTTTGGTGGTATTCAGGGTCCTTCTTAGGACTAGAATACAGTTGGCAGGGATTGATAGGAGACAGGGTTTACGCTGGTGGCCTGGACCTCTGTACCTTTAACAGTACCTCCAGGTTGAGGGATTAGTTAGGACCCCAGTTTAGGGTCAGCTTAGACCCCGGTCACCCTCTAGCCGGAGACAGCGTATAACGGATTCCGTTTTGACCCACTGGACTTTCTGTCAGGTAAATCTATGTTATCATATAGCTATGCGCATGTTATATAGTATGTTGCCCTTTTGATATAGATTATTGTCATCACATATATATATCTGCTATACAGCGTGACATCATGACACTAAATAGTAGATAAGCCATTACTTTAAGTGCAGTTAAGTGTAGATACTTTGGACATTATTATTACAGCAATCTATACAGACTGATCAACTAAATATCAAAAACTTAATTTAAAGGTACAGTGCAAATATTGTAAAGAACGATCCTCACATAGCTGACATTAATAGGGCATGATAAATGGCGTGAGATCGTCATAGGATCTACCTTTAGGGCAGAGCTCTCCGTTGGTATGTTACTGCTCAAGGTAAAAGTGAAGAATTTACAGTAACTATGCCAATAACCAAGTACAGGCATTTATTACTGCGGGGAAGACTAAAAGTCATTGTTAGCCCCACATCACAGCACCTACTTCTCACCCAACAGGTAGAATAGTGAGCATGCTGACCTTGTTTTACACAACTGGTTAATGTAACCATTTCAGAGGCACTGGACAATCATCCCAGGGTGCATTTAGAAGGCTCACTAATTATATACAAGCTGATCAGAGCCAATGTGTCTGTTTACACAGGCCGATAAATGATGGGTGATACAATCGTCCTGTCCCTATACAGCATAATGTTAGGGGCAGCAGTAGCACATCCGATCAGGCGATCATTGGCGTGTTTAACGGGCCTGAAGTCGGGAACGAGTGTTCTTACACGGCTTATCAGACAGTCTTCATACATTCAATAGCTGCTGGCAAAAGGCTAGTTCAGCTGGCAGCTATTCTTACAGCCCTGCCCAAACACATACACGCATATGTTCTGAGAAGGAGAGAAGCCGTACATCCTCAGTTGCAGTGCGGAGACGTTGATCGCGTATAAACCTTTCAATTGCCATGGTCTGTGCCAAGCATGTCTTATAATACTTGACAATTGTATTTGATGAGTCTCCTGCAGACCAGTGAGGAAGAATGCGTAAAAATGAAGAGAGGAAAGATCATGCAGATGTCGGTCAGTGGGGAAGGTCTTGGAAAACTCTGGCTCTCACCTATTGGAAGAACAAGGGTCTTATGGGCACTGATCCTTGATTTCATTACTTTTCAGACTACAATGAAGCAAGCAATGTTTTGGTGAAGAAGAAGTTGGGGAGCTAGACTAATCAAGCCCTTATTCTACATCCTGTGGATTTCCCATACCCGTTTGTGATAGGATTTCAGGAAGCCCTATCGTAATCGGATGTTTGAGGCCACTTCTGTGTCTTCTATAAACAAAATAACACACAGCTTTCTGCTCCTACAGAGCGCCCAGCACAGATCCTGCTCCTCCTTGCAGTGGAAGACGTCTGCTGCGTGGGCTACAGGATATAGAGGCAGGCTTTCTTTCATTCTGCCACACACGCTGACTTCTTCCAAGGCTTCAGAAAACAGATTTAACATTTGGAGATCAGCTGGCTTCCTGATCACACACAGCGCTGTTCTGCAACAGGTTACTGGGTGAGGAAGACTAGAAAAGAGCTTTCAGGACTAGGAATACTGAGCACACCTCTCACACCCTCCCATACAACCAAAGAGAAACTCCTACATACGAAAACCTAATTATACAGAAGATATCGACCACATTACACAGCCAGAGATGCAAGAAGACTATAGCGGTACAGAGCACTCCCACCAGCATCCATGTGTGTCCACTGCAGAATTTTCACACTGATTTTAGAGCAGATACTTGAGCAATGTCCGCCCCAGAGAGCTGCCCCATGTAGATTTCCCTTGAAATGTGTCAGATTTATCTGTCAACTGACGACTTCCATAGAAATGTCAAAACTGAAAATTAAATAAAAAACACACAATTTCAGTTTCATGCCATTTTGCAGAGTTTTTAACAAGAGAACACACTCTGCAACATTTCCCGAGAATCATTTCATAGTGGTGGTTGCACCAGCGTACAGCTAGACGAGGGCATTTTCACAGCATGGCACGCTCTTACATGTGCAAACCTTTCTCCATGTAAAGTTAATGACAGAACCGTCCCCGCAATCCCTCTAGATCACGCACACAAGAAAACCATTGTATAACCATCAATACTACTTTGCTGCCCAATTATCATTTGTGCCAAAGTGTAATGTAGCGCCGCCACGAAGATCAAATTATTTTCTCATTAATAAACTCAAGGCTTTAGCCAACGTAAGTAAGTGTTACGATAAGAACGGATTACAGAAAGGGCAAAGGGAGCAGATCATAGATCACATTGCCATTAACCCTATCCGCACCATAAGCTGCACCTTTTTGAAGTCGTCACTTTAGCCAACATCAATTTGTCCTAGATCTACTGCCACGGAAATTGCTATTCACTGTTAGATCATAGAAACAAGTCCTGGGAGTACAATGAGGTATTGGTAGTAGCGTTTTGACTTCTTAGACATGCTTCACTGCAGTTCTTCAGTCACACTTCTCCACATTTAACTCCCCGGTCCATGAAATTACATCAAGGCTCGCTGTGAGCCCATATCAGGGGTCAGTCCTTTGCCAAAATCTAAGCCCAATCTTCACTCTGGTAGGGGGATGTCCACAATTTGGATATCGATGGCCTATCCTCTTGTGAAGGTCAAACACTCGGTGCCAAACAATCAGACGTTTCCAGAGCTGTCCAGATGTAAACCGTGTCCGGAGAAGGAAAAGCAAAGCTCCAGACACCGAAGTGGCAGTTCTTGAGTATGGCAGCTCAGCTGCTATTCATCTCAATGGGAAAGCTGGGTAGAAGTACCCGATAATGGCCACTATGCCGTGTACGGAGCTTTGTTTAATCCAGGCGCTGCATACAGCTCATTGGTGCAGCAGCCAGGATTGTCCTAACACTTTTCTTGTAGTCCTATGTATGGCGAGTTATGAGCTGATCAGGTGCTGAATTATTCCCCTATCCAGGCCTTTATCCCTGTATCTGCAAACAAGAAATTGGTGATGATTATGCCAGCCAAAAAGTGATCCGGATGGAAAATCCTATGACTACTGTTTATGACAAGTTCTACAAAAACAGAAGATCGCTGGAAGCATTTTTCAAAGGATGCGATAAATGTGGGTTCCACCATCTCCAGAACAGGGGTCCCAAAACCCCGTCCTGCCTACTATAACTGCCACAGTGAATGCTAATGTGCCCAAAACACTGAGGTCATGGTGCTATGTGTTTTTTGTAACCCCCCCCCCCATTAACTTTTCTAGCTCCATAATCAGAAGGGACAACTTCCAATTGAAACACTAATCCTTATAATGCAAAGCTTTTCAGCACAAGAAAGTTGGAATTAGTTCTGCTGGTAATTGGTTTTCCAGGAGTCCAGCATGACAGCATCATCAGGAGGTCGCCCTTCATATCCTTGCTAGGGGCAGGAACACAAGATGTTAAAAGGCCCCTCCCACCACCCGCCTGTGATTTTCCTAGGACCACACCAGGATGGATGCAGCTCTCTTTTCTTGAGATTCCTTCTACATACATTAGCTTCACATACCAGACAGGAAATTTAAGAGAGGGAATGTAATGGGTGCCGTCATGATGGACTCCAAGAAAACCAAACATCAGTAGGACCAATTCCTACCTCCCAGGACATCTCTCCTGACAGCAACATCAGAATACCAGAGGATACTTTCAGAGCGGGACTACTGCTTTGATGACTTTTCTTCTGAAGGCAGTCTTTTGGCCTGATAAAATATCCAGTTTATAATACCGGTATCTGGAAAAGGTGTTAAGATTTGATGTTGCAGCTCTGCAGATTTGGTCTACCGAGGCCCCTGTTCTTTCTGCCCATGATGTGGCTACTGCTCTAGTGGAATGAGCTCTGATGTTGTCCAGAGGAGATTTCCCTTTGTTGTCTTCTTCAATGTATTCTTTCCTGCAAACTGAACAAATAGATTGGAATCCATCAGCCAACTTTTTGCGATCTCCAGATATTGGAGGACTTTCCTTCTGACAATTAGAGAATGAAATGCGAGTTCTTGAAGGCCGTCCTTAAGGAGAGAGATTGTGTCTGAATCTTCCAGAGGCTCATATGATTTACATAAGCCATTCAATACTAGATTGTGGTCTCATACAGGAACAGCGACCTTAATTGTGGGTCTAAAGTAGGATTAGACCCACAATTAAGGTCGTTGTTCCTCCAAAACAAACCTCTCAAAGGGATGGCTTATTGATGGGATAATCCATGAAGGCACTCAAAGCTGAAATCTGTACCTTCAACGTGCTAGGTTTCAGGCCTTTATCAAATCCCGTTCGGAAAAAAAAATCTAATATTTTTGAATAATAGGGCTAGAGATACCCACTATTGTTTCTTGGTATTGTGCACATAACTTCAAGATCTTCATGTATAAGGCAGACATCATTGGCTTCCTACTCCTTTGGATAGTGCATATGAAGGAGTCTGAAAACCCTCTTGATCTCAAATATATGCCTTTCAGGATCCAAGTTGACAATTGCAGGAACTTCACATTGGGATAGAATAGTGGCCCTTGAAAAATAAGATTATGCTTTACTAGAAAAAAGACTCGGTCTCCTAAAGTCATCTTTAGCAAGGGGAACCAGCTTCTCTTGGGCCAAAAACAGTAGTATAACTATTACTTTGGCCCGATAGTTCTGGATTTTCTTCAGTACTGCAGGAATTAGGGGCAAAGAAGGAAAAGCATATGCCAAGTTCATGTCCCATATCTGGAACAAGGCAATTCCTGTCAAGTTGTCTCTGATTCAGGGGAAAAGAAAAGGAAAAAAAAAAAAAAAAACACTTGAGCTTATATGTTCCCCTTGTGGCAAACAAGTCTACTGAGGAGTACCCCAGCGATGCGTTAAGTGATGGCATTCCTCCCAGTTCAGTTCACATTCTGATTGCTGTATTTTTTCTGGCTGAGAAAAGTCTGATTTTGAGATCCCTTTAGATGCATCGCTGTCACTGAAAGGACTGTCTCTTCTGCCCAATGAAAAATCTTTTCGGCTAAAGCCTGAAGATGGTGAGGTCTCAGGCCAACTTGATGCCGGAGGAAGGCTACCGTTGTGTTGATCCTATATATTTAACAGGCACCTTTTCAACATCTCTCAGACCGCTTTGATCTCTCTGAGATTTAATGATGTGAGAACCTGGCTTTGGCCAGGTGCCCTGTAAGTACTGACCTTGTAAATGCCCCCCATTCGCTGCTGCTTACGTCTGTGGTGAATGTTACAAACGACGATAGACTCCACATATTCCCTTTCTGCAGGTTGGCCATAGAAGTCCCATTCATTTTACACTTTATATGCCCTCACCCATGCTTGATTTAATTTATTTATAGCAATATTCTAATACCACACCTTCACCCCATGATATTGTCTTCAGTGACATTTATTATCATATGTATGAGATTTGCACTCCTTGCCTTTACTATTCAGAAGTCCCAGCCCCAGAACCCTTCATCTTTCAGCTGCATCTCCATGACCCTTCCCACACAGCATCCGTGACTTCCAGCGCAAGCGCTGGGCATGCCGGCCTCTCTGACTTCCGGGAGCGCTCCGATCATGTGACCAAGCACTCCCCATCTGCACGTCACTAGGAGCGCTGACCCGGAAGTCCCATTAGACAGAGACGTGCTGCCCGGCCCTTTGCGCTAATAGTAAGTCACCGGATCTTGTTTCCACCAATCCCCAAGTTATGCCCGCTATATATATTTCTCCTTCCCACATTTTCCATACACTCTTGCCCCGGAAGAAGCCGCTAGGCGAAACGGTGCCCGTTGGGCGTTCTCGGACCTCCGCTGAGACTACCTCACCCTGATTGATTTTGCGCTGCGACTGCATGTAAGTGGGTCTACATATATATCTATGATTCCCCTAGCTTTGAGTAGAATTATCATATACCTTCATCATGCATGCAAGTCTATTGCGCAAGTCACTGGGTGTTGTATTTTTACTCTGCCTTTAGTATAGCCCATCTTATTTTACCAACCTTGTTTCTGCACTGTGCAGCTTTATGCTTATAGCAGTGCATATAGCAGCGAGCATATTACCCCCTTCATCTTACAATATTTGCGATTTTGCACATTTAAAATTAGGGAATTGGGGGCTGTTTAGCTCTATTCTGCAACAAGTGTATTATATACCAATCAGGCTGTACCTTTAGGTTTATCACACACTGTAGCTCCGGAAGTCCATGATTGTTTTCATTTGGTTATTCCATTCTGTCTGTTTTTTCATTGTTAGTTTTTACTATTGTCAAATAAAAATATTATATTTTAAATTACTACGCTTTTCTTAATCACTTTCTCTATGGGATTTACCCTTAACCATAGATTAT
The DNA here is from genome assembly GCA_033576555.1 of Oophaga sylvatica. Taxonomy (NCBI): domain Eukaryota; kingdom Metazoa; phylum Chordata; class Amphibia; order Anura; family Dendrobatidae; genus Oophaga; species Oophaga sylvatica. The sequence continues at coordinate 329,541,874 of JARQOD010000004.1, forward strand.
GTCTAGGATGATAGTTGATGCTAAACTGGCTTTTAGCTGATGGGTGATTCTGCAATTAACAGGAAACCGTCCAAGTGCTGAACAATTAATATTGTTCACTCAAAGAAGCCATAATTACTTCCACTATTTTGGTGAAAAGTGTGGGGCTGAGGAAAGACCAAACAGAAGACAACACTAGTAATGTTGAATCACTTCCCCTTCAAATCTCAGATATCTGACTGATGAAAAGACACATGGTAATAGGCTTCTTTCAGATTTAGCACACACATTATCATATCCTTCCCAATTAATGGAATCGTTGATCTTATCGATTCAATTTTGAAATTTTTGTATACCACCCACGTGTTTAGGGAGAAACCATTCTGCTTTTGGGACTTTTTGGTACTGGTATCACCACCCCTGAAATTCACCAACTTCTTTACATCTTTTAGAAGACTTTTCTAGACTTGCGGGGACTGGGAAGTCGAGAGGTGGAATCTTCCGTGAGGGATTTGCATAAACTCTACCCTGTATCCTTCTGATATTGTTTGAAGTATCCAGAGATTCTGGAATAATTCTGTCCACACCTTGTGAAAGGATAGTCTTCCTCCCACTTCCTCGGTGTCACTGTTTCCCTGTGTTAGCTGTTAAGAAAGGTATTCCCTCCTTTGTGGTAGCTCCACCTACCATTTCACCTTTACCTGTATAATCTGGTTTCAGATGGGGCCTCCGAAACAATTAAACATTTTTGGATTTCTCCTCTGGAAATCCTTTTTTTTTTTTTTGTAGTCTGAGGCTCTTACGAGTATGTCGTCCAATACTGGACCAATCAGACTGGAAAAATGACTGGAACACAGGTTGTTCTTTGAGTGACTATCTTCCAACCATGTCTTAAGCCATGTAGCTCACCTTACAGTAAAGTGTCCCACTCCTTGCGTCAAACCTGATAGATTCTGCTGAGGCATCAGCCATAAATCCTGTTGTAATTTTGAGTAAGGGAATGGATTCCAGGATGTCATCTAATGTCTCTCCCACCCCCCCCCCCCCCCAAGATGAACCTCTATCCATAAATACATGTATCTTGCTACAGAGGTAGCATCTATGTTAGCCTTAATAATCAATGAAAGTTTCCCCAAGTTCTCTTGAGTAGCCTATCTGCCTTTCTCTTCATAGGATCCTTCAAGAATGATGAATCCTCAAAAGGGATAGATGTCTTTTTGGCTACTATGGCTATAGGGATATCTATCTTGGGGACTTCTTCCCATAATTTCATGTCTTCTAGCTCAAATGGTAAATGAGATCTCAAACTCCTTGGCATAATCAGTCTCTTTTCTACGTCTTCCCACTCCTCTGGGATCATGGCCTTTATGTGCTTACTGACAGGGAATACTATTCATTCAGGACCTTAACCCCCCAAACATCTCATCCTGTATGGAGGGGGACTGGTGAGTCTCCCAACTTTCATTGTATTCTTCACTGCCAATAGGAGCATATCAGTGTATATTTAACCCTACAATGCTTAATCGGGGGCCTTTTAGGCCCCGGTGCTTACTTTATTGCTACTTTAGATAGAATTTTGAAACTCTAGGTATTCCTCAAGTATGTCGTTGTTGGTAATATCCAGTTGTTCATATAATTTTTTTGATAGGCATTTTGGTGTAACAATGCTTTTTTGGGGAAAACCAGATCTGTACGGAACAGGGGCCTGCTATTTTTATTATGTACTGTAGGGATCCGCTCTGGTAGGCAGGGGCCGGGCCGCAGTAATGAGGCAACACACAGGCTTTCAGTTCAAAGTTCAGTGGTTTTAATGACGGGTTCAACAAAAGTCCAGATAACAAAATCAAAACAGAACATAAATCACTCCAGTTTGGAGAACCACTGGTCCCAGACTCACCCTTGCTTGGGACGGGCTTAACTAAGCGGCTGCAGGTCAGCAGAGACCGCCAGGTGCCATTCCGGGTGGTCTGGTACTCGCTTCTTGGTGCACACTGATACACTGTAACAAAAACACTCTTCCAGGCTGACTCCAGCCAAACTCCTTCCTTCCTCACCACATACTACAACAGCTTCTTGTTAAATAGGCCTAGTCCACACCCTCAGGTGAGGTACACATCAGCTGACCTGATCACGTGACTATGACCTCATCACAGGTCTTTGTGATCATGGAAAATCCTGACCAAACTTCAGTCTGCTAGGAGAAATATATCTCCCATCCAGCAAGATCCCCTTTGGTGTACCACATACCTCCCCCCTTTGTTCAACCTTAGGAGGGTGGACACATGACATACAGTGAACTCTGGACAGTGCATCTGTGTTCCCCTGTAATTTGCCTGCCCGATGTTCTACTGAAAATTTGAAATTTTGCTGGGACAGAAACCACCTGGTGACTCGTGCATTTCTCTCTTTGGCTTGACTCATCCAAGTCAGAGGGGAATGATCAGTTACCAACCGAAACGTTCTCCCCAACAGATAGTAGCGCAATGACTCCAATGCCCATTTGATGGCCAGGCACTCTCTCTCTACAATGCTGTATCTGGTTTCAGCTGGACAGCTGGAGTAAGCTTTCGACTCAGGAAACTAATGGGATACTCCTCCCCGTTAACCTCCTGAGACAGCACGGCACCCAGACCTACCTCTGACGCATCAGTCTGGACAATGAATTCTCTTTTGAAGTCGGGTGTGATCAGAACTAGTGACCCAAACAGTGCCCCTTTTAGTTTTACAAACGCCTCTTCAATCTGATCATTCCAGCGCACCATTACTGACTTCCTCCCTTTCAGGCAGTCAGTTAACGGCGCCGACAGGGTTGCAAAATTGGGAATAAACCGCCGGTAATATCCCACTAACCCCAAAAACCCTTTCACTTGTTTTGTGGTGAGGGGACGGGCCAGTTTTGGATTGCCTCCACTTTGTTTATTTGGGGTTTGATAACTCCTCTCCCAATCACATACCCCAGGTACCGAGCTTCCTCCAACCCTATGGAACACTTCCTTGGGTTGGCAGTTAGCCCTGCTTGTCTCAGAGAATCTATCACCGCCTGTACCTTGGCTAAGTGACTTTCCCAGTCTGTACTGTACACCACAATATCGTCCAGATAGGCCGCGGCATATCGGCGGTGAGGACGAAGAACAATGTCCATTAACCTCTGGAATGTCGCTGGAGCGCCATGCAACCCGAAGGGTAGGACTATATACTGGAACAGTCCCTCGGGTGTTACAAAAGCAGTTTTCTCTCTCGCGGCTTTTGTTAGAGGCACCTGCCAATAACCTTTTGTGAGGTCAAAGACTGAAAAATACCGGGCCTGCCCAAACCGCTCTATTAACTCATCAACCCGGGGCATGGGGTAGGCGTCAAATTTAGAAATTTCATTCAGTTTTCTGAAGTCATTACAGAACCTTAGTGTCCCATCCGGTTTTGGTATTAGGACTATTGGGCTGGCCCACTCACTCTGGGATTCTTCAATGACCCCTAACTGCAGCATCTTTTTTACCTCTTCCGAGATGGCTTGTAGCCGGGCCTCAGGCACCCGATATGGCTTTAATCGAACTTTGGCCTGCGGCTCCGTGACAATGTCATGTTGGATTAGGGCGGTACGGCCAGGGAGCTCCGAAAAAACATCGGTATTTCGGCTAACAAACTCTCGGACTTCCTGAACTTGTCTAGGAGACAACGTGTCTGCTATTTTGACGGTGGAGAGGACTTCTCTTGCCTTCTCCTGAGGCAAGGGAGCCTTCTCTACTGGAAATGCAGGCCGTGGACCATCCTCACCAAGAGGGTCTCTGTCTTTCCATGGTTTGAGTAGATTCACATAGTATACCTGTTCTGGCTTTCTCCGCCCTGGTTGGTGTACTTTATAGTTTACGGGACCACCTTCTCCATAATCTCGTAAGGTCCCTGCCACCTTGCAAGTAACTTACTATCCACTGTAGGCACAAGTACCAACACCCGATCCCCAGGGTTAAAGGACCTTACCCGTGCCTCCGGTTATAGACCTGCCTCTGTGACCTTTGTGCTGCTTCCATATGTTCTCGGACTAATGGTAGGACTGTCTCCATTCTCTCTTGCATTTTGGCCACATGTTCTATCACACTTTTGTGGGGAGTTGGTTGGTTTTCCCAGGCCTCTTTAGCTATATCGAGTAAGCCACGGGGATGTCTGCCATATAATAGTTCGAAGGGCGAGAACCCCGTAGATGCCTGGGGCATCCTCCCGCACTGCAAACATCAAGTATGGCAACAAGAGATCCCAATCCTTACCATCTTTAGAGACTGCTTTTTTCAACATATTCTTCAGGGTCTTATTGAACCTTTCTACCAAACCGTCTGTTTGGGGATGATAGACCGATGTGCGCAACTGTTTAACACTTAACAAGTGGCAGAGTTCTTTCATGATTTTTTACATGAAAGGGGGTCCCCTGGTCTGTTAAGATTTCTTGAGGGATTCCACCCGAGAGAACATACCCATGAGTTCTTTTGCGATCAGTTTGGCAGAGGTGTGGCGCAGGGGAATAGCCTCAGGATACCGGGTAGAGTAATCTAGAACTACGAGGATGTGTTGGTGACCCCTTGCTGATTTATTACAGGCCCCACCAGATCCATGGCTATTCTCTCAAACGGGACCTCTATAATGGGTAATGGCACCAAGGGACTCCGAAAATGAGGCTGCGGATTGGTTACCTGTCACACGGGACAAGAGTTACAATACCGTTTAACTTCTTCATAGACCCCTAGCCAGTAAAACCGTTGAAGAATTCTGTCTAGGGTTTTCTTTTGGCCCAAATGACACCCTAGTACATGCGCATGCGCTAAGTCCATTACTATCTTCCGATAGGACTGCGGTACCAGCAATTGCTCGACAATTTCCCCATGTATTTTCTCAACCCGATACAGCAAATCTTGGTTCAGCTCGAATCGGGGAAATACTGTAGCTGCCCCGGGGTGTTGGGGTTCCCCATTGACAACTAGTACATTTTCCCGGGCTCGGGCCAACGTAGGGTCCCGGAGTTGCGAAGTACCAAAATTGTCACCTGCCACATTTAAGTCTGACAATTCTGGTCCCGGTGGCAAGTCTTCCACCTCCCCAGCTAACACTTCTATAGGAGAGGGGTTTTCTTCCTCCATTGAAGGCACAGGTACTCCTACAGCCAGCACATCTTCCTCTGGGCCACCAGGTTCATGCCCGATCTCTGGAGAATGTAACCTGGTTGCCACTGGTGCCGACGGCTGTTCTGTGGGAGGGGTAACTACAGGCCAAAGCACAGAAAATAACGGAAAATCTCTCCCCATTATTACCTCATAATGCAAATTAACCACCACCCCCACCTCGTGACACCTCCTCCCCGCTGGTGTGTTTATCATCACCAGGGCAGTAGGATAATGTTTTAGGTCCCCATGTATACACAACACACCCATTTTCCGACCAGTATACTCGCTGATTTGGACATGGCTGGCTCGTATTAGGGTCACGAGACTCCCTGAGTCCAGTAGAGCCACCGCAGGGTTACCCTCCACCTCCACTTTACACAAATGGTTCATACTGGGTCCCGCTGGTTTGCACACTGCACACATTTGGTCGGCATAGTGAGACTGATAGTACCCAAAGTTTGTGTCCATGGGCTCAGTCAGGTGGGGGCAATCAGCTCTCACATGTCCTGGTTCTTGGCACCGCCAACAGATTGTGGGGCACCTTTCGTCCCCCGACCCGTCCTGGGCGGCCTTCCGGGTCTCTGCTCGCCGAGCTGTGGGTGAAGGTTTGGGAAATTTACTCGGTACCTTCCGGGTAGTCTCTCCCTGTATCTCCTTGGTAGCCTCATATCTTTCAATGAGGTCTACCATCTGGAGACCATCAGTAGGGGCTGCCTGTCCAACCCAGGTTTGCAGGGTGTGGGGCAAAGTTCTCCAAAATTTATCAGTTACTATCCGATCCAGCATAGCGCTGGGTGACAACACCTCCGGCTACAACCATTTTTCTACCAGGTGTATCAAATCATAATACTGGGACCGAGCTGGCTCAGAAGGGGAAAACTTCCACTGGTGTACCCGCTGGGCCCGGACCAAAACATTTACCCCAAGACGTGCAAGTATCTCACCCTTGACGATCTCATAGTCTCTCTGTTGCTCGGGGGGTAGGTCCCTATAGGCTTTCGCGGGTCCTGGAGCCAAAAACGGAGCCACGATTTCTGCCCACTGGTCCCGGGGTAGTCTCTCCCTCTCAGCCACGCCTTCAAACATCTCCAGGTACACCTCAACATCATCTGATTTTTCCATTTTAGGAATCGCTGTGCGTACCGCTTTCCAGACATCCTGACGTCCTGAGGCAGCTCCTGCTGTCTGCGAAGCTGCGATGTGCTGCATCAGTAGATTGTTGGTTTCCTGTTGCTGTCGATTAAATATCTGCTGCTGCTCCATAGCCTGCTGCTGTATAGCCTGCTGCCGCTCCATAGTCTGCTGCTGTATAGCCTGCTGCTGCTGTATAGCCTGTGCTGCTGTATAGCCTGCATGCCTGCTGCGTATAGCCTGCTACTGCTGTATAGCCTGCTGCTGCTGTCGCATGGCCTCCGCCAGCATCTTTATCATGCTCTCCATCTCCGAACAGTTCTCTACCGGGTTTTGCGTTACTTTTTTCACCCAGGACATCGACTGTCATGCAGAGGGAAAAAAACCACAGCCTGACCTCACTGCGTGTGCCCGCTTTCAAGCCACCAATTGTAGGGATCCGCTCTGGTAGGCAGGGGCCGGGCCGCAGTAATGAGGCAACACACAGGCTTTCAGTTCAAAGTTCAGTGGTTTTAATGAAGGGTTCAACAAAAGTCCAGATAACAAAATCAAAACAGAACATAAATCACTCCAGTTTGGAGAACCACTGGTCCCAGACTCACCCTTGCTTGGGACGGGCTTAACTAAGCGGCTGCAGGTCAGCAGAGACCGCCAGGTGCCATTCCGGGTGGTCTGGTACTCGCTTCCTGGTGCACACTGATACACTGTAACAAAAACACTCTTCCAGGCTGACTCCAGCCAAACTCCTTCCTACCTCACCACATACTACAACAGCTTCTTGTTAAATAGGCCTAGTCCACACCCTCAGGTGAGGTACACATCAGCTGACCTGATCACGTGACTATGACCTCATCACAGGTCCTTGTGATCATAGAAAATCCTGACCAAACTTCAGTCTGCTAGGAGAAATATATCTCCCATACAGCAAGATCCCCTTTGGTGTACCACAGTACTTAGCAGTGTTTGTGTATCAAGTTACTTTATTTGTAGTCAGGGTTGCTGCTGGAGGGGCCGGGGGGTGGATCATGCTATGTGAGGATGTCATATGATTTTGGGAGGGAGTGATAAGGCCATGACATCATCTCAGGTTCTTCTGAACACAGTAATGAGCTGTGTAGAGAGTACTGACGACAGTATACACTGTGAGCTAATTGCTGAAGGACCTGTGATGATATGATGTTGGGAGGAAGTCTGACTCATTTTCAGTCTCTGTTTCTATAAGAAGCTTGCAAAGGGTAGAGCTTGTGAGCCAAAAAAAATCCAGAGAATTGTACATCTAAAAGAAAGTATAAAAGGTAAGAGCTGCTGAGGATGAGAGGAGGAAGGGGGCACTTTACCCTTAGGGTATGTGCACACGCTGCGGATTTAGATGCCTTTCCGCAGCGTTTTTGACGCGCGGAATTGCATCAAATCCACAGTGTAGTGCACAGCCAACGTAATTCAATGTGAAATGAAGAATTGCTGTACATCATTTAGGCCATGTGTTAGACCTTTACCCTGGTAAAGTTTTGGTTAAAAGCTGCATTCAAGCACATTAGCCATGTATACTGTTTATCAGAGCGGTACTTAAAAGAGCAGACACCGAAACAGAGAACACAAGCTTCCTGCCTCCCGAATCCGTTATTTCTCATTCTGACGCAGGGTTTTGACATTGATTATTCAACCCACACAGTAATTGTTGAGCTCTTGTTCAGGCGAAACTCACACAGGAAACAGACTGTACAGAACAAACAGGAGTTTTATATCTAGGGCCCTGTACTCCTGCAATACTGCCAACGTATCCAAGAAAAGACAAGATCATTCACATTCAATTCATCGTGCGTGGATTGCATTGAAATACACGGTTCTACCTCCTGTCCTGAGCTGAAATCAACAACTTATGTGTACTCACTGATCAATGTGTCACAGATGAAAAAAACATGCTTTGCTTCGCACAAGCCTAATATAGGCTGCGTCTGTAAAAAAAATAATTTGTGTGCTGACAACTTTATTAAACACGTAACATTGGCGATGACAATTTGTTCTAGTGCAAGGAATGCTGGTAAGACTTGTGTCCTGGTCAAACTTGCCATCTATATCTGGCCCCATAAACACTGGACACATGCTCCAACTTCCATGGGTAGGCCACCTACTTATCTTCTAAAATGAGGCAGAATACAAGAAGGTGCACATCAAATCAGCTGGAGACTGCTCACGGTATACATCTGCCTCAATGCAGCCAACTCTTTTTTGCCAAAGTTCTGACGTAAAGCAGTTTGTGTAACCTGTGCAAATTATGGAGTCTGACACCAACCTAGGTCAGGTATGTCCTGAAGAGTGTTCCTCTGGTGGATACGCTGGCATTTAAAGAAGCTGACAGCACAGAATGACTGATCAGAGAAGTACAGGCACTTAGTGCTCCATGGTGTGGCCAATCATTTATATACACCTTCCAATCTCTCTCCACCCATTCTCTAGCTCTATGAAGCCAGAGCTGTCGATCAAAAAGACAATGGGGTGGAGATAGGTGGAAAACAAGCAGGTGGAAAGGTGTATGTAAATAATCGGCCCTGCAGTGAAGCACCGAGCGGCGGGACGTAGTTTGAACAGTCATTCTGTGCTGACAGTCCCTTTAAGAGACGTTGTGTGAACATACCCTTAATGTTGCATGCAGCCTACTGCATCTGTACAAAACTTTACTCTGAGGCAAAACTGCATGAAGGTGACCACGAGTATAAAGTGCTTAGTAGCGCTAAAGTATCAGGACTCTTTGGAAAATAGGCTCCACAATTCGCTTTGTGTACTAAACTGTCCTGAAATCCCTCACGGTGAAACATTACTGTGCACTTGCGTCGAAATCTGGCACAAAACATTTTACTGAACATGTAATCTCTACGCTGATAGGGTTACATTTTCTATATGCGGCAAAGTGGGTTTTCTTCTATAAGTTAAGTTCATCCATGAATTTTATCTTGTTTTTTTCACCATTACTTTGCAGAACTAACTTAGTGGCCCTCGGGAGCACTGTCGACAACTTCTAATGAGTGCTAGAACAAAACCGACTAAGTGGATCATGTAGTGTCCGCATTTTCCTTTATATCAGCATGGCGGCTTATAAGCATTGCTTTATCCTAGGATGCTAGCTAGACGCTGCTACCTCCGGTTACAATGGCTGAATGTAAAAACGGAGCTGGTGATCTATAAAAGGCAGCAGAGAGGTTTGCATGGCAGCCAACCCTCTTCTCACCACCCTGCTTCCGGAGCTGTGGGAAAGTTAGCAGTGACCGTACAGTCCGTTCCAGGTAGGTTTCTGAGCCAGGACTCATCAGTACACCATGTTCCCAGAGGATAATGAACTGCTTTGTAGGCAAGGGAAGGTCACCTCACCAATAGAAGACATTGCCCATTGTGGTGTAGGCAAGTGAAAATGCATGCCCTCTTCTAGAATGAAAGGGGTATTCTCACATTAAACATTTGACAAATCCATACAATCCATAGATCAACTCAGGTCTCAGCTGGCAAGGAGGATATAGGTGCAGTTTTTAATTGCAAATAAAAACCTTCAGAAAATGGGGCAAAAAAGGCTGTGTACATACAGGCCGGAAATGTAGTGATGGTGCATATAGGAGTATTTCCAGGCGACAACAACAATAAGGTCATTTTCTTATCAGCTTCTCTTATAACCAAGCCTAATAAAGAAGTGTCATAACAAGTTAAGCATTTTTACCTTTAGATAATATATAAGAGATATATGCTATATAGACTACTGCACTAGCAAGATGAAGAAGTCAGAAATAACAGTAGAAAATGGGGTAAAGCCTAATTAGAGCACAATGATTAGGTGGTTGGATATTATTAAAGTGCAACTTCCATTTCGGATTTGTCATAATTACAATTACATATAGGGAACATAAAGGTGGAAAGGTAGCCATACACGTGTGCAGATTTCACAACTGCAGTAAATAAGGCCAGGTTCACACGGTCGTACTAAAATTTGGCCAGCAATATGACTCATATCTGCAAATTGCAGACATGATTGGCTCCGTGTGCTCATGCGTATAGCAGACGAGCGCTGGGGGGGCTGCTTGTTACTGACATGCACTAGTCTGGTCCGTAAACCAAACCAGGCTAGTGCACACTGATTTTTTTCACACTGATCCAAGGACTGTGAAAAATCCTTGGTGCATGCAGGCATACAGGTTATTCATAGATCCATGGAGCATGGAACAAAAATACAGCCAATTATATCTAGCAATAGCTTTGGCCCATCAGTCTAATGCTGGCTCATAGAAGTGTGGCCTTACCGTGGCTGCCACTGTGCTTTCATTATGTAATCTTTTGCATGTAAAGGCTCACGCAAAGTAATTATTGCTCCATATAAGCTCCCCAGTGGTTCTTGGGAGTGCCTATAGCTTCACTTTATGGAAGAATAAGAACAGTCCATTAATAATTGCTGTTTGAAGTAAAAGGTTATTCTCATTTTCATAGATGGATATTGTCGGATAGAGCAAGCACTTTTGTAATTAATTGCTTATAAAAGTTTGCAGCCACTTGAGATCTTAACACTTATTTACAACTTAATGCCAAGGAGACCGACCACCACTGCTGTCCAACTTGTAAGAACTGCACTCAAACTGGGCAGGGTTAAAAAGGTAAGAGCACACTCCAGCAATTCTGGCCAGCTTCAAGCACTGTGCATGCTGTCCAGTAGTTGTGGTCAGTCTCCAAGGAAACGAGCTGTAAACAAGAACAGTTGAAAATATTAATAAGCACCAGATTGCAAAATTGATACTAACTACCAGACAATAACCACTTGTGAAGATGGGAATAACCCTTCACAGCTGCATGTGCAAGACACATAGTGCTGAAGTGATGATATGACCCAGTCAGCAGAATGCAGGAGGAAGCAGGGAGAAACTGCACTCAAGATACATGTAGTAAAAGTTTTGCATTCTGATGTAGTCCTAAGTAATTACGATAATTAAGAAAAATGAGTGGCACTCACCACTGGTGGATTATTTTGTGCTTTTTTTAGTATTCCAAGGTCGTATGGGAATACAGAGTGAAGAGACACAGACTGTGTAACAGCTGTTTCGCATCTAACTATGATTCATCTGGCCATCAGATGAAGCGTAATTAGACGTGAATCAGCTGTAGCCCAGTCTGTGTCTTTACGCCGCATTACCATATGATTTTGGAATAACGCACCAGTGGTGAGTGCCACTCATTTTTCTTCTAATCCTGTAATTTTTGAAGATTGTACTGCTGCAAAGTTGAGCACCACCACTTCAGGAGTTATTTGTTAACCAACATTGCATACTCCAGTGGCATATACTAACAAAATGGCTGGTTCGCTGACCTTTTGAAATTAATGTAATACTAAATAAGTTCGGATTCATATCTTAATATTAAAAGGTTATTCCCAACATGTCTCCTCAGGATCATTCTACAAGCAGCCTGTCTGAATGACCGCTAAGGCCAGCAGCAGCATCACATCACTGGGCGTAACATGTCCACGTCTGATCCTGCCATCACTGCAATCATGACAACCAGCAATAGTGTGCATGGCTGCCATCATTGGCTACCCAATCCAGTGTTTAATAGGAGAGCAGGGAACTTTGATATATCAATAAAATGGGAAAATTGCATATTCTTACAATATCGCTAATGTATGGGCAATTTTAATGATGGGAACACAAAGGTTTTGGTGGCACTTTAAACATGTATTTTTCGTGTCCTATAGAGAAGTCAGAAAACTTTGTGTAAGATTTAATTTGACAAGTCAAAAGCCTATAAAAAAGAAGCAGCAAATGTCGCAAAGGCTGAAACATCTCAACCTGACCGAAGCATGACAACATGCAGATTTTATATTCTGAAGCCCGGCCTTAGATGTCTGCTTCAGGTTGTCTGGATAGACTATTAACAGAAATAAGGACCATAGAAAACATGATACAGATTAACCCTACCACACTGAGAAAAAGTGCACAAGACTGGATTCAGTAGGTTAAACTGGTTTTATAAAAGGGTCTTCTACTAGCGATAAGCTCCATGTAAGCCCCCTTCCCCGGCAATGGGAGCCTTGTGTCCTCGTCACATGGGAAGAGATACAGTGAATGCAGATTGCCTTTATCCTGTAGCAGTTGCCAAGGTTATAGTGGTTTCGTCACCAGCACAGCTCTCCTCCCCCATCCTATCCTCCCGCACTGCTGCTAAACAGATTGCTTCCTACCCAGAGGTGCAGGCCATTCAGAGATCATGGCCGATTATTTCTGCTTCGTGACTGGAATGTACTAGGACAGGCTTTTAAAAATAAAAGTGGCAGAAAATGGAAACAATTATGACAATGTGTGCAAATTCAAGGATAAAGAATTTATCAGTGCCCCGATTTCGAACAATAATCTAGCATCACGCATTAATCCCATTGCCAGCCATGACCACCAGCTTGGATACTAGTATCCTTTTAGATTACCTGCTGGCAAGAGGAATAAGCCATTACTCTACTACAGAGCAGCAGGAAACTTTGTAGTGTGGCCATGAGAAGGTAGACATCGTCGATCATGTCCTCCTAGAGGGCTTCTGCCTTGGTGCAGGATTTAGGAACCATCTCATTACGGATATAAGTAGAAAGACTATGGACTGCCGCTGGCCTAGGAACACAGTAGCACTTCTCACAGTTTGCCTCCCAGGTTTATTATTAATGTGCTGTGCACTTATTAGCTGGAGGCAATCTGTCAGAGCGGAAAGGTCATTGTGTTCGGCTAACCAAGAGAAGCTCAGTAAGGGCAGGAGACCATCATGTCACTCCTTGCCACCACCCAGCCACATGAAAAGAAGGTAATAACAGCCCTCTCTGATCACTGAAAGAAAGCTTTCACTAAGCGGAAACCTGAAACTTCATCCTCTTCAGGATTTCCCTTGTCTTTTTTTGTAGTAAAAGACTAGTATTGTGTACGAAAGGCAAAACATGAACCCAATCCTCCTACAAGGTAGGCTGCGTTCAACCATTGCTACATACAGTGCTTCATCTCATATTCCAAGTTCACCTCTCCAGGAGACCCAGGACAGATGAGCATATATATAGAAAAAATCATAGAATTTGTATCCATGGTGCATTCATATTCATTCTGGGTGCCATCACACGTTTGTTGTTTACATCTGTGAGGCATCTGATTTATAAAGTAACATTTTAAAATGTACATTATCAAAATATTAGCTTCCTAGGTTAAAGGGGTTATCCCATTTAATTAGTGAAAGTCTGGTGTCACTCTGTGAATCCTTATAGTGCGCACACGCACAATGTCAGGACTCTCCGGTGTCGCTGCAGAGACCGGGCAGTCATGTGACCGCAAGTATGCAATTCTAATGCATGTGTTCACGTGCCAACTAAGTGTGCTCGACCTCGCTCAATACAAGTGAATTGGTCTGAATGTGGCTGAAAGTATGCAAATCGCATACTTGCGCTCAAGCGACTATCTCGTCTTGGCAGCGAAGCCGCAGAATCCTGAAAGCATCCAGGGCACGCACTGCAGTGATTCAGAAGTCTGAAGTCACAGAATACAGCCTCTTTAAAGAGGCTGCCCACTACTTTTACATTCATGCCCTAGCCTTAGGATAGGGCATCAATGTCTGATCGGCTGGAGTCCGGCACTCAGCATCCCCACCAATCAAATGTTTTGAGTGCCGGCAGCCGGAAGTACTTACTTGAGAGGCCTGGGCTTGTTACTGCACATCCGCCTCCTATTGTTTTGAATAGACGGCAGATGTGTAGTACCCCACCGCCTGCACCAACAGCTGATGGCAGGGGTGCGGCGTGCCAGACCCTGGACGATCAGACAGACATTGATGCGATATCCTAAGGAGGGGCATCAATGTAAAAGTAGTGAACAACCTCTTTAATAATGGCACTATGTCGAATATGGTATCAGATTTTTTGGGGGGCACCCATATACTTCAATGGTCGATTCTCATCCAAGACTTGGGGGAGAATAGTGCACGCTACAGTTTTTTTTGCAAGCACAGTAGGCACATGAAAAAAACTCATCTGAACAGCCCTACTGAATTACATTGGTCAGTGTGCGGTTACTGTGTGCGTGTTATTACTTGGACAGTACACGACTGGATTAAACGCTTGTCTGATGTAACTCAAGTAGAGACAAGCTGCAGGTCCATTCATGGATGTGTGAATGCAGACCAAGGTTGGGGCTACACCGAGACTATGGCTGTGTGACCTGCATTGTAGCCAAAGATGCTGCATCGCAGTATAATGCAAGTGAATGGGGGGAGCATTTCGACCAGCAAAGTATTGTGTTGTGTCAGGGTGGAAGAGTAGGAGGGTGACTCTCAGGGTGAGGAGTGGGAGAACAGAGAAGATGACAATAAGTAAGTAGCTAGAAGTCGCATCTTTCAGACTGAAATGCCACCCAATTCACCAGCATTATACTGAAGTGATGCAATGGCACATAGCAATCTCTAACGGTGTAGCCTGTGTTGCAGTCCAAAGTCACCCTATACTTTCAGCCTAAAAGGGAAGCTTCATTAATGAAAACATAGTGCACCGGAATCACAGCATGAAAATAATGAACAGGCCATTGTCATTGTCTCACAAGTAAATGTTATACGGTATTTAGTGTACAAGTCATGAAAGAAGAACAATATCTGCCACTTGCAAGCAACGCTATGTTCACATGCAACACATTTTTGCATCTTTTTTATGCAAATAAGAAGCTTTTTATAGTACCAGCAAAAGCTACGAGATTTCATAAGTCTTGTGCACATGCTTATCTTATTGCCAGACTGAGAAATGCAGCGCTTTTTATATCTGCAGCATGTCAATTCTTTCAGCTTTTTTGCAACATTTAAGTACGCAATGCAGAATTTTTGGTGAACAAAACTACGATAACTTTATTAAACATTGTAAACAAAGCACACAATCCACACCCACATTTTTGCTGCATGGGAACATAGCTTTAGGTTATGTTCACATGTAGCTTATTTTTCTGCATGAAAACACAGGATATTGACAGGAAATCTCAGCATAAATTAAGCAAGCTTTAGGGCCCCGTCTCACATAGCGACGCACCAGTGATCCTGACAACGATATGAACTTGTCAGGATCGCTGGTGTGTCGCTATATGATCGCTGCTGAAATGCCAAACAGGCAGCTCAAGCAGCGATCAGGACAGCGACACTGCGGGTAACGTCGCCTAGTTACCGGCAGTGTACGTTGGATACCAGCCCGCCGATGCAGGGAGCTGGTAACCAAGGTACACATCGGGTTTCCAGGCGCTGCGCAGTGCCTGGAAACCCGATGTGTACCTTGGTTACCAGCTTCCCTGCAGCAGTGCGCTAGTATCCAACGTACACATCGGGTTTCCAGGCACAGCCCCGCGCCTGGAAACCCGATGTGTACCTTGGTTACCAGCTGATCGCTGGTCTCCTGCCTGCCACACGCAGCGATGCGTGCTGGCCAGCGGGAGACCAGCGATCAAAAAAAAAAAAGTCCAGGACATTCAGCGACGATCAGCGATACCCAGCAGGGGGACTGATCGTCGCTGAATGTCACACACAGCAATATCACTGGGGAGATCACAAAACTAGTGACTCAGCAGCGATCTCGCTAGCGAGATCGCTGTGAGAGACGGGGGCTTTAGTGTAACGCTATTTTGATCTCAATGTGGGGGTGGGGACACTGAAGGAATGGACATACTAAATTTAAAGAAAAAAAACGGATCAAGCACGAGGAAAAAAGAATGCACTGTGAGACTAAGATTTTTAAAATCCCATTGAATTTTGCTGTTACTATAAAATCTTGCTTTTTTCCTGCATAAAAACGGTATTCACACAGTATAACAAGGAGCACGACCATGCACACAGCTGACTACGGTATCCTATAGCATCATATTTGACCTGTCAATATTATCCAATTGCTCCTACATCGTAAAAATTGATTTGTCATATCCATTGCAACTTTCAATCCAGTGCTAGCTAATATAGCTACACCATACCTGCCAGCCCCCATGTACTGAGTGATTGGTCCCAATCACAGGTTGCATGGATTACGCCAACACTACTGAACATGAGCACTGCCAGCTTAACCAATTTACTCAACCCAGACTTCCAGTAGTTTGTTTTCAACTATGATGTTATGCCCCCCAAACACATTCAGAGATTCAAACACCACCGTTTTCTAATTCACTCCCGTTTTCTATTCTCATAAGCACAGAGATTGCTAAATTTCTATCCCTATCAGCTCAGGCTCACGAACCAAATCAGGCCCACAGGATGATTATATCTGGCGCACGAAGCCAGCACCACACTTTGAACTGTATCGCATCCTGGATGCGGATACAATTCAAAGCAATGGTGGAGGAGGGAAGCAGTCAGCTGATGCCCCCTTCCTCATCATTCTCTGTCTCTGACGTCTTGGTGCAGTGGGCATGATAAAGTCACTACAACAAGCCTGCTGTGCCGAGCAGTGAAGCGCTGCAGAAGACCTGCTGACAAAACTGGAGCAGAAAGGAACAGGGAGACGTGAGCATTTTTAACGTGGGGCCCATTATTCTGTACGGCAGACTATACAGGAGCCCATTATTCTGTATGGCGGACTATACAGGAGCCCATTATTTTATTCTGTACGGCGGACTATACAGGGGCCCATTATTCTGTACGGCAGACTATACAGGGGCCCATTATTCTGTACGGCGGACTATACAGGGGCCCATTATTCTGTACGGCAGACTATACAGGAGCCCATTATTCTGTATGGCGGACTATACAGGAGCCCATTATTTTATTCTGTACGGCAGACTATACAGGGGCCCATTATTCTGTACGGCAGACTATACAGGGGCCCATTATTCTGTACGGCGGACTATACAGGGGCCCATTATTCTGTACGGCAGACTATACAGGGGCCCATTATTCTGTACAGCAGACTATACAGGGGCCCATTATTCTGTACGGCAGACTATACAGGGGCCCATTATTCTGTACGGCGACTATACAGGGGACCATTATTCTGTACGGCGGACTATACAGGGGACCATTATTCTGTACGGCGGACTATACAGGGGACCATTATTCTGTACGGCGGACTATACAGGCGTCTATTATTCTGTACGGCGAACTATACAGGGGCCCATTATTCTGTATGGCTGACTATACAGAGGACCATTATTCTGTACGGCTGACTATACAGAGGCCCATTCTGTATGGCGGACTGGGCCCATTATTCTGTACGGCGGACTATACAGGGGACCATTATTCTGTACGGCGGACTATACAAGGGCCCATTCTGTACGGCGGACTATACAGGAGCCCATTATTCTGTACGGCGGACTATACAGGGAGCCAGGGGCCATTATTCTGCACGGCAGACTATACAGGGGCCATTATTCTGTACGGCGGACTATACAGGGCCATTATTCTGTACGGCGGACTATACAGGGGACCATTATTCTGTATGGCGGACTATACAGAGCCCATGATTCTGTATGGCGGACTATACAGGAGCCAGGGCCATTATTCTGCACGGCGGATTATATAGGGGCCCATTATTCTGTACAGCGGACTACACAGGGGCCAATTATTCTGTACGTCGGACTATACAGGGGGCCATTATTCTGTACGGCAGACTATACAGGGTCCATTATTCTGTACGGCGGACTATACAGGCGCCCAATTATTCTGTACGGCGGACTATACAGAGGCCCATTCTGTATGGCGACTATACAGGGGCCCATTATTCTGTACGGCGGACTATACAGGGGGCCATTATTCTGTACGGCGGACTATACAGGGGCCATTATTCTGTACGGCGGACTATATAGGGGCCAATTATTCTGTACGGCGGACTACACAGGGGCCCATTATTCTGTACGACGGACTATACAGGGGCCCATTATTCTGTACGGCGGACTATACAGGGGGCCATTATTCTGTACGGCGGACTATACAGGGGCCATTATTCTGTACGGCGGACTATATAGGGGCCAATTATTCTGTACGGCGGACTATATAGGGGCCAATTATTCTGTACGGCGGACTACACAGGGCCCATTATTCTGTACGGCGGACTAACAGGAGCCCATTATTCTGTACGACGGACTATACAGGGGCCCATTATTCTGTACGGCGGACTATACAGAGGCCATTCTGTATGGCGACCTATACAGGGGCCCATTATTCTGTACGGCGGACTATACAGGGGCCATTATTCTGTACGGCGGACTATATAGGGGCCATTATTCTGTACGGCGGACTATACAGGGGCCCATTATTCTGTACGACGGACTATACAGGGGCCATTATTCTGTACGGCGGACTATATAGGGGCCCATTATTCTGTACGGCGGACTACACAGGGGCCCATTATTCTGTACGACGGACTATACAGGGGCCCATTATTTTGTACGGCGGACTATACAGGGGCCCATTATTCTGTACGGCGGACTATACAGGGGCCCATTATTCTGTACGGCGGACTATACAGGGGTCCATTATTCTGTACGGCAGACTATACAGGGGTCCATTATTCTGTACGGCAGACTATACAGGGGTCCATTATTCTGTAGGGCTGACTATACAGGCGCCCATTATTCTGTAGGGCTGACTATACAGGCGCCCATTATTCAGTAGGGCTGACTATACAGAGGCCCATTCTGTACGGCGGACTATACAGAGGCCCATTCTGTACGGCGGACTATACAGAGGCCCATTCTGTACGGCGGACTATACAGAGGCCCATTCTGTAACGGCGGACTATACAGAGGCCCATTCTGTATGGCGGACTATACAGGAGCCCATTATTCTGTACGGCGGACTATACAGGGAGCCAGGGGGCCATTATTCTGCACGGCAGACTATACAGGGGCCCATTATTCTGTACGGCGGACTATGCAGAGCTATTCTACTCCTTAAGAGGTTAATAATAAGAGAAAAATGTACACCAATAATAAAAAGTACAAAATTTTATTAACAAAAAAACAACAAAGAAACAAAGTTATTAAAAAGTGGGAAACAAAAAAATTGGCAGCAAACACCCACACCACGATATACAGAGGTTGTACATAGAAACTGATGAAATAACACACTTCACAAGGTAGTACGTACAAAAAAAAAAAACAATCCTAGTGAAAAAAAATTCTCCTAAAGAAGTGTTAAGAACTACAAGAGAATCAAGATGGTACAAAAGTTAACTGTCGGCAAGCGCCACCCACCAGAGGTAAATCTTGATTCTCTCGTAGTTCTTCACACTTCTTTAGAATTTTTTTTCACTAGGATTTTTTGTTTTCTTGTACATACCGTACTACCTAATGAAGTGTGTTATTTCATCAGTTTCTATGTACAACCTCTGTATAACATGTGGTGGGTGTTTGCTGCCAATTTTTTGGTTAATAATAATTTTATTTCTATAGCGCCAACATATTCCGCAGCACTTTACATTATAGATTCCCACTTTAATAACTTTGTCTGTTTCTTTGTTGTTTTTTGTTAATAAAATTTTGTACTTTTTATTATTGGTTTGTGTACATTTTGCCTTCTCATTCTAGGGCTATTCTACTGTACGGAGGACTATACAGGGCTGTTCTACTGGAGCAAACACCCAAGTGCATGAGAGACGAAGGAAGATTTTCCGAAACGCGCGTCGGGGCGCGTTCTTCGAGGCATCGACACCACCCTTTTCTTCCCCCCCCGGTTTGTCCAGGTATTGTCTATTCATTATTATCCTCATGGCGATAATGGGTAGATATAGGTATTTCCTTTGATATTCACCATACTCTCTTTGAGTTAGTGTTGGATTTTGCACTACAATTGTGCACATGGGTATTGTTTTTCCTATTTTATTGGTGATTTATCACTGTTTCTTGGTTTCTGTATAGCACTGTTGCACTTTATATTATTTAATAGTGCACAGTCAAAAGATATAACTATTTAATTCTTTCTCAGCACTTATGATTTGGGTTCTTGCACTGTTTACACATATAATCAGGTTTATTATATATTGTGTTAGTATTTGATTATATTTGTGTTTATTCATTATTATTAGCACAATTTTGGTTTTTTATTCGGTTGCACCATTTATGTGTAGGCACTATTTGTGCACTGGTTATATTGAGCCATTGGATAATTGACATCTTATATTTTATATTTCCACATACTTACCTGGCTATATGAATTGTAAACCTGGGTATTGGGTATCATTGTGTGGTGTTTATGCCTCCTTTTTATTATATTCTTTTATGTATGTGCAATGTTTTTATGTCTGAAATTTTTCAATAAAATTGTAACATTGTGTCCCAAACTTGCCTTGGGAGTTTTTTCTTTTTCCCCCTGTCTCTCATGCACTTGGGTGTTTGCTCTTATTTCTGGGTTGGTTTTGCCATCCGCATTCTGAAGTGAGATCTAAGTTTGAAGTGTAAAACACATTGATCTTATATTCTACTGGGTTATCCCATTTATTTTATTTATATCATTTTTTACACTGTATTGCATCTCATTTCTGTTGTGTTTATAGGCTGTTCTACTGTACGGACTACGGAGGACTATACAGGGCTGTTCTACTACTAGTAACGGCTTCTACGTACGGATACGGAGGACTATACAGGGCTGTTCTACTGTACGGGATACAGCTTCTACGGAGGACTATACAGGGCTGTTCTACTGTACGGAGGACTATACAGGGCTGTTCTACTGTACGGAGGACTATACAGGGCTGTTCTACTGTACGGAGGACTATACAGGGCTGTTCTACTGTACGGAGGACTATACAGGCTGTTCTACTGTACGGAGGACTATACAGGGCTGTTCTACTGTACAGAGGACTATACAGGGCTTTTCTACTGTACAGAGGACTATGTAGGGTCCAGTATACGGTGTGGAGGGCTGTCTGGGGATCACAGTTGAGACATCATACTGAGTTAGTGTCACTATACTTTGCTGGGGGGTACGGTAGGGTTGGAGGAATTCACTGTGGTGGATATATTGTGTTTGGGTGGCACTTTTGCTGGCATCATTCTTTATCTGTATTAATTCAAGGTGATTTATCCTTTATTACATGTCAAAATAAGGCCTTTGGGCCCTATGATTGTTACTGATGTTACATAACATTATTCCAGTGTGCTCCATTTGCAATTGTGTTTATTTTATTCTACAATCTTTTAACTAAAATGTACTTTGCTAATGGGACAATTCCTTTTACGCCCTAGTGACCAAGCTAATTTTGACCAGAACAAATTTTAGAAATCTAACCAGTAGCAATTCATGTGGTAACAGCTCTGGAACGCTTCAACGGATCCAAGTGATTCGGAGATTTTTTTTTCGTGACATATTGTACTTTATGTTAGTGGTAATTTAGGTTTATACGTTGTGCGATTGTGAAAAAAAAAAACATCAAATTTTGGCAAAAGTTTAGAAAAGTCGCAATGTTCAAACTTTCTTTGAATCCTTAAACCAGTTAGTTATAATAAGCAACATTTCCCATACGTCTACTTTACATCTACAACATTTTTCAAATGTCATTTTATTGTGTTAGGGTGTTAGAATGGTTAAAAGTTTAGTCGCAATTTTTCATTTTTTCAAGAAATTTACAAAACCTGTTTCTTTAGGGACCCATTTAGATTTAAATGGACTTTGAGGAGTTTTCAATATGTAGGCCCTGCAAAAGTGATTACATTTCAAAAACCACATTCCTTAAATACTACATAACTGCTGTCAAGACATTTTTTTAACCCTTCAAGTGCTACACAGGAATTAATGCAAAGTTGGATTGGAAAAAAAAATAATTTTTTTTACTCTAAAATGTTGCTTTAGCCGCAATTATTTCACTTTTGCAAGGAATAGCATAACAAAATGGACCCCATAATTTTTTTACCTAGTTTCTTCTGAGCACGCAGTTACCCCACATGTGATAAGAAGCCTCTGTTTGGACAAACGGAAGGGCTCAGAAGGGAAAGAGCACAAGAGACCCCATTCTGGAAAAAAACACCCCTTAAGGATTTTTTCCAGAGATTCAGTGAGCATTTTGAACCACAGATACTACACAGAATTTGATAATATTCGGTCATCATATTGAAAATGTTTTTTGTTGTTTTTTTTTTTTCACAAAAATGTTGCCCCAAATTTTTCCTTTTTTCAAGCAGTAAAAAAACAAGTGAACGTGTTTTGGTAACTAGACTCCTCATGGAATTCATCTAGAGGTGTATTGAGGATTTTTAACCTATATGTGATTCACAAAACTTTATAACATTTTGGTGTGAAAAACAAAAATTTCCACAAAAATACAGTTTTAGCACCAAATTTATAATTTCCATCAAGGGTAATAGGAGAAAATGGCCCCCCTAATTTGTTATGCATTTTTTTACTGAACATAGCAGTACCCCATGTTATTATACCCCATATGTGGTTATACACTATTGTTTGAGCAAACGATGGGGTGGGGATCGGAAGGGAAGGAGGGCTACTTGGATTTTAGAATACAGATTTCGTATGAATAGATTGTGGGCTCCATTAGCCAAGCCCCTGAGGTGCCAGATCAGCAGAAACCCCCACAAGTGACCCCATATTGGAAACTCCACTGCCTAAGGAATTCATCTATATTTTAGTGGTAAAAATGTAATTTTTGTATTTGCTGCAAATTTGTCAGTTACCCAAAGGTTAATAGGTGAAACTGGACACCACAATTTATTGCGCAATTTTTCCCATATGCGGTGCTGCTCCATATGGCGTCAGAAACTATCGTTAGGCCACACGTCATGGCTGAGAAGGAAGGAGCGATATTTGGCTTTCGGAGCACAAATGTTCGTAGAGTAGTTCGCTGGCGACATTAGCGGAGCCCCAAAGATGCCAGAACAGCAGAAAACCCCCAAGAGTGATACCCACTGTAGAAACTGTACCTCAATTATTCATTTAAGGCTGCATTAACTGTTTTGTACCATCGACACCATGCTTTATTCTGGAGAATTGCAAGTATGCCATTTTAGTGCCCATACAGTGTAGTGTCCTCATATGTTGTAGCGCCCCCATACATTGTGCTTCTGATGACAAGCAACCCGTAACTCGTTAATTGGGCTCTCCCTGCAACAAGAATGCCAAACTTGTGGCCGCTTAGGCACAGTGAGGCATTTGGATTTGAGAGTGCAGGATTCACTGGATTTTATTTGGTGGAGGGGAGCCATGTCACTTTTCCAAAGTCTTTATTCTACCAATAAAGTGGGAATAGTTCCAGTGACAGACCTGAAAGGGAACAGATTTTGGGCAGGATAAATTAGGGTGTTTATTGGTAACATTTTGAGGTACATAACATTTTTTGATCTCTTTCAGTTTAATGCTGGGATGACATTTATGTCTTCTACCTCGGCATTTCTGTGTAAATCCCACAAAAAAGCGAATCAGACCCACGACGGAACAATCCACCCTAATGAGGCAGATGGAGACATTTCGTACTCAGTTTTGATCTGCGATCAACCACACATGAGCGCTAAAAAGACACCAAAAATGATGGGACACAGCCGGAACAGAGACCAGACAGTCCACAGTAACTCTGCCTCATAAGTGAGGGGTTCTGTTGGGGCGTTTTGTCTGAATCGCTGTATTGGGGCTTTACACAGAAACTCCCATGTAAATGCTCAATGGAGAGCGCAGTATAAATATGAGCTAAACCTCTTTCCAATTTTTGGGAGGCAGGATGAACAAATAAACAGAAGTACAAGAAGTTATTTTTATGTTTGCGTGGTTCACCGTCCAGTATAAGTGATTAGGCAACTTTATTCTTTGGGTTGGTGTGAATACAACGATACCAGATGGAACGGTGTGTTTTTTTTTTCTTTTTTAACATATTTTATTTGACTCTTATTCCCACTTTTTCAGTAAGTCCCACTGATTATGTCTTTCATGCATTGCAGTACTCGTGTACTGAAGTGCCTGAGACATGTCAATGTCTCACTGACAGCCTGTGAGACCTAGCTTATAGCTATCACGTTTGATCCCCATGTCAATTGCTCCATCAGGGCTTATGTCTGAATTAATGGAAAACGGGATTCAGATATTTGTGCTAATGGGGCAATTGACTGTAATGATGCAAATGGAGTCACTACTGTTTGAGGTGGGCACCAAGACGTGGTCGACTGCATTTTAGTGCGTATCCATACATGCAGATAATTTTTTACTATGTCGGACAGAGCATATAGTGACTTCATCTGCATAATTACAGTCAATGGTCCTCACAGCACTTGTGCTCAAATCCCATTTTGCATGGTTGCAAATTTAAGCTTCAATGGAGCCATGGGGATCAAAAACACAATGTGAATCCAGCCCAACAGTAGCATCTGTCACCCATAAACGGTAGTGGCAACTAATTAATGGATACTGTACTCACTCTGTATGACCAGTAAATTGGCTGAAGGGGGTATAAAGAGTGTGGACATGCGATCGCGTGATGTAGGAAGACTGATGGCCTACATTTTACTCAGCAGAGGGCTTTTCTCCAGCCCCACACATGTAAATCTTTTACATGAAAGCTTTAAGCCCATAGACAGAATAAAGACTATATCAAATATTATGGCGAAAAGTGCTGACATCTGCACACAGTTCACCATTCACATACACAACCCAGTGTTTGGTTGGCTGAGCAAGAACAAGTGAAATAATCGTGCATGGTAAACTGACTGTAACCAACATGTGACAAAGCTTGTATATGTCCAACAGTGGCAAACGTATCAACACAGGGTGACAGACACTTGACGGAAGGACTAGCACTTACATAGACTAGAGCTATTGATGACGCAAATATTAGACCTCATGCAAGGCTCACAAGGACACAGCAGCTCATCAGTGTCTGTGTGCAGGCAGAGCAGTGATTCATTCATTACTGATATTTCAGCAAGCAGATTCCCAGCCTCGTACAAGGGAAGTCAGAAGACTGCAATCCAAGCACACCATGTTTCACAGTAGCATCACTAGTATTTTAAAGCAGGGCTGTGGAGTCGGAGTCGTGGTCAGTATAAAACGGTCCGACTCCTAAAATATATAATAAATTGAGTACAGTAATACAATGCAGGATGTGCTGTAAATGTTAGCATAGGAATTTGGGAAATGTCCTGTAAATGTCTGTTCCCGATCTCAGGATCTTGGCTCTTAGTGGAGATAAATCTGTGCTGCATTTTATGTACATGCTCAGTAGTGACCAGTGCTGTGGGGTCTGAGTCAGGGAAATTGAGGAGTCGGAGGTGTGACTTACCGACTCCATAGCCCTGTTTTAAAAGGACAGAAACAAATGCTTTATTTTTGGATCTAAATAGGGAACAATAACAATGACAAGCGATGGTAATCTGCTCCTCTGAAAAACAGTGTCTAAAAGAAATCAAGAACAAGAGATGGCAAAGGCAGTCTCATCACCAGTTAGGCAAAGAAGCCAAAAGGTGAGAAGACCCTGAACATCATTTATAAAGCTGTGCGAGTGCCATATTTTGGAAGCCATGTGTAAAGGGTATTCTCATTTCATTTATGGTATAATCACATGGTAGCCACATATACACAAGTGCTATAGCAATCAAGACGAACAACCCCAATACTCAAGATGGGTGAAGCTCCCAGAGGTGGACATTAGAACGTGTTATACAATGCAGATGTGCCAAAATGTGAGAGATGAGAATAATCTCTTAACTAGACTTGAGCAAATTTGCTTGGGTCCCTTCATATTCGGCAAGCTATAGCGCCTACAGAATAAGCTGCAGAGGGAACCCGGCTTCCTGGATTGTGCCTGCTGATCGGCGCTACAGCTGCATGTGTCGCGGCTGTGTCAGTCACAGCACATACATGAAGAGCCCAACAACAAACAGGATCTCCGTGCATGTGTAGTGCCTGTCACACAGCCGCGACACATGCAGCTGCAAGGCCGATCAGCAGTCGCGATCCAGGGAGCCGGGTTCCCTCTGCAGCTTATTCTGTAGGTGCTATAGCTTGCCGAATAAGAAGGGACCCAATCAAATTCGCTCAACTCTACTCTTAACATACTACAGTCCCATACAACACAGGAACAGATGGAGGGAAAAAACTAAACAGTTGCCAGCACCAAGTTTATAGGCACACAGCTGGCTATTGTGGTTGGCGCCTTTCCTTCAGCAGGAGTGCTCCAGTCAGGCATTTGATATTCTCCTGCAGGGGAACTGAAAACTTAAAGGGAATCTGTCACCCCATTTTTGGACTATAAGCTGCGGCCGACGCCAACAGGGGCTTATCTACAGCATTCTGTAATGCTGTAGATAAGCCCCCGATGTAACCTGAAAGAGAAGAAAAACGAGTTATATTATACTCACCCAGGGGCGGTCCAATGCGGTCCGGTCCAGTCCGATGGACGTTGCGGTCCGGTTCGGGGCCTCCCATCTTGTAGCGAAGCCGGCCTCTTCTTTCCGTCACGGCTCCTGCGCAGGCGCACTGATCTGCCCTGGTGAGGACCTCTCTGACATTTCCCGGCACCTGCGCACTGCAGTACTCTGCTCTGTCCTCACCAGGGCAGATCAGTGCGCCTGCGCCTTAGCCGCAACGGGACGGAAAGAAGAGGCCGGCTTCGCTACAAGATGGGAGGCGCCGAACAGGACCGCGACGCCCATCGGACTGGACGGAAGACCGCCCCTGGGTGACTATAATATACCTCGTTTTTCTTCTCTT
Source organism: Oophaga sylvatica (assembly GCA_033576555.1). Taxonomy (NCBI): domain Eukaryota; kingdom Metazoa; phylum Chordata; class Amphibia; order Anura; family Dendrobatidae; genus Oophaga; species Oophaga sylvatica. The sequence goes on from JARQOD010000004.1 coordinate 329,568,774, forward strand.
TCAGGTTACATCGGGGGCTTATCTACAGCATTACAGAATGCTGTAGATAAGCCCCTGATGGCGGTAGCCACATCTCATAGGCCAAAAATGGGGTGACAGACTCCCTTTAAGTTATGTTTTGCGCAAAATTGAGCTGCTTTTGGGTTTTTTTTGCTGTGATTTTCCAAAACATTAATAAAAACATTTACATCTTTTGAAAACTATGACAAAAAAAATGCCCTCGTACTGCTAGTTCAGAAAAGCGTGGCAAAAAAATAAACTCAGCGCAAATGCATCATGCAAACATACCGTAAAGCTCCATATTCATAGATATTAATATATTATAACCACTGCAAGCAATCAATTCCAGACAGTTAAGGCTGGGTCTCACATAGCGATACACCAGCGATCCCGACAACGATCAGGATCGCTGGTGTATCGCTACATTATCGCTGCTGAGCTGCCAAACAGGCAGCGATCAGTACAAGCGACACTGCGGGTAACATCGCTTAGTTACCCGCAGTGTACCTTGGATACCAGCGCCCTGATGCAGGGAGCTGGTAACCAAGGTACACATCGGGTTTCCAGGCGCTGTGCGGTGCCTGGAAACCCGCTGTGTACCTTGGTTACCAGCTCCCTGCTTCAGGGAGCTGGTATCCAAGGTACACAGCGGGTTTCTAGGCACAGCCCCGCGCCTGGATACCCGCTGTGTACCTTGGTTACCAGCGGATCGCTGGTCTCCCGCCTGTCACACGCAGCAATGCGTGCCTGTCAGAGGGAGACCAGCGATCAAAAAAAATGTCCTGACATTTCAGCGACGATCAGCGATACCCGGCAGGGGGGCTGATCGTCGCTGAATGTCACACACAGCGATATCACTGGTGAGCTCACTGCTGCGTCACAAAACTAGTGACTCAGCACCGATCTTGCTAGCGATATCGCTATGTGAGACGGGGGCTTTACATACAAAATTCAGGTGTTAATTATAAACCATTGTCACACCAATCATGTTTATATCTTAAGCCCCCGTCTCACATAGCGATATCGCTGCTGAGTCACTAGTTTTGTGACGCAGCAGCGAGCTCACCAGCGATATCGCTCTGTGTGACATTCAGCGACGATCAGCACCCCTGCCGGGTATCGCTGATCGTCGCTGAAAGGCCAGGACATTTTTTTGATCGCTGGTCTCCCGCTGACAGGCACGCATCGCTGCGTGTGACAGGCGGGAGACCAGCGATCCGCTGGTAACCAAGGTACACAGCGGGTTTCCAGGCGCGGGCTGTGCCTAGAAACCCGCTGTGTACCTTGGATACCAGCGCCCTGATGCAGGGAGCTGGTAACCAAGGTACACATCGGGTTTCCAGGCACCGCGCAGAGCCTGGAAACCCGATGTGTACCTTGGTTACCAGCTCCCTGCATCAGGGCGCTGGTATCCAACATACACTGTGGGTAACTAAGCGATGTTACCCGCAGTGTCGCTTGTACTGATCGCTGCCTGAGCTGCCTGCTTGGCAGCTCAGCAGCGATAATGTAGCAATACACCAGCGATCCTGATCGTTGTCGGGATCGCTGGTGTATCGCTATGTGAGACCCAGCCTTTAATGTCAGAACAACAATTTTCTGACTGCATAACCAAAACCTGACCAACAAGCATGTTAAGCTGGCATGACGGATGTGCTGGGGACAATAATGCGAACTGTATGGGGACGAGTGACTGTTGTGCCACACAGAATGCAGTTACCATGAATGCTGCATCCCAAGTTGGCGTCTGCTGACTTCTGTCAAAGTTCAGGCAGTTCATCTGTCCATGTAACAGGACATTTAGGCTAGATTTATACGTGCATGCAAGTGTTATTATCAGAGAAACTCTCGGATCTGTGATTTTCATGCACACGTGAATGCGGTAATTCTTCTGACAAAAAAAAAAAAAAAAAATCAGCGGACAGCACTCATATGTCACAGATGCAGGAATGTAGCCCCGGGTATATCTAACTTGTTTTGCAAAAAGAGAATACTGTATTTTTTTGTTGTCTTCTGTGTTTTCTTTGCGGCCATTACGTGTAGTTTTTCTTTCCCATATGTACACAGCAGTGAGCGGCCGGAAGCCGCCTGAAGAATGGATCAGTCACTTCTTTAACTGTATTTTCAACTTTGAGAGTCTGAAGCAGGTTAAAAAAAAGGCTCAAAAGACTGAACATATGAATAGCAAGTGTTCTTTTTAGCACTTCAAGCAGGTTTTGGAGAGGAGCCTAAAAGACATCATGTGCACATACAAGCCATTACTCTGTCAGATCCCCAACTATACGTGTATTGTCTGCTGAAGTATCACACACAGGGATGAAGCCTGTATTGCAGCACAGAGGCTCTACCAAGCGCGTGCGGCCGAGTCTTGTTTCATACATCAATAGATATATATGCCATAAATATCTGATATGACAATACCTCTTCATGATATCTAATTAAACACTAAGGCCTCAGACGTCCCAGTTTCTTGCTGGTGTGTGGTCCACATTTTCCATGGACAGCAACCCCTCCCCCATTATATCCTATAGGGTTATTCGCACAGACCAATGGTCTGCATGAAAGCTGGATTCATGTCCTGCTCTGCAGGCCAACTTTTGATCAATGAAAACGATGGACTGCATAGAGGACATTTGGAAACTCTGAGCAACCTCCTGTAGGGTTCTGCGAGCAGGGGCCCAAAATAATTAACCCCTTCACGCCACAGCCCTTTATCGGTTTTGCATTTTCATTTTTGCTCCCCCTTCTTCCCAGAGCCGTAAGTTTTATTTTTCCGTCAATTTGGCCATGTGAGGGTTTGTTTTTTGCGGGACGAGTTGTACTTTTGAATGACATCATTGTCGTGTACTAAAAAAACGGGAAAAAAATTCCAAGTGCAGTGAAATTGCAAAAAAGTGCAATCCCACACTCGTTTTTTGTTTGGCTTTTTTTCTAGGTTCTCTAAATGCTAAAACTGATGATTCAGGTCATTACAAGTTCATAGACATCAAACATGTATAGGTTCTTTTTTATCTAAGTGGTGAAAAAAAATGTCAAACTTTGTTAAAAAAAAAAAAATTGCGCCATTTTACGACACCCGTAGCGTCTCCATTTTTCGTGATTTCAGGTTGGGTGAGGGCTTATTTTTTGCGTGCTGACCTGTTGTTTTTAGTGATACCATTTTTGTGTAGATACGATCTTTAGATCGCCCGTTATTGCATTTTAATGCAATGTCGCGGCAACCAAAAAAAAAAACGTAATTCTGGCGTTTTGATTTTTTTTCTCGCCACGCCGTTTAGCGAGCGTGTTAATTCTTTTAATTTATTGATAGAACGGGCGATTCTGAACTCGGCAATACCAAATATGTGTATGTTTGATTTTATTTTTATTGTTTTATTTTGAATGGGGCAAAAGGGGGGGGGTGATTTAAACTTTTATATTTTTAAAAACTTTTTTTTTTTTTTTTTTTTTTTTTTTTACTTTTGGCATGCTTCAATAGTCTCCATAGGAGACTAGAAGCTGCCACTACTCGATCGGCTCAGCTACATAGAGGCGATGAGCAGATTGCCTCTATGTAGCTCAATTACTGACTTGCTATGAGCGCCGACCACTGGGTGGCGCTCACAGCAATCCGACACTGACAACCATAGAGGTCTCCAAAAGACCTCAGGTTGTCATGCCGACGCACCGGTGACCCGCGATCACGTGACGGTCACCGGTGAGCGTATTTCCGGCACGATGGCCGGAAGCGTTTGTTAAATGCTGCTGTCAGCGCTTGACAGCGGCATTTAACTAGTCGATCCACCCGCAGCTATTGCGGCACGTCAGCTGTTCAAAACAGCTGACATGTCCCAGGAAAGATGTGGGCAATCAATTACCTGCATAAATGTGCAGTAACATGAGGCCCACTAGTGGCTCTACATCCTGCAGTTCAGCACGTGTGTATACCTTCTGCACTGCAACTCACTGGACAATGTAGACACACTAAAAGCCATGACTGCATCTCTATCTATGAGGTGGTCACATGAAGGAACTTCAGATGCCATTTTCTGGACTGCTGTCAGAAACACAACAAATTACAAAAGAAGCCAAAAGTAAAAACTACTAACACAGTTTTCTGCCTGTTTCTATGGTTACATTTAGGTCAGCACAAGAGCTGCATGCAGTCACAGGACAGAATGATCATTAGAAATTAAGGCTGGGGCTACACAGTGATCTTGGTCACAACACAGGTGGAGCCACTGCTAGTTTGCAGCATGATGTTACTGATTAGGGTCACATTACGAACCCCAAGGCAACACAACAAGCAAGTCACAAAAGGCCGGAACTAGTTGTGTTTTTTTTGCTACTTGCTTGTCAAGGTAACAGAACTATACCGGACACAACTCGACCCCATTCACCAGCACCACAATGCACTGTAGCAGCAGCATAAAGTGATCTTTGGACATGTTACCCATGTTATTGTCAAAATCATGATGTAGCACCAGCAAAAGACATTACACAGTTCCATCTTTTCTCACCCACTAGGCCTGATTCACACAGTTGTTGGCCTGTAAAAGACTATATATAGGAAGATATGTTATAAACAAGTCCATGGGAAGACACACAAAATTTAAAAAATAAGTGCAGTGACATGTTTTATTCCTGATTGGCCTACAGCTAATATCTGGCTACACAATTAAAAAGAAAAAAAAAAGAAAAACGCAGCATAAAAAAAGTGCTATATGTGAATTGATCCTTAAAGGTGTTGACCGGTTAACATAAGCTTCACTGGTGTGGAGCCTTGTTGAAGAACCCAAGAGTGGTCACTTTCCAGCTCCGCACACTGTGCTTCAGACAGTGATGGGGCCTGCTAAGAGCTGATGAATGGTAGTCCCAGTGCAAGATCCCCACTGGTCTGATACAGATCTATCCTAAGGAAAGGTCTGCAATACCAAAGTAGTTTTCATGCATTACCGGCCTACAATATATTAGCTGGAAGTGACAGCTATTAACACTGACTTCAATAAGAAATGTAAGTGCACCTAGAAGCTGAAACCACGGCTCACACAATGTGGTCACACAGCTTTCCTAATCTAATGATCAGCATGCCTGCCTAATGAGAAAGTAGAGGGTACGTCCACATGTAAAGCAATTCAGGGGTCTAGTATTCTAACACATAATAAGGTGCACACTATATTCTCAGTCCCAATGTGGTCTGTAAAAACGTGAGAAAAAAACTCAGCACTTAGATCAATGTTAATCAACAACTGCAGCTGTCCGGTATTTTCCAACAGACCAACTAATAACATACAAAATGCAGCAATGACTAGTCTGTTATACACCTAGAATGAGACATATCCGTTTCAGGGTTCATAAAAAAAAAAAAGTTAAAAAAATCAGATCCCATAGAGATCAAGCGTTAGCATCCGATTTTTACAGACACATTGCAATTCTTTAAGTTAGGAAACTATTTGGTCTTGTAAGTTTTAATAACGGATTTATAAAAACAGAAGCCATACAGATGACAATACAGATGAAGAACTGCCCATTTTATCTGGATCAAAATCAAACAATTTTTTTTGGTCTATAAAACTGATCACTTAGCACCTGGCTAGGCAATAACTGTCACATCAGTGAGACACCACAAATCGCTAGAAGAGTGGATTTGTGTCCCTGTAGCACAATTTCCAATGGCTGAATAGAGTAGCTGGACATGCAGTCTATGGAGATTAGGAAGATAGCAGAGTCCACGCCGTACCTGGTTATCTTAGCATCCCAATTACCGTAGACTTTAAGGGGGTTACCCACACTATTATGTTCTGCATCCAAAGAGATGTATGCGAGATCAACAGGTGTCACGTACGTGCCCTCATGAACAGGACGCGTGCATGTGTGGTGTCATCATCACACACATCTGATCATAGGGAACCTGTCAATAGATTCAGAGTCGGGCTCCATGATTGCAGCAGCGTTTCAGAGAAAACACTTTGAAAAGCCATCCAGATCCTAATGCTTCTCATCAAGATCGTCAGGTCTGTCTCATGTGTGTATACAGAGAGAGAACTGTCAGTCAACTGGAGCAGTGTGTTATGGGTGGGGGAAGCCAGACGGGGCCTTTATCGCACTAGTTGGGTCTCTCCCTATGGTTCCCAGAAAGCTTTTCAAACTATCATGTATCATCACTGTGTAGGGGTGGTGCCTGTATAGGGGGTTCAGGCCTCTGATAAAATATGAAAAATTCTGCACTCGTCCAAATAAATGCAATGTATTATATACCAATTTTGACATTTTGGTATACCATCCAGACCTTAATCAGAAAGGTTGCAGATTGCAAGAGAGGAACGGAACACTTGTAAGTGCTGTAGTACGTGACGTCCGTCACTGTGGTAATGGCACATACTACAGCGCTGACCAGTGTTCCCTTCCTCTCTTGCAATCAGCAACCTTTCTGATGAAGGTCCGGATGGTACACCGAAATGTCAAAATTGGTACACTAGGGCTGTGGAGTCTGTGTCCATTTTGGTGTACTCAGTATAAAATGGACAAACTCAGACAATATATAATACATTGGGTACAGTAGGTCAGTGCAGGATGTGTTGTAAATGTTTTCATAAGAATTTGGGAAAGTTCTGAAATGTCCTATAAATGTCTGTTCTGTTCCTGATATAAGGATCTAGGATTGCCATTGAGAAGAATCTGCTGCGCTTTATGTACATGCTCAGTAGTGACCAGTGCTGTGGAGTCGGAGTCAGGGAAATGTCCTATAAATGTCTGTTCTGTTCCTGATCTAAGGATCTAGGATTGCCATTGAGAAGAATCTGCTGCGCTTTATGTACATGCTCAGTAGTGACCAGTGCGTGGAGTCGGAGTCAGGGAAATGTCCTATAAATGTCTGTTCTGTTCCTGATCTAAGGATCTAGGATTGCCATTGAGAAGAATCTGCTGCACTTTATGTACATGCTCAGTAGTGACCAGTGCTGGAGTCGGAGTCAGGGAAATGTCCTATAAATGTCTGTTCTGTTCCTGATCTAAGGATCTAGGATTGCCATTGAGAAGAATCTGCTGCGCTTTATGTACATGCTCAGTAGTGACCAGTGCTGTGGAGTCGGAGTCAGGGAAATGTCCTATAAATGTCTGTTCTGTTCCTGATCTAAGGATCTAGGATTGCCATTGAGAAGAATCTGCTGCACTTTATGTACATGCTCAGTAGTGACCAGTGCTGGAGTCGGAGTCAGGGAAATGTCCTATAAATGTCTGTTCTGTTCCTGATCTAAGGATCTAGGATTGCCATTGAGAAGAATCTGCTGCACTTTATGTACATGATCAGTAGTGACCAGTGCTGGAGTCGGAGTCAGGGAAATGTCCTATAAATGTCTGTTCTGTTCCTGATAAGGATCTAGGATTGCCATTGAGAAGAATCTGCTGCACTTTATGTACATGATCAGTAGTGACCAGTGCTGGAGTCGGAGTCAGGGAAATGTCCTATAAATGTCTGTTCTGTTCCTGATCTAAGGATCTAGGATTGCCATTGAGAAGAATCTGCTGCACTTTATGTACATGATCAGTAGTGACCAGTGCTGGAGTCGGAGTCAGGGAAATGTCCTATAAATGTCTGTTCTGTTCCTGATCTAAGGATCTAGGATTGCCATTGAGAAGAATCTGCTGCACTTTATGTACATGATCAGTAGTGACCAGTGCTGGAGTCGGAGTCAGGGAAATGTCCTATAAATGTCTGTTCTGTTCCTGATCTAAGGATCTAGGATTTGCCATTGAGAAGAATCTGCTGCACTTTATGTACATGATCAGTAGTGACCAGTGCTGGAGTCAGGAAAATTGAGGAGTCCGAGGTTTGGTTTAGACACCACAGTCCTGTATAATACGTTGCATTTTTTTGATTTTACCAAATAAACTTTCTTTGTATCTTGCACACCAACGAGTGCCCAGTTTTCATATTACAGCTTTTCAAACTGTTTTCTCTGAAATAAGGTTCACTGCAAAATAAAACAAAAATGGAAGCAATTGCACAGCCAAGCTCCAATTTATGCTGACCGTGGTTTGGACAGAAAACCTGTTACTACATTCTCGCTTTAATATTGAGTGGAAGGGTCCACACACAACTAGCAGCTTAAAGGGGTTCTCCAGGAACGTAATAAATAGCCTCCCATCATGTAAATAAAAACGGTAGCCTGTACTAGTCACGTGTCGGTCTAAAGAAACACCGCTCCAGGCACCTGTGCCTCAAGTGACAGAGGAGATGTATCAGAAGCACTGGATCTGCTGGAGAAGAGCTGGGCATGGAGAAGATATAAGTCATCTCCACGTCTGACTGAGCACAAAGGACTGAGGCTGGAGAAACAGGTGTCAGCAGCAGCGTTTCTTCAGACTGCGCCTATCCCTGACATGTGACTAGGGTGGGCTGCCTTTAGAGCTCCGTGACAGGAGCCCTTGTATTACATTCTTGGAGAACCCCCTTTAAAGAATGAGGCAGGGGCAAAATAGCAGCTGAGAAAGGCCCATTTCTAAGGGTAAACTTGCGTGATAGTATTCCGGCCGGAGGGCTGTCCTGGAATGACTGGGGCGCTCCCCAAGTACCTACAGAAGTGTAGGATGAGGACTATCCCTGCGGACACAGCCCATCTCCATACACTGTGCGGACACTCACTGGCACATGCCATGTCTCAGCGAACAACCACCTACAGGATTCTGCAGCTCTACAACAGTCTGGACTACCACACTCCACACTAACACGCGTGGATCCAGCCCTATAAAGGGCGTGTGAAGGTCACGGGAGCAGCGCCGGTGTAATGGCCCCAGCGGGCGCTTCTCGCAGCCGGATCTTCGGCAGCAGAACCGCACGAGACGTGGAACAGAGCGCCAATCACAGCGGCTCTTGTCCGTGACCAATCAGAGTCCACAATGCAGACGGAAGGCTCTGTCAATGACAGCCGGGCTGCACACCTGGGCGCATCACACCATAGAAACAGCGAGGTGCTCTCTCGCCGATGATGGAGGAAAAGTAGTCCGCAGCTGCAGGAGAAGAAATGCCCCCGGTCCCCGCGGGCAGTCGCCTCCGCTCGTCATCACCGTGCACACCCAACTAGCATCGGTAACGGTGGAGACAGCGGGTGACGGTGTAGATAAATCACTGAGAACAGACAGCCCGGGTGCCATTGATACCCGGGAAGCGGCCCGGGACAGGCCGGGTGACGTCACAGCACGATCGCGATGCCCACACCGTGCGAGCGGCGCGCTCCGGTTCTGACCGGCTCACATTACCTTTTTCACGGTCCGTGGAGCCTCGCTGACTGCGCCCTCGGGGCTGCCCGCGCCGTCTCCGGAGCGCTGGACCGGGTCGCTCCTCTTCATGGCAGAAGCCGGGACCCCCTTCAGCGGCTGGCTGAGCGGTGACACCGCGGTATTGTTGTCGGGCTCGGCAGCCAGAGCGGCGGTGAGCGGCACTGCCGGGACGGCCTCATTGTACCTCTCTTTAGCTGCCTCCTTCAGCTCCACGTCGGCCACTTTGGCGGTCACTACCTGCACGGACATCGCGCCACACACACTCGTACGTCCCGGCTCTCGCTCCTTTCTCCTCAGCAGCCTCCCGATATACACAAACACTAGCACGCTGCCGGCAGCCTCTGGCACGCCCCCGCAGGCTGTCCTGCCCCTGCCGCAGGGGAACCTGGGAAAACTAGTTTCTCCCACAAGCAGAACGTATAGTCTAAGAATCATAGCAGACCACAATTCCCGGCGAGCACCACGGTTATTGCTGTCCTTCGTGAAGCATTATGGGATCTGCAGTCCTGGCTCGTATTTGCTATTGTTTTTGTCGCTGGCAGTTTACTACAATAACCAGAGTGCCGTGCGGTCCTGCAGGAAGATTGAGGCGGACTCGTTCTGTTTCAACAAGCTTTATTAGCCACTGTACAATGGGCCTGTGATTATATAGGCCGTCTATTTAGGTGGCGTACCAGAATGTGCATGGCTTTATTCCGGATATGAGACCGTTGTTTTGAATTATGCACAGTAAATAGTGAGAAAATCACACTGCACAATCTCATGGAAAGGTGTAGTCGTGCTCAGACCCCCTAGTCCTGAATGCAAATGTAACATAACATGGGGAATGTCACCTGTAGGGGCCTAAGAGGTCATTCAGACCTTCATTCTCGGGGAGTGCTTGGAAATGCAGCAATTTTGCAGTTTCTTCTTTCAGTCGTTTTTGAGATATTAACACTTATGTTAACAACTCGTTGCCTTGGAGACCGACCACCAGTGCCAAACTGTAGAACATGCACAGCGCTTACAAGCTCGTTTGTAATTGAGTTTTCTTTACGGCTAAAAGAAGCTTGGAGCGTGCTGTTACCCACTAATCCTGGTCATCTTCAGTGCAGTGCTCACAGGCTAGACAGCAGCGGTGGTTGGTCTCCTAGGCAACAGGTTGGAAAGTGTTAAGGCTGCAAATGTTACTATCTGACAATATCCATCTATCAAGATGGAAATAACCCTATAATGATCAGTGAGGCTCAGACCTCTGGGATCCCCACCAATCCACCCTGAGAATACCGTGTGAACCCTGGAGTAGCTGTGTCCCATTTTTGCTCTCCAGCATCTGCACACGCAGTCACTTGTGTCGGGTCGTGCTGCAATGTCCTGAACAAGCAGGTGGTTTGGCAGCACTGTCCAAGCGATAAACAACGAAGAAGATACAACATTATATCAGGGCCGTAAACCCTTCATTCTCCGGATCAGAAGTTGGACCATTATTGATAACGTATTGATGGCTTGGCTATCGATATGCCATCACTTTGTAACATGGCGCGGGGCGTTAGCTGTGGGTGAGGTACTTGTTGGGAGACCACCAGTCAAAAATAAACTTTTTATTGAACGATAACTTGGAAGGGATTATATACAGTAGATAGCGGGCACACAACTTTATGAACGTTTCCTTCCCAATACAGAGCATTTTCCTCACACAGTTCCAATTCCTTCCCCTTTACTCTCTTGTTCTCTATCTTCACTGTTCCTCTCTTCTTCACTACAGCCCAGCTCAGTACTACAGTCCGGTTAGCAAGAGTCCTATTCCCAACAGTGTCTCCCCCCCCTAAGGGAACTATGTTGCCAATATGGCCGGTACTCATCTTCTCTGCTACTGATGCTCTGTAACTCTTGACCGGGACGCTCTCTTCATCTCACTTTCTCTGTCAGTCTTGGCCTGCTACCTCTCTGAGTTGTAAACTTCGGGCTTTACTACTAGGCGTCCTATCCCAGGGCTCGTTTCCGATAAACCACTCAGTCCTTCTGTTGGTTATCCTCTCCTCTTTGCTTTGGTTCATGGTAACCACCATGTTGGTCTTTCCTCACTTCAGAACACCCACGTCATTCGGCACTGCTACTGTCTAGACCTTAGATTTACTTCAGAGGCACACTGGGCCTATGATGTTCTGACAGGAAACTTTCTCTGTCCCTTCACCTTAGCCTCTCCCACTCTGGGCTATTCCCAATCATTAACTCTAACTCCCTCTACTGTCTGGCAGAACACAACATAACAATGCATGTCAAAATTTACATTACAATAATTCACTTGTTCTTGAAGGGGAAACGTGGGCCTTGTGTCCATCTTACAACTTTATGAAATTGGAAAAGCCCTTTAAATAGCTTGTGGCTTGGTGAGTTCGCAAGCCTGTAGTTCTGGCCCATTAGAGCCTTAATACCAAAAACTGAAATTAGTCTTATAAGAGGAACCAAGAGATCTGCCATGTTGGTGTATATTTCGTATGAGGTAGGGAAATGACCATAAAGCAGCTCCGAGAGGTCGTATTTTTCATAGCCCCGCTGGCTACTAATGGCCCATATGCTCACATCAGTGATTGTTCAGTGTGAGCGTGAGAAGGCAAAGTAACAGAAGACATAAAGAATATGCAACAAATCACCAGCGGTGAAAACAGCAGCAGGAAAGTCACAAAGCTTCTTGTATTGAAAGCTGATTGATGGCGATGGCGTTAACCATTCCAGACCCAACCTTGAGTCTTTTATCGGCCTCCTGGAATGTGATCTAGCCATAAAACTATTGTGTGTCACTGGATTTGTAGTAATTGTTTTTATAAACGAGCTATTAGTTCCATTTCCAGATTAGGAACATATCACTATCAAGGTTTTGTTTACCCCCATATCTAATCTATCCTAATCATTAAACTAATAAAGATATGCAACTCTGAAGGCTTCATTATGCAGGTATTTGCAAATTGGGCTGAACAGAAACCTCCAAACATTTCAGTATTGGCCTATCCATTGTTAAACAGCTGCATTGACAGCACTATGGGGCAGACAAAGAACAGTCCTTTGTGTTGTCAGTAGCTTGAAGGAGTTTTATCTTCAGGAGGGCACCACTCGCCTGCCACCCCACGCCCTCCCTCTCTCCCCTGAATTATGCTGGTTGGGGGGCTCCTGATGATTAAAGTATGGATCACCGGCATGGTTGTGTCGCTGGTCCGAATTGAGCGCTATCAGATGCTGCCAGCTGAGACAACTTTCCCTCTGCAGCATCGGAGGAGGCAGTGGAACCAAAGCAGGTCCTATCGCCCACTCCAGTGATCTGGTCAGCTTTATTTCTGTGCAGGCTCGGACACCGCTGCTAGTCTTCAGTGGTGGCCAGTAACCAGTAAACAATGTTCTTGAGTACTGAGAGGATTTTTAATAACAAGTAAATTGCAAAGTTGTTTGTGTTTACGTGTACTTTGCAATTGTCACCATTAGTGATGTTCAGACTAACCTTCTAATAGCTGACAGCCAAACCCCCATTCAGTCCACAGCTGTCCCTCCAGGCTCCACCATACAAATACTCTTTTTGGCAGATCGTGTATGGGTCACAATCGATGAGCAAAACCAACACCACCTTTGATTTAATATGTTGTCCAAAAACCAACATCACCATTGATTTATTATTATTATTATTATTATTATTTATAGCACCATTGATTCCATGGATGCTGTACATGAGACGGGGTTACATACAAATTACAGATATCACTTACAGTAAACAAACTAACAATGACAGACTGATACAGAGGGGAGAAGACCCTGCCTTTCATGTTTACATTGTACAGAATGGTGGGGAAGGAGACAGTAGGTTGGGGGTCGCAGCAGTTCCGGTGTTGGTTGAGGTGATATCTCCGGTAGTGGTGAGGAGGTTGCAGGGTCATTGCAGGCTGTAGGCTTTCCTGAAGAGATGGGTTTTCAGGTTGCGTCTGAAGTAGTGTTGAGCGATACGATACCGCAAGTATCGGGTATCGGCCGATATTAGCTCTATCGGACTTTCGATACTTAGTTCCGATATTTTCGTCTTATCGGATACCGGAATCGGATTTGTCACTGTCATGTCCAGTGTCCGTCGGTCGGGTCTGTCAGGAGTCAGCGGCACTTACCTGGCAGAAGATCTCCGGCGGTCACGGGCTGGACTGCTTGATGGCCGCCATCATCTTTCCCCGGCGGTCACATGCAGTTTCTCGCGATAACTGCAGTGACTGCTGGGTAATCGCGGCCGTAAAGCAGTCATCCGATGACGTCACCCGCCGGGAAGCAGGTAATCAGCTGTGCTGCGCCGGGATGACAGGCTCTGCCTGTCATTGCGATGTAGCAGAGCTGGATCGTCGTGGGACAATCGTTACTATGGACTGCGTCGGACAGGTGGTATACTGTTGTTTGTTTTTTTTTTTTTTTTTACAGGAGATCGATGGCGTCGCAGGAATGAGAGAGTAATAAAAAAATAAAACTGTGTTGTCTCTTTTATTTCATTAAAATACTTTTTTCTTGCTGTGTCTTTTTTTTTATACATTTAAAAACTTTGGGATTAATAATGGATCGGTGTCTTATTGACACCTCTCCATTATTAACCGGGCTTATTCTCACCGTGCAATCAACGGTGACATTAACCCCTTATTACCCCACTTGCCACCGCTACAGGGCAGTGGGAAGAGCCGGGTAAAGTGCCACAATTGGCACATCTTTTGATGCGCCAAATGTGGGGCTGCTGTAGCCTGGTATTATCAGGCTGTTGAGGGCCAAAATCCATGGGCCTTGACAGTCTTTTAATACCAGGCCGCAGCAGTCTGCATTTTACTTGGCTGGTTAACAAAAATAGGGGACCCCCTACGCCGTTTTTTTTTCGAGGGGATCCCCTATTTTTGTTAACCAGCCAAGATATGCAGACTGCTGTGGCCTGGTATTATCAGGCTGGCAAGATCCATGGATATTGGATCCTTACCAGCCTGAAAAACCAGGCCTCAGCAGTCTGCTTCATCTGGCTGGTTAACAAAAATAGGGGGGACCCCACGCCAAATTTTTTTCGAGGGGATCCCCTATTTTTGTTAACCAGCCAAGATATGCAGACTGCTGTGGCCTGGTATTATCAGGCTGGCAAGCAGGGTCGGACTGAGGCACCGGGACACCGGAGAAACCTACGGTGGGCCCCAGCTCCTGCGTGGTGGGCCCTGATTTGAAAGGATAGGTCGCGGGGCAGAGGGGGCGGTGGCCCCGGGGCCCGCGCTCTGAGGGGGCCCACCCGGAGCTACGATACAGTTACATTCTGCGGCAGAGCAGGGAGAATCGCTCTCCCTGCTCTGCCGCCCGGAAGCTATGGGGCCTGAACAGGCATTGGGGGGGCCCGGTGCCAGCAGTGGGCCCCCACCCGTCATCGGAGGGTCAGCTGTATCGGCATCCAGCCGATAAAGCTGACCGCATGGAGAGAGAAGGAGCGAGCGCTCCTTCTCTCCCATAATCCCCCTCTCAGCGTATGACAGCGGGCGCAATAACATCACCTGCCGGCGCCCGCTGTCAGACGCTGAGAGGGAGAACAGTGAGCAGCACAGGAGCCGGGAGGTGAGTTTTTTTTTTATTTTTTTTTTAATGGGGGTGCAGTCGAGTCCTGGCTGGAGAAGTCGTCATGTCGGTGTGGGCCAGATGGAAAAGACATGAAAAGTGAACAATTCCATTAGAAAGAACATCAGCGGTAAGTCATTATCTGTACCTGTGCTGTAATCTATTATATGTTCTGTAGGACTGGTATTATTTAACACAGACCATATGGCGGTAATATCAATATTGGTCTTTTTATATATAGATTATTTTGGCCAACAGCGCGGTCATTTGCTGAGGTTCTCTGATGATGGGCCCACTCAGAAGTTTTGCCCCCACTAAACCAAAACCCTAGCTACGCCTATGGCTCTCTCTCTAGTCTTTCTTTCTCGCTCTCTGTTCTTTCCTTCTCGCTCTCTGTTCTTTTTTCTCTCTGTTCTTTCTTTCTCTCTTTTCTTTCTTTCCTCTCTTTCTTTCTCTGTTTGTTCTTTCTCTCTCGCTGCTCTTTCTTTCTTTTCCTCAGTACCAGCCACTGTGCCCTCATTACCAGTCAGTGTGATCAGCAGTGCTAAATGGTTACGCTTGGGGCGAGGATATGGGTGTGATTAGCTGTGAAATGGGTGTGGTCGGGGCGTGGCCTAAAATTTTCAGCGGCGCGCAACACGCGCCGCAGCCTTTAATCCTCTTTCCTGTCTTCCAAATTTGGGAGGTATGCTGTATGACCTCCCTACAACTTCTGGCCATGCTCCTGATGAGCGCGACGGATGATCTCGTGAGGGATCTCCTCCCACACCTGGACTAAAGCATCCACCAACTCCTGGACAGTCTGTGGTGCAATGTGGCATGGCCTAAAATTTGCTGCAGCAGGCACAGCGTGCCACAGCCTTTGTCCCTCTTTCCCTTCTTCAAAGGTTGGGAAGTATGATGGTGGGCCCCAAGAATAATTTTTCTCTGGTGGGCCCAAGGTACTCCAGTCCGACGCTGCTGGCAAGGTCCATGGATATTGGCTCCTTAACAGCCTTAAATACCATGCCTCAGCAGCAGGGGCGTACATATAAATCATGGGGCCCCATAGCAAAAGTCTGAATGTTCCCCACCCCCCCAAAAAAAAAACCCAGAGGCATTGTAAATGTAAAGTGCCAGCACAGTGAGGGAAGTTGAGTCGCACAGAGACAGGGGTTTTGGTGGTACTCGGCACCGATCACGTCGACTTCTATGGGGATGTCACGAGTAGCACAGCTCGGTCCGTGACCTGGGCGATCACTGGAATGTGGGATATTTCCAGGGGATGATAGAATGTTTGTGTAGTTTGTCGTGACGCCACCTGTAGTACCTGGTCAGGGTGTCCAGCGCTGCTGTGCAGGTCCTCTGGAAGGGATGGTGTAGTGCAGGTAGGTGAAAAGTCTTCTACAGGTAACACGCTATCCTTCCAGGGCAGATAGATGTGAGATAGAGCAATGGTGCAAAGTGATGTAGCAGAGTGGACTATGCGACGTAGTAAGAAAGCAGGAAACACTTCAAGTTAAACGTTGCATAATAACATTTTTAATAATAACATTACAAAAGTGCAAATGGCTTATATTATGTGACATGTTTTGTTACTGTTCATACCCTTGATATGTGTTATACATGTGTGTTAATAAATACATATTCAACAAAAGTGCAAATAGCATTAGTGCCGAAGTTCGTGGAGACTTCTTAGGACTACACCCCACCGGGGTAACTTCACAGTGTCCTTTACTTGTGCTTGTGGAGGACCCGCTCCAAACCTCCAACTGTGGTTTTGGATGGGCTGCAAGACTTTCCTTGAAGAAACACCGAGAGAAATAAGCAGTCGAAGGTCAAATATAGAGAAAGTAGAAAAAACTTTATTGATATAAATGGATAAAAGGATTGCACAACAGATCAATCCTGTATGTGCCACAATACAGAATACAAAATACGGCAAGGGACACCACGTGTGGTAGAATAGGTATAATGATACCTCATACTACTTATATCGAATAGTATTCAACATAATTATAATACATAGATGTACATATACAAGGTAAATAGTAGATGGTAATGCAGTACATACCAATATAGTCACAAATGTGACACCACACAGGCTGCCCCTGCCACCTTGAGCACACCTCACTTTCGGCCACACCAAACGGGTTTTTAGTTTCTGAGGTAGTTGAAAATAGTGCACAGTAAAGTTTTTTGTAAAACCAAGATGGAGCACCGAAGTGCCAACTATTTACAGAAAAGTTTGTGAGCCAGTACAGTTCATGGCTTCAAAGTTCAACATTTTCATTACAGTGAAACACCATTACCCAACCTGGGTATATTAAGGCAACAATAAACTTGTTCTTCTGAACATTCACCCGTCCGGGTACATCAAACCATTACCCAACCTGGGTATATTAAGGCAACAATAAACTTGTTCTTCTGAACATTCACCCGTCCGGGTACATCAAACCATTACCCAACCTGGGTATATTAAGGCAACAATAAACTTCTTTTTATGAACATTCACCCGTCCGGGTACATCAATAATTTAACTATTTACATACAGAGACCCTGTCCGGGTTATTTAGACTTCTTTGGCTGGCCTCTTACAGGTACCACCTGGTACTGTTCTGGAGCTTGCCAAACATCCGTGACAGGAGGGTCCACCCAGACCTGATGACGTCGTGTGGCCTGTACAGTGACGTCGTGACCCGCTATCTGGGTCTGTGTGGCCACCTCTTTCGTCTCCCTCCGGGTCTGGAACCCTATGTCCCGGACTGTACGAACCCCAGGGGGCCTAACAGGCGCCGGGTACGGGCCAGCTATCATTATCATGTCCATAGCTGGGGCTGCTGAGGAGACCACTGAGGGAGGCTGGGGAGATTTACGGCGTGGGGTGGGCACTTGTGCAGAGGCCTGGTTGGGGAGGCTGAAGGCTCGTAGGGTCTGTCAGTTTCCTGACACTCTGGGAGTAGGGGTCGCACCTGGTAACATTTAGGGCGTACCATCCATTGTAACCCCAGTGTCGGGTGTAAGTCACCAAGTCTCCTGGCAACAGGTCCCTCCCCGGGTGTCCTTCTGGGAGGTGAGCCTCCACGTCCCGCCGGGTTACAAAAACTTCTAAATAAAGTCCAGGCTCCTGGATGAAGCCCCAACCACCTTTTAACTTAAAGTTCCATACTGCACCCTTACGCCGCGGCTCCCTCACCGTACTTTTATCCTTTCTCATACGTGCCTTCTCTGCCAGGTCCTTCTCCAGGTGACGTTGCCGAAGCTTTTGGGATTCTCGCTGCTCCCTTTGTCGCTCTGCTTCCCGCTCACGACGTCTCCACTCTTCCTCCTGATGCCGGTTGTAATTCTCCTCCACCAGCAGCTCCATGTCTCCAACATCAAACGCCAGCTTACAATGTCCAGTTTGCGGCAGCTCTCCTGGCGCCCGCCAGTCCTGGCAGCGCTCACCTGTGGCGGAAGCAGCCGGCTCTGGAACAGATGACGGTCGGGGCTCCGGTACAGGCAGGTAGAGCTCTGGTGCCTGCGCGGCCTCCTCCATGAGGACGGGTTTCGCTTCTTCTGCCTCAACGACGGGGGCAGACAGCGGGATCTGGGGTGCTGGTGCGGCGTTTTCAGCAGGAACGGGTGCCTCCACCGTGATACTGGCAACCGGTTCAGATTGCAAGGGCTGGGATGCCCGCACGGCCTCCTCTACTGGAACGGGTGCCTCCACTGAGATACTGGCAACTGGTTCAGATTGCAAGGGCTGGGATGCCCGCACGGCCTCCTCTACTGGAACGGGTGCCTCACCTTCCGGTACAGACACTTCAGGGGGTAAGAGGGATTGGCGCCGCTCCAATTGTAGTTTTAGGGCCCGCCAGCTCGCTTCCATCCTGGCGACCTCCTCCCGGTGCCGGGTCAGGTCTCTCAGGGTATCCTCCGCTTCTTCCAGCGTAGGAGGGTTTCTAGGCCGGGTGCCAAACGGTGGCTCCATGGCGATCGGGTCGCTTCCGTGGGGGGAGAGCTCTGACTCCTCCATCCCTTCCCACTTCTGCTCACGTCCATTCGCCATCTCTGCCAAGTCACATGTGTCATTAGCATCAGGAGAGGCGACATCTTTTGTAGGGAGGCGGGACCTTCGCGTTCGTTTCCGCCCACTGAGGAGGATGAGGAGGCGGAACTCCAGAGCTGTGGGGCACGATCTTACATTGCAGTAACATTTAGAGTGTGCGGACATCGTTTTCGCGCCACGGAGTGAGTGTACGCCCACGAGAGCACGCCCTTATTCTTCACCTGTGCCTCATGGCGCAGATATGACGGAAAAATGGCAAATACAGTCTATGATGATTTTTGCAATTCTCAAGCAAAAAAACAGTTCAATTAAGGCACACAGGACCCGCTTATAGCGAGCTTCTGAATCCTGTTCGTGACGCCAAAGTTGAGTCGCACAGAGCCACAGGTTTTGGGGGTACTCGGCACCAAGCCCGTCGACTTCTATGGGGGATGTGACGGGTAGCACAGCTATGTCCGTGCCCTGGTCGCTCACTGGAATGTGGGATATTTCCAGGGGATGATAGAATGTTTGTGTAGTTTGTCGTGACGCCACCTGTAGTACCTGGTCAGGGTGACCAGCGCTGCTGTGCAGGTCCTCTGGCAGGGATGGTGTAGTGCAGCTAGGTGATAAGTCTTCTACAGGTAAGACGGTATCCTTCCAGGGCAGATAGATGTGAGATAGAGCAATGGTGCAGAGTGATGTAGCAGAGTGGAGTATGCACGTAGTAAGAAAGCAGGAAAGGAAACAATTCTTACTACAAAGACATGCAGCATAAGGCTGCCTCAAGCCCTCCCATCCAACTAGCTACACCCTGTTCTAACCAGCCTGAGCTAGACCATCCCATTGGGTCCGCCTACACTCAGCTGGCATAGTGTACTGTTGAATGCAGTGGTTGGAGTCAATGGGGTGTTTCCTCCTTACCTGAGAGTAAATTGTCACACCGCTGGGTGCGATGCAACATCTCTGTGGCGACTGGACCCTCGGGTGCTTCTGTCTTTTCACAAATGCCGGCTTTACCCTGCAATTGAATCAGAGGCTATTTTACTATGTAGAAGTGAATAAACTATAAATATATGTATATATATATGTCACAATGACATGTATATATATATATATATATATATATATATGTATTCTAAGTGTGTATATTTTGTGTTTACAAGGAAAGAAAGTGTTTTTTTAGTTGCGATATTTTGTTCCCATAGACTTACATGGGACTTCCGGTATCGGAATCGGATATCGCCGATATTTAGTGATATCGGCGATGCCATTCCGATCCGATATTTTTAGATATCGAGCAGTATCGCTCAACACTAGTCTGAAGGATTCAAATGTGGTTGATAGTCGGATTTGTTGGGGCACAGAATTCCAGAGGATGGGGGATATTCGGGAGAAGTTTTGGAGGCGATTGGGTGAGGAGCAAATAAGTGTGGAGGAGAGAGGGAGGTCTTGTGAGGACCGGAGATTACGTGAGGGAAGATATAGGGAGATTAGTTCAGAGATATATGGATGAGACAGCTTATGGATGGCTTTGTAGGTCAGTATTAGTAATTTAAACTGGATACGCTGAGGGAATGGGAGCCAGTGAAGAGATTTGCAGAGGGGAGAAGCGGAGGAGTAGCGAGGAGAGAGATGAATTAGTCGGGCAGCAGAGTTAAGGATGGACTGGAGAGGTGCAAGGGTGTTAGCAGGGAGGCCAGAGAAAAGGATGTTGCAGTAGTTGAGGTGAGAGATGATGAGGGCGTGCACAAGCATTTTAGTAGATTGAGGGTTGAGGAAAGGACTGATTCTGGAAATATTTTTGAGCTGGAGGCGACAGGAGGTGGAAAGAGCTTGGATGTGCGGTTTGAAGGACAGGGCACAGTCAAGGGTTACTCTGAGGCAACCGACTTCCAGTACGGGGGAAAGCGTGATGTCATTTATTGTGATAGATCGATCAGGTAAGGAAGATCTGTGAGATGGAGGAAAGATGATGAGTTCGGATTTGTCCACATTGAATTTGAGGAAGCGAGAGGAGAAGAAGGAGGATATGGCTGATAGACACTCCGGGATTCTGGACAGCAGAGAGGTGACATCTGGGCCAGAGAGGTAGATCTGAGTGTCATCAGCATAAAGGTGGTACTGGAATCCATTGGACTTTATGAGTTGTCCCAGGCCAAGTGTATATATTGAGAAGAGTAGGGGTCCTGGAACAGAACCTTGGAGGACTCCAACAGAGAGAGGGTTGGATGAGGAGGTAGGGTGGGAGTGGGAGATGCTGAATGTGCGGTTGGAAAGGTATGAGGAGATCCAGGATAGGGTGAGGTCTTTGATGCCAAAGGAAGAGAGGATCTGTAGTAGGAGGCAGAGCTCAACTGTGTCAAAAGCAGAGGACAGGGCTAGAAGGAGGAGTGTAGATTATTGTCCATTAGCTTTGGCTGTAAGTAGGTCGTCAGTAATTTTGGTCAGGGCAGTCTCAGTGGAATCATGGAGACGGAAACCAGATTGTAGATTGTCAAAAAGCAAGTTTGATGAGAGGTGGGAGGAAAGTTCAGCATGGACTTGCTGCCCCAGGAGTAGCGATATTGGGCGATAGCTGGACATAGCTTTTGGGTCAATGGTTGGCTTTTTAAGGATAGGCGTGATTGTGGCATGTTTGAAAGAGAAGGTACGAGAAGTTAGTGATAGGTTGAAGAGATGGGTTAGGGATGGGGTAAGTGTGGTGGTGAGGTGGGGGAGGAGGTGGGATGGGATGGCGTCTAGTGCAGAAGTGGTGAGGTGTGATTTGGAGAGGAGACAATTAAGCTCCCCTGTGATGTTGGAGAGGGAGGTTATGGGAGAAGGGCATTGGTCTGGTATAGAAAGGGGCCATGGTGGTTGAACAGTAAAGACTTGCCTTGTTTGGTCGATCTTTTTTTTGAAGTGTGTGACAAAGTCCTCAGCGGAGGAGAGATGAGGGAGGTTGGAGGGTGCAATGGAGGGTGGAGTTAAAATTTTTGAATAACTGGGGTTGTAGGATAGGGAAGATATGAGGGTTGTGAAGTAGGTCTGTTTAGTAGGAATTCCCACATGTATTTAGGCTTTCAAATAGCCGCAAATAATGCAGCTACGGCAACAGAAACTAAATCTCCGAGCACTTCCAAATACTCGGAGACCACCCGAGCTGAGTATGCTCTCTCATCACTACTGTTTAGCAGACGTGAGGGCAGATTTGAAAGTGAGTGTTGCTTGAGTACAGTGAAGTCATCTTGCAAATTTGTTTTCTTCCAACGCCGCTCTGCAACCCTGGACACTTGCCGGAGCTTTTTAGTGATGTTATTGTGCCAGGGTTGTCTATTGATGCGTCGCACTCTGCCATGAACGAGAGGAGCGACAGTGGCAAGAGTGGCATTGTAGAAAGCAGTGGCAGTGTCTGTCGTGGAGTGAGCATATGGATGCCAGTGGTAAAATAGAGTCAGAGAGCGTGTGGTTGTCTAGGTTTGCGAGGTTCCTGCCAGGGTGCGCATGTTGCTGGACATGGGTGGCAGGTGAGGAGGACAGGTATGAGAAAGTGAGTAGATGGTAGTCAGATAGAGGGAGAGGGGAGGTTGTGATAGTTAGATAGTTAGATAGGGAGCAAAGACGGGTGAAAACTAGGTCTAATGTATGTTCGTCTGTGTGGGTGGCTGAGGAGGACCACTGAGTAAGTCCAAAAGATGAAGTAAGAGACAGGATTTTAGAGGCTGTTGACTGAAGAGAATCAGTGGGGATGTAGAAGTCAACCATGATGATAGTGGGAATGTCAGTGGCAAGAAAGTAAAGAAGCCAGGTAGAGAATTGGTCAATAAAGGCAGTGGCCGGGCCCGGAGGTTGGTATATGACAGCCACTTGGAGGTTGGAGGGAGAGTAGGATAAGCTAAGATAAGGTAAGATAAACTCTAAAGGGCCCGTCTCACATAGCGATATCGCTAGCGAGATCGGTGCTGAGTCACTAGTTTTGTGACGCAGCAGCGAGCTCACCAGCGATATCGCTGTGTGTGACATTCAGCGACGATCAGCCCCCCTGCCGGGTATCGCTGATCGTCGCTGAAATGTCTGGACATTTTTTTGATCGCTGGTCTCCCGCTGACAGGCACGCATCGCTGCGTGTGACAGGCGGGAGACCAGCGATCCGCTGGTAACCAAGGTACACAGCGGGTTTCCAGGCGCGGGGCTGTGCCTAGAAACCCGCTGTGTACCTTGGATACCAGCGCCCTGCTGCAGGGAGCTGGTAACCAAGGTACTCAGCGGGTTTCCAGGCACCGTGCAGCGCCTGGAAACCCGCTGTGTACCTTGGTTACCAGCTCCTTGCATCAGGGCGCTGGTATCCAAGGTACACTGCGGGTAACTAGCGATGTTTACCCGCAGTGTCCTTGTGCTGATCGCTGCCTGAGCTGCCTGTTTGGCAGCTCAGCAACGATAATATAGCGATACACCAGCGATCCTGATCGTTGTCGGGATCGCTGGTGTATCGCTATGTGAGACCCAGCCTTAAGGCTGTGTGCCCACGTTGCATTTTTTAAGCGTTTCCACAGCAGCAAGGTCACAGCAGAAATGCTTAAAAAACGCTAATTAAAACGCATCCCATGCAATCCTATGGGATTCCGCAGTTGCTGTGCCCATGCTGCGGATTTTTCCGCTGCTGAATCACATTGCGGAAAAATACGCAGCATGTGCATTAATTTGGCGGAATCGCGGCGATTCCGCCCCATAGGAATGCATTGAAATGCTCACTTTACGGATGTGGCCATGCCCACTATGCTTAAAGTGAGTGTTTCATGTGCGGATGGTATCCAGGGTCTGGAGGAGAGGAGATATACTTACCCTCAGTCGGTGCCCAGAGTCCTCCCGGTCCTCAGCGGTGCACGCGGCGGCCAAAATGACCTTTGTGACGTCACGGTCGCGTGACCGCTACGTCATCAGAGGTCAGTCTCGCAATGAATCACTGGGAATGGAACTTGCCGGCAGCGCCGCTGAGGAGATCGGGGGCTGACAGGAGGTGAGTATATCCATATATATATATTTTTTTTTTTTTAATTATTTTTAACATTCTATCTTTTACTACTGATGCTGCATAGGCAGCATCAGTAGTAAAAAGTTGGTCACACTTGTCAAGTACTATGCTTGACAAGTGTGACCAACCTGTCAATCACTTTTCCAAGCGATGCTTCAAATCACTTGGAAAAGCGCTTGAATTCCGCAAGCTAAAAACGCTTGCATAACGCTTGTGTTTTGCGGGAAAACACATGCGAACTCCGCAAGCTTTTTACCCACGGCGGGGAGTTGCGGAAATGCTGCATACAATTCCGCAGCATTTCTGCAACATGGGCACATAGCCTAAAAGCAGATTGTCATGCAGATCAGTATCCGGCCCATAGATCTTACCAGCTCATTTACACATAAGAAAAATGCTGATTTCTCTTGAATAAGACATCAGATCACAGCTATCAAAGGTATCATTTTATTCTGTTTCCTATGATCTACATATATAATATATAAGGTTTAGGAAGGTTGATTATTACTGATAGATTCCCTTTAAAGGGAAGCTATCATCAGAAATGAGTCATGACATATTGTTTAAGTCAGATTTTTTTTAAATTAAGTGATTTAAAAAAATTGTCAATGGATTTTTTTATATATTACAATCCGTATTAAAAAAAACTTGCAATTTTCACACTGGTCTTTTTAGACTTTTCCATTGTTTCAGGAAATAACACATGTACAAAGACGCAATAGTTGGATTCTGACAGTATCTTTTTTATTGATGTGATTAATGAGCCTGTGCAGGGTCAGCTTTGAAATGGCCTATTGTGATTGGTGGATCATTTGTTATCCTCTGTATATAGACGTTTTACCTGTCATTGTAATCCTGTCTAACAATATTGCTGTTGAGATAGCATCAAGATTCAATACCATGTATGAATACCATGAATGTCAAATGTGGGAAGATCCCTTTTTCTAAGCAAAATCTAAAGCCCCGTCTCACATAGCGATATCGCTAGCGAGATCGGTGCTGAGTCACTAGTTTTGTGACGCAGCAGCGAGCTCACCAGCGATATCGCTGCGTGTGACATTCAGCGACGCTCAGCCCCCCTGCCGGGTATCGCTGATCGTCGCTGAAAGGTCAGGACATTTTTTTGATCGCTGGTTTCCCGCTGACAGGCACGCATCGCTGCGTGTGACAGGCGGGAGACCAGCGATCCGCTGGTAACCAAGGTACACAGCGGGTTTCCAGGCGCGGGGCTGTGCCTAGAAACCCGCTGTGTACCTTGGATACCAGCTCCCTGAAGCAGGGAGCTGGTAACCAAGGTACACAGCTGGTTTCCAGGCACCGCGCAGCGCCTGGAAACCCGATGTGTACCTTGGTTACCAGCTCCCTGCATCAGGGCGCTGGTATCCAAGGTACACTGCGGGTAACTAAGCGATGTTACCCGCAGTGTCGCTTGTACTGATCGCTGCCTGAGCTGCCTGTTTGGCAGCTCAGCAGCGATAATGTAGCGATACACCAGCGATCCTGATCGTTGTCGGGATCGCTGGTGTATCGCTATGTGAGACCCAGCCTTAAGTTAATGAAGGCTTCCACATCTAATAATGATAATCTTGTTTTATTATGGCATTACTAATATAGAAACATCAGACCACCTAGTATACTAGGGGTTAAAAAGTTGCAACAGTTTCTGTATTTGTGATACCATAATAAAGCAAGATAATTTTTATTAGATGCTGATGAAGCCACATTCTTTTAATTGCAATCCCGCCTGTGATATTATGGAGCCTTGATGTCAAGTCTTCCTGAAAGGACAGGAAGTATGAGTCAAAATAAGCCCAAGTGGTCAGTGTGAAAATTATTTTAGTTTGTTGGGGTTTTTTAATAACATCATAATGTGGAAAAAAAAACATTGACTGAAATGAAAAAAACAAAATAAAATATGAAAGCCTAATTTAAACATTAAGTCATTTTCAGTCAATGCGAGAAAACCCTCCAACATAACAGAGTGGAAGCTGTTTTACAGGAAGGAATGGTCTAAAATTCCTGAAAGCTGATGTGTAGAACTAATCAATTACTAGAAACGTTTAGACGCAGTTAATACTGCACGAGGGCAAAGGTTCTCATACTTTTGTCACTCACAGACATGTGATATCTGATCATTTCCTCATTTATAAGGGATCTATCAGCAGGTTTTTCCTATGTAACCTGATAGCAGTAAGATGTAGGGACAGAGACCATGACTCCAGCAATGTATCACTTAGTTTACCGGGTGCAGCAGTTGCGTTAGAATCACAGTTTTCTCTGCTGCAGGTCTAGCAGAGCTGCAATGCTGAGCTGTGTATAACGACACCAACTGGCAGATTTCTGCATATATTGCCAGAACGCTGCTAATCAGTGGTGAGGGCGAAGCTGGACTGGGAGGCACGAGTCATCTAGTCTTCTGGTGATAATCTCTTGCTGATAAAACACTAATTTTATTGAAACAGCAAAACACAACCCAGTAAGTGACACATCACTAGAATCAGGCTCACAACCCCTAAACCGTACTGCTCTCAGATTACATAGCAAAAACCTGCTGACAGACTCCCTTAAAAAATAACAACGTCTTGTATTTTTGAGTCATGTGTTTAATGAATCTTAATATTTTAGGACTTCTGTGTAAATATGATGTTTAGATCAAATATATGTAGGAATATGTAACATTATGAATGGTTTAACAAATTCCCAAGTACCACTGTACAAAGTAAAGGCAATAAACATGAGCTAACAGTAGAGGGAGAGGGTGCCCTACCTACACAGGCTTACAATCTGCAAGGTATTGGGTAAGGAGATAGTCGGGGGGTTGGAACAGCTCAGGTGGTAACAAGATGACAGCGGCGTTAATGCAGGTTGTAGACTTCCCAGAAGAGCTGAGTTTTCGGATGGTTCTGAATCTGAAAGCTTCAGTTTTGGAGAGAATATTTGATGTCGAAGTATGGAGGATTCACTGGAAACCTCTTGGAGAAAACTCTATGAGGAACAGACGAGAATAGGAAAGAATCGGATTCTATGAGGACTAGAGATTATGTTTGGAACAGTGTAGAGAAATTAAGCTGGAGATTTATGGACGGATGGATTATGGACAGCCTTGTAGGTCATTGTTAGTATTTTGAACTGAATTCTCTGACAAATGGGACGTTGGTGAAGGGATTTACATTTGTGTAACTGTACTTATGTTTTACCAGGCACAATGATGCGCGAATACCGCATCCTTTTGCTAACATATTCATAAACTGAGAAATAATTTATTATGTATGAGTCCCCCACCATCTGCCATTGGGGTGCAGAAAGACTTGGCATGGTCTGTTTCAATATCTCTAATCTTTTATTTCTACAGAAGTTAAACTGCTGACAATGGGGTTGGGAGATCACTTTTAGTTGCGTGAGCTTAAAGGGATAGTCCCATACCATACATTTATTGCATATTTACGGAATATAAATGTATAGTAGATGTGTATCCAACCAATGAGACCTGCAATAATCTACTGTAACTCATTGGAGGGACCCGCATCTAAAGTACTGTACATTTGTGGCATAGCCTGTAAATATGCAATTAAAGGGAATCTGTCCTTAGGATCAACCCTTCTAAGCCATCTATATGAAAATGCAGGTCATAAGAAGCTGAGTAAAATTATACCTTGATATTTATGATCTGATGTCCTATTCCAGAGAAATCCAAGCTTTTCTCATATATAAATGACCTTCTCCAGGCTCTAGGGAGGACGCTGCCCTGGAAGATAACTCTGCCACCAGAGCTTATTTTAAATAAAATCCAATGAAAGAAGTGGCACTTGGTAATCTGGTGGGAAATTCTTCTTTAACCCCTTCACGACATGCGCCGTAGATGTACTGCGCATGTCGTATCCCTCCCTTTGATGTGGGCTCCGGCGGTGAGCCCACATCTTTCCTGGCACATGTCAGCTGTTCTAAACAGCTGACATGTGCCCCTAACAGCCACGGGTGGCATCATGATCCACCCCTGGCTGTTAACCTGTTAAATGCCGCTGTCAATCTCTGACAGCGGCATTTAATGAGATCGCACCGGTAGTGTGTCACTAATCCCGCCCATCGGCGCTCGTGTCACATGACGGCGGGTCGCCGATGGGTTGGCATGACAACCCAGGGTCTGCAGGAGACCCCTGTGGTTGTCATTTCCGGATTGCTATGAGCGTCGGCCAACGGTTGGCGCTCATAGCAAGTGAGCATTTCTGCTACACACAGGCGATCTACTCATCGACTGTATATAGCAGAGGCGATCGGACAACTGCAGCTTCTAGTCTCCCATAGAGACTATTGAAGCAAGCAAAAAGTAAAATAAAAATGTTTTTAAAAATACTAAAAAAATATAAAAGTTCAAATCACCCCCCTTTCGCCACATTCAAAATAAAACAATAAAAAAATCAAACATTCACATATTTGGTATCGCCCAATCTATCAAGCTATAAAAAGAATTAATCCAATCGGTAAATGGCGTAGCAAAAAAAAGTAAAAACACCAGAATTACATTTTTTTGGTCGCCGCAACACTGCATTAAAATGCAATACCAGGCGATCAAAAGATCGAATCCACACCAATATGGTATCATTAAAAACGTCAGCTCAGCACACAAAAAGTAAGCCCTCTCCCAACCCGAGATCATGAAAAATGGAGACGCTATGGGTCTCGGAAAATGACGACTTTTTTTTAACAAACTTTGGAATTTTTTTTCACCATTTAAATAAAAAAACAACCAATACATGTCTGGTTTCTACATACTCTTAATGACCTGGAGAATCATAATGACAGGTCAGTTTTAGCATTTGGTGAACATGGTAAGAAAAATCCAAAAAACAGTTGTGGGATTGCACTTTTATTTGCAATTTCACCGCACTTGGAATTTTTTTTTCCCATTTTCAAGTACACGACATGATAAAACCAATGGTGTCGTTCAAAAGTACAACTCGTCCCACAAAAAACAAGCCCTCACATGGCCATGTTGATGGAAAAATAAAAAGCTATGGCTCTGGAAAGAAAGGGAGCAAAAAACAGAAACGCAAAAACGAAAAAGGGGTTAATGTAGAAAATCAATGCGTGGATGCAGGGGAGAGGGTACAATGGTGGATGGATTTCTTGGACTAGTTGAATAGTTGAAGCATCTGATCGACCCAAAATGGCCGTCGTTCACCACTGTACCTACTCTCCTGAATCAATGTATTGATTTTCTACATCAAAGAAGAAATTCCTACAAGATTACTGAGTGTCACTTCTATTGGATCCTTTGCGGCGCTGTTCCTTTTATGTGAAAACATCGGTGTCTGTGAAGCCAATAACTGCTGGTTGCTGAGAGCTATATAAGGTATGCACCACGTTGTTTGGTGCTTTTTTCCTCACTTTTCAGACACTTATTGTAAATAATAGTAAACGGCAAGTGGCAGTAAAAAAAGTGGAAAAACAAGGGTATTTGGTTAATACGTTTTTTTGCAAAAAATGTATATTAAGCTGCTCCACCAAATCGTCAAGGTATACCCGTTTCAGAGCAGTCCTTAACTAATGTATGTAGTCCCTATCTGATGTATTTTAAAAAGCCCGCCCCCTTTTTGACGCGCGCTCTTTCCGGATGTGTTCAGGACACCTCCGGAACACATCTGGAAAGAACGCAGGGCTGCATAGCCCTGTGTTATTTCCGTTGCGGCGACGCAGTGTCGCCGCAAGACGCTAGGACATGCTGCAGTCTAAAAAGACGCGCCGCATGTCCGGAAACGCAGGTCTTCCGCCTGCGTATTTTTACGCATAGTGGAGATGGGATTTCTTGAAATCCCCTCCACTATGCTGTAACATCTGGACGCTGCGTGTTTGACGCTGCGCCAACGCACAGCGTCAAACACGCAGCTAATCCGGAATGTTTCCTGATCGTGGAAACACACCCTAAGGCTGCTTTCACACTTGCGTTTGAGCGACCTGCGCCTGTCTGCGCATGGCAGCCGCTAAGCTCCGCCCCCGGCCACGCCTCTTCCCGGCGGCTCCGCCTATGGGCGCATGACGCCGCATGCGACCTGCGTACCCTATCTTTATCATTGGGTGCGCAGGTATGCATTTGGCGGCGCATGCGTCGTTTTGACGGTGCGCCGAGCGCACCAAACTGTTGCATGTTGCTTTTTGGTGCGCTCGCCGCACCAGTCAAAAGGACGCATGCGCCGCCAAACGCATACCTGCGCACGGCCTGCGTACCCAATGATAAAGATAGGGTACGCAGGTCGCATGCGGCGTCATGCGCCCATAGGCGGAGCCTCCGGGAGGAGGCGTGGCCGGGGAGGAGCTTAGTGGCGGCCATGCGCAGACAGGCGCAGGTCGCTCAAACGCAAGTGTGAAAGCAGCCTTACAAACATATTTTTGCAGCTCTCTCAGTTCTGCTGTATTGTAACAATATTACAGCTCTGTCTGTGAGATGGAAGCTGAAGCTGAGAGGAACCCGTAGATGTGTCAGTTATAATCACACACAGCTCTGCAGTGAGACCAGGAGAGAAGAGAGCAGCCATTATAAATCACACTGGTAACTTCTCGTCTTGTAAAATAAGTTATCTTCCAGGCAGCGTCCTCCCCATAGCTTCAAAGTGTTGTTTATATAAAGTGTGAAAAGGTGATTTATACACAACAAGGCATCTGATATGGGACACACATGTAGCATTCTATAACGTGTATGCCCGTACTAATAGTTTAGATAGATCAAATATGGTGACAGATTCTCTTTAATGTATGAGATAGGACTACCCTTTCAGGCAGAAAGCTATATACCGTATATACTCGAGTATAAGCCGAGATTTTCAGCCCATTTTTTAGGGCTGAAAGTGCCCCTCCCGGCTTATACTCGAGTCATATACCAGGGGGTCGGCGGGGGAGGGGGAGCGGGGGTGTCACATATACTCACTCCCTCCTGGCACGGTCTCTGCAGCCCCTCTGCTTCTCCCGTGGTCTCTGGCGCCTGTGTTCAGCGGTCACATGGTATGCGCATATTCATGACTTTAATGAGCGGTACCACGTGACCGCTGATGGAAGGAATGGTTGCAGCGCCAGAGACAATGGGAGAAGCAGCCAGGAGGTGGTGAGTATGACCGAGAGGACGGGGGAGCCCTGCTATATTCACCTGTCCCCGTTACACCGCTGTGCACCGCTCTGTCCTCGCGTCCTCTGGCTTTGACGTTCATGTCAGAGGCCGCGATGACGTGGTTAGTGCGTGCCGCGCCCTCTGCCTGAACATTCACAGACAGAAGACCCGGAAGACACAGTGGCGCGCGGCGGTGGAACGGGGACAGGTGAATATCGCAGGTGCCGGGGGCCTGAGCCAGTGGTGACACCAGCACCTGGCCCCCATAGCGCACTGGTGGGGCATAATCTATGGAGCATTTTATGGGGCCATAACCTTTATGGAGCGGCATATGGGCATATTATTCTATGGAGCATCTTATGGGGCCATTATTAACCTTTGTGCAGCATTATATGGGGCTCCTGATTAAATATGGATATTCAAAAACATTTAACCTACTGATGTCTCAATTAATTTTGCTTTTATTGGCATCTACAGTATTTTTATTTTGAAATTTACCAGTAGCTGCTGCAGTTCCCACCCTAGGCTTATACTCGAGTCAATAAGTTTTCCCAATTTTTTGTGGCAAAATTAGGGGGTCGGCTTATACTCGGGTTGGCTTATACTCGAGTGTATACGGTATGTGGCGAGATAAATCTTTTTTAACCTTTTTGACATAGTTACATGGGTTGAAAAAAACAAAGGTCCATAAAGTTCAACTTTTCTCCACCATACATTCTCTATCACTAGGTTTTTTATAACCCACAATGCCATTAATGAGGAAATCATGCAGCTCTATTATAAATGCTGTTATAGTGTCTGCCATTATTACCTCTTGAGGTCGGCATTCCACACTGACTGCTCTAACTGTAAAGAACCCTTTCCTATTTAGCTGCCAGATACACCTTTCATCCTCACTCACAGAATGTCCTCTGGTCATTTGTAACGTATTTGGAAGGAATAAGTCATGCGCCAGTCCTTTTTATTGACTAGACATATATTTATACATGTAAATGAGATCTAAACAAGCCCAACTTTTCCAATCTCTCATCATATGACAGGCCTTACATCCATTGTGATAATCTAGTTGCCCGAGTTTGAACTGATTCTTTTTTTTACTAATATACTTTTTAAAATGTGGAGCCCAAAGCTGGATCCCATATTCAAAATGTGGTCTTACCGCATCTCAATATCATAAAATGTCTTCTTTCTTGAGATCGATTGTGCAGTGTTTTAACCCCTCTCTGCCACTGGATGTACTATCTCGTCCATAAAACCCGTGACAATCTGACCATGGACAGGATAGTACATCCAAGCGATAAGCTGCGCTCCCGATGGGAGCGCAGCTGATCGCCGCCGGCACTATGTGCCAGGAGTGGTCACGGACGGCACATTAACCGCTGGCACACCGCGATCAGACATGATCGCGGTGTTACCAGGGGCACAGGGAAGCATCGCGCAGGGAGGGTGCTCCCTGCGTGCTCCCCTGAGGCCCTCAGAACAACGCGATGTGACCGCGCTGATCTGAAGGCCTCTTCTGTTATGTTTCGGTAGCTGAGGAGTGCAGGTAAAAAAAGGCAATACACCAGAGCAGTTGGAATCTATGAGATTGCAGTACCCTGACTAACCACCACAACTAGAGGCAGCCGTGGAGCGTTCCTACGTTGGTCCTAGACGCCTCGTCACAGCCTGAGAAACTAACTACACCTAAAGATAGATATAAGAAAGCTATCTGCCCCGGAGCAGAACCCCAAAGATAATAGAAAGCCCCCAAACAAGTAATGGCGGTTAGACAAGATGAAATACTGACACAGAAAGAAAATAGTATGAGCAAACGCTGGGGCCCAAACTAACTAAATAGAAAAGGATAGGAAGGGTACTTACTGCAATCCCAGAAAACCCTGAAAAGCACCAACTCTACTAATTTCAAAAACACCTGAGATCACACAACCTCTTCCACCTAAATTAGTTCTCTGGTGTAACAAAATCAAAACAGCAGCCACTGAAAAAACTGGAAAAAGCAAAAGTACAAACATCAGTGGCTGAACAAAACTGAGAGGGCAGAAGCCCCAGGAGGGGACCCTGAAGGCCCCCACAGAAGTGCAGGACAAAATGCAAAAATATAGCACAAACACAAAAGAAGAAAATGTCTTATCTGTTAGCAGGAGATGCAGACACGACACAGCAGGCTACAAGGGAAACTGGAATAAAGGATTCAGACCAGAACAATTGATCACCGGCAACCCTGATGGGAAGGTGACTCCCTTATATAAGACCAGTCAGTAACACCTGATTCCCAGTCCTCACAATCTTCACTGGACAGACTAGCACCGCTTGTAACCACCAGAGGGAGCCTCTGCTCAGAACTCATCTCAAACCCATTCACAACAGTACCCCCCCTTGAGGAGGGGTCACCGAACCCTCATTTGAGCAACCAGGTCGGTCAGGATGAGTTCTATGATATGCACGGATAAGTCTCCTAGCATGGATGTCCGAAGCAAACACCCAAGAATTGTCTTCCTGACCATAACCTCTCCATTTAACCAAATACTGGAGTTTCCGTCTAGAAAAACGAGAATCTAATATTTTCTCAACCACATACTCCAGATTGCCCTCAACCAAAACAGGGTCAGGAGGCACAGCAGCAGGAACCACTGGCTCAACAAACCTCTTCAACAAGGACTTGTGGAACACGTTATGGATCTTAAATGTCCCTGGAAGAAGCAAACGAAAAGAAACAGGATTAATAATCTCCATGATCTTATAAGGTCCAATGAACCTAGGCTTAAATTTAGGAGATGCTACTCTCATAGGAATATTCTTTGAGGACAACCAGACCAAGTCCCCCACTTTAAACCGAGGACCATCAGTCCTATGCCGGTTAGCAAACCGCTGGGCCCTCTCCTGAGAGAGGGACAACCTCTCCACTACCTGGTCCCAAATCAGCTGCATACGCTCCACAACAGAGTCAACACCTGGACAGACAGAAGCCTCCGTCTGTCCTGAAGAAAATCGAGGGTGAAACCCAGAATTACAGAAAAACGGAGACATCAAAGTAGCAGAGCTAGCCCTATTATTAAGAGCAAACTCAGCCAAAGGCAAAAAAGAGACCCAGTCATCCTGATCAGCAGACACAAAGCATCTTAGATAAGTCTCCAATGTCTGGTTTGTTCTCTCAGTTTGACCATTGGTCTGAGGATGAAATGCCGAGGAGAAAGACAATTGAACACCCAGTTTAGAACAAAAAGTCCTCCAAAATCTGGAAACAAACTGGACTCCTCTGTCAGACACAATGTTCTCAGGAATGCCGTGTAAACGAACCACGTGCTGAAGGAACAACGGCACCAATTCAGAGGAGGAAGGCAACTTAGGTAATGGCACAAGATGTATCATCTTGGAAAACCTATCACAAATTACCCAGATGGTGGTCATTCTCTGAGAAACAGGAAGGTCGGAAATGAAATCCATAGAGATATGGGTCCATGGTCTCTTGGGCACAGGCAATGGCATCAACAAACCACTAGAGCGAGAGCAAGGCTTGGAGCGAGAGC
>JARQOD010000004.1:329603357-329691554 GCA_033576555.1 Oophaga sylvatica
ACCTGGCCCCATAGCCACGGGGTGGGGCATAATCTATGGAGCATTTTATGGGCCATAACCTTTATGGGCGGCATATGGGCATAATTCTTGGAGCATTATGGGCCATTATAACCTTTGGCGCATTTAGGGGCTCCTGATTAAATATGGATATTCAAAAACATTTAACCTATGATGTTCAATTAATTTTGCTTTTTTGGCATCTACAGTTTTTTATTTTTAAATTTACCATAGCTGCTGCAGTTCCCCCCTAGGCTTAACTGAGTCAATAAGTTTTCCCAATTTTTTGTGGAAAAAGGGGGTCGGCTTATATCGGGTTGGCTTAACCGGTTATACGGATTGTGGCGAGAAAATCTTTTTTAACCTTTTTTGAATGTTCAGGGTTGAAAAAACAAAGGTCCATAAATTTTCAACTTTTCTCCCCCATACATTCTATCACTAGGTTTTTTAAACCCCCACAATGCCATTAAGAAAAACCATGCAGCTCTATTATAAATGCTGTTTTAGTGTCTGCCATTATTCCTCTTGAGGTCGGCATTCCACACGACGTCTAAAGTAAAGACCCTTTCCTATTTGCTGCCAAATCCCTTTCATCCCATCACAGAATGTCCTTGGTCATTTTAACGTATTTGGAAGGAAAAGTATGCGCCAGTCCTTTTTTTTTGACTAGACTATATTTATACAGTAAATGAGATCTAAACAAGCCCAAACTTTTCCAATTTCACTATACAGGCCTTAATCCATTGTGAAATCAGTTGCCCGGTTTTGAACTGATTCTTTTTTTTCAATTTAAAACTTTTAAAATGTGGAGCCCCAAAGCTGGCCCAAAACAAAATGTGGTCTTACCCCGCATCTCAATATCATAAAATGTCTTCTTTCTTGAGATATTGGCGTGTTTTAACCCCTCTCTGCCACTGGATGTACTATCTGTCCATAAAACCCGGACAACTGCCAGGACGGTAGTACTCCAAGCCGATAAGCTGCGTCCCGAGGGGAGCGCAGCTGATCGCCCCCCCGGCACTAGTGCCAGGAGTGGCCCCCGGACGACAATTAACCGCTGGACACCGCATCAGGCATGATCGCGGGTGTACCAGGGGCACAGGGAAGCATCGCGCAGGGAGGGTGCTCCCTGCGTGCTCCCGGAGGCCCCAGAACAAGCGAGTGACCGCGCTGATCTGAGGCCTCTTTGTTATGTTTCGGTAGCGAGGAGTGAGGTAAAAAAAGGCAATAAACCAGAGCATTGGAATTTGAGTTGCAGTAACCCTGACTAACCACCACAACTAGAGGCGCCTTTGGGGAGCGTTCCTACTTGGTCCTAGCGCCTCGTCACAGCTGAGAAACTAACTACACCTAAAATGAATAAGAAAGCCATCTGCCCCGGAGCAGAACCCCAAAGATAATAGAAAGCCCCAAACAAGTAATGGCGGTTAGACAAGATGAAATACGACACAGAAAGAAAAATAGTATGACAAACGTGGGCCCAAACTAACTAATAGAAAAGGATAGGAAGGGAACTTACGCAACCCAGAAAACCTGAAAAGCACCAACTCACTAATTTCAAAAAACCCTGAGATCACCAACCTCTTCCACCAAATTAGTTCTCTGGTGTAAAAAAAACAAAACAGCAGCCACTGAAAAATGGAAAAAGCAAAAGTACAAAATCAGTGGCTGACAAAACGGAGGGCAGAAGCCCCAGGGGGACCCTGAAGGCCCCCCAGAAGTGCAGGACAAAATGCAAAAAATAGCACAAACACAAAAGAAGAAAAGTCTTTCTGTTAGCAGGAGATGCAGACCGACACAGCAGGCACGGGAAACGGAATAAAGGATTCAACCAGAACATTGATCACCGGCAGCCCTATGGGAAGGTGACTCCCATATAAGACAGTCAGTAACACCGATTCCAGTCCTCACAATCTTCCTGGACGACTAGCACCGCTTTAACCACCAGAGGGAGCCTTGCTCAAACTCATCTCAAACCCTTCCACCCAAAAGAACCCCCCCTTGAGGGGGGTCACCGAACCCTCATTTGAGCAAAGGTCGGTCGGATGATTCATTACGCACGGTAAGTCTCCTAGCATGGTGTCCGAAGCAAACCCCAAGAATTGTCTTCCTGACCAAACCTTCCTTTAACCAAATCTGGAGTTTCCGTCTAGAAAAACGGAATCAATATTTTCTCAAACCCCTACTCCAGATTGCCCTCAACCAAAACAGGGTAGGAGGACGCAGCAGGAACCACTGGCTCAACAAACCTCTTCAAAAGGGTTGTGGAACACGTTTATGGACTTAAATGTCCCCCGGAAGAAGAAACGAAAAAGAAACGGAAATAATCTCCTGATTTATAAGGTCCAATGAACCTAGGTTAAATTTAGGAGATGCCTTCATAAATATTCTTTTGGGACAACCAGCCAAGTCCCCCACTTTAAACCGAGGACCATCGCCTATCCGGTTAGCAAAACGCTGGGCCCCTCCTGAGAGAGGGACAACCTCTCCACTACCTGGTCCCAAATCAGCTGCTACGCCCACAACAGAGTCAACCGGAAGACAGAACCTCCGTCTGCCTAAAAAATCGAGGGTGAACCCAGAATTACAGAAAAAGGAGACATCAAAGTAGCAGACCGCCCCTATTATTAAGGCAAACTCAGCCAAAGGCAAAAAAGAGACCCGTATCCTGTCGCAGACACAAAGCATCTTAGATAAGTTCCAATGTTGGTTTGGTTTCCTCTCATTTGACCCATTGGTCTGAGGAAAAGAAATGCCGAGGAAAAGACAATTGAAAACACCCAGTTTGAACAAAAAGTCTCAAAATTGGAAACAAATGGCTCCTCTGTCAGACACAATTTCTAGGAATCCGTGTAAAGAACCAGTGCTGAAAGGAACAACGGCACCAATTCAGAGGAGGAAGGCAACTTAGGTAAGGCAAAGATGTATCATCTTGGAAAACCTTCACAAATTCCCGATGGTGGTCATTCTCTGAAACAGGAAGGTCGGAAATGAAATCCATAGAGATATGGGTTCCATGGTCTTTGGGCACAGGCAATGGCATCAACAAAACCACAGACGAGAGCAAGGGTTTTGGAGCGGAGCAAGCCCGCGGACTGACAATTCCCTGCATCACGGACAAGGAGGCCACCAAAAGGACCGACAACCAAGTCCGGTACCAAAAATTCCCGGGAGCCCACCAACCGGAACAATGATCCAAAAATCACACTCTTTTTCCACTGGTCCGGGACAAACAATTTTCAACGGGCACACTCGGGCCTTCCTCCTGACCCCCTCCAGAGCAAGTCTCAAATTGGGCGAGATTGCGGAAAGAATACACCTCTTTCAAAATAACAGGGTAGATAACTCAGGGAGTCCGAAAGGGAAAAACTCCTCGAGAGGGCATTCCGCCTTAACAATTTTAGTGCCAGGAAAGAAGGAAACCCACAAAATTAAAAAACTGTGAAAAAACAAGGCCCACCGGCCTGTCTAGGTTGATCCTTGGCAATTCCAGATGACCAGATTCTTAGGTCCGTAAGGCCACAACCTGATGTTTGGCTCCCTCCCCAATGTCTCCATCTTCAAAAGCCCACTTCATGGCCAAAACTCCCGATTACCCACTCCATAAATTACGTTCGTAGGAGAAATTTTCGAGAGAAAAAGGCACAAGGGTTACTTTGAGGTCTTGGATCTTTTTGGGGACAAAACGGACCTGCCCAAATTTCAGAGGCACAACCTCCACCTGAAAGGAGAGAAACATCGGCGCCGTAGAACAGAGCAAATAATCTTGCTTATTCCTAAAAAATCAGAGCCCGCCTAGGGAGGCCAAATTCCCACATCAGAACCCTTTGGTTCAAATCAGTTAATGGTTTAAACAATAACCGAGAAATTACAATAAATTTACGATAAAAATTGGCAAAACCCAAAATCTCCTGAAGAGCCTTTATGAAGTAGTTGGACCCAATCACAGAAGGCCGAACCTTGACCGGGTCCATTTCAATAAACAGATGGGGACAAAATGAATCCCAGAAATGAGATTCCTCTGTACGCCAAAAAGACACTTTGATCCCTTCACATACAGAGCATTCTCTCTCAAAATTCTGGAATACAGTTCGAAACATGTTTCACATGAGAGTCCCAGTCATTAGAAAAATCAAGAATCATCCAAATAAAAATCAGAAACTTGTCCACAAAATCCCTGAAAATGTCATTCATGAAGGACTGGAAGACGGAAGGAGCATTAGTGAGCCCAAAGGGCATCAACCAGGTACCAAAATGCCCTTCAGGGGTAATTGAAGCCGTCTTCCATTCATCCCGTGCTAATATGCGAATAAGGTTATACGCCCCCTGAGGTCAAGCTTGGTAAACCAAGTAGCGTTTTTCACCCTGGAAAACAGGTCAGAAATCAAGGGTAACGGTATGATATTTCACAGTACATATTGTTCAAGAGACGATAATCAATACCGGCCTTAAATGAACCCATCCTTTTTGGCCACAAAAAAAAAAACGGCCACTAAGGGTGAAGAGGATGGTCTGATATGACCCTTCTCAATAAATTCCTTGATAAAGACCGCCATAGCGTCATGTTTCAGGTACAGACAAGTTAAAAAGGCGACCTTTAGGAATTTACTACCCGGCACTAATTCATAGCGCAGTCATAGCTCCTATGGGGAGGCAAGGATGCAGATTTTACTTTCGCTAAACACATCAGAAAAATCAATCAAAAAGTCAGGAACATCCTGACCTGGGGGGAGGCAGAAAAACAGGAGTGTTGGTTATTAACACATTGGCAGCCCCAACTGGTTACAGACACAGATTTCCAATCCAAAACAGGATTATGAGACTGTAACCAAGGAAAACCCAGCACGATAATGTCATGCAGATTATACAGAACCAAAAATTTGCAGCACTCCTGGTGATCAGGTTCAACCCTCATTATCACCTGAGTAGAAAACTGGGGTTTATTCTCACCAAAGGGGTTAGAATCGATCCCAGTAGGGGATAGACTTCTGTAGGGGTATCAAGGGAAATCCACAACGTTTAGCAAAATCATAATCCATCAGGTTAATAGCTGCTCCAGAATCAAACGAAAGCCTGAGCAGAAAATGAGGACAGAAGCATATCAGAGTGACAGTTAATAAAAACTTAGTCTGAACACTACCCAAGACAAACTGAGCGTGCAAAAACGTCTTCCCGCTTAGGGGCAGACTGAAAATAGCATGAGAGGCATCACCACAGTAAACATAACCATTGCGCTTTCGAAACTCATGACGCTGTGCCCCAACACCACTCTTCACAACTGCATGGGTTCAGAAGTGGTTCACAAGGCAACACCATTCCAGCATACTTCCCGCTCACGCAAACGTCTGTCAATTTGAATCGCTAATGACTAGTGTTGAGCGATAGTGCTCGATATCTAAAAATATCGTATCGAAATGTATCGCCGATAGCACTAATATCGTCGATATCCGATTTCGATAGCGGAAGTCCCATGTAAGTCTATGGGAACAAATATCGCAACAAAAAAAAAACTTTCTTACGTTGTAAACACAAAATATACACACATAGAATACATATATATATATACATGTCATTGTGACATATATATACATATTTTATAGTTTTATACACTTCTACATAGTAAAATAGACTCTGATTCAATTGCCGGGTAAAGCCGTGACATACCCCATAGAAGTCGACGGGCTCGGTGCCGAGTACCCCCAAAACCTCTGGCTCTGTGCGACTCAACTTGGGCGTCACGAACAGGATTCTGTAGCTCGCTATAAAGCGAGTCCTGTGTGCCTGAATTGAATGGTTTTGTGCTTGAGAATTGCTAAAATCATCAGAGAATGTATTTGCCATTTTTCCGCCATATCTGCGTCAACGACGAGGCACTGGTGAAGAAAGGCGTGCTCTTCATGGGTGTACTGTACACTCACTCAGTGACGCGAAAACGATGGCTCTAAATGGTACGCCAATGTAAGATCGTGCCCCACAGCTCTTCAGTTCCGCTCCTCATCCTCCTCAGTATGGGAAACTAACACGAGGTCCCGCCTCCCTACAAAAGAGGGCCCTCTCCAGATGCTAATGACACATGTGACTTGGCGAGAATGGCTAATGGACACGAGCAGAAGTGTGAAGGGATGGAGCAGTCAGAGCTCTCCCCCCACGGAAGCGACCCCGATCGCCCCCGGAACCACCGTTGGGCACCCGGCCCTGGAAAACCCTCCTACGCTGCAAGAAGCGGCGGATACCCTAAGAGGCCTGGCCCGCACCGGGAGGAGGTCGCCAGGATGGAAGCGAGCTGGCGTGTCCTAAACTAAACTTGGAGCGGCGCCAAACCCTCTTACCTGAAGTGTCTGTACCGGAAGGTGAGGCACCCGTTCTAGTAGAGGAGTCCTTGCAATGTGATCCGGTTGACGTTGTCGCAGTGGAGGCACCCGTTCCTGCAAAAACCGCAGCACCGTCAGCACCCCAAATCCCGCTGTCTGCCCCCGTCGCTGAGACAGAAGAAGCGACACCCGTCCTCATGGAGGAGGCCGCGCAGGCACCAGAGCACTACCTGCCTGTACCGGAGCCCCGACTGTCATCTGATTTAGAGCCGTCTGCTTCCTCCGCAGGGGAGCGCCGCCAGGACTGGGGGCGACAGGAGAGCTGCCGCAAATCGGACACTGTAAGCTGCAGTGGAGTGGTGGAGACATGGAGCAGCTGGTGGAGGAGAATTTCAACCGGCGTCAGGAGGAAGAGTGGAGACGTTGGGAGCGGGAAGCAGAGCGACAAAGGGAGCAGCGAGAATCCAAAAACTTCGGCAACGTAACCTGGAGAAGGACCGGGCAGATAAGGACCGGATGAGAAAGGATAAAGGAACCCTGTGTGAGCCACGTGGAGGCTCACCTCCCAGAAGGACACCCGGGGAGGGACCTGTTGCCAGGAGACTTGGTGACTTAGACCCGACACTGGGGTTACAATGGATGGTACGCCCTAAATGTTACCATGTGCGACCCCTACTCCCCAGTGTGTCAGGAACCTGTGAGACCCTCGGAGCCTTCAGCCTCCCACATCCAGGCCTCTGCACAAGTGCCCACCCCACGCCGTAAATCTCCCCAGCCTCCCTCAGTGGTCTCCTCAGCAGCCCCAGCTATGGACATGATAAGTATAGCTGGCCCGTACCCGGCGCCTGTTAGGCCCCCTGGGGTTCGTTCAGTCCGGGACATAGGGTTCCAGACCCGGAGGGAGATGAAAGAGGTGGCCACACAGACCCAGATAGCGGGTCACGACTTGACTGTACAGGCCACACGACGTCATCAGGTCCTGGTGGTCCTTGGTGCCTCGGATGTTTGGCAAGCATCAGAAGAGTACCAGGTGGTACCTGGAACACCCCTGCCAAAGAAGTATAAATAACCCGGACAGGGTCCCTGTATGTAAATAGTTAAATTGTTGATAAATAGTTAAATTGTTTATGTACCCGGACGGGTGAATGTTTATAAAAAAGTTTTTTAATTTATAAAAAAAACAAAACACAGTTTTCATTACTTTTATTACAGTCTCATCCTGCGACGCCATCGATCTCCTGTAAAAAAATGAAAAAAAAAAAAAAAGTATACCACCTGACCGACGCAGTCCATAGTAACGAGTGTCCCACGACGATCCAGCTCTGCTACATCAGAATCCCGGCGCAGCACAGCTGATTACCTGCTTCCCCGGCGGTGACGTCATCGGACTGGTTTACGGCCGGGATTACCCTGCAGTCACTGCAGTTATCGTGAAAAACTGCATGTGACCGCCAGGGAGAAGATAATGGCGGCCATCAAGCAGTCCAGGACGTGACCGCCGGAGATCTTCTGCCAGGTAAGTGCCGCTGACTCCTGACAGACCCGACCGACGGACACTCACAGTGACAGTGACAAATCCGATTCCGGTATTCGATAAGACGAAAATATCGAAACGAATTATCGAAAGGCCGATAGAGCTAATATCGGCCGATAGCCGATATTTGCATTATCGTATCACTCAACACTACTAATGACATAGAATCATTGAGACCAGAGGGGACAGGGAATCCCACCATAACATCCTTTACATTATCTGACAGACCCTTCCGGAAAAGGGCTGCCAAAGCGTCGTCATTCCATTTGGTCAGGACTGCCCACCTACGGAATCTCTGACAGTATAACTCAGCGTCATCAAGCCCCTGATTTAATGCCAACAAGGCTTTCTCAGCTTGATCAGTGACATTAGGCTCATCGTACAATAACCCCAAGGCCTGAAAAAATGCATCAACATCACTCAAAACAGGATCCCCAGGTATCAGGGAAAAAGCCCAATCCTGAGAATCGCCGCGCAGGAGAGAGATGATAATTTGAACCTGCTGCGTTGCGTTCCCTGAGGACTTAGATTTTAAGGCAAAAAACAATTTACAATTATTTTTGAAATTCTGAAACTTAGCTCGATCCCCTAAAAACAAATCTGGCATGGGAATCCTAGGTTCCAC
The DNA here is from genome assembly GCA_033576555.1 of Oophaga sylvatica. Taxonomy (NCBI): domain Eukaryota; kingdom Metazoa; phylum Chordata; class Amphibia; order Anura; family Dendrobatidae; genus Oophaga; species Oophaga sylvatica. Next base: position 329,611,825 of record JARQOD010000004.1, read on the forward strand.
AACAGGCAACCCAGCAAGATAGATAGCAATACTCCGAACCTCAATGGCAAGCTGATCCACACGGCCAGACAACTGTGCAAACTCCATTGAGAGAAAAGATCCTCCCCAGCACCCAGAGATACAGAGGGAAAAAAAAAAAAAATGCAACAAACAGAAAAATATCTCTGACAACTCTGACAATATTTTTTCCCTTCTGTGAGTACCATACAATTTTAAATTTTTAGGCCGGTGATACTGTTATGTTTCGGTAGCTGAGGAGTGCAGGTAAAAAAGGCAATACACCAGAGCAGTTGGAATCTATGAGATTGCAGTACCCTGACTAACCACCACAACTAGAGGCAGCCGTGGAGCGTTCCTACGTTGGTCCTAGACGCCTCGTCACAGCCTGAGAAACTAACTACACCTAAAGATAGATATAGGAAAGCTATCTGCCCCGGAGCAGAACCCCAAAGATAATAGAAAGCCCCCAAACAAGTAATGGCGGTTAGACAAGATGAAATACTGACACAGAAAGAAAATAGTATGAGCAAACGCTGGGGCCCAAACTAACTAAATAGAAAAGGATAGGAAGGGTACTTACTGCAATCCCAGAAAACCCTGAAAAGCACCAACTCTACTAATTTCAAAAACAACTGAGATCACACGACCTCTTCCACCTAAATTAGTTCTCTGGTGTAACAAAATCAAAACAGCAGCCACTGAAAAAACTGGAAAAAGCAAAAGTACAAACATCAGTGGCTGAACAAAACTGAGAGGGCAGAAGCCCCAGGAGGGGACCCTGAAGGCCCCCACAGAAGTGCAGGACAAAATGCAAAAATATAGCACAAACACAAAAGAAGAAAATGTCTTATCTGTTAGCAGGAGATGCAGACACGACACAGCAGGCTACAAGGGAAACTGGAATAAAGGATTCAGACCAGAACAATTGATCACCGGCAACCCTGATGGGAAGGTGACTCCCTTATATAAGACCAGTCAGTAACACCTGATTCCCAGTCCTCACAATCTTCACTGGACAGACTAGCACCGCTTGTAACCACCAGAGGGAGCCTCTGCTCAGAACTAATCTCAAACCCATTCACAACACTCTTCTATGCAGGACCCCGGATCCAAGATGGCCGCCGGGTCCTGCAGGGAGGCGGCTTCCTCAGTGCCTGCTCAGAGCAGGCGCTGAGGAAGCGTCCAGCACTGCATGTGATATCGCTGGTCTCACAGAGTGCTGTGCACACTGTGAGACCAGCGATCTGATAAAATACAGTGATGTCCCACCCTTGGACAAAGTAAAAAAGTTAAAAAAAATCAAAATCACAAGTGTAAAAAAAAAATTTAAAAATAAAAATAAAAAATATTCCCCAATAAATTCATTTCTTCCTGTAAATAAAAAAAACAAAACAATAAAAGTACACATATTTGGTATCGCCGCGTCCGTAACAACCCCCCTATAAAACTGTCCCACTAGTTATCCCCTTTAGTGAACCCCTTCAAAAAAAACAAAGCAAAAAATCAATGCTTTATCATCATACCGCCAAACAAAAAGTGGAATAACATGCAATCAAAAAGACCGATATAAATACACATGGTACCGCTGAAAACGTCATCTTGTCCCGCAAAAAACGAGCTGCCATACAGCATCATCAGCGAAAAAATAAGAGTTATAGCTCGCAGAATAAAGCGATGCAAAAATAATTATTTTTTATATAAAATTGTTTTTATTGTATAAAAGCGCCAAAACATAAAAAAATGATATAAATGAGGTATCGCCATAATCGTACTGACCCGAAGAATAAAACTGCTTTATCAATTTTACCACACGTGGAACGGTATAAACGCCCCCCCCAAAAGAAATTCATGAATTGCTGATTTTTGTTCATTCTAACCTCCCAAAAATCGAAATAAAAAGCGATCAAAAAATGTCACGTGCTCAAAAATGGTTCCAATAAAAATGTCAACTTATTATAGCTCTCAAAATGTGGTGATGTAAAAACTATTTTTTGCAATAAAAAGAGTCTTTTAGCGTGACAGCTGCCAATCATAAAAACCTGCTATAAATAGTAAATCAAACCACCCTTTATCACCCCCTTAGTTAGGGAAAAATAATTAAATTAAAAAATGTATTTATTTCCATTTTCCCAGTAGGGTTAGGGTTGCGCCTAAAGTTAGGGTTAGGGTTGCACCTAAAGTTAGGATTAGGGTTAGGGTTGGGATTAGGGTTAGGGGTGTGTTAAGGTTAGGTTTGTGGTTAGGGTTATGGTTAGGGTTGGGACTAGGGTTAGGGGTGTGTTGGGGTTAGGGTTGGAGTTAGAATTGGGGGTTTCCGCTGTTTAGGCACATCAGGGGCTCTCCAAATGTGACATGGCTTCTGATCTCAATTCCAGCCAATTCTGCGTTGAAAAAGTCAAACGGTGCTCCTTCACTTCTGAGCTCTGCCATGCGCCCAAACAGTAGTTTACCCCCACATATGGGGTATCAGCGTACTCAGGACAAATTGCACAATAACTCTTGGGGTCCAATTTCTTCTGTTACCCTTGGTAAAATAAAAAATTGGGGCGAAAATATCTTTTTTTTTTAAAAAAATGATTTTTTTGTTTTTACGGCTGTACGTTATAAACTTCTGTGAAGCACTTGGGGCTTCATAGCGCTCACCACACATCTAGATAAGTTCCTTGTGGGGTCTATTTTCCAAAATGGGGTCACTTGTTGGGGTTTACACTGTTTAGCCACATCATGGGCTCTCCAAATGCGAAATGACGCCCGCAGACCATTCCATCAAAGTCTGCAATCCAAAACGTCACTACTTCCCTTCCGAGCCTCGACGTTTGCCCATACAGTAGTTTTCTCCCACATATTGGGTATCTGCGTACTCAGGACAAATTGGACAACAACTTTTGGGGAACAATTTCTCCTGTTATCCTTGTGAAAATAAAATATTAGGGGCGAAAAAAATCATTTTTGTAAAAAAAAAAAGGATTTTTTATTTTTACGGCTGTACGTTATAAAACTTCTGTGAAGCACTTTGGTGTTCAAAGTGCTCACCACACATCTAGATAAGTTCCTTGGGGGGTCTATTTTCCAAAATGGGGTCACTTTTGGGGGGTTTCCACTGTTTAGGCGCATCAGAGGCTCTCCAAATGCGACATGACGCCTGCAGACCATTCCATCAAAGTTTGCAATCCAAAACGTCACTACTTCCCTTCCGAGCCCCGACGTGTGCCCATACAGTAGTTTTCTCCCACATATTGGGTATCAGCGTACTCAGGACAAATTGGACAACAACTTTTGGGGTCCAGTTTCTCCTGTTACCCTTGGGAAAATAAAAAGTTGGGGACTAAAAGATCATGTTTGTGGAAAAAATATGTTTTTTTTTTTTCATGCTCGAGCGTTATAAACTTTAGTGAAGCACTTGGGGGTTCAAAGTTCTCACCACACATCTAGATAAGTTCCTTGAGGGGTATAGTTTCCAAAATGGTGTCATTTGTCGGGGGTTTCCACTGTTTAGGCAGATCAGGAGCTCTCCAAACACAACATGGCGTCCAACCAATTCTTCGTTGAAAAAGTCAAACGGCGCTCCTTTCCTTCCAAGCTCTGCCATGCACCCAAACAGTGGTTTACCCCCACATATTGGATATCAGCGTACTCAGGACAAATTGCACAATAACTTTTGGAGTCTTGTTACCCTTCGGAAAATAAAAATTGGGGTGAAAAGATCATTTTTGTGGAAAAAATATGATTTTTTAATTTTTCGGCTCTACGTTATAAACTTGTGTGAAGCACTTGGGGGTTCAAATTGCACACCACAGATCTAGATAAGTTCCTTAGGGGTCTAGTTTCCAAAATGGGGTCACTTGTGGGGGGTTTTCACTGTTTAGGCACATCAGGGGCTCTCCAAATGCAACATGGCGTCCAATCTCAATTCCAGCCAATTTTGGTTGGAAAAAGTCAAATTGTGCTCCTTCCATTTCGAGCTCTGCCGTGCGCCCAAACAGTGGTTCCGCCCCACATATGGGGTATCAGCGTACTTAGGACAAATTGGACAACAACTTTTGTGGTCCAATTTCTCCTGTTACCCTTGGAAAGTAAAAAATTGGTGACTAAGAGATAATTTTTGTGGGAAAAAAATAGGATTTTTTATTTTCATGCCCGGGCATTATAAACTTGTGCGAAGCACTTGGGGGTTCAAAGTGCTCACCACAGATCTAGATAAGTTCCTTAGGGGATCTAGTTTTCAAAATGGGGTGACTTGTGGGGGGTTTCCACTGTTTAGGCTCATCTGGGGCACTGCAAACGGAACATGACCCCCATCAACGTCTGCATTCCAAAACGTTATTACTTCCTTTCCAAGCCCTGCCGTGCTCCCAAACAGTTTCCCTCCCCACATAGGGGTATCAGCATACTCAGGACAAATTGGGAAAACAACTTTTGGGGTTCAATTTCCTTGGAAAAAATCAAAAATTTGGGATTAAAAAATAATTTTTGTGGAAAATTGTTTTTTGTTTTTTTCACACCCAGGCATTATAAACTTTTGTGAAACACTTGGGGGTTCAAAGTGCTCACAACAGATCTAGCTAAGTTCCATAGGGGGTCTAGTTTTCAAAATGGTGTCACTTGTGGGGGTTTCCACTGTTTAGGCGCATCAGGGGCTCTCCAAACACGACATGGCGTCCAATCTCAATTCCAGCCAATTTTGGTTTGAAAAAGTCAAACGGCGCTCCTTCCCTTACGAGCTCTGCCGTGTGCCCAAACAGTGGTTTTCCCCACATATGTGGTATTGGTGTACTCAGGAGAAATTGCACAACAACTTTATCTGTCCATTTTCTCCTTTTACCCTTGTGAAAATAAAAAAAAGTTTGTAAAAGATCATTTTTGTGACTAAAAAGTTAAATATTCATTTTTTCCTTCCACGTTGCTTCAGCTCCTGTGAAACACCTGAAGGGTTAATAAACTTCTTGAATGTGGTTTTGAGTACCTTGATAGGTGCAGTTTTTAGAATGGTGTCACTTTTGTGTATTTTCTGCCATATAGACCCCTCAAAGTGACTTCAAATGTGAGGCGGTCCCTAAAAAAAATGGCTTTGTAAATTTTGTTGTAAAAATGAGAAATCGCTGGTCAACTTTTAACCCTTATAATTTCCTAACAAAAAAAGGTTTTGGTTCCAAAATTGTGCTGATGTAAAGTAGACATGTGGGAAATGTTATTTTTAACTATTTTGTGTGACATATTTCTCTGTTTTAAGGGAATAAAAATTCAAAGTTTGAAAATTGCAAAATTTTCGCCATATTTGCATTTTTTTCAAAAATAAACGCAAGTTATATTGAAGAAATTTTACCACTAACGTGAAGTACAATATGTGACGAGAAAACATTCTCAGAATCGCCAAGATCCGTTGAAGCGTTCCAGAGTTATAACCTCATAAAGAGACAGTGGTCAGAATTGTAAAAATTAACACGCAAACCACCCTTGGGGGTGAAGGGGTTAATCAATCTCAATAAAAAAAGGACTTTTATCATATTGAAGCATTGGCAAAGCTTTTTATACAGTATGGCATTTACAAGCTTGAAATCAGCAAGTGTTCCCCTGAGCACTCTACCACTATGGGATAAAGCTGACAATGAAAACTACAATGAGAATTTGAAGCAACTATAACTTCATCAATGTTGAGCAATCGGCTTACATTTACAGCATGTGTCATATGAATATGGCAAGTGATACAAGTGATTTATAGAGAGGTAATAATACATTGGAAACACAGGATTTTTGCCTTTTTCTATACACCCTAAAATCTTGTTTGCTTTTGTGGCTGCTGCTTGACATTGAGAACTGCTGCTCAGCTTACTTGTGACCAGAATACCCTACTCCTTTTCTGTAGTCCAGAGTATATTTCCATTTGATGTATACGCAGCAATACGATTTTTCGACCACAGTGAAGTACTCTACATTTATCAACATTAAACTTCATCTACTTTGTGTTTCCCATGCTGATACGTTATTACATCATGCAATATTCTCTTTTTACATCGCCTATACAAGTCTATGGGTATACAAAAAAAAAATAGGATCCCATACGGATTATCTGTGTACCATTCCAATTTTTACTCATAAATTGCAATTGTTAACCTAGGAAATTGTATGTTATTATATACATTTTAAAATGCTGAAGTCTAAAAACGAAAGGTACACGGACATAACGACAGACACATGAATGGCACACGGATGACAATATGGGTGAAAATGGTCCCAATTTTCTGGTTAAAACTTGGATGATTTTTCATGTGCTTGTCTGACCCTGGCCTTAACTATTTATTTTTACCCATATGCATATAGTTTCCCCCAGTCCTTGCTTCTGTAGCTTCAGTGTAAGGTTGTTATGTGGTACAGTATCAAATGCCTTTGCAAAGTCCATATAAATCACATCAGGCACATTAGCAACAATGGTAATTAGAAAAAGAGAGTTGCCAGCTCACCATGTGTAGTCCATTGTGCACAGGAACCACGATCCGACCACTTGTGTGGTATATTGTGGAAAAAAGGTGCAACTTCCAGCTCCTGGTTAAAATCAGATATAAGACTTTATTCCATCAAAACAAAATTAAAAATTTGTATCCAAAGACAGACGATGCAAGTGATAAGTGACACGATTCGAATCGTTCTTTGTCAAAGCTTGTTCAGAATGACCTGTGTATTTAGGCTTGTATTCAGTCATTCTGAACAAGCTTTGACAAAGAGCAGTTACTTTCGAAATTCGTTGCTTGTCACTTGCACCATCTGTCTTTGGATACCAATTTTTTTTTTTTATGGAATAAATTCTTATATCTGATTTGAACCAGGAGCTCGAAGTTGCACCTTTTTTTCTGCATTACCAACAACCAGATTTGCACTTATCCTCCCATAGGAACCCAACATGTTGGTGAGACACAACTTAATGAATTCATGCTTCTTGTGAGGTATTATATTATTCTCTAAAATATATTTTTGCAGGTGATCTCAATAATGCTTTAAAATACTTTTACCACTACTGATGTCAGACTTTATAGATCCACCTTCATACCTTCTTTGAATATTGGTACCAGGCCAGCCATCCTTCAATCATGTGGCACTAACCCTGTTCCAAGAGAGTCTAAGAAGACAAGATACAGAGATTCTGTGATGTACCAATAAGGCATGATGTCTAATAAAGCAACTAAATGACATTCTCTTCAGGGAAGACTGGCATGATGCTGTGGAATGACCTTCATGAGGTCTAAAGGTACTACCACACTAAGCGATCACACTAGCGATCACGACAACGACGCAAGCTAACGAGATCGTTGGTGTGATCTCTTTAAGGTCGCTAGTAGCTTCCAAACAGGAAGATCTCATCAACGACACATCAGCGATCAGCAATCTGTATAACGACTTCGGCGGTCGTTAGGACGTGCCACACAGCATGTATTGTTAAAGATCACGACCTCGATAGGCGTGATTGAGCGCAACCTTTTCCACGCCCCTCAGCACAGATTGTTGGTCACTATATGTCATGACTGTTTGTCACAGCTCTCTCGCTTTGTGATTGGATGACCGCGTCATAAAAGACGACGTATCAGCACTCCTTTCCATTGCTCTCGAGCAGAAGCGGTTCTTTCAAATCTCCAGCATCGTTCTAAAGCCTTCATGGGCCATGTAAAAGTGTGGTCTTCAGACAACACTGTTAGCCAAGTTTGCAGAACTTGATTGCCATCCTACTTCATCAGTCAGGTATCTTTGTGGCAACTCTGACAGTAAAAATGAAGTAGAAATGACTTGAGAATTCACAATCTTGCATTGGTTCCTGAGTGTCATCTCCCCATCTCAGGCTGCTTCTGATGTTACTAAAATGTGGCCAGCACATATTTGGCCTCAAAGAATATAAATGTTACTATACCATTTATATTCTTTGTAGCCAAAGTGTGAAATATCTTCAGGAAATACTCATCTGTACTAAATCCCAAATGTTATATAGTTTATTTACCTCTCTAGACCTTAAAGAGAACCTGTTAACACGATTTTCTAATGTAAAGACATGTGTTATGATTTGGTAGCTGAGGAGTGCAGGTAAAAAAAAGCAATACACCAGAGCAGTTGGAAACTATGAGATTGCAGTACCCTGACTAACCACCACAACTAGAGGCAGCCGTGGAGCGTTCCTACGTTGGTCCTAGACGCCTCGTCACAGCCTGAGAAACTAACTACACCTAAAGATAGATATAGGAAAGCTATCTGCCCCGGAGCAGAACCCCAAAGACAATAGAAAGCCCCCAAACATGTAATGGCGGTTAGACAAGATGAAATACTGACACAGAAAGAAAATAGCATGAGCAAACGCTGGGGCCCAAACTAACTAAATAGAAAAGGATAGGAAGGGTACTTACTGCAATCCCAGAAAACCCTGAAAAGCACCAACACCACTAATTTCAAAAACACCTGAGATCACACGACCTCTACCACCTAAATTAGTTCTCTGGTGTAACAAAATCAAAACAGCAGCCACTGAAAAAACTGGAAAAAGCAAAAGTACATACATAAGTGGCTGAACTAAACTGAGAGGGCAAAAGCCCCCGGAGGGGACCCTGAAGGCCCCCACAGAAGTGCAGGACAAAAATGCAAAAATATAGCACAAAAACAAAAAGAAGAAAATGTCTTATCTGTTAGCAGGAGATGCAGACACGACACAGCAGGCTACAAGGGAAACAGGAATGAAGGATTCAGACCAGAACAATTGATCACCAGCAACCCTGATGGGAAGGTGACTCCCTTATATAAGACCAGTCAGTAACACCTGATTCCCAGTCCTCACAATCTTCACTGGACAGACCAGCACCGCTTGTAACCACCAGAGGAAGCCTCTGTTCAGAACTCATCTCAAACCCATTCACAACAGTACCCCCCCCTTGAGGAGGGGTCACCGAACCCTCATTTGAGCAACCAGGTCGGTCAGGATGAGTTCTATGATACGCACGGATAAGTCTCCTAGCATGGATGTCCGAAGCAAACACCCAAGAATTGTCTTCCTGACCATAACCTCTCCATTTAACCAAATACTGGAGTTTCCGTCTAGAAAAACGAGAATCTAATATTTTCTCAACCACATACTCCAGATTGCCCTCAACCAAAACAGGGTCAGGAGGCACAGCAACAGGAACCACTGGCTCAACAAACCTCTTCAACAAGGACTTGTGGAACACGTTATGGATCTTAAATGTCCCTGGAAGAAGCAAACGAAAAGAAACAGGATTAATAATCTCCATGATCTTATAAGGTCCAATGAACCTAGGCTTAAATTTAGGAGATGCCACTCTCATAGGAATATTCTTTGAGGACAACCAGACCAAGTCCCCCACTTTAAACCGAGGACCATCAGTCCTATGCCGGTTAGCAAACCGCTGGGCCTTCTCCTGAGAGAGGGACAACCTCTCCACTACCTGGTCCCAAATCTGTTGCATACGCTCCACAACAGAGTCAACACCTGGACAGACAGAAGCCTCCGTCTGTCCTGAAGAAAATCGAGGGTGAAACCCAGAATTACAGAAAAACGGAGACATCAAAGTGGCAGAGCTAGCCCTATTATTAAGAGCAAACTCAGCCAAAGGCAAAAAAGAGACCCAGTCATCCTGATCAGCAGACACAAAGCATCTTAGATAAGTCTCCAATGTCTGTTTGTTCTCTCAGTTTGACCATTGGTCTGAGGATGAAATGCCGAGGAGAAAGACAATTGAACACCCAGTTTAGAACAAAAAGTCCTCCAAAATCTGGAAACAAACTGGACTCCTCTGTCAGACACAATGTTCTCAGGAATGCCGTGTAAACGAACCACGTGCTGAAGGAACAACGGCACCAATTCAGAGGAGGAAGGCAACTTAGGTAATGGCACAAGATGTATCATTTTGGAAAACCTATCACAAATTACCCAGATGGTGGTCATTCTCTGAGAAACAGGAAGGTCGGAAATGAAATCCATAGAGATATGGGTCCATGGTCTCTTGGGCACAGGTAATGGCATCAACAAACCACTAGAGCGAGAGCAAGGCTTGGAGCGAGAGCAAGTCCCGCAGGACTGCACAAATTCCCTGACATCACGAGACAAGGTAGGCCACCAAAAGGACCGACTAACCAAGTCTCTGGTACCAAAAATTCCGGGATGCCCAGCCAATGCGGAACAATGAATCTCAGACATCACACTCTTTTTCCACTGATCCGGGACAAACAATTTTCCAACCGGGCAGCGCTCGGGCCTATCCTCCTGACACCCCTCCAGAGCAAGTCTCAAATTGGGCGAGATGGCGGAAAGAACTACACCCTCTTTCAAAATAACAGAAGGATCAGATAACTCAGGAGAGTCCGCAAGGAAGCTCCTCGAGAGGGCATCCGCCTTAACATTCTTAGTGCCAGGAAGAAAGGAAACCACAAAATTAAAACGTGTGAAAAACAAGGCCCACCTGGCCTGTCTAGGATTGAGTCACTTGGCAGATTCCAGATAGACCAGATTCTTATGGTCCGTAAGGACCACCACCTGATGTTTGGCTCCCTCCAGCCAATGTCTCCACTCTTCAAAAGCCCACTTCATGGCCAATAACTCCCGATTACCCACGTCATAATTACGTTCAGTAGGAGAAAATTTTCGAGAGAAAAAGGCACAAGGGTTACTTTTAGAGGTCTCTGGATCTTTTTGGGACAAAACGGCACCTGCCCCAATTTCAGAGGCATCAACCTCCACCTGAAATGGAAGAGAAACATCAGGCTGCCGTAGAACAGGAGCAGAAGTGAATCTCTGCTTAAGTTCCTGAAATGCAGAGACTGCCTCAGGAGGCCAATTCACCACATCAGAACCCTTTCTGGTCAAATCAGTTAATGGTTTAACAATAACCGAGAAATTACCAATAAATTTACGATAAAAATTGGCAAAACCCAAAAATCTCTGAAGAGCCTTTAATGAAGTAGGTTGGACCCAATCACAGATGGCCTGAACCTTGACCGGGTCCATTTCAATAACAGATGGGGACAAAATGAATCCCAGAAATGAGATCCTCTGTACGCCAAAAAGACACTTTGATCCCTTCACATACAGAGCATTCTCTCTCAAAATCTGGAATACAGTTCGAACATGTTTCACATGAGAGTCCCAGTCATTAGAAAAAATCAAGATATCATCCAAATAAACAATCAGAAATTTGTCCACAAAATCCCTGAAAATGTCATTCATGAAGGACTGGAAGACGGAAGGAGAATTAGTGAGCCCAAAGGGCATCACAGGTACTCAAAATGCCCTTCAGGGGTATTGAATGCCGTCTTCCATTCATCCCCGTGCTTAATGCGAATAAGGTTATACGCCCCCCTGAGGTCAAGCTTGGTAAACCAAGTAGCGTTTTTCACCCTGGAAAACAGGTCAGAAATCAAGGGTAACGAGTATTGATATTTCACAGTAATATTGTTCAAGAGACGATAATCAATACACGGCCTCAATGAACCATCCTTTTTGGCCACAAAGAAAAAACCGGCACCTAAGGGTGAAGAGGATGGTCTGATATGACCCTTCTCCAATGATTCCTTGATATAAGACCGCATAGCGTCATGTTCAGGTACAGACAAGTTAAAAAGGCGACCCTTAGGGAATTTACTACCCGGCACTAATTCAATAGCGCAGTCATAGCTCCTATGGGGAGGCAAGGATGCAGATTTACTTTCGCTAAACACATCAGAAAAATCAATCAAAAAGTCAGGAACATCCTGAGCCTGGGAGGAGGCAGAAAAAACAGGAGTGTTGGTATTAACACATTGGCAGCCCCAACTGGTTACAGACACAGATTTCCAATCCAAAACAGGATTATGAGACTGTAACCAAGGGAAACCCAGCACGATAATGTCATGCAGATTATACAGAACCAAAAATTTGCAGCACTCCTGGTGATCAGGTTCAACCCTCATTATCACCTGAGTAGAAAACTGGGGTTTATTCTCAGCCAAAGGGGTAGAATCGATCCCCAGTAGGGGAATAGACTTCTGTAGGGGTATCAAGGGAAACCCACAACGTTTAGCAAAATCATAATCCATCAGGTTAATAGCTGCTCCAGAATCAACGAAAGCCTGAGCAGAAAATGAGGACAGAGAGCATATCAGAGTGACAGTTAATAAAAACTTAGTCTGAACACTACCCAAGACAACTGAGCGTGCAAAACGTCTTCCCCGCTTAGGGCAGACTGAAATAGCATGAGAGGCATCACCACAGTAGAAACATAACCCATTGCGCTTTCGAAACTCATGACGCTGTGCCCCAGACACCACTCTATCACACTGCATGGGTTCAGAAGCTGGTTCACAAGGCAACACCATTCCACGCATACTTCTCCGCTCACGCAAACGTCTGTCAATTTGAATCGCTAATGACATAGAATCATTGAGACCAGAGGGGACAGGGAATCCCACCATAACATCCTTTACATTATCTGACAGACCCTTCCGGAAAAGGGCTGCCAAAGCGTCGTCATTCCATTTGGTCAGGACTGCCCACCTACGGAATCTCTGACAGTATAACTCAGCGTCATCAAGCCCCTGATTTAATGCCAACAAGGCTTTTTCAGCTTGATCAGTGACATTAGGCTCATCGTACAATAACCCCAAAGCCTGAAAAAATGCATCAACATCACTCAAAACAGGATCCCCAGGTGTCAGGGAAAAAGTCCAATCCTGAGGATCGCCGCGCAGGAGAGAGATGATAATTTGAACCTGCTGCGCTGCGTTCCCTGAGGACTTAGATTTTAAGGCAAAAAACAATTTACAATTATTTTTGAAATTCTGAAACTTAGCTCGATCCCCTAAAAACAAATCTGGCATGGGAATCCTAGGTTCCACAACAGGCAACCTAGCAAGATAGGTAGCAATACTCTGAACCTCAGTGGCAAGCTGATCCACACGGCCAGACAACTGTGCAAACTCCATTGAGAAAAAAGATCCTCCCCAGCACCCAGAGATACAGAGGGAAAAAAAAAAAATGCAACAAACAGAAAAATATCTCTGCCAACCTTTTTTTTTTTTTTTTCACAATATTTTTCCCTTCTGTGAGTACCACACAATTTTCAGTTTTGGCCGGTGATACTGTTATGATTTGGTAGCTGAGGAGTGCAGGTAAAAAAAAGCAATACACCAGAGCAGTTGGAAACTATGAGATTGCAGTACCCTGACTAACCACCACAACTAGAGGCAGCCGTGGAGCGTTCCTACGTTGGTCCTAGACGCCTCGTCACAGCCTGAGAAACTAACTACACCTAAAGATAGATATAGGAAAGCTATCTGCCCCGGAGCAGAACCCCAAAGACAATAGAAAGCCCCCAAACATGTAATGGCGGTTAGACAAGATGAAATACTGACACAGAAAGAAAATAGCATGAGCAAACGCTGGGGCCCAAACTAACTAAATAGAAAAGGATAGGAAGGGTACTTACTGCAATCCCAGAAAACCCTGAAAAGCACCAACACCACTAATTTCAAAAACACCTGAGATCACACGACCTCTACCACCTAAATTAGTTCTCTGGTGTAACAAAATCAAAACAGCAGCCACTGAAAAAACTGGAAAAAGCAAAAGTACATACATAAGTGGCTGAACTAAACTGAGAGGGCAAAAGCCCCCGGAGGGGACCCTGAAGGCCCCCACAGAAGTGCAGGACAAAAATGCAAAAATATAGCACAAAAACAAAAAGAAGAAAATGTCTTATCTGTTAGCAGGAGATGCAGACACGACACAGCAGGCTACAAGGGAAACAGGAATGAAGGATTCAGACCAGAACAATTGATCACCGGCAACCCTGATGGGAAGGTGACTCCCTTATATAAGACCAGTCAGTAACACCTGATTCCCAGTCCTCACAATCTTCACTGGACAGACCAGCACCGCTTGTAACCACCAGAGGAAGCCTCTGCTCAGAACTCATCTCAAACCCATTCACAACAGACATGGCTGTAATGGCGCTGTAATACTAATTAAATTACTACTTTGGTGAAGAAATCCGCTTTGCTGTTCTTCTTTAATCACCATTTGAAGTTTTCTGCTGATTAGATTTTGATGCACAGGGGCCGGATTGTACTCTGGGTCTTCTCCACCCTGTCGGTGATTCCCCGGCCCCTCCGCCTGCCTCCAGTGTTATGAATGACAAGTTACTGCTGAGATTACGAACAGAGGAGGCAGGTCATTCATAGACTGGAGGCAGGCAGATGGGCTGCAGAATCACACACAGGGTGGAGAAGACCCAGTGCGCAGTCCGGCCCTGTGCACTGAAATCTAATTAGCAGAACAATTCAAATGATGATTAAAGAAGGGCCACAAAGTGGATTTCTCCACCAAAAGTGTCAAGTTAATCAGTATTACAGCACCATTACAGCCAGCCTTTTACTTTACATGAAAAAATTGTACTGTCAGGTTCTCTTTAAGATGAGTTGCTGAAATAGGCAGCTCAGGTCTGCTTAATGTTTAGTCGTGTAGGTTAATCAAAAAGGTACATTATTAACCTAAGGTCTGAAGGTCCATTGCTGACAGTGGATCATGTGCTGATGTTAATTTGTTTCTGCAGGAGAATAGAGAACGCCATGTATGATTGTAGTGCCTAAGGGTCTCTGGTGAGAAGACAAGGAACCACTTGTGAAAGTCATGCCAGGCATGTACTGTGCCCTCAACTGGGTATCCAGCAAACATAGACCGGTGTGATAAAGTAACAAGAATGTGGAACTAGGTAGCGATTGCTTCCCCCATTGATTCAAATTTCCTACAACTGATGGATAGCGATGTCAGCCATAAGCTCCTGTAAAGCCGGAGTCACACGAGAGTATAAAAAGTTGGTCCAATTTTCATCCAGAAAAGTGGAACGATTTTTTCTTACTTGTCATGTGTGTGCTATCAGTGTGCAGTCCGTTTTTTGGTTAGCGGTTACTAATCATTTACAGGACCATTTACAGTTTCCCATCTTACAGAATTCTAATGGATCTGTAAAAATCAGATGCCACTCTGATGGTCTGCATGGCATCCGATCTGTTTCTCACACCCATCTGAGTGGAATAGCAGCATGCTGTGATTTTTTATCTCATGGCGAATACAGCTGAAAAAAAAAGCACAGATCTGCGCTGCCTCATTGAATAACGTTGGTCCGAGTATAATCCCTTTTTTTATCAGATTACCCTCCTGCAAGTTATACGCTCCTGTGATAGAGCCGCAAGGGTCCGGCCACTTTACTGTATTGCCTTCACACCTCAGGCGTTATTGGGTTAGGCATCTAACTAGTGGTACTGTTCTTTTTCTCATTTAATGACTAAGCACTTAATACAAAATGAAATTAGAAATGTCTGTGTAAACTGCAAATTTGCTTTTTACTGTTGGCGACAATATTATCTGAACATCTTGTTCTATATCATCCCACAGAGGAGCTAGTGACTGCGGAGCTGACTACACTGTGATGTTCCAGGAACCATTCCAGCGTTCTTTTTAGCCTTATGGCGCGGAGTCTTGCATTGACGACAGTCAGACTGAAGGCATACTGCTGCCGCTATGAAAATAATCTAGTCATAAAGAATGTCTATATGTCCTGTACATGCCATACACACTATGGTATGCTGAGGTTAAAACAAAGATTTAACCCCATCTAGGAAGGATTAAAATAGACGGAATCATGAAATGAAGACTGTAAGCACTTTACTTTGACTCGAAAATACAGATAAAAAAACAGATTAATAATGTGTAGAGAAATCGGTAGATTGTGAACAAGACATGAATAAAGAAATGTTATGCTGCAAAACATCTCCACTTCTTTGAGACCATCTCCTTATTCAGACCAATATACCTGTGATAGATTTTCACTCTCACCTTATGAACAGACCCATTGTGTGGTTAGTGTAGGATTATGCCTATCGGGCTTGGGCCTTATTCATCAAAACCCTCTTAAAGTAAAACTGACTTTGTTGCCCATAGCAACCGATTAAGACTCAGCTTTTATTTGACCTGCCACTCGTGGTTCTCTCCGAGGAGTGTAGTAGTGTGCTGTGCGTGTGTCCATCATGGAATAGGCAATTCTAAAAAGAACTGGGATATTGGGTTCTTATGTGCGCCCATTCCCAGAATCACGGGACTGTTTCGCTGGACAACTTCTAGACCTTTCTGTTCTGACACAAAACAGTTTACATGGTTCGGTGCAGAAGTGAAGTAAGGATATGTGCACACAGAGTCTTTTTCATGAGGCCTAGGACATCTGTTTTTCAAGCTGAAGATGCTTCAGGAATCGCTCAGGAATAAAGTCCAAACGTTATTGATCCAAAAAATGTTTAAAACATCTCAGGCAGGTGGGGGGGCTGAAGAGTGCAAAGACGAGTGACCCGTGGAAGCACAATACAGCACGAAATGGCCGTCATCTTTGCACTCTTCAGCCCCCCCACCTGCCTGAAATGTTTTAAACATTTTTTGGATCAATAAAGTTTGGACTTTATTCCGGTGAGTGCCACCTCTTTTCATTTCATTTAGATAAAGCATTTTTTTAGATGTTTCCTGAGCGCTTTTTGTTGTATTTTTATGCTTCTTTTTTAAGCATTCTTTCAGCGGTTTTTATGTCTTTTAGCAGGCATTTTCTGGATTTCTTTAAAGGGGACCTATCACCAGAAAACATACTATTAACCTGCAGATATGGGGTTACTAACCTGCATGGCGCCTGCAATTAGCCGGACGTTGCAGGGAGAATATGAACTTTAATGTTCGGATTTCAGTCACGGGGGTGGCACAAGCATGGGTTCAGTCACTATACAGAGCGGAGACTGTAACCGCGTTCCCAGCCCTGAGTGACCGCCGGCCCCGAGACTGAAACCCTGAGCGCTGTTACCCTGAAGATTACCACATATCTGCAGATTAACAGCGTTTTTTTATGGCGACAGGTTCCCTTTAAATTGTATGAAACAATGAAGAACATCTAGCGATTTTTAAGTGAAAATGCTAAAAAAAGCTCAAAAAGACGCCTGTGCGGCTGTTTAACCTCCTCGTTGACTTGTAAATACGCAGCATCTTCCAAGCAAAAAACGCCTGAAGAATGATCAGCTAGCTTATCTTAAAGGCTTAGCATTTTTTTAAATCTGAAGTGGTTAAAAGATGCTAAAGAGATTGAACATATGAACAGCGAGTCGTTTTTACATAACAATGTATGTACAGTACAGACCAAAAGTTAGGACACACCTTCTCATTCAAAGATCTTTCTGTATTTTCATGACTATGAAAATTGTAGAATCACACTGAAGGCATCAAAACTATGAATTAACACATGTGGAATTATACATTACACTTTACAAAAAAGTGTGAAACAACTGAAAATATGTCTTAAATTCTAGGTTCTTCAAAGTAGCCACCTTTTGCTTTGATTACTGCTTTGCACGCAGAAAAGGTGAACAGATGGACTCTACATGCCTGGTTCCCACCGTGAAGCATGGAGGAGGTGGTGTGATGATGTGGGGGTGCTTTGCTGGTGACACTGTTGGGGATTTATTCAAAATTGAAGCGGTGAGCGGTCCAACTCACCCCAAACCATCTCGATTGGGTTCAGGTCTGGTGACTGTGGAGGCCAGGTCATCATGTGTAGCACCCCAACACTCTCCTTCTTGGTCAAATAGCCCTTACACAGCCTGAAGGTGTGTTTGGGGTCATTGTCCTGTTGAAAAATAAATGATGGTCCAACTAAACGCAAACCGGATGGAATAGCATGCTGCTGCAAGATGCTGTGGTAGCCATGCTGGTTCAGTATGCCTTCAATTTTGAATAAATCCCCAACAGTGTCACCAGCAAAGCACCCCCACACCATCACACCTCCTCCTCCATGCTTCACGGTGGGAACCAGGCATGTAGAGTCCATCCGTTCACCTTTTCTGCGTGCAAAGCAGTAATCAAAGCAAAAGGTGACTACTTTGAAGAACCTAGAATATAAGACAAATTTTCAGTTGTTTCACACTTTTTTGTAAAGTGTAATGTATAATTCTACATGTGTTACTTCATAGTTTTGATGCCTTCAGTGTGATTCTACAATTTTCATAGTCATGAAAATACAGAAAAATCTTTGAATAAGGTGTGTCCAAAATTTTGGTCTGTACTGTATATTTATATTTGTTGATGTAAATGTGAAAATATTCATGTACATGGACATCTTAAGCAATTCCATGCACAGTGAATTGATCATAAGTGTATTTTTTTAAAGCAAGAAACTGTTTAGTTATTTGGTTGGCCATCCTGAATTATGCATACTAGCCAACTTTTTTTTAGAAGACTCCATACCCCCTACAAGACCACTTTTAAATGCAAGTTTTAAATAGTCATATCATATCAGGTTTTATTGTACATGCAAAACATATTTTGAGCTTGCTCCATACATGGTCGGTGCCAGCTGTGTAATGTTGCCAGCACATTTCTCAAAAACAATGAATTTTTCAAGTGGAGACCACTTCAGGAAACCCTCCTTTTAAGGCCACGCTCAAACATTCAGTATTTGGTTAGTATTTTACATCAGTATTTGTAAGCCAAGACCAGGAGTGGAACAATCAGAGGAAAAGTATAAGGCTGGGGTAACACTGCGTTTAGGCAGTCCGTTAGACGGACTGCATTACACCGCAGTATAACGCAGTGTAACGCAGTCCGTTAACGCTGCCATTGATCCCCATTGTCGGGCGCATCGCAACGCATGCCGTAAAGTGGCATACCTTCATGATGTGCCGTCATTCAGTGACGGAGCCTCGGATGCAGGCTGCAGCGTCTGGGCTCCGTCACCGCTAGCACAGATGAATCATCTGTGCTAGCACACTGCACTAGCGGGTATAGCATAACGCGATCGCGTTATGCTATACCGTTACCAGCCCGTCAACGCTATGTGTTGAAAGGGCTGGTTAAACGCAGTGTGACCCCAGCCTAATAGAAACACGTCACCACTTCTGTATTTATCAACCACTCCTGGTTTTTGCTTACAAATACTGATATAAAATACTGAACGTGTGAATGAAACCTTAGGTTAAGTTCCTGCAATGAGTATTTGATGAGTTTTTGATGTTGCAGATTTTCTGTAGCATTTGGGTAAATTAGGTATTTTTGTCTCTTTTTGGTATGTTGTATTTTAAAAAAACCTGCTTTATTTTTGTTACATCCTGACATATAGCATTCACAAAACTTTATTGGTATAGTCATGTGTGGATTACATAGTTTTTAGTACATTACCTGCAATAGAAGCTCACTAAAAACATGAATTTTTAACGTGATCTACCGCACCTACTGCAATTCCATGGGGAAAAATCAACACATAAAAGGAACCCACAAGAGAAATTGGGCACGAGATTTCTATAAATCTCACTGGCTTTTCTGGAACTGTACTGTACAACACTAAGTTTTTGCACAGCAAAAATTTGCAGCATCAAAATCTCACCAAAAACTCATTGTGGGAACCTAACCTTGGGATAAGGGCCCACAACTGTTTTTGCTGGCTGTTCCACCATGACGATTGCCAGAAAAAGCAATCCGAACACGCTAAAAATAATGAAAACATGCATTTTACATGACTTGCTCTTCACATAATCAGTGTTTTGAACGTCTTTTAACTGCTTAAAGTTTCAACGGATGCCAAGTGGCTAAATGAAGTGAGCTGACCATTCTTCAAGCATTTCCCGCTCTGAAGATGCGCCATACAGTACAATACAAGTCAAAGGGCAGTCTCAAAAAAAAAAATTCAGGGCATCGTTTTTAGTGTTTTAGCTTCAGAAGCCACTAGCAGTTTCTTCATTGTTGATTGAAGAAAAAGTACCTAAAATGTCAGTACTAATGATGACCAAAAAATGTGGAAAAAAGCTCAAAGAATCCCACAGACGGCGTTCGGCTTCCTGCAATTGCGCAATTAAAATTCGGGCCGGCGCATGCGCAGTGTGCTTTGCCCGACAGTGGGCAAAGCATATAATCAGTACAGCGCATGCGCTACTCTTTCCTTGCCCCGGAAATGACTGTTTGCCTTGGACGACTTCCGGGGCAAGGAAAGAGTAGCGCAACTGATGCTGAGGAGCGGGGGTGGGAGAGAGAGAGAAAACGCCGCCCTCCTGACCTGACCACCGTGATTGACAGCGCAAAAACCGAAGTTTACAAAGGTATTTTGATATGAAAATGGGGGTATCAGGATATATGATACCTACCGTTAGCTTTGTTATGGGACGGCACTATTCAGCCATATCTTTATCTGATATGGCAATATTGGGGTGACAGATTCCCTTTAAATAGCAAAAACCTTCTGATAGATTTCCAGTTCTGACCTGCAAGTAACTGATAGCCTGACTCCTCTCCCTCCTGTGATAAGCAGCTCACTGTCTACAGACTACTTACATAGAGATCCTGGTGGGGGCGGCATTAGCTTCCTCAGCTCTAAATCTAAAAACTCTGATTGTGTCAGAACAGCTGCACACTGTAAACTAAGTGATCCATTGTTGGATTAAAGGTCTCTTTTCCTACATTATGCATTATACAAAATCCTGCCGACAGATTCTCTTTAACATAGGTAAAATGCTCATTCTTTTGGAATGCCGCCTTTAACCGTTTCAGCTATAAACCCTGAAGTGGTTAAAAGAAGGGACATAAGAATGAACATGTGCACAGTAAGTCATTTTAATATTGCTGTGGGTTATGTCTATTTTATTTTTTGCACCTTTTGATTTGACACTGCCTTGTTTTAGAGCTTATTCCATCAGTCTGCCTAACAGAACAGACAAGTACTTTTCCCACTGTTTTTCAAAACATTTTCAGGGAAAAAAAAATCTCTCTTCAATGGTAAGTGCCCTTGACGTCTTTCAGACATGCAAATCCTGCATGTTTTTCATGAAGAAGACTTTTCATGACACACCAGCGTCTTTTGTCCTGAAGTATCTTTTTTGTTGTCTTTTCGGATGTTCTTTCTTCTTTGGTTGACAATTTTACTTTTATTTGTGTTGATTAAACTAGTTAATAGTTTACAAGAAGAAACTTGAAGAATGGTCAGGTCACTTCTTATAACTGCTTCACAGCTTTACATACATGAAATGGTGAAAAGAAGCTGAAAAGACTGAATGTATATACCCCAAACTACACTGCTCAAAAAAATATAGGGAACACTTAAACAACAGCATATAACTACAAGTAAATCAAACTTCTGTGAAATCAAACTGTCCACTTAAGGTACTGCCACACTAAACAATCCCGCTAGCGATCTCGTTAGCGTTGCATACTAATGAGATCGCTAGCGGGATCGTTTCTATATCGCTAAATGCGGCCACATTTAGCGATATAGTTAACGACGCTATCGCCGTTAGCGATCTTCTTAACGACTTTAGCGGTACAAAAGTACCGCTAAATCGCTAAGAAAAGGTGCCACACAGCGATAAGATACTTACCCAGCGGGAGCGCCAGCGATGAAATAGGGTCCGGAACGATTCCAGCGACGAGCGAGATCACAGCAGGAAGCTCGTCGCTGGAAGCTGCCGCACTGAACAATATCGCTAACGGGATCGCTAAATAGTGACGTTTTTTAGCGATCCCGTTAGCGATATTGTTTAGTGTGGCATACCCTTTAGGAAGCAACACTGATTGACAATCAATTTCTCATGCTGTTGTGCAAATAGAATAGACAAAAGATGGAAATCATTGGCAATTATCAAGACACACTCAATAAAGGAGTGGTTCTGCAGGTAGGGACCACAGACCACATCTCAGTACCAAAGCTTTCTGGCTGATGTTTTGGTCACTTTTGAATGTTGGTTGTGCTTTCATACTCGTGGTAGCATGAGACGGACTCTACAACCCACACAAGTGGCTCAGGTAGTGCAGCTCATCCAGGATGGCACATCAATGCGAGCTGTGGCAAGAAGGTTTGCTGTGTCTGTCAGCGTAGTGTCCAGAGGCTGGAGGCGCTACCAGGAGACAGGCCAGTACACCTGGAGATGTGGAGGGGGCCGTAGGAGGGCAACAACCCAGAGCAGGACCGCTACCTCCGCCTTTGTGCAAGGAGGAACAGGAGGAGCACTGCCAGAGCCCCGCAAAATGACCTCCAGCAGTCCACAAATGTGAATGTGTATGCACAAACAGAAACAGATTCCATGAGGATGGTCTGAGTGCCCGATGTCCACAGATGAAAGGACGCTTGGCATTTGCCACAGAACACCAGGATTGGCAAATTCGCCACTAGTGCCCTGTGCTCTTCACAGATGAAAGCAGATTCACACTGAGCACATGTGACAGACGTGACAGAGTCTGGAGACGCCGTGGAGGAACGATCTGCTGCCTGCAACATCCTTCAGCATGACCGGTTTGGCAGTGGGTCAGTAATGGTGTGGGGTGGCATTTCTTTGGAGGGCCGCACAGCCCTCCATGTGCTTGCCAGAGATAGCCTGACTGCCATTAGGTACCGAGATGAGATCCTCAGACCCCTTGTGAGACCATATGCTGGTGTGGTTGGCCCTGGGTTCCTCCTAATGCAGGACAATGCCAGACCTCATGTGACTGGAGTGTGTCAGCAGTTCCTGCAAGATGAAGGCATTGAAGCTATGGACTGACGTGCCTGTTCCCCAGCCCTGAATCCGATTGAGCACATCTGGGATATCATGTCTCGCTTGCACCACAGACTGTCCAGGAGTTGGCGAATGCTTTAGTCCAGGTCTAGGAGTAGATCCCTCAGGAGACCATCTACCGCCTCATCAGGAGCATGCCCAGGCATTGTAGGGAGGTCATACAGGCACAGGGAGGTCAGACAGGCGTGTGGAAGCCACACACACTACTGAGCATCATTTTGCCTTGTTTTAAGGGCATTACATTTCACTTTATTTTTGTGGGTGACTCCAAATCCAGGCCTCCAATGGTTAATAAATTTTCATTATTTCCATTATTATTATTATTTATTATTATTAGTTATTTATATAGCGCCATTAATTCCATGGTGCTGTACATGAGAAGGGGTTACATACAAAGTTATAGATATCATTTACAGTAAACAAATTTATAATGACAGACTGGTACAGAGGGGAGAGGACCCTGTCCTTGCAGACTTACATTCTTCTATTTCCATTGATGATTTTTGTGTGATTTTGTTGTCAGCACATTCAACTTTGTACAGAACAAAGTATTAAATGAGAATATTTCATTTATTCTGATCTAGGATGTGTTATTTGAGTGTTCCCTTTATTTTTTGAGCAGTGTATTTTTACATTGCAGTGCATACATTCGTTCCTGTTAATATTTATATAGTGCTAAAAATATAAGCATCTTTGAATTTGTGCCAATTCTTCAAACTTTATGCTCCAGTTTTGATGGAAAGTTTGGTGCAAAGTCCAGCAGAGAGAAAGACAAGACAAAAAATAACTTAAAAGCAAAACAAAAAATCAACCTGTAAATGTTGATCAGGATCTCTGTTTTGTCCAATAGTTCAGCACCACCTAGTGTTTATTCTTTATTAGTACATTAAAGTTGCCTCATTGATTTACTAAAAAAAATTCTAAATTTGATTAATATTGCTTTAAAGCAGCAATCTTTGTTTGCACTCAAAATCATTATTAAAAAAATTGCAATTTCCTGTTTTATTAGTAAATTATTTTACCATTTCTTCACTTGCTGAAAACCTTCATGGTCTGTCTTGGTATGGATTGTACCCTGTGCAATATTTTCTTTTGCCATCGTTTTTTTAAGAAGTAACATATAATGCCAAAATAATACAGTCATACTATGTTCACTTAACATTAGACAATATGAGCCATTCATAATTCAAGACTCTAAGGAATGAAAATTCATGCCGTGTGTCTGCCTTTTTTAACATTTGTTATATTTTCATGTATGGTAAGGACTTTTGTGTGATCTAAGACTCCCGAACATCTCAGCCTGTAGGATTCTAGGTTCCTCCTTTTCTTGAATGTTCATGGCACTTCGAACAGAGTTAAGGGCCATCTTAGTATTTTCTGCCGAACAGTAAGATTTCTTATAATCATCAGCTGGCACCCGTATCGTTCCTTCATCTTGCTCTGAAGATTTAAGTTAGAACACAGAATTTAAGACAAAGTCTGAATCTGAAGGTACGCAAGTTCTAGCTCTTAAAGTTGGAAGCGGAGTATTCGGTCCCAGTTGTCTGTTTAACGCTTGAAGAGATGCTTGGACCTCTTGTTACATTATAGATCTAAGCTCTTCCAACACAGCCGGCTCTTCCTCCTGAATGACTTTCCTTGTATGTGGTTTGCACAGAGGCTTTTTGTAAAATTCTACCAGTTTCTTGAAGCAAATGGCCCACTTTCTAACTTTGGGCTTAGTCTTTGGAACAGACAATCCTTCCCCCTGCAAACAAATATACCACGATAAACTAACAGTTACACTGAGGCCTCTTTCACACATCCGTTTTTTTGTGTCAGGCATGATCCGTCGAACACCTGAAGGGACGGATCCGGCACTGAAATAAAAAAACTGATGCAACGGATCCGTTTTTTTGCTGGATCCGACCTGAACTTTTGAACCCGGAAAAAGAGGGTTTTGGATGTCCGGAGACACTGGAAAATGTAGTAGTAGTAGTAGTAAGTAGTAGTAGTAGTAGTCCCTGATTTCCAGAATCCGGATCAGACTTTTGACGGATTGCACAAAAGTCTGATCCGGTTCCATTGACTTCTATTGTTTCCGGCCGCCAGGCACTATCAGGCGGCTCCGGTAAACAAAAAAAACGTTACATGCACCGTTTTGTCCGGCCGCCGAATGTACATTTCCGCCGGATCCGGACAAAAACGGATACAACGCATTGACATCAGGCACGATCCGGCGCTAATGAAAGTCAATGGTAAAAAAAATGCATCCGGTACTGGATCCGTTTTTTTAGCAACACGCCGGATCATGCCTGAAGTCAAAGAACGGATGTGTGAAAGCAGCCTAACAGAACATTGTTAGTTTGGCAGCAGATACCCAGATATACAGTACCGTAAGTGTACCGAAAGGGTAGATACTTGTCCACAGACTCAGAGTGGGTATAGAAGAATCCATCCTGTCCACCAATCCTTTGACGCAGCAGTCTCCTAGATTAAATAGTAGATCCCCAGTAGGCTCGTATTATGGTGATCCTCCTCTTGACGTACACTCCTCATGGCTCCATTGTTTTGACAGAGACCGCAATCTTCTCTTCCTAGATCGAAGACCTGGAAGTCACAGGGTGATGAGGCCTTTGTGCTGAACACTTGATCCTCTACGCCTCTTCCTCACTTTCATTATGGGGCCAAGAAACACAAGGAGGCACTGCCATGGAGTTGGCAATCACCACCAAGTAGTCTTCATACTGTGCAACCTATAGCTCCCCTGGAATGCAGTTGGCACAGCAGGACCATGAAGGCCCCATTTGTGTAGCCTCGATGCAATCCCATTAAAGGAAAGGAGATGAGAATATGCAAAATTCCACTCTCAGTCTGCTTGGATGTGAAAGGATAAGACCCTGCTCGACAGTCACAGGATCAAACACGTACAATGACATTTGCTTAACCAGGAGGAACTATCTGCTGCATTCCAAGGAATACAAGGGGTCTATTTGTGCTTGCAATTGCATCAACATGCCATACATCCATACAACAATTACAGCTAATGTTTTCTGGATTGACTATATTTTGCACAGATCCTGATAATAAAATATAACAAATGCATACGTCATATGGATGTACATGAGATTATCGCTGCAAAGATAGAAAATTGACTTGTGGAACACTGGAGCCTCATGGCTGGAGTGAGTGCGGAATTATAAAGAAGTCTGTAGTATAGATTTTAGTACTTTAGATATCAGAAAAAAAATCATAAACAAATGATGGGGTCTTGGTGCATGCTTGACATGGCCAAGAGTTCAGTGCACATTTACTTTCACTCAATCTACATAATGAGTACTTTGTCATATCTTAATTGACAGCACTCGAGCAAGAGCTGCCTGAACTCAATAAGTTACTCTATACGTCCACAGTGACACTGCAGAATGCCAGCTATACTCAGTGTCAATGTGCGTTCTCCTCCCTGGTCGCCACTTGGTGCTGTACTGTAGACCAGAGCTTGTGATGAGAGGACGCATGGACACCGAACATGGCTGGGCCCCTGCAATATCACTGCGGACGTGTTGAGTTCAGACAGCATTCGCATGAGTGCTGTCAATCAAGTTTAACAAAGCCAGGTAGGACAGGATTACATTCTGTGACAAAGGGCAGGAATGCCAGAAACACGTCAAAGTAACCTTTCCCATTCACCATCATGGATATTTTTTAAATATTCTTTTAATCAATATGGAATAAAGCATTGAAGATTTTTAATTTCCACTGCAATCCGGATTTCTACTTTACAATACTTCCGCATGTTCTAGTCCCTGGGAAGGAGTTGGGGGTAAGGTGTATCCATGGAGATGCCAAGAATTATCTTGTGGCCCCTGTTGACGTACACATAGACTGTGGTTCCGGGTCTCATGAAGTGGTACTGGTACAGAATGTGCGTCTTCTGAAAAGTAGACAGGGTGGCTACTGGCATGGGATCAGACTCAGGACAGGACAGCCACTGGTACTGGTACACACTGTGCAGCTTCTGGATAGCAGACAGGATGGCCACTGGTACTGGTGCACTGCATCTTTTGAATACCGGACAGGGTGATTACTGGTACAGGTTCAGACTGTGCATCTTCTGGATAGCAGAGAGGTCAGGTATAGAGGTGGGACACAGGTTAGACAGAAACAGGATCAGATAAGTGGACAAGGGCACATAACAGCAGGCTGGCAAGTATTAACTTTGCACTAACGTTACTCAGGCACCTCTCAACAAGTGGAGGTGCCTTAACTAAGAGTCTCCCAGCTATTTTATGGGGACATTTTAGGAGAGTGCAGGCAGTCTCTTTAAGAGACAGGGAGAGCTTGCACTCTAAGCATGCTGCTGGGGGATCTGCCAGGCGTGTGCAGACCCTGGGAAACAGGAGCAGGACACGCGGCACGGTTGGGGTGGTAAGTCGGTGTCCTTTCTGAGGGGGAGGGAGAGGAGGCATTCAAGTTCACTGACGCTACACCGTGTTTTGTTCTGAATTGTCTATTTCTCATCTGTATTTTGTCTGTTTTCTGGATTGACTATATTTTGCAATCTTGGAGACATCCAGCTAAAACATAAAAATACATACATATGGACTATGCAAACCTGGCACATGCGTTTTTAATTTCCAACCATTGACTTTTATAAGCTCAAAATTGTACCCATGGGATCAGTTAGAACGTTTTGCATATTAAAAAAGAAAGCATCTGGATAAAAAAAAATGGAAATTTTAATAAAGCTATTTATAAATTATTATTATTTATAAAAAAGAAAAACAATTAACACTGTCCTCTAGTGGAAGTGTGATAGATCCTTGTGCAGTGACAAATCAAATGTTCCCCTTTTACTACATAACTAGAGGTAACATTTGGAATCTAGAAAGCAGAACCTAAAAGTGTGGCCATAGTTGTTCTCACCTACAACAGATTTTCTAAAACAGCTGAATAGAATTGTTAACAAGTGGGTTTGTGCTTGTTTTTGGTATTTTAGAGGGAGTAACTTTTTAATTAGTTACAGCATAATAGTACGGACACAATTCTTAAAAGAGATATATCCAGTCCATAAACAGTCCAAAATACAAAAACTTTGCATATTTTATTTATTTATATTTACAAGTAAAAAGATCCAAAAAATATTTTGGTAACAGCTTATTGTGTTCCGCATGTAAAAATACTGTAATCTTACAAAAGATTTTCAAAACATAAAAAAGGAGACCAAAATACTGCATTTATTTTATTTTTAATTCAGATGCACATGGAAGCAGAAGGAGTTCTATCTAGTTTCCATTAGGTATCGTTTTTTTTTTTTTAAAGGAAAAAAGTCACTTGTCAAGTACTAAAACGGCGACAATCATCTGCACCTACCAGGGAATACTTTATGCAAAAGTCAAAGACACATGAAACCTAAAGTTTGGACAAATGTTTGCCTTGATTTGTACCATTCAGAACTATCATGGTATAAGCATATTTGTTCTGTGCTATGACTAAATATGGGGGGACCAATTCATCAAGACTGGCGTAGCGCAAGCTCCCGCTACAGCAGTCCTAACAAAACACAGGGCGCTGAATTCATTAAAAAGGCAAACACCACTTAATAAATTTGGTGCATCTTCAAAAGTGGCAAGTGCCTCCAAGCACTGTCCAAAAATCCTACTCCATATAATTTCTGGCATCAAAAACACTGGCACATTTAATGAATTTGGCTGGGGGGGTGGCCACTCTCATGTACTCCCCAGCGAAGCTGATCCAAAGTAGCGTGAAAACATAGTAAAAGTAGCAACATTTTAATGCAACTCAGTTTTATGCAATTTTGGGACTTTTTAAAACTTTTATGCAACTTTTGAAGCATAAAAACTTTGATGAATCGGCCCTAACACTTTCTGTATAGTCACATTCTTCTAGTTTTATTTTTGTGACTCTGTAGTCTCTTTTTAGGATAATTTTCTGCTTCAGATTGAATATAGTGTCTGAATGTTCATTAGGCCTAATAAACACCTGATCAACCTTCTTAAATCCATCCTAGGTGGTACACATGGGCAATTCCAGTAGGCAAGGGAGTGTTAGATTAGACGAAAAGGCTAGAGATTTGTAGACAAAAGGGAAACTTCTAAAATATACATTATATATAATTTTACCTGAACCCTTTGATATATTTTTTTACATTTACCTGGATACTTGTGGTTTATTACATATCTAAGTACAAATACAAAAGGTATTTTCCAGCAAAACTGCAAATGAAGATGTAAAATGAGTCTCATTATTACCAGTAGAACAAAGTGTCACTGGCTCTGAAAGGCGTCTAAAGGCCCCCCATACACATTAGACTAATGTAGGCTGAACTCAGCAATTTTGGTGAAATTGTCCAACAGTCTATTATGTATGGGGGCTTCCTGAGACTTCCCAGATACCAGAGAAGAGAAAGATCCTTCCGTTCTTTCTGAATTAAGCCGCCGCCAGAATAGTGTGGCAGCTACTCTGATGTTTGGGGGCTTAAATTTTACCACAAGCACATCGTTACCTAGTTATATAGGTTTAAAAACGACCTAGGTCCATCAAGTACAACTTTTCTCCACCAAATGTACATTTTGTCACTAATTTAACTATACAGGGTGCACCATTTATATGGATACACCTAAATAAAATGGGAATGGTTGGTGATATCAACTTCCTGTTTGTGGCACATTAGTATATGGGAGGGGGAAACTTGTCAAGATGGGTGGTGACTATGGAGGTCATTTTGAAGTCGGCCATTTTGGATCCAACTTTATTTTTTTCAATGGGAAGAGGGTCATGTGACACATCAAACTTATTGAGAATTTCACAAGAAAAACAATGGTTTGCTTGGTTTTAATGTAACATTATTCTGTCATGAGTTATTTACAAGTTTTTCACCACTTATAAAATGTGTTCACAGTGCTGCCCATTGTGTTGGATTGTCAATGCAACCCTCTTCTCCACTCTTGACACACTGATAGCAACACCGCAGAAGAAATGCTAGCACAGGCTTCCAGTATCCGTTGTTTCAGATGCTGCACATCTCGTATCTTCACAGCATAGACAATTGTCTTCAGATGACCCGAGTCAGGTCCGAGCTTTCCTACATGAACAGTTTCTTGGAAAGTGGATTGTTCGTCGTAGGCCAGTTGAATGGCCACCAAGGTCTTCCGATCTGATCTCATTAGACTTTTATCTTTGGGGTCATCTGAAGGCAACTGTCTATGCTGTGAAGATACGAGATGTGCAGCATCTGAAACAAGGGATACTGGAATCCTGTGCTAGCATTTCTTCTGCGGTGTTGCTATCAGTGTGTCAAGATGAACTAGATGGACTTAAAGTCTTCCTTCAACCTTAATAACTATGTTACTATGTAAGAGTGGGAGAGGAGGGCAGCATTGACAATCCAACACAATGGGCAGCACTTTGAACACATTTTATAAGAGGTCATAAACTTGTAAATAACTCATGAAAGAATAAAGTTACGCTAAAACCAAGCACATCATTGTTTTTCTTTTGAAATTCTCAATAAATTTGATGTGTCACATGACCCTCTTCCCATTGAAAAAAATAAAGTTGGATCCAAAATGGCCAACTTCAAAATGGCCGCTATGGTCACCACTCATCTTGAAAAGTTTCCCCCTCCCATATACTAATGTGCCACAAACAGGAAGATGATATCACCAACTATTCCCATTTTATTTAGGTGTATATAAATGGCCCACTCTGTATATAGCATTCCTTCTGTGGCCTTGTATGTCTTCCTTCTTCAGACTTTTGCCTTAAAGAAATAATTGCATTCTAAAAAAAGTACAACAAATTGATATAAATTAAGTAATCACACTATAAGGATGATTTTCCGTGATTTTAAAGGACTTATTGTATTTTTTTAAAAGGGATAATATCTGTATGTAACAAAATATATAAAAACTAAAAAGCATGCAGATAAAAATATTTTACAGCAGAACAATATCATGCTTTGATAATAGAAAGGAATATAAGTGGATATTGGTGGTCAATATTTATTTTCCATAGGAAAGTAAACTAACCAGACCTATAAAGATAATGGAGCAGTACTGTACAATGGCGAGTAGCTTGTCAGTTGTTGATGTTGAAGGGTTAAGGTATGTAAGTATTACTCGATTTACAAAAATGCCTAAGAATTTATCTTATTAATTTACAAAAGAAGAATGGCATCACCGATACATAAATAAAGAGGCAAGTGATTCTGCCATCAAAGACCTCCTGCTCCTTGTGAGTCATCTGCTGCAGACAAGCCTTCTTCATATTGCCTACTGGGCCATATGGAATGAATACAAGACACCTCCCGTAATCAAGTAGTCACGTTGGGACTTACTTAATTATAAAGGATTATAAAAGAAAATCCTTTACGGCTTTTCATATTTTATGGTGGTATATAAAACGTGTAGTAAGGTGGAACATAAATGAAAGAATATATTGCTAAACTGCACCGCTATACCTGTTTATGATCATAAACATTTCCGGTAAATATGTCTTGTACTGCTTCTAACTTCCAAGCCTTATAGCAGTTTTGAAAAAAAAATCTAACACTTTATTTTTCCCAGCTACGAGGAAAGTTTCATAAATATAAAACATCTCTTTAATTTCAGTCTTTCTCCAAAGAAATATACCAAGGTGGGCGTCAACGCCACAAATTTATGTTGAGCCCCATTTTCTTCAAGTTGCTTCTTGGTTGTCCTTTTCACATATCTGAAAGGACTGATGAAATGAAATTGGCCGATGTCTTAACTGCTCTGAAAGGCACATGGGATCTAGAAAAAATACTAAATATACTTTGAGCAGGAGAGGTGCTTAAGGATTCTGGGCCCCAGTGTAAAATCTTTAATAAGGCCTCTCACCAATCACATGACATTTATAATACTGGTGTTGTCCTATGTGGCAGAGGAGTTTTAGGCCCTACTTAGGCACCAGGGCATGGGTATGACTGTTCCTTCTGCACCCCTTACTCATTTTGTGTAATATTCTGTTTTCCAGAGGCTACTTCCAGATAAGAAGCTCAGAAGAAGTCTAGTGTGTACCTTCTTCAGTCAGACACTAGTATCAGATTTCAGCTTGCCCTTTTTGTATATTTCTGAAGAAATTCCATTCCACTTGGGACAACAATATACTTGCACTGTACATAATAAATAATCGTCCTGCAGAACATCTTCCATCAGATAACCCATAAAAGTAAGAAGAGGGCACTGCATAGCTGCTTTGTGAATGAACAGTAAAAAGGAATCTGTCCACATTGTCCTGATGTCTAATCCCTGTCATCCCAGACTGTCTCATGTTCACAGCTTTAGATGAAAAGCCTTTAAAAAATATTCAGGTTCAACCCTCATGACATCTCCATCAATTGTCAATCAGCACAAAAGGATATAAAGGGCCCAGCCTGCAACTAATATCCAGTCTAAATTATTGTACTTCGGCAAAAGTTTTGGTAACATGTCTACTAGTGCCTAGAAATCAGAGTCTGTATCCATCAGCTCTGCGTCCATCAGGTTTGCCCTGGAATGCATCGGGGGAATCCCTGCTTTTCTAGTTTGAGTTCTGTCAGTATGGTGCCCGTTCCCCATATTATATGGGTGGGGATTCCCATTTGAATACTGAAATGTTCCATCACGCTTTGGTTGAGGGATGAAATGAATATTGCTGTGCTCAGGAAGGGGAAACTCATCAACAGAATAGGGATGAGACATTAAATTAGTGTGAGCATATCTTCTATAACCATGTTGGTCATCTATGTTCTCAACATGATATAGACTACCCTGTAGAGGAGGCCATCTCCTGAACTCTCTGTATGATCCTGGAAGAACCTCTTCAATTTCTTGAGGTTCTCTAGACCTAGTCACTAGACCAGGTTTAGCAGGAAGCTTTGGAAGACGTGGCACAGCAGTTGATGTCCGAGGTGGATAGCTGTCCATGCCCCTTGTTTCCTCTACCGGTCTGATCTCCTTCTTCCTTCTCCTTTTCTTCTTCTTAGTCTTCTTTTCTAGGCCATAAGGATTATCTCCCTCTACCAGCCACATGTTTTCTCTCTCTTCAGGAGGTACTAAAAAAAACAAATGCTTTAAATCACTTTAAGAAGGATGAAAAAATCTTTTATGGATGGAAATACTAAAAAGTGCGATTCACATAAAGAAAAGTGATATACCCGTTTTCCGGGGCGGGACTGTAGGCAGAGTCTCATCTTCCTACTCTATGTCAGAGAAACCAAGGAAAGACCTGCCCACAGGTCACCCCGAAGCAAAAACATGTTCCTCATCATAGAGACAAAGAGAGACAGACTGTATGTGCTTCGGGGCGGCCTGTGGACAGTTCTTTCCTTGGTTTCTCTAGCTTAGAGCATGAAGATAGGACTAAGATTAAAAGTGAACAATGATTTAAAATAGGACCCAAAAATCTACACAATAATAAATCTGGAAAGTTATCAATCTTTCTGCCACATGTAGGGGCTACAAAATAGTGATTATGAAAAAAAATCTAGAACAAGGGAGAGTTGTTTGTTACCTGGCGTTGCCACTGGAGTTACAGACACGTCCTGTGGTAAAATGGCTCCTCTTCTAGCCACCATCTTTGTGACATGCTGTGCCCATGCAGAAGACATGTCAGCTGATGGCTCATTGATATCAAAGTTCAAACCAGCTGAGGAATAAAGAAAAAAAAGCAGGTTGTTAGTTTTAGAAAAGCCCCACTGTGAAGGTTGCAAGATTTCAATTTTATATTGTATGGCAAAAATTTAAAAAAATACAGATAATTGATTTAAACAGATTATTTTCTGATAATGGCTTCCCTTCAAGACTAGGCAGTTAACCAATTTTTATGCTGGTAATGACTACACATTTCTCATTTGCTAAACTGTAGAACATTTTTGGGGCAATATGCCATTTTTTTTAACACCCCTTCCCGGCCTTGGACGTACCCAGTACGTCATATTTGTTAAATTCCTACCGACCTTGGACATACTGGGTACATCTTGGCTAAAATATGCACAGTGATCGCAATAAGGTGCCTCCTGTTTCTAACAGCAGGGTACCTGTACTCGTCGTCACAAGGGGTTTCGACACCCACCTCAACTACGATCGCTGCGATTAGCTGTTCAATTCTAAACAGACAATCACAGAGTTTTCAGTGTTTCAAGCAATAAAATTGCTTGAAACAATGATGTCCAGCCTATGATTGGTGCTGCAACAGTACCGATCATAGGCTGAAGCCTAGCAATGGCAGCGTCACCAGGATCAGCTCCGATTGGGTGTGATCAGACGATGACCCCGATCGCACCAGTCAGAGTGCACAGAGGCAATCTGAGCACCCTGCACCTTCTCATTTTAGCTTTTGAAGTGTGCAGGGCAGTCATACTGTTGCGTTGTGCTAGGCCTTATGGTGCCTAAGACTTTTTCAAGCTTATGCCATCACTGCTGGTGTTATTGCTGCTGTTTAAGAAAGAAGACATTCCTGATCCTTCCCTGATCCGTTCCTGAACTTTCCTAATTCACCCTAATCCCCTTCTACACCATTTTTCCCCCCTCTCCCTAACCCCCTCTGCAACCCCTCTTCTGCCACTGAGCGCTAATCAGTATTTGATAGCTCGATTTCTGGCAGTTTTTTGAGAAGTTGATCAGTGACACAAATCACTGATCGGCACTTGTGCTTGCTGTTTTCCAGGACTTTTTTTTTCCCTATTTCCAACCCCTTCCCTTTGCACCACATCCATGTGTGCGTCCTACATCTGCCAAGCCTCTGCTCAAACGCACATCACCAATTGGCACCCGTGTTCGCTTTTGGCAAGGACTTTTTTGTTCCTGTCTATTTCTTATCGCCTTTTTGCACCACATACGTGCGTGCATCATATAGTTGTCGAGCACTGGTTGGTGACACAAATCACTGATCGGCTTCAGGTTGTTTTTTTTTTTGTGAAAAAATAAAAAATAATAATTTATATTAGTTGATAGGACTAGATTATGGATAGTAAAAATACAGTAATAAATTTGCAAACAAATTATTGGGGTCCATTACTCCTGTTACCCTTGTTAAAATAAAAAAATTTAAGCTAAATGAAAATTTTTGCCTAAAAAAAAATAGATTTTTTAATTTCACAGCTCAACGTTATAAATTTCTGTAAAAAAAAATTTCTGGGGGTCCAAAGTGCTCACCACACATCTAAGTAAGTTTCTTGGAGGATCTAGAGTTTCCAAAATGGGGTTACTTGTGGAGGGTTTCCACTGTTTAGGCACATCAAGGGCTCCCCAAATGTGAAATGGCGTCAGCTCCCCATTCCTGCCAAGTTCAAAAAGTCAAACAGAGCTCCTTCAAAAAGTCAAACAGAGCTCCTTCCCTTCCGAGCCCTGCCGTGCGCTCAAACAGTAGATTTCCCCCATATATGTGGTATCTGCGTGCTCAGGAGAAATTGCACAACAAATTTTGAGGTCTACTTTCTCCTGTTACCATTCTGAACATACAAAAATGTGGGTCTAAAGTAAACATATTTGTAAAGAGTTATTACCTCAAAGTGACACTGGTCAGAATTGCAAAATTTGTCCTGGTCATGAAGGTGAAAGTGAAAACAGACTTGGAGGTGGGAGTGGGGGTGGGGGTTGGTGAAGGAGTTAAATTCTAACATAACATAATTTACTCTCTCTCCACGTAATGTTTAAAGGGGTTGTCCACTACTAGTACACCCCTTCTCAATCTGAATGTTTGCCCCAGTTAAACTAAAAACACTTATATTCACCTCTGGTGCTGCTCCTGAGGTGTGATGCTCACGTTCCCCGGCTCACATGAGGGTATTACATCACGTTAGCTCTGTATCCAAACAGCACTGGTGTCACTGTCCCCCACCTTCAGATGAATAAGTAATCAAGAGGAATTCAGAGCTGTGGCTGTTTGCTCAGTTCCTCTTGATTACTTATATGTCTGAAGGCGGGGCCAGTGACGCAAGCTCTGATTGGGCGCAGGGCTCGTGGGACGTAGCAACCTCATGTGAGCCGCGGGAACGTAAGTACCGACACCGCTAAAACGGCACCAACACTGGAGTCGAATATAAAGGTACCCTCGTACAAGCATATAACTCGGATGAGTGCTATGCCAATTCAGTATGAGAAAAAAAATAAAAAAATCGGAGCATGCTGCAAGTGACTAGGCAAATATCAGCACGCGAACCCATTCAGGTCTATGGGAGCGTGCACAACACCGGACTACAGTGCAGACTGACATCCATGGCCTCAGACAATAGGGAAGATGGAGAAATTAAGTTCTCCGTCTTCTCCACACCTGTGCTGCGATTCTCTCATGTGAGGGAATTGGATCACAGAAAACGAACACTCGGCTCAAACTCTGTTCAGAGTGTAATTATGATGATCAGCCTTATTCTCTTGAAGAGAGAAACATCGCTCGTATGACCCCGACCTAGGTGTTTTTATTTTAACCAGGGCAAACACTCAGATTAGGAAGGAGTTTTTCTAGTAGTGGACAATTCCTTTAATCAAGGGTGAGGTTGAGATCTTTTGACTGACTGACTTACCAACTGGTCCTTCATGGGATACTGTATGCAGACTAAAGGAGAGCTCCTTCGCAGGTTGTTAAGTAACTCTTTCCGTTTGGAAAACGCCTTTGCAATCATCTTACTTTTCTTGATTCGCTTGGGTTCATCATCACTTCGTCCCAAAATCCTGCCAAGTATTGACATAAAAATCAAAAGTATTCCAACCAAACACCTCACCTACACACGTTACATGTGGTTATACTGCTTCATAAACAGCTTTATGTAATGTCCGCAGACATGACGATATGCATTATTGTTTGCTTTGAACAATTCCTTTTTTATTAGATGAGACCCCTAAAGTAAAAAGCCAATAACAAATGTGTAGCCCTGGTGGTAGGCACACGCAGTACCCTGGGGAGTGTATGGCGAGACGGCGGCTTAATGCTCAATATGCATTCATTCTACACACACTGGACACACCCTTGGGGTAGTGAAGTATACTCTAGGGAGTGGTCAAAGTAGTGGGTGTAGGGTGATTTTGAAAAGAGTCTAGTTCCTGTCTCTGGACAGAGAAGACGTGTGAGGTAGAGCTTAGACCTCTGTGGAAAGAGGAGAGAGGAGTCTAGCCTGCTTCATAACCAGTTCAAATAGTGGAGTCCGGTATAGGTTTTGACATATACCTTAGTCTGGTCAGAGCTGGATTATCTCTCAGCACACATTGAAGAAAGGAAGGAGTATCAGCACAGAAAGACTTCAGCGTTCCTGTCTAAGGACAGTATCAGGTACAGAGACGTGCTCCTGCCTGTGACAACTGAGCATCTGTGGCTGGCTTCATTGAAGGAGAAAGATTGGAAGTGACTGCTCGACCCCTGGCTAGTGAGAATGTTTATGTTACCAGCGTGGACAAGGCGAAAGGCAAGTGGATTATAGAATTGGTGCTACAGGATTGCATAAGTCCAGCACCCTGTTTACCGGTCACTGGGGACCGAAGAGTCGCTGTTGCTTCAGGCACAGTGACAGGAAAACCAGGAATCTACCGGACCCTAGGTCGCGGCAGACAAGCCCCTTATAGTCGGTACGTAGCTGGGGTCAGGGGGAGTGAAGGCTTCGGAGTTCTGCAGGACTACTTAAGTATTCAGCTCCTTCACAGGAAGGCTCCTAACACTAAGCTGACTGGGCAGTTACAGCAAGCATTGCTGAAGATTGAGGGAACTACGCTTCATGCTAGTTGCACTCGCCATATTGGAGATAAAGGAGGCCCCTAACTTGTCCAGCTGCCGTCTCAAAATACACCCCCTTTGGATCAGCCTCCCCGGGACCTGCCTTGACATTCAGCAAGTAAAGGTATGGAAAGACATTGACTGTGTGAGACTGTGTTATTTACCGGCACCCGACTTCACCATCTTAACAGACTTTGAGGGAAGAGTCCCACCTGTAGGGACCCGACATCTAGCTGCCTCACCATCCCCTCAGAGATCTACAGCAGCGCTGGTACTAATTACCAGAATACTACAGGTGGCGTCACGAACTGTATATAGTTATCCCCTGTAAATATCCCCCAACAACATACGCCAGACCGCCCGGGCCACAGACCGAGCCACAGCTACCTGTGACAAAATCCCCATAGACTTCTACGGGCTCGGCTCTGAGTACCCCATTGCCCTGGTAACCCACAATTGTGGTGGCGGGTCGACACAAATACTTGGCGTCACGAACAGGATACCAAACTCGCGAAATTGCGAGCCCTGCGTGCCTAAGGACTTGTTTTTGTAAAAAGGACTGTTTGCACTTTTGGCGCCAAAATCGCCATTTTTGTCGCCATATTCGCGCCCTCAGGCGCTGGAGAAGAAGGTGGGCGTACCTTCGTGGGCGTCTACCCCCCTGTGGCGCGAAGAAAATGCCTGTCCTCTCAAAGTGCTATTATAACATGCGGTCCTGCCCAACAGCAAAGGAGGTCCGCCTCCTCTTCACCTTCCCTGTGAGGAGGAGGAGACGTAAACCCCACCTCCACGGAAGAGACCGGATGTCTCCAAAAGAAAAGAGTTTGTTCTGGAACATGATGGAGGCCGGACGTGTGGAGCCGAGCGGAGCAGCGGAGGAAAGCAGGCCCCGTGCCCCAGCCAAGCTGCCACCAACTCCGGAGTTATCCGTGATCCTGCACCTGCAACAGGCGTTGTTAGAGGTGCGGGAGGAGAACTCATGCCTAAAGAAGTTGTTCCAACCTGGCCTGGAGGAGATAGAGAGACGCCGCTGTAACCTGCAGAAATGGCGGATGACGAACACGGCGTCTCCTCCCCTCAACGAACCCCCACGATTCAAAGTACCGAAAAGTCTGCTGCCCGGCCAGGAGGCCGCAGCAGATTATCAATCCCCGGCAGGGACAACCGGAGGGTCCTGTCCGTCACTACCAGATGTGGACTGGGACGAAATGGCGCGCCTGGATGACGTCGCCTACACCGCCCAGTGGGAGCAAGAATGGCGGAGTCGTGAGGAGACAAAGAGGCGCCAGCAGGAGGAAGCGCGGGAAATCAAGAAGAACCGCCAGCGACAGTTTGCCGAGCTGATTGCTGATAAGGAGACTGTCCGTCGCGACAAAGGTACCTTACGGGAACCGCGGCGGCAGGGGTGTGTGACTGAGTTCCAGCTCCGGAAGGGCTGGGGCTTTATTCGTGAACCGGGCCTCTACCCAGCGGTCTTCGTCAGCAGGCGTGACGTGGAATCTCACCTGCCACAAGGCCATCCCGGGAGGGACTTAGTAAACGGCGACATAGTCACTTATACGCGGCATTGGGGAATGAAGGGGTGGTATGCCCTGAACGTCGCCATCGTCCGCGACCCCGTCCCAGACGCAGGTATCGTCACAAGTACCGCAGCGTCCCCGTTTCCAGCTTCAGCAGCATCCGGCCGTGCCCCAGCATCGCCCCCGTCAAAATCATCGCAACATGCGACCCAAAGTCTATCGCAAGTGAAAGCCACTTCCATATCGCCAGATGCGACCCAGTCTAGATCGCAAACCCTGACGCGGTCTATATCATTGACAGTAATGGAGACGCAATCGGTGTCATGCGAAGAAAGTGTACCCGTTGCGCCCCTAGAGGTTCAAACCAGAGATGTCGCAACCCAAACCCTGATCGCAGCACATGACTTGCTGGTCTTAGGATCTAGGGCCCATTGCGTTGTTCCAGCCCCCGGGGTGGAAAGCGTACTATTTGATGAATAAATATATAGAAAGAATTGGTAAGGTCCATAAAGGATCTACCATCAGTCAAAGTTTGAAAAATGTTTATAAAGTTTTTGCACAAGTTTATATATAATGTGTATATATATAGTCCTAATTATAGAATGCCCGGCTGGGTAAATGGTGAATAGAACCATAAAAAGTTATTGCACTTTATCATAATGTGATTTGATATATGCCTTTGGTTTACAATGGACTCGTAGGTTGAGGACTGAGACAGCCTAAAAACTTTCTTGTACATAGTTGCGCTCCGGCGCCCTATCTTGGTTTTACATAAGCCATACATATCTACCTCTGAAAAACAAAACCCGTGTGGTGTGGCACTGAGTGAGGTCTGCACTTGGATGTCCTGCAGCCCACCCAGGACCCACGTTGAAGGTTTGGTGCGGGTCCTTCACAAGTATCTTGTAAATTTATTTATTGAAAATGACATTTGATACTATTTGTATTAAAGTTTGTAACGTTCGAAGTATTCTTACCTCCCGGATGGGAAGATGTTATTGTTCCAATGTTATTGCATAAACAAAATTTTTCTGTCTTTTGTATTTCACAGCCCGGGAGTGCTGTCATTTACCATGGGGGAATGTGTAGCCCTGGTGGTAGGCACACGCAGTACCCTGGGGAGTGTATGGCGAGACGGCGGCTTAATGCTCAATATGCATTCATTCTACACACACTGGACACACCCTTGGGGTAGTGAAGTATACTCTAGGGAGTGGTCAAAGTAGTGGGTGTAGGGTGATTTTGAAAAGAGTCTAGTTCCTGTCTCTGGACAGAGAAGACGTGTGAGGTAGAGCTTAGACCTCTGTGGAAAGAGGAGAGAGGAGTCTAGCCTGCTTCATAACCAGTTCAAATAGTGGAGTCCGGTATAGGTTTTGACATATACCTTAGTCTGGTCAGAGCTGGATTATCTCTCAGCACACATTGAAGAAAGGAAGGAGTATCAGCACAGAAAGACTTCAGCGTTCCTGTCTAAGGACAGTATCAGGTACAGAGACGTGCTCCTGCCTGTGACAACTGAGCATCTGTGGCTGGCTTCATTGGAAGGAGAAAGATTGGAAGTGACTGCTCGACCCCTGGCTAGTGAGAATGTTTATGTTACCAGCGTGGACAAGGCGAAAGGCAAGTGGATTATAGAATTGGTGCTACAGGATTGCATAAGTCCAGCACCCTGTTTACCGGTCACTGGGGACCGAAGAGTCGCTGTTGCTTCAGGCACAGTGACAGGAAAACCAGGAATCTACCGGACCCTAGGTCGCGGCAGACAAGCCCCTTATAGTCGGTACGTAGCTGGGGTCAGGGGGAGTGAAGGCTTCGGAGTTCTGCAGGACTACTTAAGTATTCAGCTCCTTCACAGGAAGGCTCCTAACACTAAGCTGACTGGGCAGTTACAGCAAGCATTGCTGAAGATTGAGGGAACTACGCTTCATGCTAGTTGCACTCGCCATATTGGAGATAAAGGAGGCCCCTAACTTGTCCAGCTGCCGTCTCAAAATACACTCCCTTTGGATCAGCCTCCCCGGGACCTGCCTTGACATTCAGCAAGTAAAGGTATGGAAAGACATTGACTGTGTGAGACTGTGTTATTTACCGGCACCCGACTTCACCATCTTAACAGACTTTGAGGGAAGAGTCCCACCTGTAGGGGACCCGACATCTAGCTGCCTCACCATCCCCTCAGAGATCTACAGCAGCGCTGGTACTAATTACCAGAATACTACAGGTGGCGTCACGAACTGTATA
Source organism: Oophaga sylvatica (assembly GCA_033576555.1). NCBI lineage: Eukaryota > Metazoa > Chordata > Amphibia > Anura > Dendrobatidae > Oophaga > Oophaga sylvatica. The sequence goes on from JARQOD010000004.1 coordinate 329,652,870, forward strand.
TAGTTATCCCCTGTAAATATCCCCCAACAACATACGCCAGACCGCCCGGGCCACAGACCGAGCCACAGCTACCTGTGACAAAATCCCCATAGACTTCTACGGGCTCGGCTCTGAGTACCCCATTGCCCTGGTAACCCACAATTGTGGTGGCGGGTCGACACACAAGCACCTCCTGCATTCAGATATAATCTGTGTGATCAGCAGCAGCACCACCGGTGAAATGAAGGACTACACAATGCATTCAGGCTATTAGAGTATAAACATATGTGCACGTTTCAAGGATGAAATAAAATAGCGGGTACATAACTGTGGCATGCAAACCGACCCCCAAAACTTGTACATTTGTAAAAACAAAGATGAATGATATCTGAAAAACATCGTGTTCAGCACTACATGTGTACCCATTTTATAATTGCTGTATGACCTAAGTATAGAGACTGGCAAGAGAGCAAGAATCAGACCATGTATAATTGCAATAAAACAGGATCACCCTTTAGCTTTGACAGTAGGCGTTAGTAGGCATCAATGGCAACGTTCAATATTAAAACACCACTCCAGCGTTTTTTATTTTTTCCAGCATTGGAATCTAAGTTCCCTGCCTCTACCCTCATGTTTACAAGCCGCCGTCTTCTTCTTTTGTCAGCACTGATCCGGTCAGTCTCCAGGAGGTTGTGACCTGCTGGATCACTCCAGTGTTTGCTGGGCAATCTGGAAGTCACAACCCAATGTAAGTCTATGAAACTCAGAATGAATCCAGAACAAGGCTCTCATAGACTTACATTGAGAGCTTCTGACCGTTACCTCTGACTTCCCATCAGAAGTTGAGGTCACAAGATGATGCAACAGGACTGGAATGGCGTCGCGAAGAACGGAATACAGGGGGCTGGTGAGTATATTACTAAGGTAAGAGAGCTTACATTAACGGCACCACTCCAGCGTTGAAATAAAAAACCCTGCTGGAGTGGTGCTTTAAAATCAATTTCTGAGCCCATTGCCAATCTTACATTTTCATCAGTTTAAAAATATGAGAAATTGAAATCTGAATGTGGTTCAGTAAACTTCTAATCTCACCTGCACCAGGCTCTCTTCCAAATAATTATTGTGGCTTTGGTCCACACCCATGTACTCATAGATATGCCAGTTCCAAACATGGCAAAGAGGTTAATCTTCTCTACAAGGAGGCTGGGCCTGTTCTTTATTTCACACTCTGGAATTGGCTTATTGGTCTGAGCAGCAATGGTCACATTGGCTTCACATCTGAAAAATATACATATAAGCATGTGAAAATCCTTAATGGATGTCATTTGATGTCACCTATAAAGTGGCAAAATCCCAAATATATTATCACTTGACTAGTCAATTTCGATACTTACAGGACATATTCACGGAAACTCCGCTCCCACTCGGCTTGATTGAAGAAGTCATAGAAATGACAGCTAAATGTAATGAGCACAAAACCAAATGCCAGAAATCCAAATATTCCTATATTAAAAGAGATAAGGCAGTGCATAAGGCATGTGACAATGCTGGGGTATATCCAGTCATTCCACCACAAATATCCCGAGCTGCTAAATAGCATACCCACTCATGACAATACTAGCTCCTGCTCAGAGTGGTATCATTATGGGCTTCATGATCTTCTATACACAGTTGAAACTAGAAGTTTACATACACTATATAAAAAGACACATACGCATGTTTTTCTCAATATCTGACATGAAATGAGAATAAACCTTTCCCATTTTAGGTCAATTAGGATTACCATAATTATTAATATTTGCCAAATGCTGATTTTGTAAGTTAGCCCACTGACAAAGACATGAACTGTCTATATTTTAAGGGTAGCTTAATTTTAACATTGAAAGAAAAATATTTCTCACTGCAAAATGCAAATAAATTTATATAATTTATTTAATGTGATTTTCTGGATTTTATTTTTGATATTCTATTTCTCAATGTTAAAATTAAGCTACCCTTTACCCCTTTCCGAGCCCTTTGAACAGCTGACATGTGCCCGCAATAACCGTGGGTGGAATCGTGATCCACCTGCGGCTATTAATTGGTTAAATTCCGCTGTCAAATGCTGACAGCGGCATTTAAATGGCGCTTCCGGCCATCGGGCCGGAAATACGCTCACCGGTGACCCGCGTCACGTGATCGTGGGTCACCGATGCGTCAGCATGACAACCCGAGGTCTCCTGGACACCTCTATGGTTGTCAGTGCCGGCTTGCTGTGAGCGCCACCCAGTGGTCGGCGCTCACAGCAAGTAAGTAATTCTGCTACATAGAAGCGATCTGCTCATCGCCTCTATGTAGCACAGGCGATCGGGTAGTGGCAGCTTCTAGTCTCATATGGAGACTATTGAATCATGCCAAAAGTGAAAAAACATGTTTTTAAAAATATTAAAAAAATATAAAAGCTTAAATCACCCCCTTTCAAAATAAAATAAAACCAAACACACACATATTAGGTATCGCCGCGTTCAGAATCGCCCGATCAATCAATAAAAAAAAGGATTAACCTGATCGCTAAACAGCATAGCGAGAAAAAAATTCAAAACGCCATTACGTTTTTTTTGTGGCCGCGACATTATATTAAAATGCAATAACGAGTGATCAAATGAACTTATCAGTACCAAAATGGTATAATTAAAAACGTCAGCTAGGCTCGCAAAAAATATGTCCTCACCCGACCTGAGATCATGAAAAATGGAGACGCCACGGGTCTCGGAAAATGGTGCAATTTTTTTTTTTTTTTAGCAAAGTTTGGAATTTGTTTTTACCACTTACTGTATATACTTGAATATAAGACGAGATTTTCAGCCCATTTTTTAGGGCTGAAAGTCCCCCTCTCGGCTTATATTCGAGTCCTGTAGACTGTGAGCCCTCGCGGGCAGGCTCCTCTCTCCTTCTGTACTTGTGTGTCCCTTGTCTAGCACATGTTTATTGTATCTGTCTATATTTTTCCCTTTTCATATGTAAAGCGCCATGGAATAAATGGCGCTATATAAATGTATAATAATAATAATAATATACCAGGGGGTCGGCGGAGGAGGGGGAGCGCAGCTGTCCTGTATACTCACCCCTCCGCCGGCCCGGTCTCTGCAGCCCCTGCTCTTCTCCCACGGTCCCGGCGCCAGTATTCAGCCATCAGTGGTACCGCTCATTAAAGTCATGAATATGCACATATTCATGACTTTAATGAGCGGTAACATGTGACCGCTGAACACTGGCGCCGGGACCGTGGGAGAAGAGCAGGGGCTGCAGAGACCGGGCCGGCGGAAGGGTGAGTATAAGCGATATTTACCTGTCCCGTTCCGCTGTGTCCTCGGGTCCTCTTGCTGCGATGTTCAGGCAGAGGGCGCGATGACGTAGTTACTGTGCGCAGCGCCCTCTGCCTGATCATTGACTGCTGGAGGACCCAGAAGACAGCGGCGTGCATCGGGTGACAGGTAAATATCTCAGGTGCCGGGGCCCTGAGCGAGCGGTGACACCGGCACCTGTCCCCCATAGCGCGCCGGTGTCCCCGCCTGCTCAGGACACCGGCACCTGGCCCCCAGCGACGAGAGGTGAGTATGTCTTTTTTTTTTTTCAGTTGCAGCAGCAATTGAGGCCTATACTATGGAGCATCTATGGGGGAATAATCTATGGGGGCATAATCTATGGGGGAATAATCTATGGGGGCATAATCTATGGGGGCATAATCTATGGAGCATCTATGGGGGAATAATCTATGGGGGCATAATCTATCTATGGAGCATCTATGGGGGAATAATCTATGGGGGCATAATCTATGGAGCATCTATGGGGAATAATCTATGGAGGCATAATCTATGGAGCATCTATGGGGGCACTATCTATGGAGAATCTATGGGGGCATAATCTATGGATCATATATGGGGGCACAATCTATGGAGCATCTATGGGGCATAATCTATGGATCATATATGGGGCACAATCTATGGAGCATCTATGGGTGCACAATCTATGGAGCATCTATGGGGGCATAATCTATGGATCATATATGGGGGCACAATCTATGGAGCATCTATGGGGGCATAATCTATGGATCATATATGGGGGCACAATCTGTGGAGCATCTATGGGGGCACAATCTATGGATCATATATGGGGGCACAATCTATGGAGCATCTATGGGGGCATAATCTATGGAGCATCTATGGGGGCATAATCTATGGAGCATCTGTGGGGGCATAATCTATGGAGCATCTATGGGGGCATAATACATGGGCAGCATATAGGGCATAATCTCATTTTCCACCCTAGGCTTATACTCGAGTCAGTAAGTTTTCCCAGCTTTTTGTGGCAAAATTAGGGGGTCGGCTTATACTCGGGTCGGCTTATCCTCGAGTATATACGGTAGATAAAAAAGAACCTAGGCATGTTTGGTGTCTATAAATTTGTAATGACCTGGAGAATCATAATGGCAGGTCAGTTTTAGCATTTAGTGAACCTAGCAAAAAATCCAAATAAAAAACAAGTGTGGGATTGCACTTTTTTTTGCAATTTCACCGCACTTGGAATTTTTTTCCCGTTTTCTAATACATGACATGTAAAACCAAATATGCCTTTCAAAAGTACAACTTGTTCCGCAAAAAACAAGCCCTCACACGGCCATATCGAAGGAAAAATAAAAAAATTATGGCTCTGGGAAGGAGGGGAGAGAAATACGAAAATGCAAAAAAAGCTCCGGGGGTTAAAATTAAAGACTGTATATGGCTTTGTCAGTGGGCAAACTTACAAAATCAGCAAGGGATCAAATACTTATTTCCCCCACTGTATATTTTAATATACTGTCCAAATATATTCCATTTCTATACATGTATGCAATGACCTTACATTGCAAATGTGTCTGCCTGTAGCTGCACTTCCAGTTAGACCGCTGAACTGGTTTTAAAGAAAACCTATCACCAGGTGAAAAATGTCCAGTTTTTGTTTATTTTGTTCATTTATTCACACTGCTCCCCTTAGTATTCCATATTTTTTTGTTGTTTTTTTTAACATCCACCCTACAGATCCAGAGATATGGGCCTTTATATTTTGTCATTTTTATGGTCTTTACCAAAGGGCGTTGCTCACAGGAGAAATTTATGCAAATCAACCTAAAGACACATCCCCATATAATCCAGTGATCCATGCCCCCTTGTAAAAATCATACAAATTTGCACTAAATAAAAAGTCCCATATCTCTGTACTGTGGATTTAAAAAAGTAAAAATTTACAGCTCTGGCAAAAATTAAGAGACCACTGCAAAATTTTCAGTTTGTCTGATTTTTCTCTTTATAGGTATATTTATGAGTAAAATGTAAATTGCTCTTTTATTCTACTGACAACATGTCTCCGAATTTCCAAGCAATAAATTTTGTATTTATTTTCAGAAAATGAGAAATGGTAAAAATAACAAAAAAATGCAGTGCTTGCAGACCTCAAATAATGCTAAGAAAACAAGTTCATAATCATTTAGAAACAACAATACTAATGTTTTAACTCAGGAAGAGTTCAGAAATCAATATTTTGTGGAATAACCATGATTTTTAATCACAGCTTTCATGCGTCTTGGCATGCTTTCCACCAGTCTTTCACACTGCTTTTGGGTGACCTTATGCCACTCCTGGTACACAAGCAGTTCTTCTTTGTTTGATGGCTTGTGATTATCCATCTTCCTCTTGATTACATTCCAGAGGTTTTCAATGGGGTTCAGGTCTGGAGATTGGGCTGGCCATGACAGGGATTTGATGTGGTGGTCCTTCGTCCACACATTGATTGACCTAGCTGTGTGGCATGGTGCATTGTCCTGCTGGAAAAAACAGTCCTCAGAGTTGGGGTACATTGCCTGAGCAGAAGGAATCAACTGTTTTTCCAGGATAACCTTGTATGCGGCTTGATTCATACGTCCTTCGCAAAGATTAACCTGCCCAATTCCAGCCTTGCTAAAGTATCCCTAGATCATCACCGATCCTCCACCAAATTTCACAGTGGGTGCAAGATACTGTGGCTTGTACGCCTCTCTAGGTCTCCATCAAACCATTAGATGACCAGGTATTGGGAAAAGCTGAAAATTAGACTCATCAGAGAAGATTACCTTATTCTAGTCCTCTATGGTCCAATCCTTATGGTCTTTGGCAAACTTCAGCCTGGCTTTCCTTTGCTTCTCATTGACGAAAGGCTTTTTTCTAGCTTTACATGACTTGAGCCCTGCCTTTAGGAACCTGTTACGAACTGTTCTTGCCATGCACTTCACCCCAGCTGCCATTTGCTATTCCTTTTGTAGGTCACTTTATGTCATCCTGCGGTTGCTAAGTGACATTAGAATAAGATGACGGTCATCCCGGTCAGTGGAGAGTCGTTTTCGCCCTCTGCCGGTCTGTAGCTTTGTTGTCCCCAATGTCTGCTGCTTGACCTTATTGTAATGGACTGCCATATAAGAAATTTTAAGGATGGAGGCAACATGACGCTCACTGTATCCCTCTGCTAGTAAAGCCAGAATTGAGCTTTTACTCACTCAAGACTTTTTTTTTCAACTCCTTTGGCATGGTAAAAAGTTATTTTTCCATTCCTATTACTTTTGGGATGTTACGAGCACTTGTTTTGCCATCCAGCTTGTCCTATTGGAAGAGGATTGTGAACACAACAGCAGTGTTTTTTATACTTTCCCTCGTTAAAATAAGATTTGATTCAGGTGATCACCTAATCAGAAGCACATTAAGTAGAATGAGGTGTATTCTGGTTGGAATTTAATTGACACTGGAATGGAATGGCTGTCAGACATGTAGAGAAGCTGATTATAAAACTGTGCAGTGGAATCTTAATTTTTGCCAGAGCTGTATATACTGTAGTATTCTTAGGGGAGCACCAAGAATAATCAGCAAAAACAGGTCACATTTCACCTGGCGGCAGGTTTTCTTTAAATTGTATCTATCTACTGATTAACACTGTGGCTACAGGTGAGTACCTTTTTTTGCTGACAGGGTCCTTTTATTCTGCAGCAAGAGGCATGGGGTGCTCATAACACGTACTCTATGCACAACACCACATCTCTGCATGAAAATTTACTGTAACAGACCTTATATTAATTGCATTTAAAAGGAAAAGCATTACCTAGCCGCAACATGGTTTCATTGATTTTACTGGCAGCTTTCTCGCTAAGTAGTCCAGGGTGATTGCTCTTAATGGAAAACAGTGTCATCACACCTATAACAGAATGAATGTCCAGTAAACAGAAAATCTCCATTATCACATATACCTCTACACAGTCTATTAAGAGACAGGCTATATAACATATCACACAGTGGGATGTAAAAGTTAGGGCACCGCTGGTCAAAATTACTTTTATTGTGAACAGTTAAGCAAGTTGAAGATGAAATTGTCTCTAACAAGAAAAGTTAAAGGGAACCTGTCACCACTTTTTTGGCCTACCAGCTAAAAATATCATTTGATTGAGTGTCAGCTATGCGTGCTACAACTACTTCTAAAACCCCCTGACTCCCATGTATCACCCATAAAAACCTTTTTTATTTGTCCCGCGCTGTATGTTAATCTGTTCGATCTGGTCCGATGGGCGTTGCCTCTGTTTCCTCACTCCACCCCTCCTCGGCTTGCTGTACGCATTCTTCGCCGTGAATATCGCAGATCGCGTGCAGATTTCGCGTGTGCGCATTGAAATGCGACCTCGCGTGTGTGCGCAGTATGCTTTTCCCAAAGCCGAAAATCAGTAGTGCGCATGCGCCGGCATACGCAGTTGTTTCTTATGTCCCGGAAGTATTTTGCGGCCATTTCTGTGTTCCCTGCCACCGGAAACATTTGAAAAGGACTGAACTCAAATGTTTCCGGCTGCAGGGAACACAGAAATGGCCGGGAGTTGTCAGCTATAGTGTACAGCCTACAGCTGCTGGATTGTCACCTTTATGGGGATGCTATCCTCTTATATCTCAGGTCAGTTAAAAGACGTATTGACGGTCATTAAGGGGGTATGTAAACTTTTGATCTGGGACATTTGGATGTTTTGGGCTGTCATTATGATTTAAAAAGAGAAAACACAGTAATTTGACAATAAATGGCGTCACTAACCATGAGTGTAGAAAAAGTTTTGGTGTTCTCATTCATATTCTCTGAAAAAAGGCCAAGAAAACAAAAATTCTGCCGGGGTATGTAAACTTTTGAGCACAACTATATGTGTGGAGAAAAAAGGACACAGTATTTCATGGAAAGAAGATCTCACCAACCATTAAGCATTAGGGTGGATCAATTATGCTTTGGGGTTATGTTGCAGCCAATGGCACGGGGAACATTTCACAGATAGCGGTAAGAATGGATTCAATGAAATTTCAATAAATTCTTGATGAAAACATAACACCATCTGAAAAAAACTGAAGTTAAAAAGAAGATGGCTTTTACGAATGGATAATGATACGAAACACACGTCAAAATCTACAATAGTCTACCTCAAAAGGCGCAAGCTGAAGGTTTTACAATGGCCCTCACAATTCCCTGATCTGAACATCATTGAAAATCTGTGACTAGCCCTCTAAATAGTAGTGCATGCAAGACGACCCAGGAATCTCACAAAACTAGAATTTTCCAAGGTAGAATTGATGGAAATCTCTCAAACAAGAATTGAAAGACTCTTGGATAGCTACAAAAAGTGTTTACAAACTGTGATACTTTCAAAAATTGGGGCGCTACTGAGTACTAGCCATGCAGGTTGCCCAAACTTTTGCATTGACCCATTTTCCTTTTTGTCATTTTTACAAAGTGAAAGATGAAAATATCTATTTTTTTGCCTAAAATACAAAGGAAATGTGTCATCTTTAACTTTAGGCTTTTTCGATATCATTTAATCTTCAACTTGCTTAACTGTTCACAATAACTTTTGACCAAGAGTGCCCAAACCTTTACATTCCACTCTATATAAGTATATAAAGTATACATAAAAAATATATATTTTATATTAAAAATCAGCAGAAAATATAAGTCCTTGAGTCATTAAACATGAACAACCACCAATATTCCTGCTAGTTTCCTTATTTTTTTCTTATTGCTTATTCATTGTTCATATTATTGATTTCTCACAGCTTCATGTGTTCCATTTCATGTATTCTCACCTCTGATAAGGAAGTAACCTCCAACAATCAAGACAATCCCAATTGGAGCCAAAACAAAGCCAGCTCTATATCTATAGTTTTTGTATCCCACAAAGCAAATACCGCTCACAGAGTCACCATCCACCTGTTAAGGCACAAACACAAATATCCCAAGAGCCTTCTTCAGATATTTTTTACTTAATTCTAGCATTTTATTACTACAGTATACAAATATATATATGCATAATTAAAGGGAATCTGACAGTTGGATCAACTCTCCTAAGCCATCTACATGGGCACACAGGTCATAGGAAGTTGAATAAAATTATATTTTGATATCTGCGATCCCATGTTTTATTTCCATGAAATCTTTGTAAATGAACTGTTAAGACATAGCTCTCTCTGAGAATCTGCCTCCATAATGTCATGCATTTGGGTTCGGACCTAAAGGTACTGCCACACTAAGCTATCCCGCTAGCGATCTCGTTAGCGTTGCATTCTAATGAGATCGCTAGCGGGATTGTTTCTATATCGCTAAATGCTACCGCATTTAGCGATATAGTTAACGACGCTATCGCCGTTAGCGATCTTCTTAACGACTTTAGCGGTACAAAAGTACCGCTAAATCGCTAAGAAAAGGTGCCACACAGCGATAAGATACTTACCCAGCGGGAGCGCCGACGAGAAAATAGGGTCCGGAACGATTCCAGCGACGAGCGAGATCACAGCAGGAAGCTCGTCGCTGGAAGCTGCCGCACTGAACAACATCGCTAACAGGATCGCTAAATAGTGACGTTTTTTAGCGATCCCGTTAGCGATATTGTTTAGTGTGGCATACCCTTTAGAGCCACAGGAGTGACACCTTTTCTCTAGGTGTTTAGTTTCTGTAATCCTTGCTTAAGTCTATTTAGGGTAACAGGTGTTTTTCATTTACTCATTTGTCTGCCCTATGGCCTTTCGGGTGCAGCTTTATATATTTTCCACCTGGTGGTGATAGTCTAATTTTGGTGTTCAGCCAAACTGCTGTAGTTTAAGACAGTCAGTTAAAGATCGGCTAGGGTTTATCTTTTTGCTGTTTATGTTCTTTACCCTGCCTGCATAAATCTTCTGTTACTTTTTATTAAGTAGGCAGCATATTTTCTAACAGTATGTACTTAATCCTTTATTTTGTATTTTGTGGTTTGTTTTGCGCACTCTTGGATCTCTTCCTATTTCAGCACATTTTTCCATATGAAGGTAATTCGCACTCTGCTCTGCCCTCGGGTTCTTTAGGAGGAACATGAACCGCTCGATGGCCTTTCAGACAGCATGGGTCTGAGTTGCAATCATCTAGTCTGTTATCTATCTCAGCTCACACAAGAACCACTAGGGACTGCAGGGTCAGGATCTCTAATCTGTATGGGAACCGGCAGGGTCAATTACAGGTTTTATAGTGTTTCCTATTTTCCCAAGTGACCTGCTACACTGTAATAACACAGAGTTTCTTTTAAATAAAAAGGAGCGTTACCAGTGTGAGACATGTAATGACTGCTCTCCTGATCTACATGTCTCACTCTGGTAACTCTTTCTTTCATTTAAAACAGGGGTGGGCCAATTAATTTTCTCGAGGGGCCACACGAGAGACAATGACTGTTGTGAAGGGCCGAAACAATAGGCTGAAATTATTTCTATTCAATATTAATATCAACATATTAATTATAATTTTTATATTAATAATTATATTAAGATTAATTATATCACTTAATATTGAGCAGAATTAAGTATGCTAACATCCCCTATACACCATTTGAACCCGAATACAGCCCCTTAAAAATATAGTGTATGAGGCCCACACAGCCTCCCCATGGCCAGCATACAAGGCCCACACAGCCTCCCCATGGCCAGCATGAGACCCACACAGCCTCCCCATGGCCAGCTTATGAGCCCCAAACAGCCTCCCCATGGTCACATGAGCCCCAGCCACCCCATGTACATGTTTAGCCCCCATAACCTACTCATGTCCATGTTAAGACCCACATAGCCTCCCCATGTCATGATCCACATAGCCTCCCCATGTCCATAAGACCCATATAGCCTCCCCATGTCAAAAGACCCATATAGCCTCCCCATGTCCATGATAAGACCTATATAGCCTCCCCATGTCCATAAGACCCATATAGCCTCCCCACTTAATATTTAACAGAATTAAGTATGCTAACATCCCCTATATACCATCTGAATCCGAATACAGGCCCTTTAATATATCGTATGAGGCCCACACAGCCTCCCCATGTCCAGCATCTGAGGCCAAAACAGCCTCCCCTTGTCCAGCATCTGAGGCCCACACAGCCTCCCCATGTCCAGCATCTGAGGCCCACGCAGCCTCCCCATAATCCAGCATTTGAGGCCCACGCAGCCTCCCCATGTCCAGCATCTGAGGCCCACACAGCCTCCCCATGTCCAGCATCTGAGGCTCACACAGCCTCCCCAGGGCCAATATCTGAGGCTCACATAGCCTTCCCAGGGCCAACATCTGAGGCCCACACAGCCTCCCCGTGGCCATCATATGAGGCCCACACAGCCTCCCCGTGGCCATCATATGAGGCCCACACAGCCTCCTCATGGCCAGCATATGAGGCCAACACAGCCTTCCCATGGCCAGCATATGAGGCCCACACAGCCTCCCCATGACCAGCATGAGGCCCACACAGTCTCCCCATGGCCAGCATATGAGGCCCACACAGTCTCCCCATGTACATTTTAAGCTCCCATAACCTACCCATGTCCATGTTAAGACCCCCATAGCCTCACCATGTCATGATCCACATAGCCTTCCCATGTCCATGATAAGACCCATATAGCCTCCCTATGTCCATGATAAGACCCATATAGCCTCCCCATGTCCATGATAAGACCCTTATAGCCTCTCCATCCCTATAAGACCCATAAAGCCTCACTATGTCCATTATAAGACCCATATTGCCCCATGACCATGTTAAGACCCATATATCCTCCCCGTGTCCATGATAAGATCCATATAGCCTCACCATGTCCATGATAAGACCCATATAGCCTCCCCATGTCCATGATAAGACCCATACAGCCTCCCCATGTCCATGATAAGACCCATATAGCCTCCCCATGTCCATGATAAGATCCATATAGCCTCACCATGTCCATGATAAGACCCATATAGCCTCCCCATGTCCATGATAAGACCCATACAGCCTCCCCATGAATATGATAAGACCCATATAGCCTCCCCATATGCAGCCAAACATCCCATACACATAAATCAATAAAAAAAACACCACATACTCACCTTCCTCCCGTTCCCATGGCGCTCTGCTTCCGATGCACTGACTCTCCGCAGTACACAGCTGACACGATGACATGACATCATTGCATCAGCTGTTTCACACACTGATTGGTGGAGGAAGTGGCCGGAGGCCACTCCTTAACCAATGCAGTCAGCGTGGAGACGGAGAGTGACTGCGGATACAGCGAGCGAGCAGGCGGGCGGAGACAACAAGCGGGTGGGCTTTTTGAGACGAACAGGCAGGCTTTTTGAGATGAGCGGGCGGGCACGGTGCGGCCCGTGGGCCACTGTTTTCAGCTCCTCGGTTGTCTTGGTCCGCGCCATAGGGCCGTATGTGCAATTTGCCCAGGTCTGATTTAAAACAATCTATGGAGGTAGATCGCAGATATCAAGGTATCATTTTATTCAGCTTCCTATGACCTACATGTACATATAGACTGCTTAGCAGGGTTGATCCAACTTATAGCTTTCCTATAAAACAGAAAAAAAGTACTGACAACGTATGACTCCATAAATGTGACAATGTAGTAGGCAGAGCAATATGACACCATAATAGAACATATGTTAGAGCATGCCACGATGGAAAAAAAATCTATGAGCAGGGCAGAACTGGCCATCTGGCAATTCTGGCAACTGCCAGAAGGGCCTGTATGATCGTGGGCCGCCTTGTCTGCTACGTTGTTAATAGAATCGCTGTTCTCAAGTCACCCATATTGTTAAGAGTTGTGACAGAGCACAAAGTCGCTGACTCCGTCACTTACCCCACCAGGCCACGGGTATCATTAGAAATACGGTATTAGTCTTGTAGTAAATCTTGCTTTCTTCCCTCCAGGGTAATATTAGTAATATATCCCATCTAGTGCTTGGGGACAGGGACAGCATGGGCCTGTGGGATTTCAAATGCCAGAGCTGAATTTCAGCCCCAGTCCGTACCTGTCTATGAGGAGCTTATATGGGACACATTGAAACATGCAGTAGATTTTGTGTACAGTCCTATTGATGAGCCTGAAAACTGTTTGATTATGATTCTACAATGTCATCTTGTGGTCATTGTGGAGAATACACTTTGAGACTTAGGAAAGCTAGTGCACCCAAAAAGGAAAGGAGTTGTCCTTAGAAACAAAGAAAACATTTTACTTCAGTCTCATGTCGGAGAAAATTATAATTTAACTTGTATTATTTGTTTGCACTACATTTTTTATGCTTGTAAAATTTGATGGAGAATGCATTTCCTTTAAATTGTCATCACACAATTTGCGAAATAGATTAGTGGTCTCCAAAACTAGTAAAACCCAAAGCCCCATAGCCACTAGAACGCAACATTTCCCCGACTGTACCCCAACATTCTGGAAACCTGCACTGACCACTGGAGCATACTTAATCCATGTCAGGCCTCATTCAGACATCCGTGTTTTATACGTGGCATTTGGGGATAGAACATGTACCTTTCATAGTCTATGGGGCTGGCTGTTTACATGTCTGTGTTTTGTTTTGGAGACTCAGCACAGCATCACAAAACAGAGACACTTTTGTTTTTGATCCAAGTCACTGACTAAACTTGCCCATTCAAGTGAATGAGTGAAGAAATGGACTACACACAGATGCCTTCCTTCTGTGTGTCATCCAAGGAATTTCTATTTTTTACAGTTTAATGGATAAGAGAAGTTTGGGAATGTATTTTTTTCACTGTTTGCTAAGAGAAGCTTGAGAAACTGTCAGCGGTGTTTATTGCATAAGAGAAAAACTGATACTTCTTTCCTGCAGCGGCACTATTCGCTGTTCTAACAATGTCGTTACCGCTGTTCTAGCAATGTCGGTGCCGCTGTTCTATGTCGTTCCCGCTGTTCTAGCAATGTCGTTACCGCTGTTCTAACAATGTCGTTACCGCTGTTCTAACAATGTCGTTACCGCTGTTCTAACAATGTCGTTACCGCTGTTCTAGCAATGTCGTTACCGCTGTTCTAGCAATGTCGGTGCCGCTGTTCTATGTCGTTCCCGCTGTTCTAGCAATGTCGTTACCGCTGTTCTAACAATGTCGTTACCGCTGTTCTAACAATGTCGTTACCGCTGTTCTAACAATGTCATTACCGCTGTTCTAACAATGTCGTTACCGCTGTTCTAGCAATGTCGGTGCCGCTGTTCTATGTCGTTCCCGCTGTTCTAGCAATGTCGGTGCCGCTGTTCTATGTCGTTCCCGCTGTTCTAGCAATGTCGGTGCCGCTGTTCTAGCAATGTCGTTCCCGCTGTTCTAGCAATGTCGTTCCCGCTGTTCTAGCAATGTCGTTCCCGCTGTTCTAGCAATGTCGTTACCGCTGTTCTAGCAATGTCGGTGCCGCTGTTCTAGCAATGTCGTTCCCGCTGTTCTATGTCGTTCCCGCTGTTCTAGCAATGTCGTTACCGCTGTTCTAGCAATGTCGGTGCCGCTGTTCTAGCAATGTCGTTACCTCTGTTCTAGCAATGTCGTAGCCGCTGTTCTAGCAATGTCGTTCCCGCTGTTCTAGCAATGTCGGTGCCGCTGTTCTAGCAATGTCGGTGCCGCTGTTCTAGCAATGTCGTTACCGCTGTTCTAGCAATGTCGTTACCTCTGTTCTAGCAATGTCGTAGCCGCTGTTCTAGCAATGTCGGTGCAGCTGTTCTAGCAATGTCGGTGCCGCTGTTCTAGCAATGTCGGTGCCGCCGTTCTAGCAATGTCGTTACCGCTGTTCTAGCAATGTCGGTGCCGCTGTTCTAGCAATGTCGGTGCCGCGGTTCTAGCAATGTCGTTACCGCTGTTCTAGCAATGTCGGTGCCGCCGTTCTAGCAATGTCGGTGCCGCGGTTCTAGCAATGTCGGTGCGGCTGTTCTAGCAATGTGGGTGCCGCCGTTCTAGCAATGTCGGTGCCGCCGTTCTAGCAATGTCGGTGCCGCCGTTCTAGCAATGTCGTTACCGCCGTTCTAGCAATGTCGGTGCCGCCGTTCTAGCAATGTCGTTACCGCCGTTCTAGCAATGTCGGTGCCGCCGTTCTAGCAATGTCGTTACCGCCGTTCTAGCAATGTCGGTGCCGCCGTTCTAGCAATGTCGGTGCCGCCGTTCTAGCAGAGTCGTTACCGCTGTTCTAGCAATGTCAGTGCCGCGGTTCTAGCAATGTCGGTGCGGCTGTTCTAGCAATGTCGGTGCCGCCGTTCTAGCAATGTCGGTGCCGCCGTTCTAGCAATGTCGGTGCCGCCGTTCTAGCAATGTCGGTGCCGCTGTTCTAGCAATGTCGGTGCCGAATGTCGGTGCCGCCGTTCTAGCAATGTCGGTGCCGCCGTTCTAGCAATGTCGATGCCGCCGTTCTAGCAATGTCGGTGCCGCCGTTCTAGCAATGTCGGTGCCGCCGTTCTAGCAATGTCGGTGCCGCTGTTCTAGCAATGTCGGTGCCGAATGTCGGTGCCGCCGTTCTAGCAATGTCGGTGCCGCCGTTCTAGCAATGTCGATGCCGCCGCTCTAGCAATGTCGGTGCCGCCGTTCTAGCAATGTCGGTGCCGCCGTTCTAGCAATGTCGGTGCCGCCGTTCTAGCAATGTCGGTGCCGCCGTTCTAGCAATGTCGTTACCGCTGTTCTAGCAATGTCGGTGCCGCTGTTCTAGCAATGTCGGTGCCGCTGTTCTAGCAATGTCGATGCCGCCGTTCTAGCAATGTCGGTGCCGCCGTTCTAGTAATGTCGGTGCCGCCGTTCTAGCAATGTCGGTGCCGCCGTTCTAGCAATGTCATTACCGCTGTTCTAGCAATGTCGGTGCTGCTGTTCTAGCAATGTCGATGCCGCCGTTCTAGCAATGTCGGTGCCGCCGTTCTAGTAATGTCGGTGCCGCCGTTCTAGCAATGTCGGTGCCGCCGTTCTAGCAATGTCATTACCGCTGTTCTAGCAATGTCGGTGCTGCTGTTCTAGCAATGTCGGTGCCGCCGTTCTAGCAATGTCGGTGCTGCCGTTCTAGCAATGTCGTTACCGCCGTTCTAGCAATGTCGGTGCCGCCGTTCTAGCAATGTCGGTGCCGCCGTTCTAGCAATGTCGTTACCGCTGTTCTAGCAATGTCGGTGCTGCTGTTCTAGCAATGTCGGTGCCGCCGTTCTAGCAATGTCGGTGCTGCCGTTCTAGCAATGTCGTTACCGCCGTTCTAGCAATGTCGGTGCAGCTGTTCTAGCAATGTCAGTGCCGCTGTTCTAGCAATGTCGGTGCCGCTGTTCTAGCAATGTCGGTGCCGTTGTTCTAGCAATGTTGTTACCGCTGTTCTAGCAATGTCGGTGCCGCTGTTCTATGTCGTTCCCGCTGTTCTAGCAATGTCGGTGCTGCTGTTCTAGCAATGTCGTTCCCGCTGTTCTAGCAATGTCGGTGCCGCCGTTCTAGCAATGTCGGTGCCGCCGTTCTAGCAATGTCGGTGCCGCTGTTCTAGCAATGTCGGTGCCGCTGTTCTAGCAATGTCGGTGCCGCTGTTCTAGCAATGTCGGTGCTGCTGTTCTAGCAATGTCGGTGCTGCTGTTCTAGCAATGTCGGTGCCGCCGTTCTAGCAATGTCGGTGCCGCCGTTCTAGCAATGTCGGTGCCGCTGTTCTAGCAATGTCGGTGCCGCTGTTCTAGCAATGTCGTAGCCGCTGTTCTAGCAATGTCGGTGCCGTTGTTCTACTGATGTCGGTGCCGCTGTTCTAGCAATGTCGGTGCGGCCGTTCTAGCAATGTCGGTGCCGCCGTTCTAGCAATGTCGGTGCCGCCATTCTAGCAATGTCGGTGCCGCCGTTCTAGCAATGTCGGTGCCGCCGTTCTAGCAATGTCGGTGCGGCCGTTCTAGCAATGTCGGTGCCGCCGTTCTAGCAATGTCGTTACCGCTGTTCTAGCAATGTCGGTGCCGCCGTTCTAGCAATGTCGGTGCCGCTGTTCTAGCAATGTCGGTGCCGCCGTTCTAGCAATGTCGGTGCCGCAGTTCTAGCAATGTCGGTGCCGCTGTTCTAGCAATGTCGTAGCCGCTGTTCTAGCAATGTCGGTGCCGTTGTTCTACTGATGTCGGTGCCGCTGTTTTTGCGATGTTGGTACCACTGTTCCCATGAGACCAGACCTGTCCATCAGTCTCGTCCAGTTGAAAACCTCACATGAGAAAACTGCTTCCTATTGGAAGAGACTGTTGGACTGGTCTGGTGATACGTTCCTCCACCAGCAGTCATTCTGTGAGGAAGGTAGGACTAACAAGAGCAGAAGAACCTGACATACCTGTATAATTGTAAGTGTCACAAAATTATGTCCCCAATGCATCTGATAAAGTAAATCTAATGTGGCTGACCCCTATCTGCAGCCAGCAATAGATAGTGTAATACAGCTTCTAAAGGAGACAAATGGTGCAGAATGTTTAATGAAACCCAATTGCTAAAATGATTTTTAGCCCCAATTGCATGCATTTAAGAAAAAAATATAATCTCCAAAGGTGCAAACCCGCTTTAAGTTAAAATCACTACAGCTGATATCCCGCCCACCCGGAGCCAACCCACTGGCAGTCAGCCAATTAATAAACTGATTGGCGGGGTTCCAGTCATTTCAGTTGCAAAAGAACATTGTCTTACCCCCAGTGAGAGCCATTCAGAGACTGCAACTGCTGTCACTGGGGTGCAGGGACCCGTCATTCACAGAATGGAGGCAACTCTTTGTTCCGGGTTGTTCGTGAACGACCCAGCGGTAATTTTCTAGCCTTCTTACCTGAGCTACGGCTAGAATCGCCACAGTCAGCACAAAGGGAATGGACCAAGTGATCAAATGGAAGTATGAGGTCCTGCCAGACAGTGGCTGGTGAGTGGTGCCCAGGGCTTTGAAAGATGTATGCCAAGCGTATGTCAACATGACAAACCAGATCACCCCTGACATCATGGAGTAATAAACAATGACAAATATGATCACACAGGACAGCGTTTCATTCGATCTAAAGAAAAAACAAAAACAAACAAATGACAAAGAGCATGACATTTTTACGGTTGTTCCACTTTGTAGTCGATTCATGTAATATATCAAAGCAAGATGAAGTTTTAGAACAGTAATATGGCATCACACAGACAATGCGAACATCAGTGACTTGTGTTCTCCAAGAAACAAAATAGAATATTGCTCTCCAGCTTTTTTTTTTTTTTTAGGACTACAACAGAGGCGTAGCTAGGGTTTTGGTTCTGGGGGGGCGAAAATTCTGAGTGGGCCCCTAACCAGGTAACATTGATTACAACTCAGTGACGCTACAACTCAGTGACGCACCCTAAGGCCGGCGTCACACTGGCGACAGAATCGGACGACTGCAATACGATGAAATATCGTATTGCAGTCTGCCCTATGTTGATCTATGGAGCAGCTCCCAGTATCAGATTTTTTGTGGTCCGTTTTAATCGTCCGAGTGCAATCGCAGCATGCTGCGATTGTCACCGATTGTGGGTCGACTATCGCCAATGCAAGTCTATGGGAGCGATGAAAAAATCGGATTACAAACGGACCGCATGTGTGACTTGCGATGAAATCGCACCACTATCTCAGGTGCCAGGAAATTGCATCAGGAAAATTGCCAGGAAGGGCTGACATGCTAATTAGGCTACGAAAATTCAAACCCAAACAGGAAACCGCCTCCACGGAGTCCAGAACCATGGCCAGTCACATCAATGTTGAGATGTTGATCGTTCTGGTCCAGGAGAGACCAGAATTTTGGGACCAGCGGGATCCAAATTATTCAAACCGCTCGCGGAAGGACGCGGCTTGGCGGAAATATGTGGACAGATGTTTCCAGATTTTGGCGACAGGTCTATGGAGGACCAAGAACGCATTAGTAAGTAACGTCTTGAAAACGCTTAAAATACTGTATTACTACTCAGTATGTACCAACAACAATGTGTTATAATGTCCCTGTACCCTTATATGTGAAACATAAATGTGGCCAAAAAAACACTTATGCCAGTTGAACCCCCAGTGCTATGTGAGTACTCCAAGCACATCTAATATTTAGCTTCTGTAATTTGAAAAACAGCCGCACTCCAAAAATCTTTAGGCTAAGTTCACACGTTGCGGAATTGCCGCGGAAATTTCCGCGGCAATCCCGCACTTCTCCCGCAGGAAATACGCACGTTTTTTTATGCTGATTCCCGCCAGAATAATAGCGTTTTGCAAGCGTAATTAGCTTGCAGAATGCTAGCGTTTTCCTAGCGATCTGTAGCATCGCTTGGAAAACTGATTGACAGGTTGGTCACACGAGTCAAACATAGTGTTTGACAAGTGTGACCAACTTTTTACTATTGATGCCGCCTATGTCGCATCAATAGTAAAAAGATCTAATGTAAAAATAATAAAAAAAATAATAAATAATGATATTCTCACCTTCCGGCGGCCCCCGCAGCCTTCCCGCGGCCCCCGCAGCCTTCCCGCCTTCAGCGACGCTCCCGGCAACTCCGGTCCCAAGGATGCTTTGCGACAAATCACACCGATGACGTAGCATCTCGCGAGACCGCTATGCCATCTGGGTGATTCTCGCAAAGGACTCTTGGGACCGGAAGTTGCCGGGAGCGTCGCTGAAGGCGGGAAGGCTGCGGGGCCGCGGGAAGGCTGCGGGGGCCGCCGGAAGGTGAGAATATCATTATTTTTTATTTTAATTATTGTTTTACCAGGGATATGGTACCCAGGGCCTGGAGGAGAGTCTCCTCTCCTCCAGACCCTGGGTACCACCGCACATGAACCGCTTACATTCCGCAAAATTAATGAACATGTTGCTATTTTTTCCGCAAAGCGTTTTTTTCGCGGAAAAAAACGCAACATGTGGCCAAAACATGCGGAATCAATTAACATGTATAGGATGCTTAATGCTTGCGTTTTTATCGCGTTTTTACCGCGGAAAACCGCGGAAAAACTGCGAAAAAAACGCAATTATTCCTGATCGTGTGCACTTAGCCTTAAATGCAAGTGCAAAAAGTTTAAATTGAAAACAGCACAGCATCAACAAGGTGTAGAGGTAACGTTTCGACCCTGCAATGGGTCTTTCTCAAACCTTAGGGAAGATACCACAAAAGGAACAGAGGAGGCCACTGTGGGATATGAGAACTTTAAAAGGCTCCAGCCCATATATACGGGAATCCCACAGGGCAGGGACGAACTGAAGGTCCTGGTAGGATGAAGGTTCAGGTGCCGTCAGTGGTGGTGTGATACTTAGCTCCAACTGCAATGGTCGCCAAGTTTCAATTTAAAAATGTGTGCCTACGCAATAAATGCCTAGGTGAAGTACCTCATCTAGCCAAATCAGATCTCTCCTACTTTGCACTGACGAGGACCAACAGTCCGAAACACCGTGTCTGCAAATGGAGAATCTGATTTGGCTTTTATCCTAAGTCATATTACAAGACTCGTTAAAGGGTTGATTGTGACTTGTAGGATCGCTACTTCCAATAGGTGGCGCTATAGAGTACAAGTCCTCTTTGTTTGAAGAGGCAATTTGCATATAGGTGAAGTACTTAATATGTGTCCCTTTTGTTAATCCCATCGCTGTGTCACAAATAAATGCTCATTATTGTGACACATATGTCATAGAGCTTTGTATGTATGACCCCTTGTAATATTAAGTTGTTATTTTATCTACATACAATATGTTGTGGTGTTCTGTACCCCTAACACGCCAAAAAAAAAAAAAATTGCAGTTGTACGGTATTTATTTGTAAAATACATAACAAGGGCAGATAAGTATAATTTCTTATTTTATCCGTTACTTTTTCAGTCTCAGATGTTACAAGGCGTTGGCGCAGCTGTAGAGACTGCTACAGGCGAGAGAGACAGCTGAGGGGGCGCAGTGGGGCAGCAGCAACCAGTAAACGCAAATATGTCTATTATGATAGACTGAATTTTCTGGCTCCAGCTATGGATTTGCGACCGTAAGTTAATGTCTGTACAAAGTGTATTGCTATTTTTAAGAATAAATTGTAATACAATTATTTTATTCTCTAGCACCGAGTCAAACCTTACTGAGAGAGACCCAGCTTCTGACTCTGAGGCAGTGATCGACCCCATGGGGGATGTTGAGGAGGCTGGCCTGTCATCAGCAGCAAGTGCAGCAGCAGCATCACCACCACCACCACCAGCAGTGGAGTCAGAGAGCTTGCCTCTTGAGTCCCAAGACCCTCCCCTCAGCAGCAGCCCTGGTAGGCCCCTGGATGTGGCTTCGCCTCCTGCAGTTGTGGCACGGCGAGCCAGGCGTAGAAGAGAAGGAGTTGGTTCTGGCACAAGGAGTCAGGTGGACCGAGGAGTTCTGGACTATTTGTCCAGTGTAGCAAATGATGATGGGGAGGAGGGATTTTGCCGCAGTCTGGCCCGTTACCTCCGGGCTATTCCAAGACAGCACAGACTGCGGATCAGAAGCGGACTGCGGATTGTTTTGGATGCTGGAACAGCGCCTAATGATCCAAGCAACCTACTAGATTATCTAGACAGATGGGTGGTTGGTCCGGAAAATGTCTTAAGGTTGTTTGGACCAAATCCATCACAATCTGCTTCAGCCTCTGATCCTTCTCCTCATCATCATCCTCCTCCTCCACCTCCTCATTGTGTCCAACAGAACCCAACTCCTCCTCCTCATCCTACTGCAGCTCCTTCTTTATACGGAGCTCCCCAGCTCCAAGCCATGGGACAGAGTGCCCATTCACAATATGCCCACTCGACCATACCCAATGTTCAATGCTGGCCACAACATGGGTATGGTCAACATGGGCATTTTGGGGGCTACAGTGTAAGTGGGCAGTCATATTATGACTACCCACAACAGTTCCCAACCTTCCCTTACCCAAACCCACATACAGAGCCAGCAACAAGCAGACAGCAAACTACATAGTCAGCCACCACTCATGGTGACACAGTGGCTGGAGAGCAGTCAAGGCAGCCCTCACAATCTGGGCCTCCACCTTCACCACCCCACACCTACCACCAGTTATAGGTGTAATGTATTTTTGTTCTATTTGTTTTAAGTTATGAACATTATAGTTTGTTATAGTCCTTCAATTTTCTCAGGAAATATGTTTAAAATTATTTATGAGCCAGTTGTAATTGTTCATTATGTTTACAGCGACAAAACATGATCTACTACATAAAAAATTGTTTTGACTCGCATTAATTGTATGTGATTATTTAAATATGTAGCTGTTTAGTTAAATATGTTATGGTGTGCCTAACTTACACACAATATGACACAAAAACAAACACAACATATACAATTAAGTGAGCATAAACATCTTTATGACACAGCAACATAGCCACACTACATGTGTAATAATGCCTCCTCTTGCCAGGCAGTAGCACCCTCAGGGGACACAAAATATTGAGTGAACACATCACGTACTTTTAGGCCTGAAGGTGGACGACGGGGATGGATGGGTGGTGACATAGGCAAAGACACATTCACAGAGGCTAACTCAGCCACATGTTGTGAGGAGCATTCATGGATTCTACAAAAATTATGTAGGACCACACATGCTTTGAGGACCACATTAACATTGTCTTCACTGAGTTGAATTGCAGATTGAAGTACCCGCCATTTAGCACAAAGAATTCCAAATGTGTACTCCACCAGCCGCCGAGCACGTGACAGGCGACAATTAAATATTCTATGCCGATGGGTGAGATAACGACGGGGATATGGCCTCATTACATTACGGCTTAATTGAAATGCCTCATCCGCTACTATAACATAAGGCACATGTTCTGGAATAGAGTCTGTAAGTTGACTTGCTGGTGGTAGGTCCAGTTGGTTATTGCGTATCCGCCTACCCATTATGGAAGTATTGAAGACTCTTGAGTCTCCAGTCCTTCCATAGGCCCCAATGTCTACAATTATAAACATGTAGTTTGTGTCGACCAAGGCCAACAAAACTACTGAAAAATATTGTTTGTAATTGAAGAATTGGGAGCCTGAGTTAGGAGGTTTACGAACACGTATGTGCTTGCCGTCCAGGGCTCCTATACAGTGTGGAAACTGGCAATTTTCGTCAAAACCCTCTGCTATCCTCAACCAGTCACTCATTTTTGGCTCAGGCATGACGTCTTCATGTAGTCTGTTCCAAATTTCAACACAAGTTGACCGCACAATGCCTGAAATTGTTGATCGGCCTATTAAGAACTCTAAGTGCAGAGCAGCGTAGGACATGCCAGTAGAAAGGAACCTGTAACACACATAGAACATGGACAAATCAGCACCAAAAACAACAAACACAGCATGCACAACACTTACAATGCTTGAGTTTGTTAGACCACACATGCTGGAAATTAGATTACAAGCCATGGCTTCTGTGGAATACACCAAAGCCAATCATTTCGATAGGTAAGCTTCAGAAATACATTACTCACATTATAAGTTTCCAAGAAGTGTGCTCAAACACTTGCAAAGTCACTATGTCGAGGAAAACATCATCAACATATCGTTGACACACATAGTGTGTCGCTCATGTTTGGATAAAGCAGCTAGCAAGCACTAAGCACAAGGAACAAAATGACACCAGTGCAAAGGTGGGATGGTCACAGCTGTAGCACAGCACTTAAATATAGCTCTGCCTGATGATTTAAATGAGTATCAGGCCTCAAAACCGTTATTGGTCCTTTTTGGAAAGCTGCGACAAAAAAACGGTGGTCGGATGAAAATCGGATGTTACAAGGTACACACACATGCGACTAAATCGCATATTTGAAGGAAAATCGGATGCCAGGCGGATGTGTGATGTTTTCATTTTGTTCCGATAATCGACCGACTAAAACGGTCCGATTTTTTGTAGTTGTGTCTGACCCCGGCCTAATAGTGGATGTAGGAGATGACTGCGCCGTTACGGAAAATAATCTATATATAAAGAGCAACATGGATATTACCGCCATATGGTCAGTGGTAAATACCAAACCTACAAATATATAAGTGATTACTGCACAGTTATAGATGGTGACTTACCGCTGATGTTCTTTCTGATGGAATCGTTCACTTTTCCCGTCTTTTCCATCTGGCCCAGACCGACATGACGACTTCTCTAGCCAGGATTCGGTTGCAGAGATTATAACAAAGACACATTTCACATCTCATATTTTCAGCACCGTTACCATCTATCCCCAACCTGCACAAACTCCTTATGCTGATGATACCCCAATGCTGAGCCCCTGCTGCCTTATGTGTCCTTATTACTGTACCTGCTGTGTGGTACTATGTGCCCTTTAAATTCTAAAGCACCACTCTATAATATAGTAATGCCGGGTGCAAGTGCCCTAGAAAACAGTGCCCACATTTTGTCCCCTAGAATGTAATTTTGCCCTGTGTGCCCGTTTGACAGTCACAGTAACCTGAGTTCCCCTATAGGTGCCCACTTTACATTTAATAATGTCCCGTGTTTCCCCCTGTACAGCACCCCTATACACAGTATGATGCTCTCTTATACACAGTATAATGCCCCCTCACTGCATACATACTGACCCCTTAGCATCCCCCAAACTGTTTGATGGCTCCAACACTGTATGATGGCCCCGTCACTATAATCCCCACACTGTATGATGGCCCCCTAGATAGTCCTCAATATAGTACAATGAACTCCCCATAGGCAGACTCTATATTATATAATGCAGCCCCCCATAAGCAGTCTCTATAGTATAATGCAGCCCCCCATAACCAGACTGTAAAGTAAGGCAGCCCCCCCATAGGCAGATTGTAATATAATGCATCCCCCATAGGCAGACGCTAATATAATGCAGCCTCCATAGTCAGACGCTAATATAATGCAGCCCCCCAGGTAGACGCTAATATAATGCAGCCCCCCAAGCAGACTCGAATATAAATAATGCAGCCCCCATAGGCAGACGCTAATATAATGCAGCCCCCAGAGGCAGACGCTAATATAATGCAGACCCCCCAGGCAGACGCTAATATAATGCAGCCCTCCCTAGGCAAACGCTAACATAATGCAGCCCCCCCCAGGCAGACGCTAATATAATGCAGCCCCCCCAGGCAGACGCTAATATAATGCAGCCCCCCCAGGCAGACGCTAATATAATGCAGCCCCCCATCAGACCTCTATAATAACATGATGCACCTCCGTAAAAAAATAAATCCAATACCTACCTCTCTTCCTCCTGGCTCCTGCCCTGCTCCCCCTCATCTCCTGACAGCGGGCACCGGGTAGTGACGCCATCAAGCCCGCTGTCAGTGTCTGCATCAGATGCTGACAGGGGGATGATGGGAGAAGGAGCGTATCGCTCCTCTCATCAATGCGGTCAGCTGTATCGGCAAGATGCCGATACAGCTGAACTTGCGATGACAGGTGGGGGGCCCACTGCTGGCATCTGACCCCCGCACCTGTTCAGATGCCCCATAGCGGCCGGGCGGCAGTCCAGGGAGATCAATTCTCCCTGCTCTGCTGCAGAATGTAACTGTATCGGCGCACTGTGCACGCCGATACAGTTACAATAGCGTAGCTCCGGGTGGGCCCCCTCAGAGCACGGGGGCCCGGGGAGACCGCCACCTCTGCCTCCCCGGTAGCTACGCTACTGGACTACAATCTAAATTATGACACTGCGGGCAGTCATCGCTCATAGAGTCCAGACATACAGGGGTTGGACAAAATATTGGAAACACCTAACGTTTTGGCATCATAATCTTCGAACATGTTATAAACATGCAAACCGTGACATATGGTAATGTTTTGTAGTTGATTATTTGTGTTATGTGATATGTGTATGTAAATTAACTGTTTGTTTGGCATAATTGTAAGAACATTGATGAGAACCTTATACCAATGGCAAACCTCTCGGATTTTCAAAGAGGCCAAATTGTTGGTGCTGGTATGGCAGGCGCTAGTGTAACCGAAAGTGCCCGAATGCTTGGCGTGTCAAGAGGTCCTGTCTCCAAAGTAATGACTGCGTTTGAAAGAGAAGGAAAAATGTACGCAGCAAAGCACAGGTCCGGCCGAAAGTCGAAGTTGACTGAGAGAGACCATTGGACTCTAAAGCGAATTGTGAGAGAGGATCGCAAGACCACGGCTCAGAAAATCACTGCTGAGCTCAATGAACACCTACAGAACCCAGTTTCCACCAAAATTGTTCGTCGGGAGCTGAACAAATCTGGATTCCACGGAAGAGCTGCAATTCGAAAACCGCTGCTCTCAATGACAAATATTTCCAAGCGTTTAGAGTGGTGAAGAAACCTCCAGAATTGGTCCCTCGAGCCGTGGAAACATGTGATATTCTCAGACGAATCATCGTTTACCCTATTTCTGACCTCCGGCCGCGTGTACGTTTGGAGACAGCCAAAAGAAGCATTCCATCCAGACTGCCTTCTCCCAACCGTAAAACATGGCGGAGGTTCTGTGATGATCTGGGGTGCTATTTCGTGGAGATCCGCCGGGCCAATGATATCCCTTCATGGAAGAATTAACAGCCGCGATTATTTAGGCATTTTGGGCGACCAAGTGCATCCTATGGTTCAAGAACTGATCCCGGAGGGGAACGCCATCTTTCAGGATGATAATGCACCAATTCATACAGCTAGAATCGTTAATGCATGGCACGAGGAACATTCTAATGAAGCTGAGCATCTCATCTGGCCCCCACAATCCCCAGACCTCAACATTATTGAGCATTTATGGTCGATTTTAGAGATTCAAGCTAGACTTCGATTTCCGCCGCCATCGTCGCTCAAAGAACTGGAGGGTGTTTTCACTGAAGAATGGGCTAAAATTCCTTTGGAAACAATTCACACCTTGTATGAATCCATACCTCGGAGAATTGAGGCTGTAATCGCCGCAAAAGGTGGACCTACACCATATTAAACTAACTTTTGTTGATGATTCCAGGTGTTTCCATTATTTTGTCCAACCCCTGTATGTCTCTCTCCATCTAAAAACCATACCTTTCCCTCAAAGGTGGAAAAAAAACTAGGCCGTCACATGCCACCCTGAAAGAGGCCAAATGAAAACTTTTTGCTTCCATTAGGTAAATTGAGCCTTATACACACTTTTGATGTATATGCCCAGAACTTTTGAACACTCTACCTAATACTTTTAGTGGATTATACCAAATTTATAATGCTATTTTTTATTCAAACATGTATTCGCATGTTAATATGCATCTAACATATGATAGAGCTTTCTTCTCAGTTTGTACATATGTGAGCCAGTACTTGATCATGTTAGAGAATAATATGATTTCTGAGGTCCCCAATGATGATAACCCCTCCAATCACTAGAACAGGTTGGTCTGAGCCTCCAGTCCTAGTACAGTCAGGGAACAACTGACGTAGCAAATACATGTCTGCTGTGGCACTGCCATTCTATTAAGAGTCCATGGGACTTCCGAGCTCATTCTAAATGTCTGTCTCAGTCCAAAAGACACTGAATGTAGCGGCAGGATCTAGAACAACTAATTCTTCTTCATTCACTCTGCGACTATACTGATTAATTTGGTCCCAGTAGTGGAGCCACAGGTAAATCAATGATTTATCAATTATTTTATGGATCAAAAGACAAAATCAGGAGTGGATTCAAGAAAAAGAAGGAGGCATAAATGTTTCCACTATATATTTTACTCCTAGTAATGGCATACAATATTATTTTATAAAATACTGATCCAAAACTGAAGTTATGTCCAGTCCTTTATATTTACAGCTTATTCTCAAATGTTTATGATGCCGGTAGTGACCAGATGTGATCAGTTGTGAAGCAGAGCAGCATAGATCTGTTGACTGTATAGTGGCTGCAGTGGCGTGCTGTAGATCCACCACTATTCATTCTATTAGAGGTGTCGTATCCCCACCAATCTAATATTGATGATTTATACTAAGGATAAGCCATCAATATAAAGTACTGAACAACCCCTTTAATCAGTTTACCATTTATCCTTTCCAATTAGAAGTATACTAAATAGTAAAATTTAGAAAAAGAAAAAAAAAACAGAATTAATCTTACGTGGGTTCCCCAAGTCTCATGGTGCCATCTCCACGGCAAACTATTTCATTCCGGGCACCATCCATGAATTGTGCTAGCCACCCAATACTGCCCATGAAGAAGCAGGCATTGACATAAAATAAGATTACGGCGGGGTATCGGTTGGAATTTTTCCAATCTGAAAGGAATGTAGCCTGCCAAAATAAGAGAAATACATTAGGACTGTTATTCTCAATCGATTATGAGTACTGCAGAAAACTGTTAATCTGAAGTATGAATAAAGCCTATGTCACACAACTGTCATATGGCCATATTTTAGCATCTGTATTATGGCCACAAACAACTCCACAGATTTTCGCTGATCTAGCTTGGTTCAGTAGGAGTTTAGTTCAGTGGGTCCAGGTCTTGTGTTATGATTTGGTAGCTGAGGAGAGCAGGCAAAAAAGGAAATACACCAGAGAGGTTGGAATCTATGGGATTGCAGTGCCCTGACTAACCACCACAACTAAAGGCA
The DNA here is from genome assembly GCA_033576555.1 of Oophaga sylvatica. NCBI lineage: Eukaryota > Metazoa > Chordata > Amphibia > Anura > Dendrobatidae > Oophaga > Oophaga sylvatica. The sequence goes on from JARQOD010000004.1 coordinate 329,681,687, forward strand.
GCAGTGGAACGTACCTACGTTGGTCCTAGACGCCTCGTCGCAGCCTGAGAAGCTAACTACACCTAAAGACAGAAAGAGGAAAACTATCTGCCCCGGAGCAGATCCCCAAAGAACATAGAAAGCCCCCAAACATGTAATGGCGGTTAGACAAGAGGAAATACAAACACAGACAGAAAATAGTATGAGCAAACGTTGGGGCCCAAACTTCCTAAATAGAAAAGGATAGGAAGGACACTTACTGCAATCCCAAAAAACCCTGAAAAGTACCAACTCACTAATTTCAAAAACACCTGAGATCACACGACCTCTACCACCTAAATTAGTTCTCTGGTGTAACAAAAACTAAACAGCAGCCACTGAAAAAACAGGAAAAGGCAAATGAACAAACAACAGTGGCTGAACTAAACTGAGAGGAGCACAAGCCCCCGGAGGGGACCCGGCAGACCCCCACAGAAGTGCAGGACAAAATGCAAAAAGCAAGCACAAAAAACAAAAAGAAGAAAATGTCTTATCTGTTAGCAGAAGATGCAGGCACGAAACAGCAAGCTACAAAGTGAACAGGAATCAAAGATGAGACCAGAACAATTGATCACCGGCAACCCTGATGGGAGGGAACCTCCCTTATATAAGACCAGTCAGTAACACCTGATCTCCAATCTTCACAATCTTCATTGGATAGTTCAGTACTGTTTGTAACCACCAGAGGGAGCTTCTGCTCAGAATTCATTTCTAGCACATTCACAACAGTCTTGTGTCTACAATATGAATGCAGCTGTATTAGAGCCACATTAAACTGGCTGTAGTGTGGTAAAAAGGGATCAGTGCATTATACTATCAGCTTACCAGAGTGAAAAAGGTGAAAAATATAGTGACGGAGCTGAATATGGCGATGTAGACGTGCATCTCCCGATGCTCCTTCTGAGTAAACAGTGGGTTCTCACACTGAATACCACAGCCTTCAACATCCTCGTACCAACTTTTAGGATTGTCTGTGCGGACCAGTGGGGCCTCACAACGACCTGAGCTGTTGAACTTGATGTTCTGCACCTCATTCTACAAACAAAGGAGCAAAGACATTAAAAACCAAGCAAATGCACATACATGTTTTTCTGTAGAAAGAGTGGTTGGCAAAAAGTCACAGCAACATCTCCGTGATCCAAGTCTTGGATGACAATTATCAATACAAGTCTATGGGTCCATGAGAACCACAGACAGCACACACATGGCATCTGTGATTAATATTGTAATGGATAGGAGAAGCTTTTATTTATTTATTTTTTTGTAATTTTAATTATTTTTTTCATCAATGAAAATCACTGATGAAACACTGATGCTAAACACTGACACACTAACCAAATACTGATGAAAATGTGATCCAAAACACCTATGAACACCCCGAACTGGGACATCTGAATTTGGCTGAAGGGTGAATTTACACTGACCAATTTTCATGAATGAGTTTTCCTAGGAATAGCTGTTTCCCAATAATCAATCACCTTAGAAATGAACAAAACACTTGTTCGTTGGGTGAAATGATTTTTAATCTCCTGGGCAGTGCATCATCTTGTGTAACCATCGTCCTGTGCTGAGGAGAACACTGACAGTCTTTGTGTACGTCTAATACCAATCATTCTGAGTGCATGGGAAGTGCGGTCAGCCTGTGTACGCAGACTACTGTAAACCCACCCTGATCCTGAAAATGGTCATGTTTTCGCACAGTGTGCAAGAGATTTCTATAAATCTCATCCACTTGGCTGGAACTGTGAGGGTCTGTGCAGACGATCAGTAAACCATTCGGGTTGGACGCTGTGTACTTCTGCAGCGTCCATATGTTACAGGATAATGGATGGGATTTTAAGAAATCACCACCATGCGTCCAGAGATGCCCGCGGATCTCCCACAGAGACAGACATGCGGCGCATCTTTCCAAACTGCAGCATGTCTATTTCTCTTGCGGAGACGTGAGTCACCCATACAATGTATTGGACGAGGTGAGTCCGCACGGTTCAGTGAACACATGCGGATTCACCTGTGTTCCATAGACAGCAGCTCTTTGGACGCAGCGGAAATGTGCTGTGTCCAAAGTGCTGCCAGTTCCTGATCGTCTGCACATACCCTAAGGAGATGTATTTTTGTGAATCAAAAATATGCCATGGCAAAAACTCACCAAAACCTCATTGAGGGTACTGGAACTTAACCTTAGGCTACGTTCCAACAATGAGTATTTGGTGAGTTTTTGATGTTGCAGGTTCTTTGCATCTATTAGGCCTCTTTCACACTTCAGTCGTGCAACGTCAGTCAAGATCCGTTTTTTTCCCATTGACTTGCATAATGGCCGCCTATGGGTAGCGGATCCGCTGGCATCCGTTTTTGACGGAACGCCTCCATAGAAAATCATTTAAAATGCTGACTACACTGTACGGGGGATCTCGCTCTCTCTCTCTCTCTCTCAGTTTTTACACTTTTCTGACGGATCCGCCATATTCACACTTGGGCTGACGTCACACAACGGAAGTGTGAAAGAGGCCTTAGTCAAGTTGTGATTTTTTTCATTGCATTTTTATAACTTTTTTGCAGCTGCAGTTTTTGTCTGTTGTTTGTACGCTTTCTTTTAAATTAAGCAGCTTTGCTTGTAATACTTTCTGGTATTTGGCTTTAAAGGGAACCAGTCAGCAGGATTGTGCACAGTAACCTACAGACAGTGTTAGGTCGGCGCCGTTATAATGAATAAAATGATACATTTGTGAATGAAATCCGTCTTGTGGTTGTTTCTTAATCTTTATTTTCAGTTTTGTGGTAATGAGATTCTCGTGCCCTAAGGAGAGGCTGGTGTATGTGTGCTCTAATTAGGTATTCATAATGCAGACTACTGTCAGGTCACTGCTCACTCACTGACCTGCCCCCTAGTTTGCATACCATCACATACTGAATAAAAAAAAAAAAACGCCATTGGTTTGTATTGTTATCCACCGACGGCGCCATCTTGCTGGAGAAGAAAAAAAAATGTCCTCCACCAACATGGCGCCGTCCGCGCATGCGCAATAGCAGCTGTTGGCGATCTCATAGAGCTGCTATTGCGCAGGCATGGGCGGCGCCATGTTTGAGGAGGACATTTTTTTTTTCTTTTCTAGTAAGATGGCGCTGCATGCACCTTCACAACAGCAGCTATCGGATCTCTATACACACTGATAGCTACAACTACACAGGCGCCTCAGGCGCCATTTTCAAAATGACTTTTTTTTTCCTCACTCAAAGAAATCTGCAAAAGGGCTTAAGTGCACAGTAACCATGCAATTATTATGCAGCACAGGTGCCACGGCCGCCACCTGCCTGCAGAAGCGTTTTTTTTTTTTTTAATTCAGTATGTGCTGGTATTCATTATGCAAACTAGGGGGCAGGTCAGTGAGGGATCAGTGACCTGTCAGCAGTCTGCATTATGAATATCTAATCAGAGCACACATACACCAGTCCTGCCACAGGGCACGAGAATCTCATTAAGGTTGGAGTCACACACAACGTATATAAAAAAAAAAAAATCGTTCCATATTTTACAGAGGAGAATCGCACAAAACTTCCCTGAAAAGTGATCTGTATATCATCCGTGTGCAATGCGAGGATGCGATTTCCTCGCATCAAAATATCCGTGTGTCATCCGTATGGCGTCCGTACGACGAGATTTTCTCACCGGCTTGCAAAACCGACATATAATGGATCCAAATGAGTTTTTAAATCACAAATGAAAGAATAGATATATACGCATAGAATACATATATACTGTATATACAGCACAGACAAAAAGTTTGGACACACCTTCTCATTCAAAGATTTTTCTGTATTTTCACGACTGTGAAAATTGTAGAATCACACTGAAGGCATCAACACTATGAAGTAACACATGTGAAATTATACATTACACTTTACAAAAAAGTGTGAAACAACTGAAAATATGTCTTATATTCTAGGTTCTTCAAAGTAGCCACCTTTTACTTTGATTACTGCTTTGCACGCAGAAAAGGTGAACGGATGGATTCTACATGACTGGTTCCCACCGTGAAGCATGGAGGAGGTGGTGTGATGGTGTGGGGGTGCTTTACTGGTGACACTGTTGGGGATTTATTCAAAATTGAAGGCATACTGAAGCAGCATGGCTACCACAGCATCTTGCAGCAGCATGCTATTCCATCCAGTTTGCATTTAGTTTGACCATCATTTATTCTTCAACAGGACAATGACCCCAAACACACCTCCAGACTGTGTAAGGGCTATTTGACCAAGAAGGAGAGTGATGGGGTGCTGCGCCAGATGACCTGGCCTTCACAGTCACCAGACCTGAACCCAATCGAGATGGTTTGGGGTGAGCTGGACCGCTCACCGCTTCAATTTTGAATAAATCCCCAACAGTGTCACCAGCAAAGCACCCCAACACCATCACACCACCTCCTCCATGCTTCACGGTGGGAACCAGGCATGTAGAGTCCATCCGTTCACCTTTTCTGCGTGCAAAGCAGTAATCAAAGCAAAAGGTGGCTACTTTGAAGAAGCTAGAATATAAGACATATTTTGCCTTCATTGTGATTCTACAATTTTCATAGTCATGAAAATACAGAAAAATCTTTGAATGAGAAGGTGTGTCCAAACTTTTGGTCTGTACTGTATATATATATATATATACACATGTCATTGTGACACATATAAATATATATTTATACCGTAGTTCATACATTTCTACATAGCATAATAGCAGCTAATTCAATTGCCGGCTTCTGTAAAATTATTACAGAACACGACATGAAATGACACATGTTTACATACAGTAAACCGTTTCATTTCATGTAGTTTGATATATGGTTTTCATTAACAATTACATGAGTGTATGTGTGCAAAATTTCATACATGTAGGTGTTAATTTAATGTGCAAATTCGTTGAAAAAAATTGCGTGGGCTCCGGCGGTACTTTCTCCGCCAGACAGGGAAAACCAGTGACTAAAGACAGATAATAATAGCCGAGGGAGAGAGCATTGTTTTTGTGCCCCCCCTGGCTACTAACATCTGCCCCCAGCCAACCCACAAAAGGCACATCTATTATTAGATGCGCCTTTTCTGGCACTTAGCCCATCTATTCCCATTGCCTTTAGCGGTGGCTAATGAGTTAATAATGGGTTAATGCCACCTTGCTATTGAAAGGTGACATTAAACCTGGTTAATAATGGAGAGTTGTCAATATGAAAACTATCCATTAATCCTATTGTAGGAAATGGTTAAAGAAAAACACACACACACATTAATTTAAAATTATTTTAATGAAATAAATACACATAGTTTTTGAGCATATTTTACCAGCATACTGTGCTGATAATCCTTCTGAATCCCTTGTTCTCCTGTAATAAAAATAAAATAAAAAAGCAACAATATCCATACCTCTCCAGAGTTCAGTCAGGTCCCACGCTGCAATCCATCTGAAGGGGTTAAAAGGTTTACAGCAGGGACCGATGCTAATGCTGCCAGCCCTGCTGTACACCCACGCAGAATGAGTGAGTTCATCTCTGCACAGCCTCCCCTCCCCGGCTGACCGGAGATGAACTGATTAGTGTGGGAAGCTTAATTGATTGTTTCCCACGTTATTGAGTTCACTTCAGGTCAGCCGGGGATTCCCTCTGACGTCACTGAGGCTGGAGTACCTGGCTGACCTGAAGTGAACTCAATAGCGTGGGAAACAATCAATTAAGCTTCCCACAACACCTTACTGGAGAGGTAAGGATATTGTTGCTTTTTTATTTTATTTTTATTACAGGAGAACAAGGGTTACAGAAGGATTACCAGTGCAATAAAATATGCTCAAAAACTATGTGTATTTATTTCATTAAAATAATTTTAAATTAATGTGTGGTTTTTTTAACCATTTCGTACAATAGGTTTAATAATGGATAGTTGTCTAATTGTCACTGGCTTTCCCTGTCTGGCGGAGAAAATACCACCGGAGCCCACGCAATTTTTTTCAACGAATTTACACATTAAATTAACACTTACATGTATGAAATTTTGCACACATACACTCATGTAATTGTTAATGAAAACCATATATCAAACTACATGAAATGAAATGGTTTACTGTATGTAAACCATGTGTCATTTCATGTCGGGTTCTGTAATGATTTTACAGAAGCTGGCAATTGAATTAGCGGCTATTCTGCTATGTAGAAGTGTAGGAACTATAAATATATATATGTATATATATATATACACTGTGTTCCAAATTATTATGCAAAAATTGTTTAGGAGTGATAAGGTAAGAATTTTTTTGTTTGTCAGTTAAACTCATTGATGGTGGTGTGTGTCAGGGCTCTTTATATCACTGTAAGCAATTGCAGACACCTGTGCTAATTAGTTTGGCAGGTGTGTCCAATGAAAGGCAAGACTACTTAAGAAGGCTGTCCCACATTATTAAGTAGCCTACATTTTCTGCCAAAATGGGAAAGAAAAAGGATGTGTCGGCTGCTGAGAAGCAACAAATTGTAGAGTGTTTAGGTCAAGGCATGACTACAATCAACATTGCCAAGACACTTCAAGGAGGAGGTGGAGTAATGTTTTGGGCTGGAATCATTGGGAGAGATTGTCGGCCCCTTTAGGATCCCTGAAGGATTAAAGATGAACTCCAGAGTGTATGTTGAGTTTCTCAAACAGCACTTCCTGCCATGGTTCAAGAAGAAGAACCGTGCATTCCGCAGCAAGATCATTTTCATGCATGATAATGCACCGTCTCATGCTGCACATAACACATCTGCATCTCTGGCTGCTATGGGCATAAAAGGGGACAAACTTATGGTGTGGCCCCCATGCTCGCCTGACCTCAACCCCATTGAGAACCTCTGGAGCATCATCAAAAGGAGTGTCTATGATGGCGGGAGGCAGTTCACATCTAAGCAACAGCTCTGAGAGGGTATTCTGTCCTCATGCAAAACAATTGAAGCAGAAACCATCCAAAACCTGACAAATTCAATGGACGAGAGAGTTCAGAAGCTCCTTTCGAACAAGGGGTCCTATGTGCAAATCACCTAGATTAAAGTTTTGAGTCAAAAACTGTTTGATTTCAGTTTGTAAGAACCTGCTAATGCTTATAATTTCAAAAATGACCATTTTTTTGTTCTTTATTAAAATGAAAAGGTTGAAAACTCTGCTGTGCATAATAATTTGGAACATGCATTTTGAGTGCAGTTTGAGTGTTTTATTTTTTAAAAAATATACTGTTATAGGCAGTTTGTACAAAAACCTTTCAATTGTACTCTAATAGTTATTTGACTGGAAAATTACAATGACTGAAATTCATATAGGTAATTTGGGAAAATCTGAGAAAATATTTTTGCATAATAATTTGGAACACAGTGTATATATATGTCACAATGACATGTGTATATATATATATATATTCTATGTGTGTATATGTATTCTTTCCATTCTTTATTAAACATGTCAGTGTGATTTTACAGTATACCGCACTGAATTGCCGGCTTTTCTAAAGGACACCGATGCGTATTTCTCGCAAGTCACACGTCTGGTCCGTGTGTAATCCGTATTTTTCTCGTCCCCATAGACTTGCATTGGCGATTCTCGGCCGATATATGGTGCAAATCGCATATAAAACGTATAAACGTATAAAACGGCCGAGAAAAAAATCGGCAGATGGGAGCTGCCCCATAGATTAACATTGGTCCGAGTGCAATGTGATTTTTTTTTCGCATTGCACTCTACCGTATTTCTTGCTAGTGTGACTCCGGCCTTACACAAAACTGAAAATAAAGATTAAGAAACAACCACAAGACGGATTTCATCAACCAAGGTGTCATTTTAATTAGTACTAGCTGTAGTACCCGGCTTCGCCCGGGTTAATTAATAACTGCTGTTAGCTGTAACAAAATAGACTATGTTAACAAAAATTTATTCTGCACATAAAAATCACACACCAAAACGTGCGGGGGTTAAAATTTCCATTCAACACATACCCTATGATGCTCCTGGGGTTGAGATGTGCGGGCATGCAAAATTGCATGCCCGTAAGTACAACGGTGCAGATTCCTATCCCGGGCCAAAATTATTTGCCGATTTGGAATGCGCGGGGTTAAAATTTCGACTCAAAACCTAGCCTATGACACTCCCGGGGTCGAGACGTGCGGGTGTGCAAAATTTCATGCCCGTAAATGCAGATTCCTATGCCGGACATACACACAAGCATTCAGCTTTCTCCCCATTATGTAGATAGGGCCAAAATTGTTTGGCGTTTTAGAACGTGCGGGGGTTTCAAATTTCCATTCAACACATAGCCTATGATGCTCCTGGGGTTGAGATGTGCGGGCATGCAAAATTTCATGCCCGTAAGTACAACGGTGCAGATTCCTATCCCGGGCCAAAATTATTTGCCGATTTGGAATGCGCGGGGTTAAAATTTCGACTCAAAACCTAGCCTATGACACTCCCGGGGTCGAGACGTGCGGGTGTGCAAAATTTCATGCCCGTAAATGCAGATTCCTATGCCGGACATACACACAAGCATTCAGCTTTCTCCCCATTATGTAGATAGGGCCAAAATTGTTGGCGTTTAGAACGTGCGGGGTTTCAAATTTCCATTCAACACATAGCCTATGATGCTCCTGGGGTTGAGATGTGCGGGCATGCAAATTTCATGCCGTAAGTACAACGGTGCAGATTCCTATCCCGGCCAAATTATTTGCCGATTTGGAATGCGCGGGGTTAAAATTTCGACTCAAAACCTAGCCTATGAAGCTCCCGGGGTCGAGACGTGCGGTGTGCAAAATCGGGGGTTAAAATTTCGACTCAAAACTAGCCTATGAAGCTCCCGGGTCGAGACGTGCGGGTGTGCAAAATTTCATGCCCGTAAATGCAGATTCCTATGCCGGAACATACACACAAGCATTCAGCTTTCTCCCCATTATGTAGATAGGCCAAAATTGTTTGGCGATTTGGAACGTGCGGGGGTTAAAATTTCCATTCAACACATAGCCTATGATGCTCCTGGGGTTGAGATGTGCGGGCATGCAAAATTCATGCCCGTAAGTACAACGTGCAGATTCCTATCCCGGGCCAAAATTATTTGCCGATTTGGAATGCGCGGGGTTAAAATTTCGACTCAAACCTAGCCTATGAGCCCCGGGTCGAGACGTGCGGTGTCAAAATTTCATGCCCGTAAATGCAGATTCCTATGCCGGACATACACACAAGCATTCAGCTTTCTCCCCATTATGTAGATAGGGCCAAAATTGTTTGGCGATTTGGAACGTGCGGGGTTAAAATTTCCATTCAACACATAGCCTATGATGCTCCTGGGTTGAGATGTGCGGCATGCAAAATTTCATGCCCGTAAGTACAACGGTGCAGATTCCTATCCGGGCCAAAATTATTTGCCGATTTGGAATGCGCGGGTTAAAATTTCGACTCAAAACCTAGCCTATGACACTCCCGGGTCGAGACGTGCGGGTGTGCAAAATTTCATGCCCGTAAATGCAGATTCCTATGCCGGACATACACACAAGCTTCAGCTTTCTCCCCATTATGTAGATAGGGCCAAAATTGTTTGGCGTTTGAACGTGCGGGGTTTAAAATTTCCATTCAACACATAGCCTATGATGCTCCTGGGTTGAGATGTGCGGGCATGCAAAATTTCATGCCGTAAGTACAACGTGCAGATTCCTATCCCGGCCAAAATTATTTGCCGATTTGGATGCGCGGGGTTAAAATTTCGACTCAAAACCTAGCCTATGAAGCTCCCGGGGTCGAGACGTGCGGGTGTGCAAAATTCGGGGTTAAAATTTCGACTCAAAACCTAGCCTATGAAGCTCCCGGGGTCGAGACGTGCGGG